>CAMAPF010000942.1:4235000-5435000 GCA_945859915.1 Cuscuta epithymum
TAAAACATGGTGGCATATATAATTGTAATTACGAATTTTTCAACTAAGATGCAATGACAATAGCGTATCAATTTATTTAAAAGTGCATCCGTAGGTTATATAAAATGTGAGTGAATAAAATCGAGGGATAACAAATTTATATAAGGGAAAATAATTTAAATATTCCAAACTTTGAAGAGATGTGATATAAGTAGCTCAAACTTGCACATGTAATACGTATACCCCAAACTTTATATAAAAAGTTACGTTAACACAATGATCACATATTTTTCGCAAATGTAATTTTAAGGTGTTAAGTACATAATTTAAAAACATAAAACATTTATGAGGATTCAATTAAAATTATATTATATCGTATCTAATATTATTTACTCCGTATTTCACGAATGAAATTTTAGAATGTGAACTGCAATCTTATTAAGATCAGAGTATTTTAAATTATGTAATTATTATTCCCATAAATTTGAATTTGTTAAAAACAAACAATCATGGTGCAAAAATATTTTTTTATATAAAGTTGAGGGTATATATATTACATATGCAAGTTTGAGCTATTTATGAGAATGATATCTTTATGAGAATGGTTCATAGTCTCAAAATAATTTATTACATTGCCTCTCAAAACGGCATTTTTTTAAAACCAAATCAGCACCTTATGAGAATGGTCCTTATAAAAATGAGAATGATCAAAGGGATGCACATTCAGCACCCGCACGGGTAGCTCAGCTGGTCGAGTGGTGGGAAAATTGGAACTATGACCAAGGTTCGAATCCCCGCAGCGACCGGGTGGAGGTCACAGAACCTGAAATAAGGCTGGGCCTCTGGTGCGCACGGGGTAAAGGCCTACTGCCACTCTGCTGACTGAGTCACCGTGACTTACATCCTCCCATGTGCTTTGTCGGGTCGGGGCGTGGGGGGCGCTTGGGGTTGGCGATTCAACCTTTTGGAACTAGGGATGCACATTCAGCTATTCAGCTTAATGGCAGTGCCAGACTGCCTGCCAGTACGCATTTTTAAGTGAAATAAGACACTGTATGCAAGTGGTGAAAAAGTTCAAATTCATTACAAATGGCATTTTATGACACAATTCTCATATCTAACATATTTATTCTCGTTTCATGTGTGCATGATGACTTGATTGTACTTTTGATGGATTTTACCAGGTAAGGTTGCCACTAGTGGGAAGATAAAACTTGATTTTTGTAGAAAAGACAAATGTGACACTGGACCTTGTTGGTGTTGCCTTGGTGGAGATTGTTGGACTCTAAAAGATGATTGTGAGAAATATTGCATCCGAAGGCGGGCACCTCCGACACCCTTGAACAAAAAAATTAATTAGGAGATCGTCGATCAACCTCACATCTATTAAAATGTATTGGAATGGAAGGAAGATATGCATCCTATTGTTAGTGATTTATTCATTATAAATGGTTTATTCATAGCACAAAAATAGATAAATGATAAATTCTTTACAATTGGAATTTGAAATAATAAATGCTTTATAATCTTACCCCACCCGTGCATTGCATGAGACTAAAGCAGTTACATATAAATTTAGATAAATTATGTAAGAAGTAAGAAAAAAGTTGACAATGAATCAATTAATTAAAAACATAAGTTAATATAAGAAGTCATGTTTAATATGAAATTGTTAGGGAAAACATGACCCCTGACCTCTTCCAAGATCATCAGCTCAAAAGACTCTTGTACATTCACCCACCCACTCGTAACATGACGTGCACTTTGTCGTGGTGTGCACTCAAAATAATATTCAAGACAACAATTATACGTAGTATAATGAAGTAAGGTTCGTATCCACAGGGAAATGAATAATTCTCTTTTTATAAAACTAGTAAATAAAAGGGGGGTTTTCGGATTGAATGATTTAATTAAAATTAAACACGAAGATGAACGAGTTATGTGGTTTAATTAATGAGAAGGAGACTTGGTTTTGCTTTTATCCACTTAATGAAATGTTCGTCGATCCCAGTTATATCTTTAACTATCTTCCTCTCGAATACTCAATCGAGGAGTATATCCAGTTCATCGAGGGTAGTTATTAATAACGAGATGCATTCATTAATAAACTTACTATCGAGGCAATATAGAACAAGCGTCGTATATTAACTTGATAGTAGCAATAAACTTAAGATGAAAACGATTGAGATTGATAACCTCAACACAAACGGTTTATTGGTTTAATCAATATAATTAATTCCCCTTGGTTTATTAACCATGAGAAGCATGCATTAACAATCCAAGTTTACTACCATTGAAAGAACCGAATTAATAACAAGCGTATTAACCGATTGATTCTAGTAATAACTAATATATGAAACAAAACTAGTTGATCCTTTAAGTAATGTTCAAAATATTAATATGAAATATGAATAGGAATTAATTAATACTCAAGAAAGAATATTAAAGAAGATGAATCCTACTATAGTTAATATCAAGATGTTAACTAATTGTCATCTTAGTAACACTCCCCAATATTAACATAGAGGAAGAAATAGCTATTACTATAACTAATGTCAATATGTTAACTAATTGTCATCTTAGTAACACTCCCCAACATTGATATAGAAATAGTATTTAAAGGAAGAATTAATATTCAAGGAAGAAGATTAAAGAGAATAACTCACAACTTACAAATTCATTAAGCTTCAAAGTAGCAAAACCAAGATGGAAGAGTTTAGTTCCTCAGTTGGAGACTAAACATGATAGAAAATATAAACAAAACACTAATCTAAACTGAGCTAAAGAGTATATGTGAATTGGTGATTTTATTGGGAAGGAAAGGGGTGTATTTATTTTGGGAGCTGCAGGGTCTGATACCCGACCGGGTACATAGGATACCCGACCGGGTATCTCAGGAAATTGCCCAGAAAGTGATTTTTCTGGGCATACCCGCACTACTACATTTAATGGCCTTTTGTAACAGTCAATTGTGTTACTATTGGTCCATAAGTCTGTTACATTCTTGTAAATGTAACAGTTTTGTGCCGTTACATTCGCTCGCGTTACCTTTTCTCTAATGTAACGCTATGTAACACTTTTAAAAACCAATTGTAACGGTCTTCCCAACAAACTGAAAGTGTTACTATAGATTGAATGCAATTGTAACAGTCTTTAACTTGCGCAAATGTAACACCTAAGGAACATTAGGTAACAAATGTCACATTTATTTATTATATAAGGTAAGAAATATAATACATACATATATACAATATTTAAGACAAATCACCAAAATAAGTCTTGGTAAATATTGAATGTCATAAATCAAATTTTATTCAAAATAAGGACATGATACAATAAAAATAGGGGGGACATGTACCTTACCCCTAAACAAATTAAGTAGTAGCTCTAGTATAGGTGGGCACCCTAAAAGTCTAAAATTAAAGCACCTATAACATTTGATACTACACTATAGTAATTAAAAACATTGAAGCTACTAATATGAGAATTAGACTTGGCTAACGATTGAGCGATGCAAGTAGTTCGAGTCCCTAAGACGAAGCCTGATAGATGCCCTTCCAAAGTGAGCAAGCATATGATCGAATGTCTTCAATTTTTAGCTGCGAGCTGGAAACAATAAAATCAGATTCAATCTAAAATTGAGTGAATTCAGTGTTTACAATCCATCAATACATCACGTAAACCCATCCAAGTAGCCTGAAGAATTAGCATTGGTGTATAATAATCAATAATACATAAGAAGCTATATCATCATACGTGTGCAACAAACTTGAAACCGTCCCATATTAATATAGACACTAGTTTCCACTTTTTGTTACTTGTGACGATTGACGTGCAACACTACTGTCAAAGAAAGAGGGTAATATAAGAATCTTATGGATTAAAATGTTTCAAAAGCTCTTGATGCTTTGTGTTTACATAAGAAAGAAAATATGCTAGCTCCGTGAAATAGCTATAAATCTGCAACTTTTTGAATGTAAATCAGCAATGATTAAGCAACTAAAAAGTTCACAAATACATTCTCTATGCACATATTTGTTAAAAAGCATATTTGTTATCTACTAACAAACTTGCTTGTGTTACATTTCACTGTTAAAGCTTAGAAAGTAGAAACAAGTATATATTACAAGGATAACTTTGATGTGTGGCAAATATCTCACAAGTGATAGACATATAATAAAAGTCGTCGCAATGTATTCCATCGAAAACAAAAAGGACATTTTCTATACAATGAGAATATAAGGGGAGGATGCCAAACCTTCAGATGATTTGCAAGAGACTGCATATGTAAACCTGACAAAGAAAAGAAAATTAGGGATTGCATATGTAAACCTGACAGAGAAAAGAAAATTAGGGACTGCATATGTAAACCTGACAAAGAAAATAAAATTTGAGTAAAACTCATATCGAATCACTAAGACACCAACTATATAAGTTTTTTTAAACATAAATAAAAAACTGTTCAATAACATCTATTACACCAAGGATAATGTACCCAACATTTTTATTAATAGAAAAATTACAAGTAACACATCTGACTTTTAGCCTAGAACCATGTGTACAAATTACAAAATGTAAAAATAAAATTATGTAGTCATAAGGTCCACCTGGGTCAATGAGACTACTACTACTGTGAGTCCACATGAACACTTCAGAAAAACTCACTTTGACACCTTCATTCATCTGCTTTTAATATGGAGAATTCATCTCAATGGTCTTTCCCCATGGCAAAAGTGCAAGTCTACCATAAAACTCACAAACTGATAACCACAAAACTCAAAATACACGACCACAAAATCCAAAAAGGATAGTACGTAAGGCGAAGTAGATTCCATGACAAAACAAACGGAACAAATGCAACACTAGCAAGAGTCTCAGCAGTCAGCACCACTATATTTGGACATTTTTTCTATTTTAAAAATATGATAGTAGAGAGAAAAGGAATAAAACTTTTGGAGCTAAAATCAAAGAAAAAAACTAAAGCACATTAAAGAAGAAAATTAGGGCATTACTGTTTCAAGCAGTTCACTAGATCCAAGCTTTAGTCAAGACCTAAAAGCCTAACACAAGAACTATTTATCCATATTTATCTAACTCTATACAAAAGGGAGTGGAAAGATGTCCAAGTTCCTGCCCAAAAACACAGGTAGAAACAACAACACGGGTAGATGTACTTGGGGTAAAGTGAAAGTTTTCAGTATTATTTGGTTTCCTTTGCGTGCAAAAAAAAAAAAAGAAAAAAGCTAAGCCGGCCAGCTGTGTCCTCTTAGTTCCTTTGCATGTTAAAATCTATCTAGTACGGAGTATTATTTATTGAGCCAGAGTGTTTGATAATTTTCATTTTGACTGTACTATATATATACCCCATGCTTGGGTGAGCTAATATAATGTTTAGTTTGTCTGGGACTATATATGAGAGCCTGTGGAAATGGTCGGTTCGTGGTTTGTAAGACTGCACCAACATTAGATGGCGGTAATGAAAGAAAGCATAAGAGGGCGGTGGTGGGAAAGTGATTCAAAAATTTTTACTATGTAGGTAATTTCATACTCTGTAATCCGTATTACACATTGAGATATTTTCTACTAGGTAAAAGATTTAATTTAAGGCTACGTATTTTATAAACAAATGCTACGTGTAGAGTTTTTTTTAACGTGTAGAGTTCCTTTTGTTGTTCTTCGGATAGGCTAGCACTATATTACGGATTGAGAGCTTACTGATCTTCCTCTTCAAATGAAGAATGACATATTTTGGGATAGAGGGAAGCTAACCTACTTTATGTGATAAGATGTATGATGTATTTAGTTTTATGGAAAATTCTTCCCATGTACTCTGTATAACACAGTCGATATACTTGTACTAGCTAGGAATGCATATATGTACTTATTCTCTACTTTAATTATGGCTTAGAAAACTGACACCGGGTTATGGTTTTACCAATGTTTGATTGGAAAGTCAGAGAAGAAAGAAGTATGGAAATTTTTGTGTTGATTTTACTATCGAGTGAGTTGTGGTTGTGATCAACTCAGACTAGGTTGAGCAAAGCTTTGATTCTCCTACAATATTCGAGTCCATGACCTAATGAAGTGTGGAAAAAGGAAAAGGGTAAAAAGGGTATTCAAGTACCTGAATGTCCTACGGATACTCCCAAGGAAAACAATACATCTTTTTTTGCTTTGCAAATTTAGAAGCAGAGTTTTAATTGTTCTAGAAAAAGGCCAATGAAAATAAAAGGCCAAACTTTGATCAGATTCTTCAAAAGAAAAAGGCCAAAGAAAATAAAATAAAATTAGGAAAAGCATTCCTGAAACAAATTTCACTTAAACAAACCTAAAATATTTAAGCAACTTAATCACAGAAACAATTCTTACTTATTAGTACAGAGATGTATCAACAATTGAATAATTGAAAGCAAACAATCCTCTTAGCAATTATAATTAGCAGAAAATTCTTCGTAGAGAAAGATCTTAAACAAGTCTGTTTGCGATTGATGGCCTGCTGCCCATTATTAAAGAAACAATCTTACTGCTTATCACATATTCAGATTTTCGTAATATAAAATCAAGAAATAATTGAATAGAAAAACCGTAAACATGTGTAGATATAAGCAAATACATGGGCTGGATTAGGAAAATTGAAAAAGGAGCTGAGTGGCTACCAGATGGCGAGTGGCAGCAGACCGTAGAGTCGCAGCCGGTTAGTCGGCGGCAAATCTAAAGATGGACTATGGAGACTGCTACACGAGACCGCAAGATTGAACTCTAGAGGATGAAGCGATTCAGCGACTCAGCTAGCGACGTCCGGCAGAGACGTAGGTGATACTACAGAGTTGATTGCGATAGCGTCCGTCAAGGACAATCGAATTTAAGGGTTTGAGAAATTTGAGGACGCGAGTCTAGAGTAAGTCCCCTCAATCTATGGAATAAGCTCTCTTGATGTCGAACGAGATTCAAATCAAGGAACGAAGCTACAACTCCTTCTTCAGATGGTGATGAAATCGACGAGATTATCCTATCTGGTAGCTTCGGTTTTGGTTTTTTCCTCCCTTTTCATAGAATATTCATTAGGCTGAAATTTCAACTTAATGAAAAAATGTGACGGGCGCAAATTTATTGTAATAGCGCCTTTTTTTAAAAAAAAATCAAATATAAAAAGTGTTACATTAGAATCACTAAAGGTAATACTTTACAAACTAATGTAACATTTGGAGGTCATACAATAAAGTGTTACATTAGCATAGCATCTAATGCGACACTTGTTAAGAAAATGTAACGGTACGTTAAAAATCGTTACAAAAGGCCAATTTTAGGTAACACTTTAAACAAGTGTTACAATTTTATTGTTACATTAGATCTTAAAATGTAGTAGTGCCGATCGGGTAAGGGTATATACCCGATCGGGTATGTGACAAATCTTTATGAAAATTTGCTCCCACGATCATTTGTCTTCGGATTTGATTTGGACAGTCGAATCAAGCAATTACCCGATCGGGTATAGGCAATACCCGACCGGGTACATGAGTATTTTTTCCAAATCGAAATCTTTCTTGTCTCCTTGCACTTTCCTTGATCTTTTAAGGTCCAATCTTGATCCCTTAGATGATCTTTGACCTGTTTAGCTCAGAAAAATCCTAATCTAACTAAATTACAAATAAAAATGAAAATAAAGTATTACACCAAAAGTGTGTAATTTCCACAACTAGAACTAATAAAAACTAGTTAAAAAAACAAACATACAATCGGAAATTACATGAATATCAACTCCCCCACACTTAGCTTCTTTACTTGTCCTCGAGTAAAGTCAAATGTTTAATAGTTCCAAGTCCTCAAGAGTTCAACAATCAACGAGGAGAATCAAAAGACCACCAAGAATAAAACTTGAGTTTTACATTGAGTGTTTAGCTCAAAGAACAATATCTTCTTGGGTTTCATGACCTTCTATGCTCATCTCTTTTCTTCTCCTCTTTTCATGTTCAAGAGATTAAATGATGTCCTGTAAAAACAAATATATCTCTCATATCACTCATTTTGCCTAGGAGCCTTTTCAGGTTTTCATCCTAGCAACTCTTTTTATTTTTTCCATCCTTTCCACTCACTCATTTTTATAAGCCCTTTTTGCTTAGATTGCCCATTTTTGGGTTTTCAACCTAACTAGCATTTCTTTTTTTTTTCTTTTTTGTTTTCTTTTTTCTTACTTTTGATTTTTTTTTTTGTTTTTTTTTGTGAAGAAAATAATGCCAGTTACAAGGTATCAAACTTAAGTACGTATCAATGAGCGACTCCCCCTCACTTAGCTCGAAGCACTGTCCCTAGTGCTCTTCTCCGTCATACCCGGGCTGAAACAGACATCCTCGTAGCCTTGAATTGTTCCCTTGATTTGACCTGATCTTTGTGTAAATATGTGGGGAGATGAAGATTTTGGGTGTTCGATTGTAGAGGAACGTAAGGGGAGTATTTTGGTGGTGGTTTGGGTGGATTTGGGTGAGTAATGAGGGTGTAATTGAAGAAATAAGGTTTGGGAATGGAGGGGTTTTTAGAGAGAAGGTTAGAATTTGAGAAGGAATTTGGGGAAAATGACTGATTTTGGGCGTCCGGATTGGGTTTTAAACTTGTGTACCCGACCGGGTAAGGGATGATACCCGATCGGGTGATTTGTGCCGTAGAAATTCCCAGAAAATCATTTTAATATACCCGACCGGGTTAGTGAGTCTACCCGATCGGGTATAACCTCATTTTTTTTTCAAAAACGCTCCAGGGGTCGTGTACTCGGTCGGGTTTGTTGTGCCGTAGGATTTCGCCAAAATATACCCGATCGCGCGAGCCAAGAAATATGCCCGATCGGGTATAGAGTACTCGATCCTGACCTCTGTTATTTTTGCATATACTCGACCGGGTGTAGGTGTTACCCGATCGGGTATATTACCCTGGGTTTTGATTTTGTCCATTTTTTTCATTGGGATCCGGTCGAGTAAGTGATTATGCCCGATCGGAGGTTTCCCCAAGCTTTTAAAACATGTTTTTTCTCTCCTTTTCTGGAGAATTGTCCCCTATTCTCTCAAAGTTGACATTCAAACTGAAAATGAAAAGAAAAAAATAAAAATTGCGTACCTTAGCTTGGGTTGCCTCCCAAGAAGCGCCTTAGTTAACGTCGCGGCACGACGTTATTTTTTTTATTTTATTTTGTGATTTAATTGGGATCATGAACATCCCTTTTATCCTTTTTCAAGACCTTGTTTGGCCATGTTTCAATTTTATTTTTCGGCCTTTTCCAGTAAGGCTGAGCTTTCTTTCTTGCTACCACCTCAACCGCCGGTGGTTTATCTAGTAATTCCTCAATGATCAAAATTGATTCTTTAAAGGGAGAGTGATTTTTAATAGAATTATAAATGTTATATTCTATTTTCCTTCCATTAAATTTCATAGTTAAACGTCCGCTAGAAACATCGATTGTTGAATTAGCAGTTTTTAAAAATGGTCTCCCTAATAAAACAGGGACTTCATGTTTATCACTCTCCATTTCAAGTACGTAAAAATCGGCAGGAAACATTAGATCACCTACGGAAACTAGTACATCTTCCACTACCCCTTTTGGGAAAATAGTTGATCTATCGGCCAGTTGAATCACGACACCAGTTTTATTTAAAGGGCCAAGGTTCAAAGATTTATAAAGATAATAGGGGGTCACGTTAATTGATGCCCCTAAGTCTAACATGGCCCTAGAAATAGTGTCTCCTAGCTTGCACGGTATAGTGAACATGCCCGTGTCAGTACATTTTTTTGGGAGTTTTCTTTGAAAAACTGCCGAAACATGTTCACTAATTTCAACTTTCTGTTTTCCTTTTGAGTGTTGTGTCCTCTTGATTGTGCATAATTCTTTTAAAAATTTAGCAAATCGAGGGACACTTTTAATTAAATGAAGGAGTGGAATGTTTACCTCACAATTGGTTAAAGTCTCATAGATATCCACATCTTTCCTGGGCTTCTTTGTTTCCCTCAGTGCCTCGGGGAAATGAGCTACTGCTTCATATGATGACAATGGAGGGGGGTTGGCTTTTGTTGACTCCTCCTCAAATTTAGCTTCCTCCTCACGGTTAACCTCTTCAATCCCTTGATCTTTCTTCTCTACCTCTTTCAATGTCGTCCCACTTCTCAACATGATGGCATTCACATGTTGCCTCGGATTTTGCTCCGTTTGAGATGGGAGTTTACCCGAGTCCTTTGTTTCAAGTCGGCTCACAGCATTTGAAATTTGGCTAACTTGAGTTTCCAAATTTTTTATGCTTGACTTTGTCTCATGTTGGAATTGTATCATGGTTTGTTGAAATTCTCCCATGTTTTGTTGCATGGTAACCATGTTTGAGGTCAAAGTTCAGATCATCTCATCAGTTGATATATTAGATTGAGAATTTGAGCCTTGGGTGTTGAAAGGTGGTTGAGAAGATGAGTTGGCTTGTTGAGGGTTCCCATATCTCAAATTTGGATGATCCCTCAATCCCGGATTATAAGAATTTGAGAAAGGATCATACCTTCTCTGTTGATGTCCTTGGAAACCGAGGGCGTTGACTTGCTCTTCTTGGAGTGATGGACATGAATCAGTGGGGTGTCCGGTTGATGTGCAAATGCCACAAGCTTTGACCTCCTGAATTTTTGGTTTTAGAAGGAGTTCTTTTACCAAAGAAGTCAAGCCGGCAACTTGACTTTCTAGATCGGTTGTACTTGTTTCCGCAGCAAGAACTCTTCGGGTGGAGTATTTGCGGCTGAATTGCCATGAGTTCTTGGCTAATTCCGAGATTAAGCTTGTTGCTTGTGAAGGAGTTTTGTTAACAATGCCACCTCCACAAGCGGCATTCACCATTCTTCTATCATCATCAACAAGACCATCATAAAAGTATAAGATAAGGTCTTGTTCCGTGTATCCGTGATAGGGCCAGCTAGCACATAGCTTCTTAAAACACTCCCAATATTCATACAAGGACTCATCATCTTTTTGCTCGATGTTGCTTATTCGCTTTTTGAGAGAAGACGAGATAGAAGCAGGATAATACCTATCAAGGAAGCATTTCTGCATTTGCGCCCATGTGTTGATACTCCCAGAAGGAAGATAGAAAAGCCAATCCTTCGCGGTGTCCTTCAAAGAGAATGGAAAGGCCCTTAGTTTGATTTGTTCTTCAGTCACACCGTTTGGACACATGCTTGTGCAAACGATGTGAAACTCTGAGAGGTGTTTGTTCGGATCCTCCCCTCTTAGGCCATAGAAGGACGGTAGCAGATGAATGAGCCCAGATTTTAGCTCAAACGTATTACCCTCATCAAGAGTAGGGAAGGTAATACACAATGGTTGTTGATTCAAGTTCGGAGCTGTGAGCTCCCTCAATGTTCTTGTCTCTTGAGTCATAGTGATTGGGTCTTCAGATTCGCTAGAGTTGGAGCTAGCACTTGATGATTCCTCCGAAGAAGTATTCGTGGTGTGCACTCAAAATAATATTCAATACAACAATTATACGTAGTATAATGAAGTAAGGTTCGTATCCACAGGGAAATGAATAATTCTCTTTTTATAAAACTAGTAAATAAAAGGGGGGTTTTCGGATTGAATGATTTAATTAAAATTAAACACGAAGATGAACAAGTTATGTGGTTTAATTAATGAGAAGGAGACTTGGTTTTGCTTTTATCCACTTAATGAAATGTTCGTCGATCCCGGTTATATCTTTAACTATCTTCCTCTCAAATACTCAATCGAGGAGTATATCCAGTTCATCGAGGATAGTTATTAATAACGAGATGCATTCATTAATAAACTTACTATCGAGACAATATAGAACAAGCGTCGTATATTAACTTGATAGTAGCAATAAACTTAAGATGAAAACGATTGAGATTGATAACCTCAACACAAGCGGTTTATTGGTTTAATCAATATAATTAATTCCCCTTGGTTTATTAACCATGAGAAGCATGCATTAACAATCCAAGTTTACTACCATTGAAAGTACCGAATTAATAACAAGCGTATTAACCGATTGATTCTAGTAATAACTAATATATGAAACAAAACTAGTTGATCCTTTAAGTAATGTTCAAAATATTAATATGAAATAAGAATAGGAATTAATTCATACTCAAGAAAGAATATTAAAGAAGATGAATCCTACTATAGTTAATATCAAGATGTTAACTAATTGTCATCTTAGTAACACTCCCCAATATTAACATAGAGGAAGAAATAGCTATTACTATAACTAATGTCAATATGTTAACTAATTGTCATCTTAGTAACACTCCCCAACATTGATATAGAAATAGTATTTAAAGGAAGAATTAATATTCAAGGAAGAAGATTAAAGAGAATAACTCACAACTTACAAATTCATTAAGCTTCAAAGTAGCAAAACCAAGATGGAAGAGTTTAGCTCCTCAGTTGGAGACTAAACATGATAGAAAATATAAACAAAACACTAATCTAAACTGAGCTAAAGAGTATATGTGAATTGGTGATTTTATTGGGAAGGAAAGGGGTGTATTTATAGGCTTTTGGGAGCTGCAGGGTCTGATACCCGACCGGGTACATAGGATACCCGACCGGGTATCTCAGGAAATTGCCCAGAAAGTGATTTTTCTGGGCATACCCGATCGGGTATGTGACAAATCTTTATGAAAATTTGCTCCCACGATCATTTTTCTTCGGATTTGATTTGGACAGTCGAAGCAAGCAATTACCCGATCGGGTATAGGCAATACCCGACCGGGTACATGAGTATTTTTTCCAAATCGAAATCTTTCTTGTCTCCTTGCACTTTCCTTGATCTTTTAAGGTCCAATCTTGATCCCTTAGATGATCTTTGACCTGTTTAGCTCAGAAAAATCCTAATCTAACTAAATTACAAATAAAAATGAAAATAAAGTATTACACCAAAAGTGTGTAATTCCCACAACTATAACTAATAAAAACTAGTTAAAAAACAAACATACAATCGGAAATTACATGAATATCATAACACAAAGATTCAATCTAACAATATTACTTTGTATTATACAAATGAAATGTACAAGATACATTTGACAAGTAAACGGGTAGCTCACATCACTCTTTGTATATGGGACTACTTCACTCTCACACTTCTCTCTCAAGGAGGTACTTTCCCACTCAAGAGCTCTCCTCAAGTCTCTCTCTCTCTCTCTCATCACTTGAGGAGGCTCTCACAAGGCTCTCCCTCCCTAAATGCTCTCACCCAAGGCCTCCTCACACGCATAGGAATGAGGAGTCCCACCCTATAGATTACTACACTTCTAGATTCTTTCAAGAAGTATCCACAAGCTTTTCTAATCTTCTAGAAGGATCTAGAGAACTCCACACCTCTTCAGAATGTTCTAGAGGCTTCCACACACTTCCGCACGACTCTAGAGAATTCCACACTTCTCTAGAAAACTCCACAATGTTCCAAAATATTCTAGAACATTCAATATTTTTCTACACACATGATGAAAATTCTAGACGTCTCCACAATATTCTAAAACTCTCATGAACTTCTCAATTAAAGAGGGAACTCGACAGAAATTAAAAATTAATGCTCAAAATTAAATATTAATCACGATATCATAAATAGGTATGCATGTTTGTCCACGGAATTGTCAAAATAAAAATTATAAATTATTATAAACTTTTTTGTAAAAACGTTCAATGCAGTCTTTGTTGGTTGTTCGTCTCTGTCACATATGACAAACTTCAAGGCAGATCTAGAAAAAAAGTTATTGGGGGAAAAGTAGGGGTGCAAATGAGCCAAGCCGCTCGCAAGCCGCTGGTGAATCGCTCGGTAAAAACTCGACTCGAGTTTGGAATATTCCAGCTAGCTCGAGTTCGGCTCGACTCGAATACTTAACAAGCTCGAATCAAGCATGTCTAGTTTAGGCTCGTGGCTCGCCAGCCGGTTCGTGAACCTTAATGTGTGTGTGTGTGTGTGTGTGTGTGTGTGTGTTTGTGTGTATAAATATGTATATATATATTTGGAGAGTAATCTTCCGGTCAGGAGTTTCCTGACCGGAGCGTGGCCCGGCCTCCGCCTTCTCTCCCTTCAAGCCTTGTTCAACCACTTGACTAAACGTCATATTAGGCAATTGTGTTGCCCTCTCACGTATGTCAAGGTCTAAGGCATCCCAGAAGTGGTTCGACCATCCGGTTCTCATCACATATGTACTTCGGTATGAATTCGGCAAGTTTTCTGAACTTGTGCTCAAGCTCCTTCACCGTACATTCCCCTCCTTGGGTCAAATTTGTGTACACCCTCCTCTTCAAGTTCACCTCAAAGTCGGAGTAGTATTGGCTAAAGAATTCTAGCCGGAAATTCTCCCAAGTGACGGCCTCGCCGTACTTCCCTTTAACTCCGTCCCACCATGTGGACGTCATGCCTTCAAGCAATCTTGTTGCCACTCTCATCTTCATGTTGGGTGGCAGCTGCATATCAAGGGCCGCTTCATTGAATCTCTTGATCCATTCGGCCGCAACGGACATGTCTCCCGTTCCGTCAAACGGTTTACATCCCAAATCTCTTGCCTCCTTGAGGTACTTCGAGATCCTTATAATAGGAACCTCGGCACCTCTACCCCCTCGGGGTTCAATGCCCTCCCTAGGAGTCGCGCGGCTCCCTCTCCCTGAAGCCCCTCCCAAGGCACGCCTTGCCCGGCGCCTTTGGCGATCTTGTTGGTATTGCCGGAGCAATTCCTCAATCCTCTCGAGAGCGTCATTATCGTCGCTCTCTTCATTAACGTTATCATCTTCCCCATCATATAGGGTTTCAACTGGTTCAGTTCCCGGCTGGTAAGTTGAATCCTCCTCGGATTCATATTGTTCATCGATCGTCTCCACATGACCGTCACTCACCGTCAGTGAGTGGCCTGCACGGCCCTGCCCTTGGGACACCCTCGACGCCCCACGACTGCCATGTTGGGATCTCCCCGGTGCCTGGCCAGTCGGGTTCCTTCGAGTGACTTTGCCGGTACGTTCCATTTCTGAAAGGAATTGAGAATGAGTCATTAGACTCATATCAAATGTCAATTGACGGATAGGCACTTAAAGACACCTTTTGGCTTAAATCGCCGCCATACCAATTGTTAAGGGTACCATCTTAACAATTAGAGACCTTGCAACTCAAGTACCAAAAGTTCTATAAGTACAAAACTTTATGCTCATGGTTTGCAAAATCATTTTCAAAAGGAATTTTGAAGCTTCATTATGAAGTTTACTGACTAAGGCTCTGATACCAATTAAATTGTCACGCCCCGGACCTACCGGACACGTCAACAACCCGCCGCACAGTACGAATAGTCAACCGCAGTCCAACTCATCCATACTATACTAGTCGTCTTGAATACCGTTCACACATAGTACATCCATAAACAACATAATGTAAAATATTCATTTAAAGTAGCGGAAACATTTAATAAAGTGTTTATGCCACACTTTGGCAAACATGTGCATACAAGCCCCCAAATAATTATTCAAAAACAATATCCATGAGCATTAACGTAATTGTTTTAAAAAACAGGAACGGAGGAAGCACGAACCACGTCTTCACTCCTGGATTCTCCCTCGAAGCAACGAGTATTTGTAGCGAGCTCAACTCCTACCTGAAACTATGAGGTGGCCTCCCCCGTGAAGGGGAGGTCAGTACTTGGAAGCATTTGACAAGTACAATGACAACTATACTAAGTATAATCAACGTTTTAATTTCTAAGACCCTCAAAATATATAGGGTGATATCATAATATAAATAATAATTTATATTTCCCACTTATTATCTCTATAATAAGTAAATTCGTTTATTTGTCGGCACACGACCCATCTTATATATCCCTTTTCGGTTATCATTTGCACAACCCAACCCGTGGGTCTTATTATTTCTACGGGATTTGCTACCGCTGTCCGAGACCTCATGAGGCTCTCGGTTCGGACTTCAACATCCCACCCCTGGGCTCATACCCATCATCCCGTAGGAAGGTAAGGCCCTTCGGGGTCCTATCTTATGTGTTACCGCTACCGGAGCCTAGTTAGGTCTCCGATTCGTATTCCACCCTAACCCGTGATCACGATGCAAGTCCATGCTATCCAACCCCGCTCTCTAGAGTCAGGAAGGGCCATGGTCCTTACTTATTCCCATACTTCAACCGGCTATCCTCAAGGACTACCGAACACACCCGTAGGTCAATCCTATATCTAGGATCAATTCATTATTTACTTTATTTTGGGTATCCCTTAAGGCCTACCCCTCGTATAACTTAAAGTTCATACTTTCCTACCTTAAAGCATCTCTTAAGACTACTTAAGGCATAGTATTTCACAATCCAACCTTAGGATCAATTTTAGCAACATTCCACTATAATGCCCAACTAGTATATTAATACTAGTCATGTTAATTCCAACCAAACCAAGTTCTCCATTCATGGTCATTTACAATTGCCCAACTGATTTTCCATTGAAAATATCATCTTTATATCAATATACAAAATATCACTTTTAATCATTCATACATTCTTATATGAAGTAAAAAGTATATTTCAATAATTTCGTGGTTAATCCCATTATCAAATCAACATACACATAACACATGATCATACATAATTTATTCTTAAATTTGTATATCATGCTCCTTTTCCTTATAGACAATAGTCTTCTCATTCTTAGGCATTATTAATCATTAATAATCCTTAAAAACATATTTAATTACCTTAGGTAATCTCATGAAATTAACCCAAAGATTATAAGCAATATAGTCAGTCATCCTCACCTTATGAAGTGCTGAAATAGTTGCCTTTGTTAAGCCCTCCGACCAATCCCCGTTCTAAACCGATTGGAGATGAAAAATCTGGACAGCAGACGAAAGCCGGGCAGCTTTTGCCAAAGGTGGGCGGCTTTCGTGGTCTGCAGCTACGAACAGCCTCCTTTAAGTGGCGGTTTCCCGCGATTTCGACTCCTATCGATTAACCAACTCTTCTAAGTTAATTAACACCACTTTATATCAATATTCTACACTTTTAAACGTGTAGAACTTCATTTTTAATTCACCATATGATTTTCTTAAAAATCATATTACAAAAACTAGTTAAAAGAATAGTAGTGGAGTTCTTACCTTGAACTCAAACTATATCTCGTTGGATTTCTTCCCTCTTGCTTCCTCCAAGCTAGAACTATTAGAAGAGCTTCCCTAGAGCCTCTCACCCTTGGCTTTGGTCGAATAGTTGAGAGTTAAGGAGGGATATCTATTCTCAATCAACTTGAGAGATATTTGTAAGAGTAAGACAAATGAGGGGGGTGTGGTGTGACACTCTGAAAAAAAAAATTAAATAAAATATCTAGATTAAAATATTACAAAAGTGACATAAATTGTAATAAAGTAAATCAGATAAATTTTGTTAAGCATCAAAGGTGACATGTTTATATCAAATATAATAAAGTGAAAATTTTTAGGAAATAAAAATTTAAGATCGAAATTGAATTAAAGCTATATTATAAGTTAACAAAAATATACTATTACCGTATTACAGTTGAGATTGATGCATATACAATTTAATGCATAAACGGAGTAGTATGTAACAAATAATGCATAAATAAGCTAAGTAGCAAATATTACTAGTTTACTAATCCTAATAACTACAAAACGATTAACAATAGGACTCCACATGTAGTAGCAACAAAAATGATATATTAATACGAAGTACTTACTAACACAGAATATACATAATATATGATATATACATGTAACCCATAATAAACCACAACCGACTAAATAAATTATGGAGTATCAATCAAGTACAAAACAATAATGAAATCTTATACGGAGTAATATTATAAACAACAGTACTTTTAATCACACTCACCAGCCACAAAAATGAATAATTGCATGTAAATCAAAATAGGAACCTGTTGCACAATAGTACTAAGTCGGCAGCCCATACTCATGCTTTGACATACAATTAATAATTATCGGGCTAATCATGCCTAAGAGTACCGAGAAGCTTCAACTGAGAAGTATAAATAGGGACAATGGGTTAAGAAATTCTGCACACTATCTACACTCCTGCGCATACTTACAGATTATATACACTCATATACATACATATAATATATATCTATATATTTATATACTTATGCTGCGGCAAGTATATACACCCCAAAAACGAGAGCTAAAAACATCTCAAACGTAGTCTCTGAGAGTAGGGGAAAAGGAATATGTAGTTGTTGAGAGGAACGAAGGTCACCGGAGAGAGGAAAACGATTGCCGGAGTTTTGCCGGGCTAATCTTCACGACTGAAACCGGAGGAAGGACATCTGCCGCCGAGTCACAGCCACTTCCGAACGTCGCCGTCGCCGAACGCCGCCACCTATCAACCCTTCCGTCGTCTAGTAGATTAAAACAAGGTATCTGTGTTTCTCTCTCGTTTCCGACATTTCTACGCGAAGAAGACGACCAATTTATTTTATTGGAATAGCTAGTCTCTATATTATTAAATGGACCACTTCTTTTAAAATATCTGGGCCGCACCTTTGTTGCTAAGAATGGGAAAGATAAAATTTGATGAATTGGTCATTTTTCTGTTGGGTTAATAATAATAATAATAATAATAATAATAATAATACTTGGATTGTTTATTATTTTAGAACCATTACTAGCTTAATCGGTTAATTAAAGTATAAGGATGTTAACTATATTAATTAGAGAGTAAATTAAGACAGATCAAATGATATAATAACATAATACAATTCGGATACACTACAATTAAGGTAACTCAAAAATTAATCATATACATTCGGATATTTAATAATATTAATATATAATTAATTAGAGGGATATTTTATGAGTACTAGATTAAACTAATAATATTGATTAATGGTTATTAGTAAATTAAGACTGTTTTGATATTCTTCGGATATGTTATAATGTTAACTATACGTTGAGTACTGCATTAAATTAACAGTAAACTAAATAAATAAAAAGGGCTAATTGAAATTAGTAAATAAATAAGATAGGAATTTAGATTAAGAAATAAAGAGATGTGATTAATAAAAGTGATTAATTAATAATTAAATTAACTATTGAGTTAGTAAATACGTATATATGGGTGGGGGAATTGAATACATTATTAAAAATGGAATAAACGACTAATTATCATCTTAATTAAAAAGGTGATTATTTAGAGACCGGAATAGACGAGAAGGACTAGAAGCGTCACATTCCGAGGTAAGTCACATTGCAACCAAAATTATATTTTTACCTGGTAAGTAATTATTTATATGATATGTGTGATTACATGGTGGTATGAATATTTTAAAAGATGAATTATTTGTGAGCAAGTTGTAATTGTTGTGATTTTGACATATATTGGATTACATGTATATGTGGGATATTTTGAGAACATATATAGTTAAGAATTTAAGGATAAATAATTCTTGTGGTGAAACTCTGTCCAAGAGACATAAATATGGAATTTTTGGAAAGACAAGATAAAAGTATGTTTTCATAATTGGGGCAC
This sequence comes from Cuscuta epithymum, assembly GCA_945859915.1. Taxonomy (NCBI): domain Eukaryota; kingdom Viridiplantae; phylum Streptophyta; class Magnoliopsida; order Solanales; family Convolvulaceae; genus Cuscuta; species Cuscuta epithymum. Next base: position 4,254,501 of record CAMAPF010000942.1, read on the forward strand.
CGCGGGAGAAATCCGTAGGTGTCGGGCCATCTTCACGTCCGTTAATGGTGAAGGAGGGTTAGGACTACTACTACTTGAATTGAGAGTCTTGAGACAAATTAAATGAATTTTGGAGGGTTCGGTAACCACCCCGAACAATTGGGCATCAGATCCCTTTTATTAAAACAGTAGTAGTAGTACCTATTCTCTTAAGGGTCTTTGAACCTAGAACTTAGGAAGTATATTCCATTTTGAGTAGGGAGACGTTGACGTCAGAACTACTTAGACTTCATTCTACCCATAGGGCTTGGAATCCCTTTAGGGGGTGTGCACACTTAAGGTAGGAGTCTAGATTCTAATAGAGGAGATGAGGTACCGAGAGAGATCGGGGTGACCGTACAGAACAACGGATCACTGGGCTCAAAAATCGAAATAACGCTTGAGCACCGCCCTTCTAAATGATTAGGAGAATTAGCTATAAAGCTATTTTGAGGAAAAGCAAATACTCTTGTACTTGAGAATTATTCTTTGGAATACTTATAAGAAATTTTGAGGAAATCATTGGGATTATTACTACTCTTTTGAAGAAAACCATTTTTGTATATATTATGTACAAATTCTTATTTTTCACCAAACCTATTATTTTACGGGGTTGGGTGGGATTTACTTAGCTCTAAAGCTAATTTTTGTGTTATTTGTTTCTTTTATTTTTCTTATGTTACAGATGATGTGGTGTATGAAGACTGATGTCTTGAGAGCGCTACTAGAAGACTTTTAGAGAAGCTAGTCTCATTACAATAATCTTTGTTCGTTTACGCTATTTTAAATGTTGAACTTTAAATCTTCACTTTGGTTACAATTATGGTGGATAGCCTTAACATCCAGTCCGATGAGGGCTGGGTGTGGCGGTGACACGCCCTTTTCCTTGTCGTTGTTTAATTACCGCTGCAAACATCTGAAAGTTTAAATAAATAAATCAACTTTACTATTTCTTTATGTATTATTTTGGGAGGGAAATTTGGGGGTGTTACAAGTTGGTATCAAAGCCCTTGTACCCGGGGATTTCCAAAACGTTTTCCAAAAAAAAAAAAAATAGGAAATTAGAAAATGACCTTTTAGGAACGTGGTGAGGACCTTGTGAGTATTAGTTTTATGCTATATATTATGTGAAAAGTTGAGAATTATGGACCCATATGTGAAATGGAATCTCCAAGTGTTGAAGGGAATGCCTCATAAGGAAAAATTCCAAGGTGGTCAAGGTATGTACGTTATGTGCAAAAATGTTGAAATATGAAATGTGAATCCTATGTGTGAATATGACATAATGAAGTTTTGCACCTATGTGGTGAAATATTTGTATAATGACTTTGTCGCCTATGGAATCCTTAGTTCTAGGATCCTTAAGGAGAGTAGGGAAAGTTTTCTTTACTAATTCGAGTTATTATCCATATGGAGACACCATGCCACCGAGGAGAGATCCGAATGCCGTCCCTACCAATGCTGAGCTGGCGCAAGCTCTCACGCAGCTCACCCAGACAATCAATGTGGCGTTTCAGAACCAACCCAACAACGGCAATAACATGGAAAGTCGTGTAGCGGCACGAAACCCGCCGAACTTCCTTGGGCAAGAGGATCCAGTCCTTCTTGAGAATTGGATACGCACCTTCGACAAGCTATTTGATGTGATCAATTGCCCGGCAGAACAACGAATTAACATTGCTGTTTATTATCTGCATGGAGAAGCAGATAAATGGTGGGCTCATGTGGGAGCAGGGTTGAGCGCACAACCGGACTTCACTTGGGAACGGTTTAAGCGTGCACTGCGGAAAAGGTTTTACCCGCCACACGTGCAAGCAGAAAATTATGACAAGTTCCTACATTTGAAGCAGGGCGAAATGACAGTACAAGAGTATCACAGTCAATTTGTCACGCTGTCAGAGTTTGCAACATCACTTGTACCCGATGAGGAGAGCAAGATCGAAAAGTTCATCGGAGGACTAAATTTCGACACACAGAAGATCGTGACTGTGCAAGAATGGCAAACATTAGATGACGTCTATTATAAAGCTGCAAAGCACTATCGAGTAATACAACTTCAGCGAGAAGTCCACAAGAAAAGAAAGCACGAAGAGGAGAATAGGCAAGGAGAAAAGAGGGTCAGGGTTTATCATCATGCAGAACCGACACACCATCGCCCAAGGGATGAAAGAAGGTTCCAAGGTCATGACCAGAGACGTGACCGACGAAACATGGTGCAGAGGCATTTCAACTGCACGAAATGCAAGAAAGACCACCCAGGGGTGGACTGTGCTGGCAACAGAGTGAAATGCTTCACGTGTGGGAAAATGGGCCATCGGGCTTTTGAATGCTGGGATAATGTAGGAAGGGGTCCACAGAACCAGAGACCTAACCGTGGAGGTGGGAATCAAGGAGGCGGAAACAGTTCAGGAGTTGAGAACCGGGGCAACAACAACCCGGGAAATCAAGCAGGAAATGGTAACCGAGGCCAAAATCAGAACCAGGGAAGGGGCAACAACAACAATAACGCTCCAAATCAGGGCCGAATTTATGTAATGAATCAGGCTCAGGCCCGAGCACATGATGTGGTTTCAGGTATCATTCATGTTAATACCACTCCTGCTTATGTTCTATTTGGTTCAGGTGCTTCTCACAGTTTTATCTCTTCTAAATTTGTTGAGAAGTTAAAGATAGAACCTGCAGCTAGCATAGAGTTGAATGTAAAAACAGCAAACAATAGTGTTGTAGCCTGTAGAAATGTATACATGGATGTACCCATAGTTATAGCCGACGTCAGCCTACCTGGGAATTTGGTGCAATTCGACCTCGAAGGCATTGACGTGGTGCTGGGCATGGATTGGCTTGGGAGATACAAGGCGAAGATCTTATGCAATGAGCAGAAGGTTTCCATGAAGAGCCCATGTGGGAAGCGGGTATCTTTCAAAGCAACGGTGGACAAACCCGGACTCAAGTTGATGACAATGCGGCAGATGAGGAGGTGCATCCGGAAGGGATGCGAGGCGTACATATGCATGATGAGAGACAACCATGAAGAAGAGCAGACAATTGATCAGATTCCGGTGGTCAATGAATTTTCTGATGTGTTTCCGGAAGAGATTCCGGGGATGCCTCCGGAAAGGGAGGTTGAGTTTTCCATTGACTTAATGCCGGGGACTACACCAATTTCCAAGGCACCGTACAGGATGGCTCCGAAGGAGATGCAAGAACTGAAAGAACAACTTAAAGAACTGCTCGAGAAGGGATACATCAAGCCGAGCGTTTCACCTTGGGGCGCTCCGGTCTTGTTTGTGAAGAAGAAAGACGGTAGCTTGAGGTTATGTATTGACTACCGAGAGCTGAACCGTGTTACTATCAAGAACCGATACCCTTTACCCCGTATCGACGACCTGTTCGATCAACTGAAGGGGGCAGGCATATTTTCCAAGATTGACCTTCGATCTGGCTACCACCAAGTGAGGATAGCGGAGAAGGATATACCGAAGACTGCATTTCGTACGAGGTATGGGCACTATGAGTTCACCGTGATGCCGTTTGGCTTGACCAATGCACCAGCGGTATTCATGGACCTAATGAACCGTATATTTCGCCCCTATCTTGATACATTTGTGGTGGTATTCATAGATGATATCTTGGTGTACTCGAAGAATCAGCAGGATCATGATAAGCATCTGAGACTTGTTTTGCAGACTTTGAGGGAGCATCAACTCTACGCCAAACTTTCCAAGTGTGACTTTTGGAAGGATCGAGTAGCATTTTTGGGTCACATCATCACTCGAGATGGAGTGACTGTGGACCCGTCAAAAATTGAAGCAGTAACCGAGTGGCGGGCACCTACCACTGTCACGGAAGTACGAAGTTTCCTTGGGTTGGCAGGATACTATAGGAGATTTGTCAAAGACTTCTCCAAGATAGCTAGACCATTGACCAATTTGACGAAGAAGACCACAAAGTTCCAGTGGACGGAAGATTGTGAAAAAGCCTTCCAGGAGCTGAAGAGGAGACTGACAACTGCACCAGTACTAACACTTCCATCAGGAACTGAAGGATTTGAAATCTATTGTGATGCATCCAAGAATGGTCTGGGCTGCGTACTGATGCAGAATGGGAAGGTAGTAGCTTACGCATCCCGACAACTAAGGCTACACGAAGTTAACTATCCAACCCATGACCTGGAGTTAGCTGCAGTAGTGTTTGCGTTAAAGATATGGAGGCATTATCTGTATGGGCCGCCGTGCAAGGTATATACTGATCACAAAAGTCTTAAGTACATCTTCACACAAAAAGAGCTTAATATGAGGCAAAGAAGGTGGCTAGAGCTTGTTAAAGACTATGATCTTGAAATCCTATACCATGAAGGGAAGGCTAACGTCGTAGCCGATGCATTAAGCCGGAAATCTGAACATACGAGCCGAGCAACGTGGATACTAGCAGACGAGTTGTGTCGGGAACTCCAAAGGCTAAACATAGAAGTGAAAGAATACGGTGAAGTAGAGAACGAGGTCCAGTTGTACACTATGACCATCTTACCCTCTATCTTCGAAGAAATCAAAGCTGGACAACCAGGAGATGTAAAGCTGGAACGAGTCAAAGCCGGGATGAAAGATGGAGTAAATGGTCCATTTCAGTTGCATGGAGACGGGAGTATCCGATACAAAGAACGGTGGTGTGTTCCCATGAAGTGCGAACACCTCAAAAAGCAAATCATGGAAGAAGGACACAATACACCCTATTCGGTACATCCCGGAGGTGATAAACTATACAAAGACTTAAAGAAAATTTTCTGGTGGCCAAAGATGAAGAAAGAAGTGGCCGAGTTCGTAGCACGATGTTTGAACTGTCAGAAGGTCAAAGCTGAGAGATGCAAACCCAAAGGACTCGTACAACCTTTGGAGATACCAATATGGAAGTGGGACTCAATCTCGATGGACTTTGTTGGGGGTTTACCTTTAACAAAGTCCGGGAAAGACAAGATTTGGGTAATAGTTGATAGACTGACCAAAACTACGAGATTCATTCCCATGAACGAAACTTGGAATATGGATAAGCTAGCAAGAGCCTACATAAAAAACGTGGTTAAGTACCATGGAGTTCCCCAAGACATCGTATCTGACCGAGACTCTCGATTCCTATCTCAATTCTGGAAGGAATTACAGGCTGCCATGGGAACAAAACTAAAGCTGAGTACTGCATTTCATCCAACAACCGATGGTCAAACAGAAAGAACGATCCAAACATTGGAAGACATGTTAAGGGCATGTGTACTAGACCTACAAGGGGCATGGGACGAACATTTAGACTTGATAGAGTTTTCGTACAATAATAGCTACCACGCCAGTATCAAAATGGCCCCGTACGAGGCTCTATACGGTCAAAAGTGTAGAAGTCCACTTTGTTGGATCGATATGACAGATCAGGTAGTGTTAGGGCCAGAGTACCTACAAGACACCATAGAAAAGATCCAGCTGATTCAATCCAGGATGAAAGCTGCGCAAGATCGTCAGAAGTCTTATGCAGACCTAGGAAGAAAACCAGCAGAATTCGAAGTAGGAGAGAAAGTTCTACTCAAAGTCTCCCCGACAAAGGGAGTAATGAGATTCGGAAAGAAGGGAAAGTTGAGCCCGAGGTTCATTGGCCCATATGATATCCTCGAGCGAGTGGGACGAGTGGCATACCGCTTAGCTCTACCCACAGATTTGGCTAAGGTAAGACATACCTTAAAACCTCTCGATGGTGAAATACTATAGTAAATACCTGACAAACACTAACATGTGATGTACTTAGGTACACAACGTTTTCCATATTTCACAATTAAAGAAGTATGTCCGCGACGAATCGCATGTCCTTAACCCTGAGGTACGAATAATGACCTTAAGATATTTGAAATTAAAACTCAACACGTCTAACTCCAACTCTATTAGGTGGTCTAGTTGGACGAAACCTTGACTTACGAGGAGAGGCCTATTCAGATTCTTGACACCAAAACTCGTGAAACTAGGAGAAAAGTAGTTAAAATGGTGAAAGTGTTGTGGTCTAACCACTTGGCTGAAAACGCTACTTGGGAGTCCGAAGACGATATGCGAAATCGCTATCCAGAATTGTTTGGTTAAGGTAATGTTTTAGTTACGGGGACGTAACCTCATTTTAAGAGGGGTAAAATGTAACACCTATTAATTTCAGTTATGAATTTTTTTGTTTATACTTCGGGACGAAGTATCTTTTAAGGGGGGTAGAATGTGACACTCTGAAAAAAAAAAATTAAATAAAATATCTAGATTAAAATATTACAAAAGTGACATAAATTGTAATAAAGTAAATCAGATAAATTTTGTTAAGCATCAAAGGTGACATGTTTATATCAAATATAATAAAGTGAAAATTTTTAGGAAATAAAAATTTAAGATCGAAATTGAATTAAAGCTATATTATAAGTTAACAAAAATATACTATTACCGTATTACAGTTGAGATTGATGCATATACAATTTAATGCATAAACGGAGTAGTATGTAACAAATAATGCATAAATAAGCTAAGTAGCAAATATTACTAGTTTACTAATCCTAATAACTACAAAACGATTAACAATAGGACTCCACATGTAGTAGCAACAAAAATGATATATTAATACGAAGTACTTACTAACACAGAATATACATAATATATGATATATACATGTAACCCATAATAAACCACAACCGACTAAATAAATTATGGAGTATCAATCAAGTACAAAACAATAATGAAATCTTATACGGAGTAATATTATAAACAACAGTACTTTTAATCACACTCACCAGCCACAAAAATGAATAATTGCATGTAAATCAAAATAGGAACCTGTTGCACAATAGTACTAAGTCGGCAGCCCATACTCATGCTTTGACATACAATTAATAATTATCGGGCTAATCATGCCTAAGAGTACCGAGAAGCTTCAACTGAGAAGTATAAATAGGGACAATGGGTTAAGAAATTCTGCACACTATCTACACTCCTGCGCATACTTACAGATTATATACACTCATATACATACATATAATATATATCTATATATTTATATACTTATGCTGCGGCAAGTATATACACCCCAAAAACGAGAGCTAAAAACATCTCAAACGTAGTCTCTGAGAGTAGGGGAAAAGGAATATGTAGTTGTTGAGAGGAACGAAGGTCACCGGAGAGAGGAAAACGATTGCCGGAGTTTTGCCGGGCTAATCTTCACGACTGAAACCGGAGGAAGGACATCTGCCGCCGAGTCACAGCCACTTCCGAACGTCGCCGTCGCCGAACGCCGCCACCTATCAACCCTTCCGTCGTCTAGTAGATTAAAACAAGGTATCTGTGTTTCTCTCTCGTTTCCGACATTTCTACGCGAAGAAGACGACCAATTTATTTTATTGGAATAGCTAGTCTCTATATTATTAAATGGACCACTTCTTTTAAAATATCTGGGCCGCACCTTTGTTGCTAAGAATGGGAAAGATAAAATTTGATGAATTGGTCATTTTTCTGTTGGGTTAATAATAATAATAATAATAATAATAATAATAATAATAATAATACTTGGATTGTTTATTATTTTAGAACCATTACTAGCTTAATCGGTTAATTAAAGTATAAGGATGTTAACTATATTAATTAGAGAGTAAATTAAGACAGATCAAATGATATAATAACATAATACAATTCGGATACACTACAATTAAGGTAACTCAAAAATTAATCATATACATTCGGATATTTAATAATATTAATATATAATTAATTAGAGGGATATTTTATGAGTACTAGATTAAACTAATAATATTGATTAATGGTTATTAGTAAATTAAGACTGTTTTGATATTCTTCGGATATGTTATAATGTTAACTATACGTTGAGTACTGCATTAAATTAACAGTAAACTAAATAAATAAAAAGGGCTAATTGAAATTAGTAAATAAATAAGATAGGAATTTAGATTAAGAAATAAAGAGATGTGATTAATAAAAGTGATTAATTAATAATTAAATTAACTATTGAGTTAGTAAATACGTATATATGGGTGGGGGAATTGAATACATTATTAAAAATGGAATAAACGACTAATTATCATCTTAATTAAAAAGGTGATTATTTAGAGACCGGAATAGACGAGAAGGACTAGAAGCGTCACATTCCGAGGTAAGTCACATTGCAACCAAAATTATATTTTTACCTGGTAAGTAATTATTTATATGATATGTGTGATTACATGGTGGTATGAATATTTTAAAAGATGAATTATTTGTGAGCAAGTTGTAATTGTTGTGATTTTGACATATATTGGATTACATGTATATGTGGGATATTTTGAGAACATATATAGTTAAGAATTTAAGGATAAATAATTCTTGTGGTGAAACTCTGTCCAAGAGACATAAATATGGAATTTTTGGAAAGACAAGATAAAAGTATGTTTTCATAATTGGGGCACCGCGGGAGAAATCCGTAGGTGTCGGGCCATCTTCACGTCCGTTAATGGTGAAGGAGGGTTAGGACTACTACTACTTGAATTGAGAGTCTTGAGACAAATTAAATGAATTTTGGAGGGTTCGGTAACCACCCCGAACAATTGGGCATCAGATCCCTTTTATTAAAACAGTAGTAGTAGTACCTATTCTCTTAAGGGTCTTTGAACCTAGAACTTAGGAAGTATATTCCATTTTGAGTAGGGAGACGTTGACGTCAGAACTACTTAGACTTCATTCTACCCATAGGGCTTGGAATCCCTTTAGGGGGTGTGCACACTTAAGGTAGGAGTCTAGATTCTAATAGAGGAGATGAGGTACCGAGAGAGATCGGGGTGACCGTACAGAACAACGGATCACTGGGCTCAAAAATCGAAATAACGCTTGAGCACCGCCCTTCTAAATGATTAGGAGAATTAGCTATAAAGCTATTTTGAGGAAAAGCAAATACTCTTGTACTTGAGAATTATTCTTTGGAATACTTATAAGAAATTTTGAGGAAATCATTGGGATTATTACTACTCTTTTGAAGAAAACCATTTTTGTATATATTATGTACAAATTCTTATTTTTCACCAAACCTATTATTTTACGGGGTTGGGTGGGATTTACTTAGCTCTAAAGCTAATTTTTGTGTTATTTGTTTCTTTTATTTTTCTTATGTTACAGATGATGTGGTGTATGAAGACTGATGTCTTGAGAGCGCTACTAGAAGACTTTTAGAGAAGCTAGTCTCATTACAATAATCTTTGTTCGTTTACGCTATTTTAAATGTTGAACTTTAAATCTTCACTTTGGTTACAATTATGGTGGATAGCCTTAACATCCAGTCCGATGAGGGCTGGGTGTGGCGGTGACACGCCCTTTTCCTTGTCGTTGTTTAATTACCGCTGCAAACATCTGAAAGTTTAAATAAATAAATCAACTTTACTATTTCTTTATGTATTATTTTGGGAGGGAAATTTGGGGGTGTTACATGTGGGTTTTGTCTCCAATCACTCCCTTGAGCTTGTGTCCGCCCCTCAGCTCCCATGTTTTTGTGTCTCATCTACACTATTTGGAGTCTACAACACATGTGGGAAAAGTCCCAAGTGGGTGTAGGAAGTTTCCCCCGATTATTTCCGCTATTTCTGGCAGGCTGGGTCAAAATAGTACTTGGGTTGGTCCAATATTTTCCCCAACCCCGGTTGGCATTTTTATTGGGCTTCTATAATTAGTATAACAACCCAACTAAATATTTGGTAGCCCATTCTCAATATTATGGGCCCGATAAATAATTTAATTAATCATTCATTAATTAAATATACCATTCTTTTACACGAAAATATTCGTAAGAAAAATTTAAATACATACTGAATATTAAATTCAAGTACATACGGGCGCGGTGTCACAGCTTTGATGTTCGGAGTCGAGCGGCAGTGTGGCATTGAAGAAGGTAGAAGAGGTGCTGCTATTCAAGATTAAGGGGGATTCCACAAGGGGTTTATCAGAACTGACATTGAATGAATTTATCGAAAAAAGAAAAAACCTAACCCCGTTTTGAGTTTCTATGTCCGTTAAAATGTTAACTGTTATTGATAGAAATTAATATTTCAAATTCTAACCCATTCTGTAACGTAAAACTTTTAGTATTTATAAATTTAACCCCGTGTGTGGTTTCAATAACGTTTAAATATGAACCCATATTAAAAGGTTAGTTATTAAATCCATATTTTGCACTAGTGATTATGAATTAAAACAATTAATAAACTAATCAAATAGTCATCTTAGACTTATCTACTTCCAAGTAGAATTCTTTTATAAAATTTTGTGAGCATGTTTTTAATCAAGTGTAGATCATGTTCACAAAATTTCAACTTAAAATTCAATTGGAAAGTGTTGAATAAATTGTTGAAAAATGTAACTCTATAATATTAATAAAAAACATAATGTTTTTTATTAATTTAGTTTACTGAATTTTAGATTGAATTTTAAACAGAAACTTTGTAGTTATGTAGTACTACGTACTATGTACTACCTCCGTCCCTTTTTAGTTTGCCAACTTTGACTTTTCCAATCAAAGATGATAAACCTGGATCCATTATTTTAACTAATATATTTAGAAAATATTGCCCGAAATAGGACTAAAAAGGTTTGAAAATTCCAAAATAGGATTGTCATGTTTTTATTCCCAAAATAGGACTAATTACTTTCATGTTTTGACAGCACCAGACTTCAAACATAGCAATGTTTTCCAAACTAAGCAGTAATTACTGCTATTTTGGGAATAAAAAACATGACATTCCTATTTTGGAATTTTCAAACTTTTTTAGTTCTATTTCGGGAACTTTCCCATATATTTATGTAAAAGTTAATAAATTTAAATATACTTTTATGATAATAGTTTCAACAAAGAACATTTTCATATAATTTTCTTACTACCAATATTACCGTGTATAAATATATAATGGATCAAAGTTGAACAACTTTGACTTGGAAAATTTGTGTTTGGCAAACTAAAAAGGGGTGAAGGGAGTATAATATACACATCACTAAGAACACGCTCATAAATTTTTATCAAATAAATCCATCCAGAAGCACTTCAGAAAATTCAAGTAGAAAAAATATTACTCCGTAAAAAGAACTAAGAGCCCGTTTGGAGAACTCTGTTTTCGGCTTATCAGGCTTATCAGCCAGCTTTTTCACCAAACACGTAACTTTTACTTTCGCGCGCTGAATTGTGTAATAAGCCGAAAAAGTAAGGTTGGAGTTACTTTTCTGGCTGTATTGGCTGAAGTTACTGTAGAGGACCATTTTAGCTATTTTTACATATAATTTTTTCTTTAATTTATTAATAAAATATATTTTTAAAATATTTTTTTCTTAAATCAGCAGAATCAGCCAAAACAGCCACTCTAGCCAGAATATCATAAATTTCAGCAGAATCAGTCAAAACAGCCGATTTTGGTGCTACCAAACGGGCTCTAAATCGTTTTTTTTTATTAGGCCTCCCCTCCCCCCGCCAATCCAGGCCTCCCCTGCCACCTATATTAAGAACCTTAGCTTCGATCACGGCTCTAAAAGATTATACGATCCAGATAATCTTCAGTTCTTCCCGGCCTTTACACGGAGTAATAATTAGAAGTTTAGAAGCTTCGCTCTGCAGACACGCTCAACAGTCAACACAAGCTTATTCAGTTGCGTCTTCTCCTTCTTGCTGTCCGGCAAGTCACTGAGATACTCAACTCCGGAGCTTTATAATTTAGCTACACCATCAGTAAACGAAAAATGAAGCAAATGTTTGGCGGCCCGGGAGAGATCAGCGGCATTATACTGAGGATGCTACAGGGCACTTTTGCCGCTATTGCCCTCGGTATTTTAAGCTCTGTTCCTGGAGTTTGTACCAATACTCCCTTCTGGTAGAGCTCCTTCAATTCTTATGTTCCGTATTGTTCTGGCTTTTTGAATGAAATGCATGTTACGATTACTTGTTGTGGAGTACGGAGTATTATTTTTTGACTTTGTGTTTATTTGATCAGCTTCCTACTAGTTCAACAGTGTGTTCAAATCATATGGTGCTTTATGCTTATATGCCTTGATCTCAAGGTTCTGGTGTCTGGGGGGAGGCTACCCTCCCCTATCCATGTGATGGTGAACCTTGCTTTTGATTGGGTACATCTCTTCATTATACTTTATTTAATAAGTTGTCTTTTAAATTATTTGCATTATGTATGGTACTCTTTTGAGTTAGACATATATTTTTATTTATGGAGTAGACAATTACAAATATGCAAATTGAATAGGCTAAAGGGTCAAATAGGCCCTTGAACTAACTTAAAGTGTTCAATTAGCCCCTTATATAGGAGGTTCGGCCCGGTCATCGCCAATTGGAGAGGTTCCCGGTGGAATTGTTTGATGAAAATTTTTGAGCATCTTCTTCATTAAGTCTAGTTTACTCATATCAAATTTCAGCTAAAAATTGAATCGGGAAAGCAGTCAAATGATTTTCCGAAATGTACTGTGTTGTTTAACTGCGCAATTATCTTCAAAAAATCATTTGATTGCCTTCCCGGTTAAATTTTTAGCTGAAATTTGGTACGGGTAAACTAGACTTAATGAAGAAGATGCTAAAAAAATGTCATCAAAAAATTCCACCGGGAACCGCCTCAATTGACGACGGCCGGGCGGAACCTCCTATATAAGGGGCTAATTGAACACTTTAAGTTAGTTCAAGGGTCTATTTGACCCTTTAGCCAATTGAATATACGATGTATCATGTATGCAGTGTATATGGATGTTATCTCTTGGAGCTGCATCCTCAACCGCGTCGGTGGTTGAGTTGTTCTGGGCCAACTCCATCTGCGAAAAGTGGCGCGAGTATAACTGCAGACGTTACCAGGCGGCGGTTGTCATGGCCTTTATTGCCGTGGCATTCCAAGCAATCTCGGTTCATATCTGGATGTGGATTGCAGCCTCCTCCTTTTTGTGAGCCTTTTTTTATTTCTACAGCCCTCCAGCTACCTATTATAGTCATGCATGTGCCTATAGTACGTACATACTTCCTCCATTCTTAAATAAATGTAACAGTCAACATTTCACATTTGCCGAGACACAACTTTGACCATTAATAAAAATGATTTTGTATTAGTAAAAAAATTGAAAAAATTAGATTATGAAAATTTACAATGAGACAAGTTTAACAATATTTTTTTCATAAAATAATATTATTACATTAATAAATAAAACGTAGTCAAAGTAGAACATGCGAATAGTGTAGAAGTCAAAGTGTTGCATTTATTTCAGAACGGAGGTAGTATGATGAATATATATTGATTGAGCATTACCTACTTTACTACTTATACACTTATACTTATTTATGGAAAGTTTGAAGCTAACCAAAAGTATTACCAGTACTAGTATTAATAGTTACTAGTATTATAATATGGTCGTATAGCCAGTAGCTAGCTACTTAAATGTACAATTGTGAACATTAATTGCATGACTAAAGTACGTTACTACGGAGTATTATACTACGTATATAATTAATTAATGGTTTTTTGCTTTTTGCTTGGCAAAATTAACAGGCCCAGGCTGCATTAACCGTCGGCGTGCTCGGTAGTGCTCCATTTTTATTTGCGGCTTATGATTTGTTTTATGATTTCACCAAGTAATATACACCTTAGTAATTAGTGTATTAGAAGTAGCTTAATTAGGATGGTTTTGTATATTAATTGTAGTTCTATCTTGTACAATTTTATTGTAATAATATAAATCTTGTCTCGTCTGAGTTTCATATTCGAAAGTTTGATCGTTTTTAACTTTTTACCACCGGGTGAATGTGTGAATGTGTGAATGTATTGTCCATATAAATTAGAATAGAAAAATAAAGTAGAGATCTCATTACCCATTAGGCCATTACTACGACATAATAGAGATCGAACTCTATCAATAAGATCTTCTAATAACTCACTATATTTTTAATTGGACTGATTTCAATTACAAATTAGATCGGATCAGATAAATTCAAACGGTACTACATACACTAAATTAGACCAGATCATACTAGATTAGACTTAAATATTAATAAAATATAAATAAAACATACATTTGTCGGATCAATTTAAACCAGACAACATCATATGAGACTTAATTAAAAAGATCGTACTAGACCAGATCAGCACCGAAACTTTCAGCTCAATTAAAAATATCATTTGTTCTAATAGTACATATATATTAGCGAAGTAAAAAAATATAATGTTGTTTTTAATAAAACAGCACTCCATTGTATCTATCTATTTTCCATGATGTAAATGCAAAATGTTGTTTCAATTAGCGAACTAAAAGCTTTTAAACAACAATGTGTCAATGTGTGCATGTACGTGATGATGCAAAATAATGGGCTTGGGTGAATTATTGTTCACAAAACAAGTGGTTAGTGGCTTGTACGGAGTATTATTGTTTGCCATTTTTGAGACAACATCGTTCACAAAATAAGAATTTACTGGCCACCATTACTGTCCATTAGTAGCTCGATCACTAACTCGATGGGTATCGTCATATCGTCGATACTAGTACTCCCTCCGAAAAGGTTAGCCAAAATTTACTTTCACCTCAATCAATAAAGTAAAAATTGTGTGGTCGAAATTTGTGCAGAGGAGAAAGAATTAACTTTAGCCACATATTCCTTACTTTGAATGAAAATGACAAATATTTTTGGGACATCCATAAAAAGAAATTTGGCCAACCTTTTTGGAACGGAGGGATTATAAGATTTAACTGCGACGTACGGAATCCCCAGTTTAAAATCTCTTTTGGTACAACTGTACAACACACAAATGAAAGGTATTCTTTTTATACTCTCATCCGCAACTATTGTTTCCATTTTACTACGTACTTTGTATATATATACATCATATGTTCTTTTTTAAATACAACGGTCCACTTTTCACATTTGCTAACGCACAAGTTTGACCATTAATATACACGTTTGCACTTGTTTAGTAAAAAGTTAAACAAATTAGATTTTGAAAATTTGAAATGAGAAGAATTTAACAATATTTTTTTAAATTTAACTTATAATGCATCATTAAATAAAACAGAGTCAAAGTACAACATGTGAATAGTGGGAAAAGTCCAATATTGCATTTAAAAAGGAATGAAGGAAGTATTAAAAGGGACGGAGCCAACGCACTGAGCCAGTATAAGAAATATTTTTGGGAAATTTTTACACTAAATTATTACACTAGCTTAAAATAATAACAATTTTTAAATTTGGGGTGAAGCGGGGCCTAGGTTGGCCCCTCCCTAGCTATGCCCTAGTTGTATGTATATTAAAGTGCAGTTCCAATAAAAATGGTGTTCTCATACATTGTTGACATATTTAAAGTCATTTGATCGATGGCTCGATGCATTGGATTTCTAACTTTTCATGAAAGTTCTGTGTGCACGCATACGTCTTAAAAACTTATCCTTTCTGGGAAGCGTGAACGTATATACTCTGTACTATTTTTTTTTTATCAATATATACTTCGTATAATGAAATCCAATATGATACTTTGTTAAATTGCCATTGTATTTTATCAAAGTGATTGAAGTGGTTTATTTCTGGAAAAATTTCTGAAATAGGAGTAAAAACATTTCAAGAAATGTTTTTCATTTGAGTTGTTTTCCCCTTTTGTCTCTCAGTGTGGCATGCACATGCATGGATGGATGGATGTAGGGCTGATAGAGTCCCGGGACTCGTCAGTTCCAGGGGAGGAGCTGGATCGGAATTAACGGTTCCGCGACGGGATCAAGACTGGACTACTGAGAACAAAGTCCAATCCCGAATCTCAAATGTTTAGACCTGGACTGACTTGTCTCAATTATGGTCCTATTTTTTTCATTGCATTACAATCATTATGAAGCATGTTAAAAGACTAGGTGTAAATCCATCAATTAAAAGCTTGAAATGGGTAGGCATGGGGTGAGGGAGGTTTAAAAATAATCTTACCTAGCAATGTTGTTCACAAGAATGAATTAGGATGAATTCAAACGTATGCCCGTTTTATACTCCCAACCCCAACTTCATTTTCCCCTTCACTATTCTTCTTGTTGAGGCGAAATCAATGTACTATCTCCCTCCCATTTTATGTGTCTTAGTTTGACTTGACACGATTATTAATGAAGTAGTAGAAAAAGTAAAGGTAAAACTGTCAAATAGGTTAACGAACTTTCATAAAAAAGTCAATTAAATCCTTCTGTAGGAGACTCTGTCCGGTCTTCGCGATTTGGGGCGGTTCCCGATGGAATTTTTTGATGAAATTTTTTGAGCATCTTATTCATCAAGTCTAGTTTACTCATACCAAATTTCAGCTAAAAATTTAATCGGGAGCGCATTCAAATTAATTCGAGAACACAAAAATGTGCAGTTATCTTCAAGAATTAATTTGAATGTGTTCCCGATTGCATTTTTAGCTGAAATTTAGTTTGAATAAACTAGACTTGGTGAATAAGATGCTCAAAAAATTTCATCAAAAAATTCCAACGGGAACTGCCCCAAATCGTGACGGCCGGACAGAACCTCCTATAGAAGGACTTAATTGACCTTTTTATGAAAGTTCGAGGACCGATTTGACAGTTTTCCCAAAAGTAAAAGTTGTGGTTGAGATTTGATCGAGTATAACAAAGTGAAATGGTGTAGACCACTTATTTCATTCCAAAAAAGAAAAGGAAATACTTATTTTGGGACAACCCAAACAGGAAAGTATGACAGGTAAAATGGGACGGAGGGAATAATACCTATTTAATTTCAACACCATTTCCATTATATGTGGGTTCTCTAGATTGGAAGATAGAAATGCTATCGGAGATGAAGATCAATGGGGAAGAGGAAAGTTGTGGCAGGGATTGGAAGTAATAATGATGTTTTTACTTGGACTCAAAATGGATGGTCTGATCTGATCTAGTCTGTTTAAGTCTGGTATGGTCTGGTCTGAGACTGAAAACAGTCTAAGTAAAAACATTCCAAAAAAGACATTAATTTGGATTCACCCCAATTTACTAACGTGGACTGACGTGCACTTTGTCGTGATGTGCACTCAAAATAATAATCAATACGACACTAATACGTAGTATAGTGAAGTAAGGTTCGTGTCCACAGGGAAAGGAATACTTTTCTTCTTACAGAAATAGATAAGTAACAATAAGGGGGGTTTATATTTGGTTGATGAACTTTAAATTATATTTCAACATGAAGATGAACGAGTTATGTAGTTTAATTAATGAGACGAAGACTTAGCTTTGCTTTTATCCACTTAATGAAATGTTCGTCGATCCCGGTTATATCTTTAACTATCTTCCTCTCGAATACTCAATCGAGGAGTATATCCAATTCATCGAGGGTAGTTATTAATAACGAGACGCGTTCATTAATAAAACTTACTACCGAGTTAATATAGAACACGCGCCGTATATTTACTCGATAGTAGCAATAAAATCAAGATGAAAACGATTGAGATTGATAACCTCAACACAAGCGGTTTATTGGTTTAATCAATATAATTAATTCCCCTTGGCTTATTAACCATGAGACGCATGCATTAACAACCCAAGTTTACTACCGTGAAGGGACCGAGTTAATAACAAGCGTATTAATTGACCGATTCTAGTATTAATTAATATATGAAACAAAACTAGTTGATCCTTTAAGTATTGCTCAAAATATTAATATGTAATAGGAATAGGAATTAATTAATATTCAAGGAAGAAGATTAAAGAAAATAACTCACAACTTACAATTCATTAAGCTTCAAAGTAGCAAAACCAAGATGGAAGAGTTTAGCTCCTCATTTGGAGACTAAACATGATGAAAAATATAAAGAAAGAACTTGTCTAAACTGAGCTAAAAGGTATATGTGAATTGGTTCCCTTATTATGGAGGAAATGGGGTGTATTTATAGGCTTTTTGGGCTTGCAGGGTCATGTACCCGATCGGGTATATTGGGTACTCGATCGGGCCTTCAGTTGCTTCGCGGAAGCTGGAAAAACATGGGCATACCCGATCGGGTATGTCGGCTACCCGATCGGGTATAGACACTCGATCGTGGTTAAAATCTTCCCTGCATGTTGCCTTGTTCGCGGATTTATCCGATTTGATTTTTCAGCAACTTACCCGATCGAGTATAGGGTATACTCGACCGGGTACAACACCAAAAATCAGGATCTTCATTTTGTTTTGGAATTTTTGCACCTTCCTTCCACTTGTGATGTTCACCAATGGTCCCTAGAGTGGTCTTGGACCTGTTTGAGCTCAGAACAAACCTAATCTAAACAATTTACAAACATTTTACAAACTAAACTATTACACCAAAAGTGTGTAATTTCTAGAGTAACAATCACTCAAAACTAATCAAAAGCACAATTATAAACACAGAAATAACATGAATGTCAACTCCCCCACACTTAGTTCCTTTACTCGACCTCGAGTAAAACCAAATGTTTACACAATGTTTCTCAAAAGATCATGAGTTCAAAATTTGGAGGAAATAAGGAACTAAAACCAACAAGTATTGTAAATGAGTTTACAAAATAACATCTCCTTGGGTTTAATGGTCTTCAATGCCCCTTACTTCTTTTTCTCCTCTTCTTCTTTTCTTCTTCTTCTGCCTCTCCAAGAGATAGTGTCCTGCAAAAACAAATTTTTTCTCTCATATCTCTCATTTTGCCTAGGAGTCTTTTCAGGTTTTCATCCTAGCATCTCTTTTCTTTTTCTTTCCTTACCACTCACTCATAATTTTTTGTAAGCCCTTGTTGCTTAGATTGCCCTTTTGGGTTTCAACCTAACTAGCATTTCATTT
The DNA here is from genome assembly GCA_945859915.1 of Cuscuta epithymum. Lineage (NCBI taxonomy): Eukaryota > Viridiplantae > Streptophyta > Magnoliopsida > Solanales > Convolvulaceae > Cuscuta > Cuscuta epithymum. The sequence continues at coordinate 4,273,324 of CAMAPF010000942.1, forward strand.
CTTTTATTACATTTTTTTTTGTGTAAAACTAATACAAGAAAATAATGCTTAGTACAAGGTAGAAATAAGGGAGTGTACACACCAAGAGATAGATCTTCCTCCCCCACACTTGAATCATGGCACTATCCCTAGTGCCCGCCTTCTCCACCATAGTAGCCTCCTCCAAAGCCGCTTCCGTGCATGTCATCACCGCCTCCCTCGCCCATGGTAGTGTCCCCGCCATCATAACCACCCATGCCGGAACTAGAGCCGCCAAAATTACCCCAATCGGAGGGGTTATACCAAGAAGGTGCCGGTGGTGGTGAGGCCATGGATGCAAACCCGCCAAGTTGGGACATGTAAGAATATGTCGGCCCATACATCCTCCGGTAGTCTTCCTCGTATCGTTGCATGTCGGCCGCCCGTTGTTCCTCCAACCTTTGAAAAGCCAATCGTTGCTCCTCCCGGTATGCATTAAACCGCCGGTCTCTTTCTTGTTGCTCGTTCCGGTAGTGGCCTATCTCTCCTTAATGTTGGGTGAATTGTTCTCCCATCTTTGTGTAATCAAGGCTCATTGTTTGGAAACCGGTTAAGAGGGATTGTTGCCCCGCCAAGAGTTGTTGGAAGAAGTCTTGTTAGGAGGGTTCTCTTCCAGCTCAGGTGATAGGGTGAATTTCCTATTATGTATGTTTGTATTTTTAACTAGTTTTATTAGTTCTAGTTGTAGAAATTACACACTTTTGGTGTAATACTTTATTTTCATTAATTATTTGTAATTTATTTAGATTAGGATTATATTGAGCTTAGGACAGGTCAAAATCATCCCAAGAATCAAAGGATGGATCCTAAAGACCAAAGAATGTGCAAAAAGGAGAAGATCAAATGAAGATTTTGAAATTTGTTCAATACTCGGTCGAGTATTGCCAATACTCGGTCGAGTATTGGCCTGATACGCTGGTCAAAATCAAATCTGGGAGCAAAAGAACGTGGCTGAATATTTGATGAAAATCCTGTCGCATACTCGGTCGAGTATTGGCAATACTCGGTCGAGTATGCCTATTTTTCACAATTTCCTGGAAATTTCCTCTCATACTCGGTCCAGTATTGCCAATACTGGATCGAGTACCGAACCCTGCCACCTCTATTTTGCTATAAATACACCCCTTTTCCTTCACATTAAGGAACCAATTCACATATACTCTTTAGCTCAGTTTAGATTAGTGTTTTCTTTATATTTTCTATCATGTTTAGTCTCCAAATGAGGAGCTAAACTCTTCGATCTTGGTTTTGCTACTTTGAAGCTTAATGAATTTGTAAGTTGTGAGTTATTCTCTTTAATCTTCTTCCTTGAATATTAATTCTTCATTTAAATACTATTTCTATATCAATGTTGGGGAGTGTTACTAAGATGACAATTAGTTAACATCTTGACATTAATTATAGTAATAGCTATTTCTTCCTCTATGTTAATATTGGGGAGTGTTACTAAGATAACAATTAGTTAACATCTTGATATTAACTATAGTAGGATTCATCTTCTTTAATATTCTTCCTTGAGTATTAATTAATTCATATTCATATTTCATATTAATATTTTGAACATTACTTAAAGGATCAACTAGTTTTGTTTCATATATTAATTATAACTAGAATCAGTCGATTAATACGTTTGTTATTAATTCGGCCCTTTCACGGTAGTAAACTTGGGATATTAATGCATGTGTTTCATGGTTAATAAACCAAGGGGAATTAATTATGTTGATTAAACCAATAAACCGCTTGTGTTGAGGTTATCAATCTCAATCGTTTTCATCTTGATTTTATTGCTACTATCGGGTTAATATACGGCGTGTGTTCTATATTAATTCGGTAGTAAGTTTTATTAATGAACGTGTCTCGTTATTAATAACTACCCTCGATGAACTGGATATACTCCTCGATTGAGTATTCGAGAGGAAGATAGTTAAAGATATAACCGGGATCGACGAACATTTCATTAAGTGGATAAAAGCAAAACCAAGTCCCCATCTCTATTAATTAAACTTATTTAAGTCATTCATCTTAGTGTTAATTGAATTAAATCAAATCAAATCTAAAAAACCCCTTGTTACTAGTTATATAAAAAGAGAAGTATTCCTTTCCCTGTGGATACGAACCTTACTTCATTATACTACGTATAATTGTTGTATTGTATTATTACTTTGAGTGCACACCACGACAAAGTGCACGTCAAATTTGGCGCCGTTGCCGGGGAAAGGCAAATATTTTTCTTTTTATTTTATCTCATAAAAATTAAAAATTAAAAATCTTAGTTTTCTATTTTCTGAGCTTTCATGAGTATATGGATACCAACACATCATCCCTAGAGAGTCAAATTTCCGACTTGACTTCTCTAATAAAGGAGTTTATTTCATGTTCAAAATCTCAAGATGTCCATACATGCAACATTTGCATGTCACACACGCATCTTACGGATTTTTGCCCAGAGCTTCAAAAAGAATACTTTGAACAAAGGAATGATGTTGGTTTGCAAGGGAGGTATGATTCATTCTCCAACACATATAACCCATACTCAAGTTCTTATTCCAGCATGTCCACTGAAGACATGATCCGAGCTCTCACTATCAATGTGACGAATATGCAACAAAATATGTCACAATGCCCGCAAGAAACAGTGTCCAACGAACAGAACTTGGACAATCAGTTGAAACAAATGCCAAGCATTGTGAACCACATGGACGAGGAGGAGGAAGAAGAGGAGCTTACGGAGAAAGATCAATCGGAGGAGGAACCCCAAAACTCAACTCCACCACCGGCCATTCCTGAAATCATGCCACCATTTCCTGAGACTCTAAGGGAAACACAAAGGGTGGAGAGCGACAAAAACATCTACAAAATCTTCAGCAATTGTGAGTATCATTTAGATTTCTCTTCGTTCACAAATATGCAGGGAATAACGGTGGAGTTACGCAAACATTTCATACTCCCTCTTATACCACCCAGATCAAAACCCCTTCGATTGACCATGCTAAGTGAAAATCATGGACCCTCACTCTTACAATATGAAGTGATAGAAATCCGGATATTTGATCCTGGAAAGATTGTCAAAATAAAGGGTCGACAAATTGAGCCTTTCTATAAGAGTCACTCGGGTGAAAATGTGAAGAAGAGGGATCATCATGATCCAAGCCTAAACGACTGAAATTAAAAAAGATGGTGTCGTGCCACGACGTTAAATAAGGCGCTTTTTGGGAGGCAACCCAAGTGAGGTACATCATTGTGTGTTTATTTTATTTTATTTCTTTTTCTTTCCCCTACACAACCTCCTTTTCACCTCTTTTCATCTTTAATCTTTCAAAACACCATCCAATTCCACCTCAATCACCCCAACCCTCATAACCATATCCTTCTTTCTTTAAAAATCTATCCAAATCCTCCACCAAACCCCACAAAAAGTTCATAATCTTGTTCTCATCACTTTACTCTTGCTCCACACACCCTCTAATCCATAAACCCTTGGAAGCACTCACCTCTCCCAATCCACAACTTTATATTTTCGAGAAAAAAAAACAAACAAAAACAAAAACGATGGTGATGGCGGGCACTAGGGACAGTGCTTCGAGCTAAGTGAGGGGGAGTCACTCATTGGTACGTACTTAATTTTTCTACCTTGTAACTTGCATTATTTTCTTCACACAAAAAAAAACTTAAAAAAAAGGAAAAAGAAAAAGAAAAAGAAATGCTGGTTAGGTTGAAAACCCAAAAACGGGCAATCTAAGCAAAAAGGGCTTATAAAAAAAATGAGTGAGTGGAAAGGATGGAAAAATAAAAAGAGATGCTAGGATGAAAACCTGAAAAGGCTCCTAGGCAAAACGAGAGATATGAGAGATATAATTGTTTTTACAGGACATCATTTAATCTCTTGAAGGAAAAGAAGAAGAAAAGAAGAGGAGAAAAAAGATGAGCATAGAAGGTCATAAAACCCAAGAAGATGTTATTCTATGAGCTAAAAAAAATCATCCCAATGTAAAACTCATGTATTATTCTTGGTGGCCTTTTGCTCTTTCTTATTAATTGTTGAACTATGGAGGAATTGGAAAGCTTGTAAACATTTGGCTTTACTCGAGGACGAGTAAAGAAACTAAGTGTGGGGGAGTTTGTCGGGTGAATTTCCTATTATGTATGTTTGTATTTTTAACTAGTTTTATTAGTTCTAGTTGTAGAAATTACACACTTTTGGTGTAATACTTTATTTTCATTAATTATTTGTAATTTATTTAGATTAGGATTATATTGAGCTTAGGACAGGTCAAAATTATCCCAAGAATCAAAGGATGGATCCTAAAGACCAAAGAATGTGCAAAAAGGAGAAGATCAAATTTTTTTTTTTTTTTTTTTTTTTTTGAAGGAAAACTCAAATTAATTCATTTCACTTTCTACCAACGTAACAATACTTTCTGGTAGATCGTTTACATATTTCTGTTCAACACCATCATCTGGCTTCATTCTTGCCATACAATGAGCTCCTAAATTACCGCCTCTTTTTACATGTGACAATTCTACTACATCAAATTGAGAGCAAAGGTGAAAAATATCATCCAAAAATAGTCCTAATGAAGAAGCGTCTTCCTTTCTTGCGGAGGCTGCTTTAATGAAACTTAATGCGTCGCTTTCAAGTATGATTTTTCTCAACCCCATTTGGTAAGCTATTTGTAATGCATAAACTCCAGCTGCATATTCTGCCGTCTCTGCATCCCAATTCACATTCACTCTTTTGACCCCTGCCATCAATAGCGCTCCATGTTCATCTCGGATTATAGCTCCAAGACCCACTTCTCCTCCTTTGAATACGGCTGCGTCACAGTTCACTTTCACGAGCCCAGACGGTGGCTTATTCCACTTCTCGGGGCTGCTACACAAGTATGATTCAGGCCTTTTGTAAACTTTTAACGCATACTTTTGATAATCTTCCACATATTGATTGAATCCCATCCGGATCAGTTCCACTTGTGGTTCTTCTTGCTCAAACACCACCTTGTTTCGACAGATCCATGCCACCCAACAATTAGTTATAAACCTATATATCCCCTCACTCAGATTCTTTATTACCCAATCCAATAGCTCTATGGCAGACATAATTGGCGCCTCCATTAACATCTTTCCCCAAATGTCATCTTTCCATATTTGCGAAGAGAATTTACAAAAAAACAACATATGAGTAATCTCCTCATTCGTACCTGTACACACGGGACATATTGGGTCAACAATGGCATTCCTCTTCCATAAGCTCTCCTTCGTTGCTAAACATCCTGAAATTAGTCGCCAAATGAAATGTTTCAACTTTGGGGGGATATTAAAGTCCCAAATGTGCTTCCAGATTGCCTTTGTGTGCCCACTTTTCATTCTATCAGGCCCTAGGACCCCTAACCAATAAGCTGTTCTTACCGTGAAAAGCCCATTTTTTGTCGGCCACCAATATCGCGAGTCTTGGGGAAGCCTTGAACTTAACGGGATGCAACTTATCTTCTTTGCCTCTGTTAAGGAAAAACAGTTTGCTAGCATGTCTTCATTCCACTTCTTCTTCTCAAGATCAATAAGATCACTCACCCGCAAGTCTGCACTCATATTTAGGTTCAGGTTAGGTCGTTTAAGAGATGAATCTCCTGGGATCCAAGAGTCCTCCCACACTTTGATGCTTGATCCATTGCCCACACGCCACATTAGGCCCTCTATTAATAGAGACTTCGACCCCCAGATGCTTCTCCATGTGTAACTAGGATCATAACCCCTTGCTGCACTCAAAAAATCAGAATTTTTGAAATACTTCTGTTTTAGAACTTGTGCTGCAATTGAGTTTGGCGTTTTGAGGAGCCGCCAACCTTGCTTTGCTAACAATGCTTGATTGAAAACCCTTAGGTCCCTAAATCCCATTCCACCTTCACTCTTTGGTTTGCATAGTTTTTCCCAGGACAACCAATGCATTTTTCTATGGCCCTCCCTTGCACCCCACCAAAATCTAGCCATCATTGAGTGAATTTCGTCAATAACCCCATCTGGGATTCGAAGAATGCTCATCATATACGTCGGGATTGCTTGGACAACAGATTTAAGAAGAATTTCTTTACCCGGCCAAGAGAGTAGTTTTTCTTTCCACCCTTGAATTTTCCTCCAGATTCTCTCTTTTAGTTGGGAGAAAACAAGTTTCTTTTTTCTGCCAATAATAGTAGGCATTCCCAGGTATTTCTCATACTTCTCCACTTCATCAACCTGTATCAAATTCATAATGTCAAGCTTTTTATCAGGAGGCACATTCTTGCTAGGGGTGGGATCGGTCCGGTCTGGGTCGGGTTTTTGGTAAACCCGGAAATTACCCGGAAGGTCTCGGGTTATGAAAATTAGGGACCGAAACAAAGCCCGTTATATTCGGTCCGAGTCGGGTTTTTGGTAGACCGGGTTCGGTCCGGGTTCGGGTTGGACCGGTTAAAGCCCGGCCGTGAAATATGTCATTGTTCTTTTATATTTTAACACTTATTTTCAAATAAAATTAATCAAAAATACAAACTGCAAATAATAACACAAATATTAGTCTCCAAATTCACCAACAATTCAAATTTAAAGAAGATAATTATCTTAATATTTTATGTAAGATGTATATATATAAATAATATAGGTTTCTTAAAAAGATTACGAAATAAATTTTATAAATCAAATAGTTACTAGAGTTGCTATAAATATGTTCTCATGGTTATCATTACGCTAAACACATTCAACATATTTGTAGTCACTAAAAGTTACTAAATCTTTTTTTATCCACCGTGATTATAATCATATATTAGGATATATTTTATTTATATTCATATACTATATTAATTTTATATTAAAACTAATTGTTTCGGGTTTTTTCGGTCCGGGCCGGGTTATAGATTTTAAGGCCCGTTAATGAGCCCGGAATTTTCGGTTCGGTCCGGGTTTTTTTAATTCGGTCCGGTTAAAAAGAAAAAACCCGGACCGGGATCATAATTCGGGTCGGTCCAGGGTCGGTTTCCGGGTTTCGGTTCGGTTTTTCCCACCCCTAATTCTTGCTAAAAGATATTTGAGATTTGTTTAAATTTATTTTCTGTCCGGAAGCTTCCTCATATTTTTTAATTATATCTGCAACAACTGAAGCCTCATAGACATTTGCCCTGGAAAACAATATACTGTCATCTGCGAAGAAAAGATGGGATATTCGAGGGGCTCCCCGACATACTCTAACTCCATGTAAGTGCCCCTCACTAGCCGCCTTAGTTAAAAGTTTTGAAAAAGCTTCAGCACATATGAGGAATAAATAGGGAGATATGGGATCACCTTGGCGTAAACCTCTGGATGGGAGCACACTGCCTTGCACCTTTCCATTAATTACAAAAGAATAGCTTACGGTGGTCATACATTGCATTATCTTCTCCACCCACTTATTGTCAAATCCCATTTGAACCATGGTTAGTTGGATAAATCTCCATTCTACCCTATCGTAGGCTTTGCTCATGTCTAGCTTTAACGCAAATGAACCTACTTTCCCTTCACTTTTCCTCTTCATGGCATGAAATACTTCAAAGGCAATCAAAGCATTATCAGTAATATATCTACCTGGCACAAAGGCACTTTGGTTTTCTGATATTATTTTAGGGAGCAAGACTTTTAAGCGATTAGCCATCATTTTAGAGATAACCTTATATACTACATTGCACAGGCTAATGGGTCTGTATTCAGAGATTTGTTTTGGCTTTTGGCATTTGGGAATTAAAATAATATTAGTTTGATTGATTTCCCTTATGTCAAAATGTCCTGCCCACCACAACTCTACCATCTTTATTATATCAGACCCTACAATGTGCCAGAATTTTTGGAAAAACATTGCATGCATACCATCTGGACCTGGGGCTTTGTTTGGATGCATTTGAAAAAGAGCTGTCTTGATCTCCTCCGCTGACGGTGCTCTAAGTAAATTTACGTTTTCATCTGGGGTAACTACTGGGGTGATACCAGTCAGTGCCGCATCAGCCTCTATACTCCCTCTTGTCTTGAATAGATCCTCATAGAAATCAACAATGATGCTCTTTAAATCTTCCTCCTCTTCCTTCCATATGCCCAGCTTGTCAAAGAGTCCAACTATACTGTTTTTCTTTTTTCGTTGGGAGGCCTTATGGTGAAAATATGCAGTATTATGATCACCATCTCGCAGCTCACAGATTCTCGATCGGGTTCGCCAATATGTTTCATTTTGGCGATGTAACTCCTTTAGTTCTCTTGACAGTTTAGAGCATACATCTGCCATATCACAAGATACATGTAACCTTTGATAACTTCCTAACTCCTCCTCCTTTTCTTTGATTCGCCTATTTATATTGCCAAAAGTTCCAGCTGCCCACCTTGCAAGACCTTTTGCGCACCTGTCAATTTTTTGGAAAATCATGTGATCCCCTTCTGACTCCCACAATTCTTTGATTACATCGCCACACCTTTCATTTGCTAGCCAGAATGGTTCAAACTTAAAAGCTTTTCCATGCTTGTTTTGTTCCACCTTACCTGTTGTGTCAAGGAGAAGATCAAATGAAGATTTTGAAATTTGTTCAATACTCGGTCGAGTATTGCCAATACTCGGTCGAGTATTGGCCTGATACGCTGGTCAAAATCAAATCTGGGAGCAAAAGAACGTGGCTGAATATTTGATGAAAATCCTGTCGCATACTCGGTCGAGTAATGGCAATACTCGGTCGAGTATGCCTATTTTTCACAATTTCCTGGAAATTTCCTCTCATACTCGGTCCAGTATTGCCAATACTGGATCGAGTACCGAACCCTGCCACCTCTATTTTGCTATAAATACACCCCTTTTCCTTCACATTAAGGAACCAATTCACATATACTCTTTAGCTCAGTTTAGATTAGTGTTTTCTTTATATTTTCTATCATGTTTAGTCTCCAAATGAGGAGCTAAACTCTTCGATCTTGGTTTTGCTACTTTGAAGCTTAATGAATTTGTAAGTTGTGAGTTATTCTCTTTAATCTTCTTCCTTGAATATTAATTCTTCCTTTAAATACTATTTCTATATTAATGTTAGGGAGTGTTACTAAGATGACAATTAGTTAACATCTTGACATTAATTATAGTAATAGCTATTTCTTCCTCTATGTTAATATTGGGGAGTGTTACTAAGATGACAATTAGTTAACATCTTGATATTAACTATAGTAGGATTCATCTTCTTTAATATTCTTCCTTGAGTATTAATTAATTCATATTCATATTTCATATTAATATTTTGAACATTACTTAAAGGATCAACTAGTTTTGTTTCATATATTAATTATAACTAGAATCGGTCGATTAATACGCTTGTTATTAATTCGGCCCTTTCACGGTAGTAAACTTGGGATATTAATGCATGCGTTTCATGGTTAATAAACCAAGGGGAATTAATTATGTTGATTAAACCAATAAACCGCTTGTGTTGAGGTTATCAATCTCAATCGTTTTCATCTTGATTTTATTGCTACTATCGGGTTAATATATGACGCGTGTTCTATATTAATTCGGTAGTAAGTTTTATTAATGAACGCGTCTCGTTATTAATAACTACCCTCGATGAACTGGATATACTCCTCGATTGAGTATTCGAGAGGAAGATAGTTAAAGATATAACCGGGATCGACGAACATTTCATTAAGTGGATAAAAGCAAAACCAAGTCCCCATCTCTATTAATTAAACTTATTTAAGTCATTCATCTTAGTGTTAATTGAATTAAATCAAATCAAATCTAAAAAACCCCTTGTTACTAGTTATATAAAAAGAGAAGTATTCCTTTCCCTGTGGATACGAACCTTACTTCATTATACTACGTATAATTGTTGTATTGTATTATTACTTTGAGTGCACACCACGACAAAGTGCACGTCATCAGGTCTCAATCTTCATCCACAAAGGATGATAAAAGCCACTAGAATCAACAATGGGAGGATTGGGCAACGACCTTCGGACCTATTTCCGGCCAACCCGTTGAATTTACCACAGAGGAAATGCAAGGGACGAATTAAGGGGAGTAAGGGTTTCAGTCCACCAACCTTCGATACAAGAGAAGCACGAAATAAATAAAGCCAAGGATAAACCCAACAAGGAAACTTACCAAGTGAGGAATAAGCTACCAGAATCGCACAAGCACCAAAGGAAAGAATCGCAGAGAAGAAGGAAGGCGTGCGAACGAGAAAATAACAGGGATGGACCGGGTACATCTCAAGGGTTATTGGGCTTATGGAAATAGTGGGCCAATACCAACAAATTCTCCACCTTATTGGACCTAGTGGCATGGAGTTATAAAACTCTAAAAACACTTTGAGACTCATCATCGCTGGATTGCCCGAATAATCACAAAGACATATTCAGGCAAAAGAGGGGTAAGATCACCAGGCAACTTATCCGCAATCAATGTTTAACGTGCGTTTGCACGACAGCAACTTTTCGACAGAGAGACATTTAGTCCCCATGTCAGCAGGATTAAATTCCGATGGAATTTTAATCAACTTGATATGACTTGCACTAACAATATCACGTATAAAATGAAATCTAACATCAATGTGCTTAGTTCTATCATGAAAAACAGGATTTTACACAATTGAATAGCAGATTGACTATCAGAAAACACACAAATGTCCTGCTTAAGACTACCAATCTCCGTTAGGAGACGTTTAAGCCAAATGGCTTCCTTAAACGCTTCGGTAGCGGCCACATACTCAGACTCAGTGGTGGATAGGGCTACTATGGGTTGAAGCTGAGACTTCCAACTAATGCAAGACCCGCAAAGGGTAAACACATAAGAGGTAGTGGATTTCCTATTGTCTCTATCGTTAGCAAAATTCGAATCCACATACCCACTCAACTTAAACCCCTCAGAACACCTAGTGAAAACCAACCCATGATTAACAGAAGATTTCAAGTACCTAAACAACCACTTAAGAGCATTCCAATGATCTAAACCAGGATTAGACATATACCTACTCAAGCAACTAACAGCATAGGCAATGTCGGGTCTAGTACTCACCATGAGATACATCACGGACCCAATAGCATTGGAATAAGGCACAGATTTCATTTTAGCAATTTCAGGAGCAGTCTTAGGAGACTGATCCTTACTTAACACAAAGTGAGACGCCATCGGGATAGAAACGGGAGTAGCAGAATGCATGTTATATTTACTCAAAATCTTTTCAATGTATGAAATCTGATTGAGAACTAACACACGCTTACTCCTATCCTTAACAATGTTAATGCCTAGGATCCTTTTGGCATCACCTAGGTCTTTCATAGCAAAGTTCTCACTGAGACGCTTTTGCACACATTTAATGGCGTCACCCGAAGGAATCACAATCAACATATCATCAACATATAGCAATAAAAATACAGGCACAGAAGAAGTATTTTTAAAGTATAGGCAATGGTCGCATTCGGACTTGTGAAATTTCAAAGATGACATGCACTGGTCAAATTTGATATTCCACTGCCTCGGGGACTGCTTCAGGCCGTACAAGGCCTTCCTAAGCAAACACACATGATCGCTCTTCATGGGATCCACAAAGCCCTCAGGCTGGGACATATAGATTTTCTTGTCTAAATCACCGTGCAAGAATGCAGTGGTGACGTCCATTTGCTTCATTTCCCAATCATTATGAGCAACAAGAGCAAGCATCATACGAATCGTAGTAAATTTAACTACATGAGCAAAGATTTCAGCATAATCAACACCTTCCTTTTGAGTAAATCCCTTAGCTACTAACCTAGCCTTATATCTAATGTCGTTAGGCTCTTCCTTAACCTTAAATAGCCACTTACAGGCAACAACGGAACTATTGGGCGGTCTAGGAACTAACGTCCAAGTCTTATTCGCTCTAAGTGACTCCATCTCACTTTCCATGGCGCAAAGCCATTTAGCAGACTCATTAGACTTAAGGGCCTCTCTATAGGTTCTAGGTTCGTTAAGCTCAAGGGTCTCAAACACAGAGAAAGCAAACATAGAAGTATCACACATATGGAAAGCATAATCAGGCATACTATCAGCAGTTCTCCTAATTACTCTCCTACTTCTATCTCTAGCAAGTTGATAATCATGCAAATCATTCTCACTAGCATCCGCACTCTCATCATGCGATTCATTGTCATTTGAATGCACATGAGAATGCTCCACCTCACTCGAAGTGGTGGTAGTATCATGCTCAAAAGAATCAGAATCATGCAATTCAGAAGAATTAGAATCATGCAAAACAACATTATCATGATTAGCAAACAAAGGGCTAGCAGCACGTGGTATGGACTCCACCTCAACGGGTGTACTACTAGGATCAGACTCAGAATCAGGAACTGACTTAACCAGACAAGGAAACTCGGATTCATTGAAAACAACGTTTCTACTCACCACAACTTTGAAACCTACCTGGTTCCTATCCCAAACCCTATACCCCTTCACACCATCGGGATAACCTAGGAAGACTCCTTTCTTAGACCTAGGATCCAACTTGTCACCCTGTTGGTGCACATACGCTGCACACCCAAACACTCTAAGATTAGACAAATCAAGGGGTTTGTTTGAAAAAACAGATTCAGGGCACTTCCCACCCAAGGGAACAGAAGGAGACCGGTTAATCAAGTAGACAGCAGTGTTAACTGCTTCACCCCAAACTTTTTAGACAAACCAGCGGTAGCAAGCATACTCCTAACCTTATCTAGAACAGTCCTATTCATCCTCTCGGCTATCCCATTTTGTTGGGGAGTATAGGGCACAGTTTTGTGCCTTCTAATCCTACAATCAACACACAGTTGGTCCATATCCTTATTGCAAAACTCTAGACCATTATCTGTCCTAAGGGTTTTGACCTTCTTACCAGTTTGATTTTCAACAAGGTTTTTCCATTCCCTAAACTTCACAAAGACATCGGACTTATGCTCAAGGAGACGGACCCACACCTTCCTAGAAAAACCATCAATGATGGACAGAAAATATCTCTTACCCCCGTGGGTAGAGACACTAGCAGGACCCCACACATCAGCATGAACATACTCTAACACAGAGGTACACTTAGTAGGATTAGGATATGGGGAGGAGGGGAATGTAACCTTATGCTGTTTGCCTAACACACAAGATTCACAGAAGGGGATGGGGGACACAGAATCCTTACCAAAACAACCAGATTTATGCAAAATCTCTAAACCCCTATTACTCATGTGTCCTAATCTATTATGCCACAAAGCAGATTTATCAGAACTAACAACATGAGCAGAATCACAGAAAGGCTGAGCATGGCACACATACAAGTTATTCACCTTTTTTGCCTTAAACAAAACAAGGGAATTTTTCAAAACTTTCATGCACCCATTACCCCATTTACCCTCTAACCCACTACCCTCAAAAGCAGCAACAGAAAACAAGTTATGACGCAAATCAGGAACATGCCTCACATTTTTCATAGTAAACACAGTCCCATTATCAAACTTCAAGCATACATCACCCACCCCATGAATTTTGCATTTCTTATTATCAGCAAGAGACACAAAACCATCATTGCAAGAATAATAAGAAGAAAACAGGGATCTAAAAGGTGTCATATGATAAGTACAACCAGAGTCAATCAACCACTCATTTTCAGTCATGCTACTCAACACAGAATTGGCAGAATCACAAATCATAAAAACTTCTTCATGCAAGTTATTATCATCTACCACATTAGCATGTTCAGACTTCTTCGGATGGGGACAATCCTTAATGAAGTGACTAGAATTACCACAATTATAGCACACTCTCTTCTTAGACTTACCTCTCTTCTTCCCCGGGTCATTGTTTTTGTTCTTATCGTTGTTGCCCTTCTTATGGTTTCTAGATCTACTCTTAGACCTACCCCTCACAAACAACGCTTCACCAGAGTCCCTAGACTTACTGTTACTACCCCTCGAGTGTCTAAGGTCTAACTCCTTACTCCTTAATCCATTAACGACTACATCCAACGAGATATCATCTCTACCATACTTTATGGCAGATTTGACATCATTGTAAGAGTCAGGGATGGCATTAAGTAACACTATGTGTGTGTAGTCATCTATGTGTTTATCACCAGCTTGCTTAATATTCTGAATAAGCTTGTTAAACACATCTAGGTTCTCATCAATGTCCTTAGACAGGTCAAGCCTAAATCTAAAGAACTTCTCAAGCAAAAACAATTTACCAGGCAAAGAAGTATCGGTATACAACTTATCTAACTTGTCCCACAAATCCTTTGCGGAATCTATAATACCCACCTTTCTGAGCACTGAATCAGAAAGGTTCAAGTATATAGAGGAACAAGCAGTTTCATTCATCTCAACGCGCTTTGCAGCATCCTCAGAGTCTAAATAGAGACCAGTCACTGCTCTATAGACTTTCTGTTGGATCAACACGCATTTGATTTTTTGTTTCCAGATATCAAAATCTGTCTTTCCGTTAAATGGAAGCAAGCCATATTGATTGACAGCCATATTAACCGGAAAGCAAGCACAACACGCAAGAGAGTAAATAATAAAAAAAAAATCAAGAAAAGAACAGTACGAAGCAACTAGCACGAACAAGCCGAGACGACCAATGAACACAAAGCTCGGGTACAATCTCCTTGTTCTTTCGTACCGTACGAAGCAACTAGCACGAACAAGCCGAGAAGACCAATGAACGCAAGGCTCGGGTACAATCTCCTTGTTCTTTCGTACAAGCAAGATAAAATTTTTATTTACTCAACAGACAGATAAATGATTAATTATAACCTATAGGGCTATCAGTTGTACGAAGCAACTAGCACGAACAAGTCGAGAAGACCAATGAACACAAAGCTCGGGTACAATCTCCTTGTTCTTTCGTACAAGCACAAATAGGCTAGAATTAAATCAACAAGCAAAGAAACGGGATTTAAAACTAATCCGGACAGAAATATTCCCAACTTCGGACAACAAGTATCCAAACAAATATTCTTAACCGGAGAGTTTATCCACGAATCATTCAACAGAAAAATCAAAATAAAAAAAAAATCCAACACGAGATTAAATTTAAACCGGAAGAAATATTCACAACTTTGGACAACGAGTATCCAAACAAAATATTCTTCACCGGAAAATTAATTCACGATTCAACAAGTAATCACAATTCAACTAACAAGTAAATAGCAATTTATCTTGAAATTAAAAAATGAATAAACTACGAATAAAAATCACACAAAGGATTAGTAAACGTACCTGGGGCCGGGCACAGCCGGCATCCAAGACCACGTAGGTCAGCAGCGGGCAGCGGGGAGCGGGGGGAAAAAATAAATCCGGTGGCACTCCGGTACACCAAGGATGTTAAACGCCAATTTACCTGAGCGGGGCCCGAGGTTGGGTTACCCGACTTACCGTAGGCAGCGTGGGCTGCTGTAGACTCAGTGGCAGCAGACTGGAATGGCGGCAGCGGCACGGCAGCAGACTGGACTGGCGGCAGCAGCTCCTTGGCAGACTCCCTGGCAGAACCGGTCACTTGGCAGACTGGTCTGGACGGCTGGAAACTTCTGGGAGGCGGCAGCAACTCTGGACGGACCTCCGGCGACCTCTGGACGGCGGCGACGCGGCGGCAGACGGCGGCAGGAGGCGGCCTGTCTCTGATACCACTGTTAGGAGGGTTCTCTTCCAGCTCAGGTCTCAATCTTCATCCACAAAGGATGATAAAAGCCACTAGAATCAACAATGGGAGGATTGGGCAACGACCTTCGGACCTATTTCCGGCCAACCCGTTGAATTTACCACAGAGGAAATGCAAGGGACGAATTAAGGGGAGTAAGGGTTTCAGTCCACCAACCTTCGGTACAAGAGAAGCACGAAATAAATAAAGCCAAGGATAAACCCAACCAGGAAACTTACCAAGTGAGGAATAAGCTACCAGAATCGCACAAGCACCAAAGGAAAGAATCGCAGAGAAGAAGGAAGGCGTGCGAACGAGAAAATAACAGGGATGGACCGGGTACATCTCAAGGGTTATTGGGCTTATGGAAATAGTGGGCCAATACCAACAAGTCTTGTGGTGGCGGGTTTTGGGGGAGGTCGGGGATATCATGTTGGACATGTTCATATCCCTCTTGGTGCTCGGGTTGCTCCGGTTGGGGCTTGGGTTGCTCGGCTTGGTCGGCTTGAGGTTGGAGGTGTGGTGGGATGTTGTTGGGGAGGAGGTAGTGGGGGATGTCAAATGGCTCCTGATTGCATTGATTTTTGAGTGTTTATATTTTTACTTTTAATTACTTTTTATGGTGTGTTGTTGTGGTAATTGCACATTTAAGGTGCAATCATTTTATTTTTCTAGTTTGTTGTAATTTAGTAAATTTAGAATCATCTTGAGCAAGAAACCATCAAGAATCAACAAAGGACCATGGAAGGGATCTTACAAGATCAAAGGAAAGTGCAAGGGAACAAGAAATCATGCAAGAAATGTGATTTGGTGACTTACCCGGTCGGGTATAGCCTTTACCCGGTCGGGTATGAAGTGACCCGGACAAAAAGACGTGCAGAAAACACAAAATCGTGGCCAAAATATTTGATTTTGACAAATACCCGGTCGGGTATCTCAAATACCCGGCCGGGCATCCGGTGCAGCACCTTCAAAACACCTATAAATAGCCCCATTTTCCTTCACTTTTAGGCATCCCTTCTTCCATACTCTTAAGCTCAGTTTAGAATAGCATTTCTTTTATATTTTTATAGCATGTTTAGTCTCCAAATGAGGAGCTAAACTCTTCCATCTTGGTTTTGCTACTTTGAAGCTTAATGAATTTGTAAGTTGTGAGTTACTCTCTTTAATCTTCTTCCTTGAATATTAATTCTTCCTTCAAATACTATTTCTATATCAATGTTGGGGAGTGTTACTAAGATGACAATTAGTTAACATCTTGACATTAGTCATAGTAATAATTATTTCTTCCTCTACGTTAATGTTGGGGAGTGTTACTAAGATGACAATTAGTTAACATCTTGATATTAACTATAGTAGAATTCATCTTCTTTAATATTCTTTCTTGAGTATTAATTAATTCCTATTCATATTTCATATTAATATTTTGAACATTACTTAAAGGATCAACTAGTTTTGTTTCATATATTAATTATTACTAGAATCGGTCGATTAATACGTTTGTTATTAATTCGGTTCTTTCATGGTAGTAAACTTGGATTATTAATGCATGCATCTCATGGTTAATAATCTAAGGGGAATTAATTATATTGATTAAACCAATAAACCGCTTGTGTTGAGGTTATCAATCTCAATCGTTTTCATCTTAAGTTTATTGCTACTATCAAGTTAATATACGGCGCTTGTTCTATATTGACTCGATAGTAAGTTTTATTAATGAACGCTTCTCGTTATTAATAACTACCCTCGATGAACTGGATATACTCCTCGATTGAGTATTCGAGAGGAAGATAGTTAAAGATATAACCGGGATCGACGAACATTTCATTAAGTGGATAAAAGCAAAGCCAAGTCTTCTTCTCATTAATTAAACTCATTTAAGTCATTCATCTTAGTGTTAATTAAATCAAATCAAATCTAAAACCCCCCTTTTGTTACTAGTTAATTAAAAAGAGAAATATTTCTTTCCCTGTGGATACGAACCTTACTTCGCTATACTACGTATTAGTGTTGTATTGAAATTTATTTTGAGTGCACCTCACGACAAGTGCACGTCAGCTCCATTCTATACCTAAGTCTAGGTAATTCGTCACAAGGGAGGGGAAAGTATTTGGTGGGTTCGGGGTACTTCATGTGCCATTTATAGCGTTGGGTTCCGTTATGGTCTTTGTTACCCAAAGAGATCAATTGTGCATTGGATAACCATGCAAGATGCATTAATGAATCTCTAGAAATTGTGGCATTATCCACATAACCAAATTTGGAAGCCAAATGCATGACGACTCCCCCTAGGACAATGTTTCCCCCTTTTGTGATGGCTTTCTCAAGATGATCTCAAATTAAGTTACAAATGTTGAACTCAACGGGATTGCGGAAAAGAGCAAGAGTGAGAATGGCTACATCCCCTATCCGAGTGTGATGGTTGTTGGGGCGGCCAAGCAAAGAGTTGCACAAAAAATTGAGGAAAATCCGGAGAAGGGGATGTTGCACGTGACTAATGTATAGTTGAGACGTGCTAAAATTCCGTTCTCCGGTCATTTTACCCCAAAGATTATAAGCATCCATGGTATTGTCCGGGATTTCCCTCTCATGTGGGAATCGGAGCCCGAAATGCTCGGCAAAATCACGTCTCGTTATAGTGTGTTCGGTGTTCATCAACCGAAACGTGATTGTGTCATCATAAAAATGATTTTCATCCAACGCAAATTTGGCCGAGCTCAAAAATTCATATATGACTCTTTCATTACAATTATATTGCAAATTAAAAATCAAGGCCATATGCAATTCATCAAAAAGCTCTCTCATGCCATCCAACAAACCTAGAGAAGTGAGAGCTTCATGGCATAAAAAGCGAGAAGGAATGACTTGCCTTTTGAGAATTGCCACAAATCGCTTCCGATGATCCCCCGGGCCAAATTGAACATCCTCATAGCCTCGGATAGTTCCCCTTTGGTTAGAGCTCTCCGGTTGGTTCCTCTTTGGTGCCATTTTCGAGCAAATTAAGAGCTTGGGTTCGGACTTGGGGTTTTGGGGTAGGGTTTCAGATTTTCGGAAAGGGAGAGAGAGAGAGAGGGATTAATTGGTATGAGGTTGTAGAGGGGAGTGAGGGGAGTGTTTTGGTGGTGGTATGAGGGAATTTGGTTTAGTATTGAGGGAGATATGGGAGTTTGAAGGTGCGAAAATGGTGGATTTGGGAGAGGAGGTTCGAAATTTGGGGTTTGGGGAAGATGAAGTGGCTGATTTCGGCCTCATTTTCACGTTTAAACTTCGTGTACCTGATCGGGTACCCCGATTACTCGATCGGGTATACCTCGGTTTGTTCTTGTTTCGGGATCGGGCTCGATCGAGTATACCCCGTACTCGATCGAGTTTTCCTCGCCGTAGGATTTTTTGGAAATATACTCGATCGAGTATATTAATATACCCGATCGGGTATATCCCTTTTTTTTTTCAAAAATAGTTCCAGGGATGTGTCTCCGATCGAGTATGGGGTATACTCGATCGGGTTTTCCTCGCCGTAGGATTTTTTGGAAATATACTCGATCGAGTATATTAATATACTCGATCGGGTATAGCTTCGGAATTTCAGATTGCTCCAGGGGTCAAGTACCCGATCGAGTATGAGGTATACCCGATCGCGTATTCGATCATTTTTTCCTCTTTGGTCGATCGAGTATGGGGTATACTCGATCCCAAATCCTGCTTTTTTACCCTATACCCGACCGAGTAGGACTTTTACTCGATCGGGTATATTACCCTGGAATTTTGTTTGGCCCATTTTAATCCTCTTCTCGGCATGGATCCGACCGGGTAACTGATGATGACCGATCGGAGGTTTTCCCAGGTTTTGAAAATATTATTTTTCCCTTATTTTCTTTTGAGAATTTCCTCCCATTCTCCCAAAGTTGACATTCTAAAACAAGAGTTTGAGAAGAAAAATTGAAAAATGCGTACCTTGGCATGGGTTGCCTCCCAAGAAGCGCCTTAGTTAACGTCGCGGCACGACGTTATTTTTATTTTATTTTTCAGTTTTTATGTGGGATCATGAACATCCCTTTTCTCCGGATTCAAGGCCCTGTTTGGCCATGTTTCAATTTTATCTTTGGCCCTTTTCCAGCAAAACCGGTTTTTTATTTTTGTTACCACCTCAAGTTCAGGTGGTTTCAACTTATTTTCAAGAGGTTCGATGAACGGTGTTTGATTTAGTGTTTCCCCAACATCAAAGATTGATTCAATTTTTTCTTCAAATGGGGAGTGATGTTTAATAGAATTATAAATGTTATATTCTATTTTCTTTCCATCAAATTCCATAGTTAAAAATCCGCTAGAAACATCAATTTTTGAGTTAGCGGTTTTTAAAAATGGTCTCCCCAATAAAATAGGGACTTCATGTTTATCACTCTCCATTTCAAGTACGTAGAAATCTGCAGGGAAAACTAGATCACCTACCGACACAAGTACGTCTTCCACTAGCCCTTTTGGAGAAACACTTGACCTATCAGCTAGTTGGATTATGACACCGGTTTCTTTTAAAGGTCCAAGTTCCAAAGAATTGTAAAGAGTATAGGGGATCACATTAATTGATGCCCCTAGGTCCAACATGGCCATAGAAGAAATGGTGTCTCCTAGCTTGCATGGTATAATGAACATGCCTGGGTCAGTGCATTTTTGTGGGAGTTTCTTTTGGAAAACTGCCGAGACATGTTCACTTACTTCAATTTTTTCTTTTCCTCTTGAGTGGTGTGTCCTCTTGATCGTGCATAATTCTTTAAAGAATTTAGCAAATCGAGGGACACTTTTTATTAAGTTGAGGAGTGGAATATTTACCTCGCACCCTGCAAATGTCTCGTACATGTCTTTGTTGTTTTTCAGCGGCCTTGTTTCCCTTAATGCTTCGGGAAATGGGGGTTGTGGTTCGTGCGATGCCAATGGTGGATTCTTTGTGGTCATCTCCCCCGGTTGATCTCCCCCAGTTCCTCTTCGGCCTTCTTCCTTTGGATTTCTTTTCCTTCCAACTCTTTTCCACTTCTCAACATGATTGCATTAACATGTTGTCTTGGATTTTGTTCTGTTTGAGAAGGAAGTTTTGAGGACTCTTTTGCTTCTAGCCTGCTCACAGCTCCGGCTATTTGACCAACTTGATTTTCCAGATTGGAAATGCTAGATTTGGTCTCATTCTGAAATTGTACCATGTTTTGTTGCATGGTAGATACGCTAGAAGCAAGATTTCGAATCATGTCCTCCGTGGACATGCTAGAGTTTTGACCTTGATGGTTTGGGAAGGATTGTTGGAATGATTGATTTTGTTGAGGGTTCCCGTATCTTAAATTGGGATGATCTCTCCACCCTTGATTATAGGTGTTAGAATGTGGATCGTACCTCTTTTGTTGATGTCCTTGGAAACCCAAGGCGTTCACTTGCTCTTCTTGGAGAGTCGGGCATGAGTCGGTAGGATGCCCTTGTTGTGTACATATGCCGCAGACCTTGACCTCTTGGGCTCTAGGATTTAAGAGAAAATCTTTAACCAAAGAAGTCAAGCCGGCAACTTGACTTTCCAAAGATGAAGTTGATTCTGCCGCGGCAACTTTACGGGTTGAGAGCCTCCCGTTGTAATGCCTAGAGTTCTCGGCCAACTCCGAGAGGAGATTTCTTGCTTGAGAAGGGGTTTTGTTCACAATGCCCCCTCCGCATGCCGCATTCACCATTCGCCTATCGTGTTCCGCAAGACCATCATAGAAGTAGAGGATGAGGTTTTGCTCCGTGTACCCATGGTATGGGCAACTGGCACAAAGCTTTTTGAAGCGCTCCCAATATTCGTAAAGTGATTCATCATCACCTTGTTCGATGTTGCTGATTTGCTTCTTTAAAGATGATGAAATGGAAGCGGGATAATACCTTTCCAAGAAGCATTTTTTCATGGCCGCCCATGTGTCTATACTTCCCGAAGGAAGATAGAAAAGCCAATCCTTTGCGGTATCCTTCAAGGAGAATGGAAAAGCTCTGAGCTTGATTTGCTCCTCCGTGACTCCGTTGGGGCACATGCTCGTGCATACAATATGGAACTCCGATAGATGTTTGTTCGGATCTTCCCCCCTTAAGCCATGGAAGGATGGCAAAAGATGAATGAGCCCTGATTTGAGCTCAAATGTATTACCTTCGTTGAGTGTAGGGAAGGTAATACATAGCGGTTGTTGATTCAAGTTTGGAGCTGTGAGCTCCCTCAAGGTTCTTGTTTCTTGAGCCATAGATATTGGCTCTTCGGTGTCGCTAGAATGAGAACTAGCACTTGATGATTCTCCCGAGTCGGAGCTTGAGAATTTGTTTTTCAACCGCTCGAGAGTTTGTTCTATTTCGGGGTTTGATTTGTAGGTGATTTCGTTCAGTGAACGATATTTGACCATATACTTCACCAAGCTCAAAAATAGAAGAATAAGAACTCTTTATATTTTTATTTAAATTTTTTTTTTCTTAAAATAAAAAGAAAAAATAATTGCCTTTCCCCGGCAACGGCGCCAAATTTGACGAGCACTTTGTCGCAGTGTGCCTCAAATTAAATTCACTACTAAGGGCTAATACCGTAGTATAGCGTAGTAGAGTTCGTATCCACAGAGAAAAGACCTTTTCGCTTGTGTAAGCGTAATAAATAAAAGTAAACGGGAGGGGGAATTGGATATTTTGATAATTGAGAAAGCAAATAAAATACTTAAATGAGTGAAATAAAATATCAAAGGTAATTAGTCTTGGTTTTGCTTCTATCCACTTAATGAAATGTTCGTCGATCCCGGTTATATCTTTAACTATCTTCCTCTCGAATACTCAATCGAGGAGTATATCCAGTTCATCGAGGGTAGTTATTAATAACGAAACGCGTTCATTAATAAAACTTACTACCGAATTAATATAGAATACGCGCCGTATATTTACTTGATAGTAGCAATAAATTCAAGATGAAAACGATTGAAATTGATAACCTTAACACAAGCGGTTTATTGATTTAATCAATATAATTAATTCCCCTTAGATTATTAACCATGAGACACATGCATTAATAATCCAAGTTTACTACCGTGAAAAGATCGAACGATTAACAAGCGTATTCGTCGATCGATTCTAGTAATAATTAATATATGAGACAAAACTAGTTGATCCTTTAAGTAATGCTCAAAATATTAAAATGAAATGTGAATAGGAATTAATTAATATTCAAGGAAGAATATTAAAGAAGATATAAATCCTACTATAACTAATGTCAAGATGTTAACTAATTGTCATTTTAGTAACACTCCCCAACATTAATATAGAGGAAGAAAATAAATACTACTCTAACTAATGTCGAGATGTTAACTAATTGTCATCTTACTAAAACTCCCCAACATTAATATAGAGATAGTATTAAGGGAAAAATTAATATTCAAGGAAGAAGATTAAAGAAAATAACTCACAACTTACAATTCATTAAGCTTCAAAGTAGCAAAACCAAGATGGAAAGACTACCTAAATTACAAGAATAAGGTGTATATGAAAGAGGGGATTAAATTGGTATCTAAAATAGGAAGGAAAGAGGTGTTTTTATAGGAGAAGTGAGGTGGTTGGGTCTAAGACATAATCTTATTTTCCCATGTTCACTTGCTTCATTTGATCTCTTATGATCTCCGGGTCGAATCATATCCGATTTTTCACACATATTTGTCCTCCATGAAGCTTCCTCTAGTCTCCAATGCTCCTTCCTTATGCTCCCAAGCTCCTTCCTCTTTTTTTCATCATGTTTTTGCTTACATGTCAAAATATCTTAATATCTTCTAATTCTTCTTTAATTTTAGAAGATAAAGATTACACCGTTATTGTACAAAAGCTAAGTAAACATAATGTAAAACCATTCTAAAATGTGGTGCTTATGCACTACTAAATACTACGGATCACTAATCTATTCTTCCTTTGGCAAAATTAACAGGCCCAGGCTAAATTAATCGTCGGCGTGCTCGATGATGCATTTTGAGTTGCGGCTTGTGATTTGTTTCATTGTCGTTTCGCTATGTAATGTACCCCTTAGTAATTAGTGCATTAAAAGTAGCTTAATTAGGTTGGTTTTGTATATTAATTGTAGTTTTATCTTGCATAATAAATCTTGTCTCGTCTTAGTTTCATATTCAAAAGTTTGATCATTTTTAACTTTTTATCACCGGGTGAATATATATATTGTCCATATAATAGACTACATACATTTTAAAGGATGGAGAACTCAATAAGACCTCGTAATAACACACCATATTTTTTATTATACTGATTTCAACTACAAATAAATCAAATCCGATTAGATAAGATTAAATATTGAGACTACACTAAACTACCTCCGTCCCATTTTATGTGTCTTAGTTTGACTCGGCACGGTTATTAATGAAGTGGTTGAAAAAGTAAAAGTTGTGGTTGAGATTTGAGTTTATAATTAATAAAGTGAAATGGTGTAGACCACATATTTCTTTCCAAAAAAGAAAAGGAGACACTTATTTTGGGACAACCTGGCCAAAAAGGAAAGTAGGACAGGTAAAATGGGACGGATGGAGTAGTAAACTACACATAAAACATACACTCATACGGCCAATTTAGACAAGACAACACCATACAAGACGTAAAAAGATCATACTAAACCAGATTAGACTAGAAACTTTCATTTCATTTAAAAGCATCATTAGCGAATTAAAAGCAAATTGCTGTTTTAATAAAACACTCCATTCTATTTATCTATTTTTCACGAGGCAAATTGCAAAATGTTACGTTGTTTCAATTGGCGAATTGATTAAAAACATTTAAACAACAATATACACATAACACATGTACGTTATGATGCATAATCATATAATGGGATTGCGCGAATTGTTCACAAACTCAACGAGTGGTTTGTGGATAAAAGAGGTAGTGGCTTGTATTATTGTTTTCCATTTTTTAGCCAACATCATTCAAAAAATAAGAATTTACTACTGGCCAGATTTTGTCTAAGTTCCAATACCATTGGTTGGAGCTGAGAATTGACAACCTCATAAATACAAAAACTTATATTGGAATGTAAATTGATACTGGAAAGTTTGAACGCATATGAGATGATAAGTACAAAAACCGGTGAGCGTAAACATCACTTAGCTTAATTAATTGCAAGTTTATTAATTTTATAACACTGCCAAAAAGAAAGTTGAGCTCCAGGCCATTTAAATCGATCTCCTAAATGGTGAAGCTGATAGGAAAATGGACCACGGAAGCACTGCTTTTTAACTTTAGAAAAGATGCTCATTTACGGAATAGGTTTTGTGGATGAAGTTGTCCAACTAAAAAGTAATCATTTTCTCAGGTGTAAAAATGAGCGTGTAAAGATTCCATCATTAAGTTGTTAATAAGCGTGGAAGCTCTCATGCATTTCAGTTGTTTTCCCCTTTCCTCTCTCAATGTGGCATATGCATGCATGCATGGAGAGATGTACGTAGGGGTGGATATATATAGAGTCCAGAGACCGGTCATTTCTAGTGGATAGACCTGGGTCGGAAGTAGCGATTCTGCGTCGGGATCAAGACTGAACAATCGATAAAGAAGTCCAGGACCCGAGCCTCAAATTTTCAGACAAAGACTGACCAGTCTCGGTTACGATCCTATTTTTTGCTTTGCATTACAACAATTACGAAGCATGTCAAAAGTGGTGTAATCCATTAATTATAAGCTGAAATTATTAATACTTTGTGGTCTGATGGAATCACTACTGATCTCCCAAAGAGGAGGTCGCAGGTTAAAGTCTCACCCCAATCATGTTGGCATTAACATGAGCAGAACTATAATAGGTTTATAAGAATATTCCAAAAAAAATACTAAATTAATTTCGTAATTAATAAAAACATAACAAATTTTTATGGTCTAATATACCCTTGATGTATGTTATACCTATAAAACCCTGACCTCTTATTCCTTTTCTCCAACCCTAGCCTCTAGCCTCGCCCTACCGGCGCCACACAGCTGCCTACCACTGCAGTCCCACCGCACGACCATCTGCCGCTGCTGCCTATCCCTACGGCCATGGTTATGACATCCTCCCCAACAATATATGATGAAATTTGGCATAACGTGATGAGTTTGCACACATTTCCAAATGAAATTTTTTCTATTTTTTTTCCTAATTACAAATTGACAAAATAATCTTATCTCAATCAAATGAAATACATTTCACATATATAAGTGTATAACCATTTTATTCTTATATTTTGTTGTGAATAAGTATCCAGTTCATAATAGCAAACAATTAAAATTACACTTGTGTTTTAAATGCCAAATAAATTGAATATGCAGTTCATACCCCATTATATTAACCCACCAAGAATTTTAGTGTTGGACCTTTTGCCTTTAGAAGAGATCAAGATGCATACAATAATAATTTATTCCGAATAGAGATAAAGACGAGTTCTAAACTTCCATTTCAAGAGCAAACAATAATCACACGTTGGGAGATGAGATGGTCTAGAACGGGCGGCTCAATTCCAATGAGGAGTGGCTGAGTCAGCCAATACTATACAAAACAAATTTTCACCAAAAATGTACACACCATTTTTTACTAAGTTTAGCTGGTGACCTGAGTGGCGCCCCCTCCGCCCATGGTTCTAACTTTTAACTTTTTAAATACTTAACAAATTCATTTCATTAATCCAATTTTCGGACCAAATCAGTTAACGTAGTAATATATTTGTAATTAAAATAAGTAATGTTTGAATTATTTTCTAAATTGGTTATTAGTATTTATTGTAGATGATTATCCTAATTTCAACTATTATTTCTGTGTCTTCTCTTGGTTTGGTAGAATTATTAATCAAAAGATTGAAAGGTAGCATGACACTCATTTTGAAACAACCAAAAAAAGAAAGTAAGACAGATGAAATGAGACGAAGCGAGTATTTTTCACCATAATTTTTTTTTGTTTTATTAGTAAAATATTTTGTAAATATAATTTTCCATAATGGTATAGATTTAATAAATGTAGGTGTCTGGGTCAAATTTTTATCAATCTTAACAAATTCAACATACTCATCTAGTTTTAGTGTTAGGGCTTTAAATATAGCTTAAGATGGTTTTGTATTTTTCGAAGGTTGAATGTATCTAATCTAGTCTGATTTTAATTTAAATGTTCCGATATTATCGTGTAAATATAATTTTATTGTGATCTCGTCTAAATTTGACGATATATGAAAGTTTTTTGTTTAATTTGGCCTAGTTTGGACAAAATAAGAATAAGTGAGAGGAAATTTTCAAAGTGTTACTAAATTATAACCACCTTATTTCGGGTGTTGTGTTTTATTTTCTTAAACCTTATATATTTCTGATAGAGTATATGGGCCTAGACCCCATGGCCCACATACTCAAGTCAACGACGACCAGAAGAACACCCACGTGGCCCCCTTCGGCCAGTGGGCCCGCATCGGCCAGAAACCAAACCGGCCCAGGAAGCACGCATGAACTCCCGGGACTGCATCGGCCCGTGGACCGCATCGGCCATGGGGCCGCATCGGCCAAAGACACCGCATCGGCCAGACTTCGGCCGGGCAGAATGCATCTCTCTACTTTATTTGCCAAGTATTGTACACAGCCCATTAGTGGCCCTATTTCGCCCAAAGAAGGCATGATTATTGTAATGGGCCTCCTAAGCCCATGGCTAGGAGCCCAAATCCACATTTTCTCCTATAAATAGACCCCTTGGGGCTAGTTATAGGGGGTTGAGAAATATAATTACTCACTTTCTCTCTCTAGCTCTCACTTCTCTCTAAGAATTAATACTCTATCATTTGGTGCTCTCGTTGAGAGTTAGAACAGATCAAGTGAGTACCCCTCGTCGCTACTAGACGCAACAGAATGACAAGAACCAGGTCAAAGAACACCGGAAGGAATGCCCCTCTGAACCAGGAAGGGCAGGGAAACGTTGCTGACAACGTCCCCAATGACCTCATCATTCAGGATGAGAACGCTCAGGAGGTCGAGCTCGCAGCGGCCGACCTTCGCACCCAGCTCAACAAGACTGCCCCAGACGCCCACATCGGGCTCGAGGACAAGCGCAATGCTGATCGCGCTTCGGGCCAGCAGGCTTCTCACCATGCTGCCCCCCAGATCAACCCGGCCGCACTATCGGCCATCGTCGCAAGTATTCTCCAGGACCCCAACGTCATCAGTGCCCTCGTCGCAAAGACAGGGGAGAACAACACTCCCGTGACTGGGGAAGTCGCGACGGTGCCACCACCCCCGCCTCGGCCACAAGGCGTCACCTTCTTCGGCAACAACGAAGATGTCCTCGCCGTGGACACCCATTCCCATACTGCCTCGCCTACCCGGGATACACCGGCCCAACCTCGCGGTAAAATCTCAGCATTCAACAGGCTGGGTGACATCGCGAGTCGCCGGGTACCTACGGGAAGTGTGGCGGATCGGTTGGGTTCCCGCGAGCCGGGATCGCCGAAGGAAAGCTTCGGGTCCGTGTCCCGGACAACGGACCGGCCCCGGCCAGACAAAGGAAAAGGAAAGCTGGTTGATGACGATGCGCGCCACCAAATCAACCTCGCGCACGCGGCCCGGATCCAGACCCCTCTGGGCGGCGCCACGGCCAACACAGACCCGAGGGATGAGATCATCGCCCGCTTGGAGAAGCGCCTCGCCGACATGGAGGCCCGAGAGGCCGCAGGACGCGCATCGGCTCACACATCCCAGCATCCCAACTACGACGCGCTCCTGAGCAAGGTCAGTGCTCTGGAAAGGGAGTTGGCTGACCGGCGCGATGAGCCCGTCATCCAGATACGGACCAGAACCCCCTTCTCTGCGAGGGTGCTCTCCGCTCCCATCCCGGAGAAGTATAAGGGGAACCCGATCAAGCCATATGACGGCCGCACTGATCCCCAGGAGCACTTCACCCGTTATCAGAACAATATGATGATGACCAACGCTTCGGAGGAGTACATGTGTCGCTGGTTCCTATCCACCTTGGAAGGACCAGCGTACGATTGGTTCAACAACCTTCCGGAGGGGAGCATCGACTCATGGCAGGATCTTGCTCAACGCTTCCTCACCCACTTTGCCGGAAGGAAGCGCGCGAAAAAGCATTTCGCTCATCTCCTGACCATCAAGCAACAATCGGAGGAGACGCTCCGAGCCTTCCTCGATCGCTGGACGAGGGAGGCGGACGAATGCGAAGGAGCCGATGAACGCACCCTCCTGGCCTTCCTCCGCGGAGCACTCCGGCCGAGCCACTTCGCCCGGAGCCTGTTCACGGAGCCGCCGCGGTCATACCTCGCGGCGCTCCGACGCGGGGACAGGCACGCTGACGCCGACGAGCTCCTGAGCCAGAAGAAGGGTGGGGAGAAGCAACAAAAGAAGGACTCCTCGTCCAACCCCCACCACCCGCCGGCCAACAAGGGACAGCACCAGCCAAAGAAGGCACACCAGGAGCAAGGCGGACAGCGAAGAGACGATCGTTCATGGCGTCCAAAGTTGGAGGCACAACGCATCCCCCTCACCCACCCGGTGAGCGTCGTCCTTGACCATGCCGAGGCGCAGGGCCTCATCGTGAAGGACCCCAGGTCAGAGGAGGAGATATTTGCGGTCCACAAAGGAGGGACATACTGCAAGTACCACCGCCAGACATCCCACAAGACTGAGGATTGCACCACCTTGAAGAGACACATCGACGGCCTCATCCGACAGGGGGAACTTTCCCAATTTGTCAAGGGTGCCCCCAGGAGTAACACTTGGGTTAACCCTGGCAAAAGGGGGGAAGGATCCTCCGGGAAAAAGAGGGAGATCGGCGCCCTCAGTGGAGATGAGGACGAAGAAGAGCCCCGCCAGAAGAAACATCACATTCACATCATCGTCGGAGGGAACACAGGGGGGGACTCGGCTACCCAACGGAAAAAATGGGCTCAGTCCCTATACGTTGGTGAGGTGACCCACGCCCCACCTCAGCCGAAGCGGCGGCATGTGGAAGCCATCACTTTCACCGACAAGGACCTCCCCTTCGGCCCCTTGCCCCACAGGGACGCCCTCGTCGTCAAATGCGAGATTGGCAACAACATCATCCATCGCAACTACATCGACACTGGCAGCTCCGTCAATGTGATGTACGTTGATACATTCAGACAGCTGAAGCTGAAGAAGACCGAGCTCCGGCCGATACGGACTCCGTTATCCGGCTTCACCGGGGACTCTATCGATGCCGAGGGCACGATAGTGCTTCCCGTTGTGGTCGGTGACGGTACCTGTCAGGCAAAGATTGACATGGAGTTCGTGGTTGTCAACCTGGACAGCGCCCACAATATGATCTGGGGACGACCGGCCTTGGAAGACCTTGAGGCCATCATCTCCATGAAACATCTATGCCTCAAGTTCCCCACCAAGGACGGCGTCGGCTACGCCAGAGGGAACCAGAAGATAGCCAGGGCTTGCTACCTGAAGCTCACAAGGAAGATCAATGAGGCCGAGGAGCGGATCGACACTATCACCACCGCCTCGGCCGAAGAAGACACACCAAAGGCCGAACCGGTCGGAGACGTGGAAGATGTTCCGTTGGACGTCTCCCGGCCGGAACGCACGCTGAAGATTGGGACGCAGCTCCCCCAACAGATCCGAAGGGACATCCTCTCTGTCCTGAGAGCGTACGCCATCGTCTTCGCATGGGGACCAGAGGACATGCCGGGCATCAGCCCAAAGGTTATCACACATCGGCTATCGGTGAACCCGGCCTCCTCCCCCATCAAACAGAAGAAGCGCTACCTCTCAGCCGACAGGAGGGAATTTGTCAAGGCCGAGGTGGCCATGCTGCTCTCCATCAGGCACATAAAAGAGGTGAAGTACCCCACGTGGTTGGCGAACGTCGTCCTCGCCCCAAAGCCGCCTACGTTCAGAATGTGTGTTGATTACACTGACCTGAACAAGGCGTGTCCAATGGACCCATTCCCTCTCCCCAACATTGATCAGTTGGTGGACGAAACGGCGGGGTGCGAGTTGATGTCGTTCCTCGACGCGTTCAGAGGGTACCACCAGATATCCATGCACGAAGATGACGCGGAGAAGACTGCTTTTATGACCCCGGAGGGAATTTTTTGCTACCTCGTCATGGCCTTTGGGCTCAAGAACTCCGGCGCCACCTACACAAGGATGGTAGCCCGGATTTTTAGAGCAGTCTTAGGTCGGACGATGGAAGCATACGTCGACGATATGATCGTCAAGAGCAAACAATCCACAACCCATGCCGACGACCTCCGGGGCATCTTTGAGATCATGAAGAGGTACAACCTCCGGCTCAACCCGAAGAAGTGCACCTTCGGCGTCCAGGGAGGTAAATTCCTGGGGTACCTGGTCAGCCGAAGGGGTATCGAGGTAAACCCCGAGAAGATACAAGCCATCATCAATATGGAGCCGCCCCGCAACATCAAGGAAGTACAACGGCTGACGGGACGCCTCGCGTCCCTAAACCGTTTCCTTTCAAAATCCGCGGAAAAGTCGCTCCCTTTCTTTCAGATAATGAGGAAGGCCACTAGCTTCAAATGGACGACGGAGTGCCAACAGGCCTTCGAAGAGCTGAAGCAATATCTCGCCTCCCCACCCGTCCTATCCAAGCCCCAACCCGGCGAGACTCTCTTCCTTTACTTAGGAGTGAGCACGTCGGCCGTCAGCTCCGTACTCATCAGGGAGGATGACGGGGTACAAAAAGCTATATTCTACGTCAGCAAGACGTTGCGGGAGGCCGAGCTTAGGTACTCCCCCATTGAGAAAACAGTGCTGGCCATCGTCCACACGGTGAAAAAACTCGGACACTACTTCCAGGCTCACCCCGTCCACGTCCTCACGCATCAG
Source organism: Cuscuta epithymum (assembly GCA_945859915.1). Lineage (NCBI taxonomy): Eukaryota > Viridiplantae > Streptophyta > Magnoliopsida > Solanales > Convolvulaceae > Cuscuta > Cuscuta epithymum. Next base: position 4,304,858 of record CAMAPF010000942.1, read on the forward strand.
CCGTTGGGCGCCCTCATGAGGAGCCCAACCAGCTCTCCAAGGATGATCAAATGGGCAATATTCCTGAGCCAGTACCAGATCGAGATCAAGCCAAGGCCATCCATCAAAGGGCAAGCCTTAGCTGACTTCGTCACCGAGTGCACGGCAAGGGAGACGGCCGTTACCACCACAGGAGCTGAACCAGACGAAGCCTGGACCCTCTACACGGACGGATCCTCGGCCACTAAAGCTTGTGGGGGTGGCGTCGTCCTCATCTCCCCAGAAGGATTCAGAGCATACTATGCCATCCGCTTCAATTTCAAGGTATCCAACAATGAAGCCGAGTATGAAGCGCTCCTTAGCGGGCTCAGACTGGCCGCTGGCCTCAAAGCGCGCCACATCAGAATCAAATGCGACTCCAAACTCGTAGTGAGCCAGATGGAGGGTTCTTACGAGGCCAAAGAGGGGAGAATGAAGCAATACAAGGAGGCCGCTGCGGAATTGCTCAAGGCGTTCGATACCTACGAGATTACTCAGATCCCAAGGGCGGAGAACGCCGAGGCCGACATACTCTCCAAACTGAGCTCCGACACCCCTGAGCACATCTCCAAGATAGCGAAGGTGGAGGAGTTGAGCATGTCGAGCATTCATGCTAGCCCTATACTCTCCATCCAACACCAGCCGGAGGACTGGATCACTGACATCGCAACCTACATCACCTCCGGCACACTACCTGAAGACGAGGAGAGGGCTAAACTCGCCAAACTCAGGACGCCAAGCTATGTCATTGAGGGTGACAAGCTCTACAAAAGATCATACAACGGCACCCTCCTCCGGTGCCTCCACCAGAATGAGGCCGAAGTGGCCATGGAAGAAGTCCACTGCGGCGTATGCTCATCACATCAGGGGCCCTTCAGCATGTCACGCCGCCTCGTCATCCAAGGCTACTTCTGGCCGACGATGGCGCGTGATTGTGTTGAGGTCGCCCGCAAATGCAGCGCATGTCAACACTATCAAAGGGCACCTGGCCGACCAGCTGTCAACTACGCCCCGGTCAGCACTGCCATCCCCTTTTCCCGATGGGGCATCGACCTCGTCGGCCCACTACCAAGAGCCGCGGGCAACAACAGATACATCGTCGTCGCCATCGATTACTTCACCAAATGGGTCGAGGCCGAACCACTCGCAAGCATCACCGGAGCGCGGTGTCGAAAGTTCGTCTACAAGAACATCCTCACCCGCTTCGGCGTGCCTCAGGAAATCATATCAGACAACGGCACCCAGTTTGAGGCCGAACCGTTCCAAAGCCTCCTCCAAGAATGGGGTATCAAGCACCGTTTCTCCTCCGTTGCCTACCCCCAAGCCAACGGGCAAGTTGAGAACGCCAACAGAACCATCTTGGAGGGGCTGAAGAAGAAACTCGAAGAAGAAGGCGGAAGTTGGGTCGATGAGCTCCCCAACGTCCTATGGTCCTACCGCACCACTCCAAGGAGGGCCACCGGGGAGACACCATTCTCCTTGTGCTACGGCTTCGAAGCCAAGGCTCCTACCGAAGTCAACCTCCCCAGCCGACGGGTCACACAATACGACCCCGAGGCCAATGAAGAAGCCATGAAGATTGACTTACACCTCATTGATGAAAGGCGGGAGATGGCTTACCTCAGAGCGGAGAACTACAGACGACAAGTCAAATCCTACTACGACGCCAAGGTCCGCTCTCGCGAATTCCAAGTGGGGGACTACGTCCTCCGCCGAAGGGAAGCAAGCAAGCCGACGGAGGGAGGAAAGCTCGCCGTCAAATACGAAGGGCCCTACATCATCAGCGCCGTCATCAAAGTCGGCACTTATAGACTAAAGAACCCTAATGGGTCAGATGTACCACGATTGTGGAATGTACACCACCTGGTGAAATTTTACCAATGACTCGGGAAGTGGTGAAGCGGGCAACGTCCCCCACCCCTCGGCTTATTGGTTGAATAAAACACCCTCGGCCTAGCGCCACCTATTGAATAAAATTCATGTTTCATCCAATCTTTTAAGATTTGAACAAAGGGAAACCTAAGGACCGCATCGGCCTAAGCGGTGCAATCACCCGGGCCCGATGCGACCTAAAGCCGTCGCAATAAACGACGCACCCAAAGCCGTCGCAATAAACGACGCACCCAAAGCCGTCGCAATAAACGACGCACCTAAAGCCGTCGCAATAAACGACGCACCTAAAGCCGTTGCAATAAACAACGCACCTAAAGCCGTTGCAATAAACAACGCACCCAAAGTCGTTGCAATACACAACGCACCTAAGGCCGTTGCGATCCACAACGCGCCTGCAAAGCCGTTGCATAGACAACGCACCTAAATATCGTATCGGCACAAGCGGTGAAACACCCAAATCGGCCGGCGATATGCAGGACGAAGGACCTGTGTGCATGGTCCGACGTCTTCAAACGGAGAAGCATACCGCGTCGTCCGCGCGGAAACCGCAGGACGACAAGCCTGAATTAAGGCCGAGGTTACAAAAACTCCACCCGTCAGTAAAATTTCGCTCAGGACCACAAAGGGCGGCCGTCAAAAGACGATGCCTAGTCCGGTCCCTCGTCGACGATAGACGTGGAAAGGCCAAAAAAGATGCCACTGACACACCAAGCCGAGGGCGTATTTACTCCCTCGCACTAATCCACGCGGAAAAGCGTAGCGGACAAACTACCGCACATGGACGAAGGAACAGTAACCCTTCGGCCAATTAAAAAAAAAAAAAAAAAAAAAAGGAAGAGGGAAGCCGACGGACCGCGCACTCGCCGGCCTCGAGCAAAAAATAAAATCCCCACAAAAACCAGCCTCAAAATTGGTTAAGTACATATCAGGTTTTCACTATACAGAGATCCGAGGTGCATGCTTCGGCCCCAACCGTAGCTCCACAAAAGGGAATCGCTTCGGCTTCGGTTATACAAAACCACGGTCCATTACTTGGACGATGGGACGCACCGTCTCCGCGTAGCAAAACCCAAGTGAACGAACCAAGGTAAAACAGCTCCATCAAGGCAAGCTTGACACTTAGAACATCTTCTAAGTCACACTACAAGAGGGACGATGTGTTACCATTCTGTATCGGGGGTACCGCTTCGTCCTCAACACTTCAAGACTAAGCCTCAAAACTTGAGGCGTGGACAAGATTTGCCAAGGAAAAAATAAAAATTCACTAAGGGACGAGGAGACGCATCGTCCCCAAGGACAATAAAGGCGGGGAAAATCGCTACGTCTCAATCAAGGGACGCCAACAACCTCGAGACAGAGCCTTGACACTTAGAAAATTTTGCAAGAGCAAACATACTTAACTACAAAGACGACGAGGGGATCATGGTGAAAAAAAGATCATCATTAATGGATGAAAAGATACAAGAGGTGGGCGCTTCGGCCGTTACATGCACTTCGATGCTAAAATTACAAAAGTGATAAAAAAGCCTACAAAACTACGCTGCCTCATCGGCTTGCTCTTTGCTCTGGCCGACGTCCTCCCCGCCACCACTACTGGTTTCGGCGTCATCATCTTCATCGGCCTTGGAATCGGTAGAGCCCTCGAGCAGGTAATCGTCACTTTCGCTCCAGGACGCTTCCCCCTCGTCCGAACTAAGGATTGGAGGCTGCCTCTCCGACGGGGGGAGCTTCATATCCTCATCAGGATTTCTCATCCGCCGGGGTAGACTCAAACCCCTCGGCCTCATCTTCCGGAAGCGACGACGAAGCTTCCTATAAATCAGCCTCTGCATCCTGTACTGGCCGCAGTTGTAGAAGGCTCGCGTCTCGTTCATCCAGAAGTCCTCGCCGGCAGGGTCCTTTGTCACCCAATCAGTGAGCCTCTCGGCCACCACTTCGTAGCAGAAGGGGATTTGGTCTTCGGCCTTCCATCCCTCGGCCTTGAAAACAGCAACGGCCTTCTCAGCGGCCTTCTCAGCGTCAGCCTTGAGCCGCTCCGCTTCCTCGGCTCTTTTGGCGGCAGCGGCAACAGCCTCATCGGCTTTCTTCTGGGCAGCCTCGGCCTCATCAAGACGCAGCTGAAGGAGCTTCATCTCATCCTCCGCAGCCTTGGCCTTGTCCCTCAAGTCCTGGAGGGCCTCATCGGCCGAAACAGCCTTCTCCTCTACCTTCCTCAGGCGCTCTATCTCAGCCTCCTGCCTCCAGTGTTGCTCCCTTAGCATAAGGGCACCCTGGACGAAGCGAAAAGTCAAAGTCAAAAGATGAACAAAAAAAAAAAAATCAAAGGAAAAATCACAAGGAAAAGAAATTACCTGGACGACATAGTCCAAACCCCCATCGTACAAATGGACATGCTTGCCTTGCCGGCTGAGGTACTGCCGGTCATATTCAGGCATAGCCTGAGCAAGCACGTCGTCGCCGCTGACGGTCTCGTTAAAAAGACCGCCCTTCACAGGGTAACGCACTGTTACCTCGTACGTCCCCTTGGCAAGGGCCTCCTCTAGACGGGCAGCAGCAGCCGTAGAGGGAAGCACGCGAGAAGCCGAAGCCACCACGGCCGAGGAAGGTGGCTCATTCACGGGAGGGAACACCGGTGGCTGGACATCCACGACAGCCTGAGAAGAAGGAGCGCTGGCCTCATCAGTCGTTGGAACCCTCTTCGTCTTCTTTGGGGCCTGTGGTTTCAGACCCGCTTCGGCCAGAGTTTTCTGACCTTCATCAGCTCCTCTCTTCTTCTTAGGAGCAGCCTTCTTGACGGCCTCGCCCCCCCCTTGGGAACCACCAGCAGAGGCCTTTGCTTTCTCGGCAGCCCGGGCGGCCTTGAGCTCCGCATCGGCCTTCTTGGCGGCTCGAGCCATAAAAGATACGCGGTCCATAACAAAACCTGCACAAAACAAAGGAACATCAGTAAAGCAATAACTAAAAACGCTACGAGAAGGGTAAGTAGACGAAGGACAACCTTCGGCTTCAGCAGGAACACCAAGACGGGGCCCATCGGCCTGCTCATAAGAACCGGTGATCTTCGGCCAGAAGCCATCGTCCACATCACCAGGACAATAGTACCTCACGAAGCCAAGGGCGGCCATTTTATACTCCGTCACATATGTCTTTATACTCCTCGGCCCGCCCTTAATAAAAGCCTCCACTTGGTTACTTATTTCAGCGTTCCAAGGGGGATTGTGCAATTCAAACATGCCGTCATGACCAACGGACGAGAAGAACCCGCCTCGGCCCAGGGTAACAAAAACAAATTTCGCCTTCCAACCATGGATGGACGAAGGCAGATCTGTGAACGTCCTCCTCTTGGGAACTTGCTGAAGGGCTGCATAACCAGCACAATTCTGGTGGCTCCCTCGGCCTATCCTATACAAATTCATAAATAAACCCATCGTCGCCGAGATGCCCAACTCAGCGCACCGGATCAGGAAGCCAACGATCAAAGAATAACTATTTGGGGTCAACAACGCCGGAGGGAGGCCCACCATGTTCAAGTATTCCGTTATGAAGGGATGAAGGGGGAACCTCAGACCCTTCGCGAAGCTCATCGGATAAATCCCGAAAGAATCCAGTGGGGGATTCAGCACATGATCCGTCGGCTTCGGCGCTCGAACCCGCCCATATGGCCCCACATACAACTGGGCGACATGATACTCGCCGAGGGTACCCTCCGGCCGAATGATGTAGAGGTTACTCAGATCAATCCGCGAATGCCCCTGTGGTACACCCTTCTGCTTCTTTCGCCGACACGGTCTCTTCATCTCACAAGCCGAGGGGCCTTCCCCTGCTACAGAAGATAACGGAGGGGGCAGGGGATAGCGGCCGATGAAGAGGCCCCATCCCCCCTCAGAGGCGAACTGGACGTCGCTTCATCCTCACCAGAGTTTTGAGCACCACCGTCCTCGCTTAAACGTTCCTCGTCCACCGAGGTACGATAATCAGCCGTATTTTCCATCTCGACGGCCAGCTCGTCCACCAGGTTCAAGTCGATTCGAGGCGATTCGTCTTCCTCGTCAAAGGGCCAGTCCTCTTCGTCCAACGAGGCTGTTAAATCAACGGGGGAGGGAACGCTACGGCCGTTAGGAAACGGTATAACATCTAAAAGCTTATCCCTAAGGGTGTTTTTTCGGATCAAAGTGGTTTCCCTACAAACACTAGATCTAACCCCCTAGGAAGCAAAGTATAAGAAAATAAAGAAGAACAGGCAAGAATCTGACCTTTGAAGATTTGAAGATCTGAAGGGAGGTCGATGAACACTTGAAGAAACCTCGGGAACTTTCTCTCTCTAGAATCAAATGGGCAGCAATTCAGCACTTAGTAGGAAACGCAAATGGGAGGAAGGCCTCGGAGCAAGGGGTATTTATAAACACCCCTCCAACGGTCACTACACGTGGCAACCTCCAATTGGCCACCTCAACGGCGCCTCTCCTAAAGCCAATCAGTGCCTGTCTTTTCACATTCCACTCTAAAGCCACCACTACGGCCCAACAGGCCCCAAAACTAGGGGTAGGCACCGGCCTACTCGCTCAAACGCAATAAGAAACTCGCTACGGCCCAATTTACCAAGGAAAAGGCCGCATCAGCAAACACGCTACGGCCCCAAAGCAACCCCAAGAAACACAAGTACCGCTACGGCTACTCACACGCACATCGTTTGATGATGACCCTGGTATTGCGGCCTTCGTCCAAGGGTTCTCCCACAGGGTTACCTTGGACGGGTTCGCCTAAGGGTTGGATTCACGACTAATGCACGGGTACCGTATCGGCTCGAGAACATCATGACTCCCTTGTGCCTCGAGTACTCTTCGGCCAAAGGAGTGGGGGACCGGGGGACTGTATCGGCTACAAAAGGGGAAACAACATAAATAGAAACGAAACGGCCTTAACAAACAAAGAGGTACGCTACGGTTCACCGATAGCAAGAAACAAACAAATACACCTCAACGGCACAAAAGATCGCATCGGCTACGAAACCTAGAAGTTTAAAAGCCCTAAGGCACAAGACCAGCACGCAACGGCTATACACACTGAGGGATTGCGCCGGCTCACCAAGGCAAGAACACCGCAAGGCAAGAATGCTCCGGCCACGTGACAAGATCAAAGACAGGCATCGCATCGTCCTCACGAACAAAATCAGTCATCCCCATTTCACAAAAACAAGGACCATCACTACGGCCAAAAAATAACTAGGACCTCTTCGGCCCCAACAAAATGGTAATAAAACAGGCCAGTTCCTCCATAATTCACATCTACTGGAAGAAGAAAGCGCACCGCGTCGTCCTCGAAACACTCTTCACAAATAGCGCATCGGCCTGCACCTAAGTTATGAAATCCTCAAGCGCGCCCCGTCTACATCAGATGAGGGAACCGCTTCATCCCAAAATCAAAGCAGAACCTCTTCGGGCCACCAAGCACAACGAGCTCACACAGCGGCCGGCCAGAAAGGAACAAGTACTCCCTTTCGCTTCGGCTTCACCTCAGCTCAGAGAGTGGGGGACTCCTGATAGAGTATATGGGCCTAGACCCCATGGCCCACATACTCAAGTCAACGACGACCAGAAGAACACCCACGTGGCCCCCTTCGGCCAGTGGGCCCGCATCGGCCAGAAACCAAACCGGCCCAGGAAGCACGCATGAACTCCCGGGACCGCATCGGCCCGTGGACCGCATCGGCCATGGGGCCGCATCGGCCAAAGACACCGCATCGGCCAGACTTCGGCCGGGCAGAATGCATCTCTCTACTTTATTTGCCAAGTATTGTACACAGCCCATTAGTGGCCCTATTTCGCCCAAAGAAGGCATGATTATTGTAATGGGCCTCCTAAGCCCATGGCTAGGAGCCCAAATCCACATTTTCTCCTATAAATAGACCCCTTGGGGCTAGTTATAGGGGGTTGAGAAATATAATTACTCACTTTCTCTCTCTAGCTCTCACTTCTCTCTAAGAATTAATACTCTATCAATTTCATTATCATTTAATTAAGAAATTATTGAATAGAGAACGCCATTATTTTCTACCAATAAGGATGTTTTTTTTCGGACTGAAATTTGCTGGTCTGGTCTGGTCTGATCTGGTCTGCTCTGGTAAACGTCTGATCCCTGTGTATTTATAACTACGGAAGTCTGGTCTGGTCTGGTCTCGGACCGAAAACAAAAACATCCTAACACGAAAAAGGTTTAAAATTTGTACTTCCGCTTGTTCTTTAGCATTCAATGAAGGGATAACAAATTTTTCTTTCAAGTACTTGTGTCCCATATTTTAGATGTCTACAAAATTTCAAGGAATTATTTGTTTGTTGATATTGCTTCTCTGTTTTTACACCAACTATATAGACCAATTCAATTTTAAGAAATTACTTAATATAAAACTAAAAGATGGACAAAATTCAAAAATAAGACTAAATATATACTCTAGTCCAAAATATTATGTTCCTTGCATTGGATTATTTAGTCCCTTAAAAGAAAAATTCGGGTATAACTCATCAAAAGTCATGGCTTTGCTGTTATTTCTTTCAATTTACTGCCAAATTCCATGTCTATATGGATTGTTGGGTTTTTTTTTAAATTAAAATAAAGCCCTAATTTATTGAAAGTTTGAATTTATCTCTCTTCATTTTTGTAATACACACGTGGAGTCAAAATGACTAAAGATTGAAGAAAATTTCTTAAATAGGATTTAATTATATCACATACTACCTCCGTTCTCTTTTAGTTGCAACGTTGGACTTTTTGCACTATTCACATATTCTACTTTGACTACATTTTATTAATTGATGTATTATAAATTAAATTTTTAAAAAATATTGTTAAATTCTTCTCATTCTAAATTTTCAAAATATGATTTTTTTAAATTTTTTACTAATACGGAATGAATGATATTAATGGTCAAACTTGTGCATTGGCAAACGTGAAATGTTGACTGTTGCAATTAAAAAGGAACGGAGGAAGTATGATATATGTTTTTGCGACTATATATGTAAACATTTTAATGCATTTTCTGAAGGCTAAATAGTCAAATAGGCCCTTGAACTAACTTAAAGTACAGTGTTCAATTAGCCCCTTATATAGGAGGTTCTGTCCGGCCGTCGCCAATTAGGGCGTTTCCCTGTGCTAGATTTTGACCGCTCTGGCGACGTAGTATAGACTATAGAGTGCAATAATGTAGGAAATCAAGTTGATCTCTCATGCGACAAGTTTCTAAAGCCAAAACGAGCGAGCGTATGGCTCCATAATCATTACTAATCTTTTAGCGAATGGCATTAATGTGTGCGGAAGTGTCCTAGAATAAATTAGACGTCTCTTAATTTATTCTATGTCCATTTATAATCCTAGTGGTCATTCTAGGTTATAAAAGATATCAATTAAATAATTCAAACACAAATTAAATTAAGATCATACAATTAAATCATCAAGAAATTAAACTAATCATTGTCCCTAGATCATAATTAACACCTTCATCAATCTCAAATATCTAACTAAAAGTACTCACAATTGATAATTGAATTAAAATAGAATTGAGAAGGAAATAATTAATTCTCATGAAAATCTTGACAATCCCAAAATGCGTGTTGAAATTTTAAATTGGTTATTAGTATTTATTGTAGATGATTATCCTAATTTCAACTATTATTTCTGTTACATTTTATGTGTCTTCTCTTGGTTTGGTAGAATTATTAATCAAAAGATTGAAAGGTAACATGACACTCATTTTGAAACAACCAAAAAAAGAAACTAAGACAGATGAAATGAGACGAAGCGAGTATTTTTCACCATAGTTTTTTCTTTGTTTTATTAGTAAAATATTTTGTCAATATATTTTTCCATAATGGTATAGATTTAATAAATGTAGGTATCTGGGTCAAATTTTTATCAATCTTAACAAATTCAACATACTCATCTAGTTTTAGTGTTAGGGCTTTAAATATAGCTCAAGATGGTTTTGTATTTTTCGAAGGTTGAATGTATCTAATCTAGTCTGATTTTAATTTAAATGTTCCGATATTATCGTGTAAATATAATTTTATTGTGATCTCGTCTAAATTTGACCATATATGAAAGTTTTCTGTTTAATTTGGCCTGGTTCGGACAAAATAAGAATAAGTGAGAGGAAATTTTCAAGAAATAATGGCCTCTATATTACTATTTGACTTTTCAATTCCAAACGTATTACCTTTTATCTTTTTTCCAAAAAAAATGACCTAATTAATTATTGACTGCCAATTGAACTCTAATAATATATACTCCGTACCAATCTACTACCTATTCTTTCCATCTCAACTCATTCATCCGCATCTAATTTAATTTGACGGGAAAGCAGGAGCTGCCGCAGCCGATAATGCCCTCCCACCGCCCATTCTCCGCCGCCGTACAACCTGGTATCAGCCGATAATGTCTTGTGAACTATTATTCATTATCGAGAATAAAGATTTGGTTTGAGCCTAAGGCTGGGCAGTCGTTAACACCGTCTGCTAGGGTTTCTTTTTCTGCTTCTATCACCATCCCTCTGCCGCACACGGCACACCAGTCGATGGCATCACCCTTTCATCTTCTCCTCCTTTCTTCGTTCTGCAACTCCTCCTATATCTTCTTCCGAAACTTCCGAAACTCAGACAACCAATCAAATTTCTTCTACCTCGGCCTTCTTGTTCATAACTAGTTATAGAGTTTGTGAATCCGGATCTAATTTGGGGTCTTTTATTTCAAGATCTACGTAAGGTTTGCTTGGTGTTAGGCTGGGTGAGGCTAGGGCGGGGCCGCGGGGGGGGGGGGGGGGGGGGAGGCTTGGGCGGGGCTGGTGCAGTTTTGCTGGGGGTGGGGATGCGGCAATTCCGATGAGGCTGGGACTAGGAGGGGCTGAGGTATGACCGCATGACCGGTGAAGGAGAGGCGGGGTTGGGGGCTGGTCACTGTGGTTTCAATACTATTTCTCTTCTGTAAGAACAAGTGACAATGTAAAATATAATCATAAGCTATCACCCAGATATGGTCAAGTCACTGAGCTGCAGACCGGCAATTACTGTCACTAAGCAGCAGTCACTGAATCATGGTCACTGCGACCGGGGCAGATCACTAGGCGGCGGTCACTAATCACTAGCCGACGGTCACTGAGTTTTATATCATATTCAGTCACTAAAACGATCATTAAGTTAAACACTAAATGTGCCCTATCAGTCACTGTCACTAAGCAGCGGTCACTAAATCATGATCACTGCGGCCGGGGCAGGTCAATTGGTCACTAGGCGGCAGTCACTGATCACTAGGTGACAATCACCGAGTTTTATATCATATTCAGTCACTAAAACGGTCATTAAGTTACATACTAAAGGTGCCCTATGATCACTTTGTTCACACTAAATACGTAATAATATACATTCTCTCTGAAATTATTATAAAGTACGTGATGCCCGGTCAGTATGAAATCCAGTCACTATGAAAACCAAATGCAGGATCGTTTATTTACCCCTTGTGCACTAGTCACTGTTTGGGTGTCTGGGTTACTAGTCACTGTTTCAGTGACATCTTGTGGCACTAGTCACTGTTTGGGTGTCTGGGTCACTAGGCTGTGTAGATGTACCGGATGACATGAGCGGTCACCGAGCCATGGTAACTATGGCCGGGGTAGGTAACTACGGCCAGAGAAGTCACTGAGTGGTTGTTAACTTGTTAGTAGCGATGGTCACTAACAATTTACGACCCTAAAATCACTGCCAGGTTGACGAAGTAACTAATGCTTTGCAACCTTAAAGTCACTAACGGCGGCTGAAATAGTAGCAACGGTGGCAGAAAAAGCGGTGGCAGCAACATGAATTGATTGATACAGATCATAGAAATAGTTACCTCAACTCGGATAGTTACTATGAATTAACATTCTCTCATGCAACAACCAATTAACTTACAAAAAATAGTCACTATAATTACTCAATCACTACTAAATTGCATTAACCCACAACAATATTCCTTACAAATATCACATATGATCTCTATTTTTTTGTCAATTTTTACTTGGTAACTGGAATACTTACTTTGAAATCACTAATTAGAATTCACATATACTCCGTAGTCCGTACTGCACTCCTACTTTTGAGGATGTCAGTTACGAAAAAAAAGTAATATATCATCAATTAAATTCTTTCCTATTTATATACTCCGTAGCATTAATTAAAAAAAAAGGATGACACCCCATCCCTGAGGGCCCCCCAACACCGACCGGACAGCACGATGGGAGGATGTAAATTGGACTATAATCACAATCTGACAGATAGAGAGTGGGGCTCTGTCCCCGGTACTTGCAGAGGCCCTATGCATTTTTCAGCATAGTAACCCCTCATCGCAGTTGCCGGGATTCGAACCCGAGATCTAACCCTTGTGGCACTCCCTCGCTACCAGTTGAGCTACGCCCACCGGTTCCGTAGCATTAATTCTTTCGTATTAATGTGGTTGTATTTAAAGTCATTTCTTTCGTTGTGTAGTAACTGCTCCATAGTCATATTCTTGGACTTTTTAACTTCTAATCACTTTATAGGCAATACGTATCTTAGGAGTAATATTGATAAAATAAGGCCAATTTTCAAAGTGTTACTAAATTATAACCACCTTATTTCGGGTGTTGTGTTTTATTTTCTTAAACCTTATATATTTCATTATCATTTAATTAAGAAATTATTGAATAGAGAACGCCATTATTTTCTACCAATAAGGATGTTTTTTTTCGGACTGAAATTTGCTGGTCTGGTCTGGTCTGATCTGGTCTGATCTGGTAAACGTCTGATCCCTGTGTATTTTATAACTACGGAAGTCTGGTCTGGTCTGGTCTGGTCTCGGACCGAAAACAAAAACATCCTAACACTACTTTAGGTAAATAGTTTTAACTCAACCATAATTTCGTATATACTTTTTTATGTAACATTACTTTGAATAAAAACTTTTGTAAGGCCTCCTCCCACGGCCAGTGATCGGAAAGTGTACTTTTTGGTGGAAAAAATCCTTAAATTATACGGAGTAAGACTTACTCCGGCATTACTTATAGGACCAAATCTGCAACCTAGTAAAATTACAGGACTAATAATGAATATTCGCAAAAGTTATGGTACTAAAATTGCATTTCTTCTCATAAATTTATTCTGATTTTACAAATTTTTTATTTACTTGTTTAAAATAAAAGTTGAGATATATAATTCTTTAACATATATTTGAGAATATATTTGTAACCTCCCCAATATTTGAGTATTTAGGGGGATTTACCTAAATAGGAGTAATTCTTATATTACTCTATTCTTAATTTAATAATTCCCTAAATAGGAGTTATATTTTGCAGTTGGACAAAAATATCCCCAAGCTTGAACAAACGGATGCCCTTGACAAACCACCTGACAGGCCGCCTTCGCCACCGTTGTCCACCACCGACCACCGTGGGCTGCTTCCATAGCTTCATAACTAGCTGCCTCCGTAGATTCGGCCACCGCCTCCGATCCCTCGATATTGAGTTCTTTCACTTTTTCTTATATTCATTACTTCATTTACTGATATGAATTCTAGTAAGAGGTGTAAAATATTATTGTAATGGCAATTATTGAATAAAGATATTACTCTCATACTACGTATTTATAATCTGGAACAGAATTTTTGAAGTAGCCTTTTGAGTTTGAGTTGAGTTCCAATAAAAAAAACTCGACACATTATTAGCTTTTGTGTAGAAGTGAAATCATATACTTCAAACATTTCTCATATTCACAAATAAGATATTGATAAAAGTAACACTTAAAATGAATGAGAAATATATTGTTGAATTTAACTGTTGTGAGTACATTGTAAGGTCTTAGAAATGTTTCATGTCCCTGTGAAATAAATTTTAAGTATTTACTTAAAATTGATCGCAAATAATAATACATATGAGAATATTGGGTACAATCTCTAAATATGAATCTTCTGATTCTTCACTGGCAATTTTAATTTAAAATTAAATCTCTAATTCTTCAAATATCCGGACGTTCTTCGGATCCTCGAATCTTCGTTCTTGAAATCTTCGAATCTTCGTTCTTCGGATCTTCAAATCTTCTTGAATACAGAATTCAGATTGAAAGGCTTTCGGTTTTCAAGTGGTTTGATCTTCAACAAAAGAGCCGTTTTATGGATTGATCTCCTGTTTGAGGGTCTCCCGGGATATATGCCTTGATCTTAAATTGAATTTTGATTGAAACTTCATATGAACATCTTCAAATCTTCAAAAATTCCTTCTTCAGGTCTTCGAATCTTCAAAGCATCGTTCTTCAGATCTTCGAATCTTTGAGCTTCGTTTTTCAGATCTTCCAACGTTCTTCAACTTTTTGATTTATTTTATTAAGAATGAACAAAATCACAAAGGATTAATCGTATATTCTTAATAAAATTCGCAGCTTGAGCTGTTCCTCTTTTTCGAAATGGTTCAGAGCCTTTCGGGAATTCCTCAAAACTTTTCTGCAGCGTTTCTTCGGTTGGAAGTTCTCTCCTTATTCCTCTCAACTGAGACCCCTATTTATAGGTGTGGAGGGGGATAAAATATGGCCTAAGGTTGAATAAATCCGTCCATACCTCATGGACCCTATTTAAAAAGGGGCTTTAGGCTCTATTTGCTTGTATTTTAATAGCTAGAAAAATCATCACTTGTTCGATGTATCCAGACAACTTTCTTAACAAGTTTCGGAGTTATTTATCCTGTTTATGGACATATTTCTTAACTAGATTCGTCCTCTCTATCAATTGGATCATGTCTCTTATATATTCAGTCACTATTTAATAATGGGCTCAAAATAGAAATATTAATAGGACTGATCCATTCTTTTAAAGTCATAATTTAAAATTAAATTAATTGCGTATTTTAAATGACCAAAAATAACTCAATCACTAAATTTTATCTGGATGAACCCATATTAATATTTCCATTTAAACAAGGCCCAACAATTGTCACAAGCAGCCCAGTAAAATTCAATGTTGACCCAGTAGCATTCAAACAAAGCCCAATATGAGTTCCATTGACTAACAGAACCGGCCCAATAATTTTTAGATGTCCACAAATGCCCTCAAGATTTACTTCAAGTGTTGTTTAGCAAGAGAAGTAATTCTCGATTATGGATCCATTATTATCCATAGCATTTTGAAAGTGCATGTCAGCTCCTTAATCAAGTTTATTCAAGATTAAATGCCCCAAACAATATCTTCGATATAGAAATACGGTCCATTAGTAAGTATCCAAGGATTTTTTTTTTTGGACAATTGGGTCGGTGACACTTTTGGTACTCGACTTTCAACTTTTCCACTTTTAGTCTTAGACTATTGTGTGAGAGACACTTTAGTCCTCGAATTCAAAATTTTCACATTTAGTCAGGGCCGGTCCTGTCTATTTTCGAGCTTATGGGCGAGATAATATTTTAGACTTATATTCAAGACAAACAATAAACTATACTTATTGAAAATAATTATTAGAATAAAAAATCTAATAATGGTCATAAAATAAAAAGGAATCTCTTTATCATTTAAATACATATTTGGTGAAAAGTAACAACACAAGTATCACATAAAAGAAAAACATTACTTAAAGTCTTCTCAGAGAACATTGTGAAGCAAAATGATCAATAATTGCTTCCTAATCAGCTTTTTTCAAAATCTCATGTTCAATACTTAGAATTTCTAACCCATGAAGTCTTTCTTAAGACAGTTGATCGCAGATAATTCATCAGAATCTTCAACTTTGAAAAAACATTACTAAAAAACGTTTCTCGCGGAATTTTCAAGATTTAATTTCTTAACAAAAACAATTTTTTTCATTGACCCCTTCTAACTTAAGCCTACATTTTCTAATCTTCTCCTCTTTCTCTCTTTATCCCAACCTGATTCACCCATTTTATCAAGAATGTCTACTGGTCATTATTGAATTGTTTGAAGTCTTGAAAGAAGATGTTTTTTGGTCACCGATAGTCGTTTGGCCTCCACGATTGATTGATATCTTAGCAAACCGCTGAGGCACTCACTGCTTTACAGCGTTCTTTAATCTTGTTAATTTTGGAATTCGGAAACAACAAATAAATTTGGATGGACTTTTCCAATTGAGAGTTTTAGAATTGGGAGGCTTAATATAACTTGGTAATATTGTAATTAAAAGGATTATAAAATGTAGAGATGTGAAGACAACTAAGACGGACGTACCTCTCTACATTTATTTTAAAAATGAAATATTGGGCCTAATTAATTAAGTTTAAAAAATAAAAAAAGAAGCCTACTCACACTACATATAAAAAAAATTTGAGGGTAAAAAGAATGAAATAAAAAAGAAATAAAAAGTAACACATCCATACATTGTACGAAGTATTTGATATTGTGAAGAAAAGGTAACTAAAAACATATATAACCTATCAGATACGGAGGTGAAATAAATATTCTACTTATTAATTTTTATGTGTTTATTTCTCTCATGTCATGTATGCATTGTTCGCGTTCTTTCATATGAGATGCTCTAAATATCATCATCAATTATGGTAAAATAAATATGGCATGTATAACTTTGACTACATGTGCATGCTGATGATTATTAATGTTGTGTTATGATTATAGTAAGTTCTGACATTGAGTTTGCTTGAGAACAAGTAAAAGATTAAGTGTGAGAAAATTTGATCGGTCCTAATTTCAACACGCATTTTGGAATTGTCAAGATTTTCATCCTTGGATTGTCAAGATTTTGGGATTCTTTGTATGTTCAACCTTTTAATTAATGAGAATTAATTATTTCCTTCTCAATTCTATTTTAATTATATTCAATTATGAATTGTGAGTACTTTTAGTTAGAGATTTGAGATTGATGAATGTGTTAATTATGATCTAGGGACAATGATTAGTTTAATTTCTTGATGATTTAATTGTATGATCTTAATTTAATTTGTGTTTGAATTATTTATTTGATATCTTTTATAACCTAGAATGATCACTAGGATTATAATTTGACATAGAATAAATTAAGAGACGTCTAATTTATTCTAGGACACTTCCACACACATTAATACCATTCGCTAAAAGATTAGTAATGATTATGGAGCCATATGCTCGCTCGTTATGGCTTTAGAAACTTGTCGCATGAGAGATCAACTTGATTTCCTAAATTATTGCACTCTATAGTCTATATTACGTCGCCAGAGCGGTAAAAATCTAGTATTGAGCTGCATTGTTCAATTGAATAATTTTCATGTGATTAAGCCTTATAAGCCTCGAAATTTGATTCCACAACATTTAATGTCCTAAAATCTAAATCTCGCACATCGCATTTTATTTGTTCATTTTATTCGCTAAATATATGTAATTCCTGATTTGATCTGTTTCCGTATATGTGGAGACGATACTCGTACTAACACTCTTTACTGCTACATCTTTTTATTAGGGAGAGAGAAACTCACATCAATATATAGCTATTAATAAAAGTAAAAGATCACTTAGTTTGAAGTTACATAACAAATACTACGTACGTACGAAGTATATGAATGAAGGTTATTGTCTTATATTTGAAATGACGTTGACATAATTATTGCAAAGTCTGGCCAGTTGTTAATATAAAGAGCCTGATCCAGATGATTCGAAGGAGAAACTTCATCCCATCCACTTGATCAATTCCAGTTGCCACTAGCTCCGAGAGTCCGAGGCTTTACTGGAATCGTCGAAGAAATGAGGCAAATGTTCGGCGGCCCCGGAAAGATGAGCGGGATAACAATGAGGATACTCCAAGGCACCTTTGCAGCCATTTCTCTCGGTATTCTATGTTCTGTTCCCAGATTTTATCTGGTTACTCCCATCTGGTAGAGCTCCGATCCTCCCTATACTGAGTACGATAGTATTTGCTTTTGCTACATTGATCGAAGAAATGCATTTTATTTCTACGTTTTGACCCTATGTTACGTTTATTTGACCAGCTTCCTATTAGTTCAACAATGTGTTCAAGTCATGTGGTGTCTTATACTCATATGCCTTGACCTCAAGGTTGTGCTGTTTGGGGGAAGGCTACCCTCCCATATCCATGTGTTGGTCATCATTCTTTTTGATTGGGTATGTACTTCTCTTCATTAACTATTTTTACGTAACATTTTTGTTTTAATTAAGCTGTCTCGATCTTTTTGCTTAGGTATTACTAATTAGTATGTACGAAGTATATATTTACTAATATGCGAATTGAATATAAATTGCACGCATTTGCATGTATATATATATATATATATATATATATATATGCAGTGTATATGGATGTTATCCCTTGGAGCCGCATCCTCAGCCGCGGCGCTGGATGACTTTTTCCGGGCCACCTCCATTTGCGAAAAGGGGCACGAATACATCTGCAGACGTTACATGGTGGCGCTCATCATGGCTTTTATTGTTGTGGCATTGCAAGCCATCTCCGTTCATATCTGGATGTGGATTGCAGCCTCCTCGATTTTGTAAGCTTTTTTTTATTGCCCCAGCTACCACCTACAGGGGGGGAAGTATTATATTGTTAACATTTTTCTCAAAAGTATTATTGAAGTGGAATTGATTTACGAAAAATATTTTAATAAGGTTTTATATTCACTTACTACGTTTAGTATATTTAAAAATTAAAATTGAACATAACTTACCCGACTAAAGTTACTATTACATATACTAAGCAAATTTTATTTTAATCATTCGTACTAATCTATTCTTCCTTTGGCAAAATTAACAGGCCCAGGCTAAATTAATCGTCGGCGTGCTCGATGCTGCATTTTGAGTTGCGGCTTGTGATTTGTTTCATTGTTTCGCTATGTAATGTACCCCTTAGTAATTAGTGCATTAAAAGTAGCTTAATTAGGTTGGTTTTGTATATTAATTGTAGTTTTATCTTGCATAATAAATCTTGTCTCGTCTTAGTTTCATATTCAAAAGTTTGATCATTTTTAACTTTTTATCACCGGGTGAATATATATATTGTCCATATAATAGACTACATACATTTTTAAAGGATGGAGAACTCAATAAGACCTCGCAATAACACACCATATTTTTTATTATACTGATTTCAACTACAAATCAAATCCGATTAGATCAGATTAAATATTGAGACTACACTAAACTACCTCCGTCGTTCTATTTTATGTGTCTTAGTTTGACTCGGCACGGTTATTAATGAAGTGGTTGAAAAAGTAAAAGTTGTGGTTGAGATTTGAGTTTAATAAAGTGAAATGGTGTAGACCACATATTTCTTTCCAAAAAAGAAAATGAGACACTTATTTTGGGATAACCCAAAAAGGAAAGTAGGACAGGTAAAATGGGACGGAGGGAGTAGTAAACTACACATAAAACATACACGGCCAATTTAGACAAGACAACACCATACCAGACGTAAAAGATCATATATACTAGACCAGATTAGACTAGAAACTTTCATTTCATTTAAAAGCATCATGAGCGAATTAAAAGCAAATTGTTGTTTTAATAAAACACTCCATTCTATTTATCTATTTTTCACGAGGCAAATTGCAAAATGTTACGTTGTTTCAATTGGCGAATTGATTAAAAACATTTAAACAACAATATACACATAACACATGTACGTTATATATGATGCATAATCATATAATGGGATTGCGCGAATTGTTCACAAACTCAACAAGTGGTTTGTGGATAAAAGAGGTGGTAGTGGCTTGTATTATTGTTTTCCATTTTTGAGCCAACATCATTCAAAAAATAAGAATTTACTACTAGCCAGATTTTGTCTAAGTTCCAATACCATTGGTTGGAGCTGAGAATTGACAACCTCATAAATACAAAAACTTATATTGGAATGTAAATTGATACTGGAAAGTTTGAACGCATATGAAATGATAAGTACAAAAACCGGTGAGCGTAAACATCACTTAGCTTAATTGCAAGTTAATTTTATAACACTGCCAAAAAGAAAGTTGAGCTCCAGGCCATTTAAATCGATCTCCTAAATGGTGAAGATGATAGGAAAATGGACCACGGAAGCACTGCTGTTTAACTTTAGAAAAGATGCTCATTTACGGAATAGGTTAGCAACACAAGAGGGGGGTGAATTGTGTGTGTGTGGAACCGTGGCAGTTTTTCGCCGAGTTCTAGTGTGGGATAAAGGGAATTGCGAAATAGTAAAGTGCACAAGAATTTAACGAGGAAAAATCCCTTGGCTCAAAGGGATTAAAAAACCTCGACCTCCCTCGGAGGAATTTTAAACAACTTCACTAAACAAGCCTTTGAAAGAGTTACAAGAGTGATTCTTCTAATCTACCCTTGAGCCTCCCCAACTCTATCCTCTCTAGGAAGAGTTATGCATCTCTACCTTGCGGGTAGAGAGCCTCTCAGCTTTATCACAAAGCTCTCACACACACTTAACCCGAGGCAACTACTCTAGCCAATTAAGCCTCAATATTCCAAGTACAATATGAAAGGGAAAAGAAAACTCTATCTAGAACTCCGTGTGGGCAGTTTCTGGCGCCTTGAACTTGGTATTTCTCTTGAGTGTTTCTCTTGATATTTTCTCGGTCAAGCTCACCCTATTTGCGTTTGGCTGCTTCGTTTATATAGGCTGTCTTGGCAGACCGTTTTAGCACCCTTCCTTGAATAGTTGATCTTCTAATTTTGGGACTTGCCTTGATATTTTGAATTGCTTTCCTTTCATAATATTTCCCATATCCGAGCTCAATATATAAGGCAGTCAAATTAAAATATCCAACATTTAATATTCATATATTCAAGGTAGCAACATAGTCACGAATTGCCCATTCAAATCACGTGTAAGTATTTTGAATTAATTATCAAAGAGAGCAAGCTTTGGTCAACTTTCAAAAAGGTAGGAAATCATTCCATATGAGAAAGGATGCAACGGCCAGAACATATATTTCTAACAAGTCATGCACTAAAAATATATTCTTGCCTTATTATAATAATCTTGATTAAGTAAGTGGTCTTTTTGAATTGGGCTCACATAAAGAAAGTATATTAGCTAGTAACCAAATAAATCATGCACCCAAATACGAAAGATAATTAAGTAGGTGCAAATATATTAATTCAAGCCAACTATCTTTATATTACAAGCAAGTCAAGATTACTTTCCATAAAGTAAAAAGCACAATTACTTTTTATAAAGTTAAAAGCACAATTACTTAAGTGGGTGTCAATTTGGTCATCATGAAAAGCTATATTACGTACACACATATTAATCCAAGAGTGCACCAATTAAATCACAAATTATATCACGTAAGCACATGAACTAGTTTTGTCCTTTGTCGCTTAAGGAACTGTGAGCGGTTCTGTCCGCCGTTCCACCTGTATGGTTAGTCATCAACAAAACAACATATTCAACAAATTCCCCCTTTTTGTTGATGACAAACATTAGGTGCCATCATAATGGTGTCCCTGCAGAAAAGAGATTTTTTTTTTTTTTTTTGCACCTGATTTTTCCCCCTTTTGTCATTCAACAAAAGGAATAATAATAAAAATGCCCAAATGAGGCCGGAAGGTCCTGCATGCTTTCTTCGCAACTAGTAAAAGAGATTAGTTCCAGTGATTCCCATTATTTAGGAAATAAGAAGTAGAACAAATAATTTAGGAATTAATTAGACCGAGTTCCAGTCTAATTAGTTCAAACCTTTCTCTTCCCAGAGGCTTGGTAAAGATGTCGGCAATTTGCTTGTCGGTGTTGCAATACTCGAGCCGGACTAGTCCCTTTTCCACACAATCTCTCAGAAAGTGATGTCGTATATGAATATGTTTTGTCCGAGAATGCATGACTGGATCCTTTGAGATGCTAATAGCACTTGTATTATCACACATAATTGGTGTGCATTTTAGATCAACTCCGTAGTCGCTTAACTGTTGCATGATCCACAGTGATTGAGAGCAGCATGATGCAGCAGCTACGTACTCAGCCTCCGCTGTTGAGAGTGCTATTGAGTTTTGTTTCTTAGAACTCCATGAAACTAGACATGGACCCAGGAATTGAGCAGTTCCAGACGTACTTTTTCTATGTAATAAATCACCTGCAAAGTCAGAATCTGAATATGCAATTAGTTCAAAATACTCATTACGAGGATACCATAGGCATAAATCAGCAGTTCCTTTGAGATATTTGAGGATCCTTTTCACAGCCTTGAGGTGAGATTCTTTGGGATTGGCCTGGAACCGCGCACATAGACCTACGCTGAAAACAATGTCAGGTCTACTGGCAGTGAGGTACAGTAGGGACCCAATCATTCCTCGATACATCTTTTGGTCTATGCTCTTTCCTTGTTCATCCGCATCCAGCCTATCATTTGTTCCCATAGGTGTAGTCATGGTTTTGCCTTCACTCATTCCGTACTTCTTTAGGAGTTCCTTGAGGTACTTTTGTTGAGATATTTGAGTTTCTTTGCTTGATTGCTTGATTTGTAGGCCAAGGAAGAAATTAAGTTCCCCCATCATACTCATCTCAAATTCGGAACTCATAAGATTAAAGAATTCATCACAAAGAGAATCGTTAGTAGCACCAAAAATAATATCATCAACATAAACTTGAACAACCAATAGGGCTTGATCTTTTATTTTTAGAAAAAGAGTTTTATCTATTTTTCCTCTTTCAAAACCATTTTCCAAAAGAAATTTAGATAGGCGTTCATACCAAGCACGAGGTGCTTGTTTGAGGCCATAAAGTGCTTTATCTAATTTGAAAACATGATTAGGAAAATCTTGATTTTCAAAGCCCGGTGGTTGTTCTACATATACCTCTTCCTTTAGATATCCATTCAAGAAAGCCGTCTTGACATCCATTTGGTGGAGGGTGAAACCCATATGAGCCGCAAATGCTATGAGCATTCGGATTGCTTCTAGTCTTGCCACCGGTGCAAATGTTTCGTTGAAGTCTATTCCTTCTTGTTGGTTATAACCTTTGACAACAAGCCTAGCTTTGTTCCTTGTGATTTGACCATGTTCATCGAGCTTGTTCTTGAATACCCACTTGAGACTTATCACAGTCTTGTTCTTGGGTCTCGATTCTAGATGCCACACCTTATTTCTTTCAAACTGATTTAGTTCTTCCTGCATGGCTAGAACCCAGTCAGTGTCGGAGAGAGCCACTTCATGGTTCTCCGGTTCTATAAGAGATAAATAAGCAGAGAAAGCACAAAAGTTTTTAAGTTTAGATCTAGTTGTTACTCCCTGATTTAGATCGGTGAGGAGATTATCCAGCGGATGTGATCTATGAAGCTTCCAACCCCTAGGAGCGTTGGGTTGGTCCACCAAGTTGTTGAGAGTATCTGAAACTGGTTCTACCGGTTCTACAGGTCCAGTGTCAGTGTTCTGTCCAGGTTCTTCTTCAGTTCCAGATTGTTCATTTTCATTTGTTAGAGGTGGTTCACCAGTTTGATTGTCAGTTCCTTCATCTCCTTGAGATTGTGATTTCTTGCGAGTGATCCCTAGCTCACCATCATCGGCTTGGATTGATTTTGAGGCAAGTGCTTCATCAAAGATTACATGAATGCTTTCCTCCACACATTGTGTGCGTTTGTTTAGAACTTTGTAGGCCTTGCTATGTGGGGAATATCCGAGAAAGATTGCCTCGTCACTTCTAGCATCAAATTTGCCGATGTTGTCTTTCCCATTGTTGTAGACGAAACATTTGCACCCAAAAGTTCTTAGATGACTTATGTTGGGCTTCCTCCCCTTGAGCAGTTCGTAGGGTGTTTTCCCTAGGAGTGGACGTATCATGGCTCGATTAATGATGTAGCATGCTGTGTTTAGAGCCTCTGCCCAAAAACTCCTAGCTAGACCGCTGGAAATAAGCATAGTTCTAGTCATGTCCTCCAGAGTTCTATTCTTCCGTTCTACCACTCCGTTCTGTTGTGGAGTTCTAGGTGCGGAGAAGTTGTGGTCTATCCCTCGTTCTTTGCAGAAGGCATCGAAGAGAGAATTGTCAAACTCAGTTCCATGATCCGATCGGATCTTGATTAGTTGTAGACCTGTTTGATGCTCAATTTTCCTTACAAAAATAGCAAACTCATTAAAAGTATCTTTCTTACTAGTAAGAAAGATAGTCCATGTAAATCTCGAAAATTCATCAACTATAACCAAAACATACTCTTTATTTCCCTTGCTTCGGACTGACATTGGACCACACAAATCCATGTGAATTAGTTCTATGGGCTTGCTTGTGCTCACAAAATTTTTTGTTTTAAAAGATGATCGTGATTGTTTTCCGGTGGCACAAGCGGAGCAAATGTGATCAAGTGAGTATTTTACATTTGGTAGCCCAACTACCAAATCATTAGTTTTAAGTTTATTTATTAAAGAAAAACTAGCGTGTCCAAGTCTCTTATGCCATAGTAGGGGATCATTATCAATAACGCTTAGGCAAGTTATACTTATATTTGGCAATAAATCAAGATCAACTTTATAGGTATTTTCTAGTCTCTTGCCTTCGAGTATAACTTGCTGAGATTCGTTGTTAATAATGCGACACACATTATGATTAAAAACAACACTGTTACCTCGGTCACAAAATTGAGAAATACTAAGCAAATTAAATTTCAAACCCTTGACTAAAAATACGTTATCAATTGCATGGTTAGGTGACTTTCCAACTTTGCCCACGGCTATAATCTCTCCTTTGCCGTTGTCTCCAAACGTCACCTTTCCACCGCTAAATGGCCGTAGTGAGAGGAATAAAGATTTGTCTCCCGTCATGTGCTTAGAACAACCACTGTCAAGGAACCAGTGATTGTTCCCCCTCACTCGGCGTTGTTCCAGGATTAAGGGTTAGCGCGTGGAACCCAGACTTGCTTGGGTTCCATTTTGTATTTGTTTGAGGAATATCTAACATGATCATAGCATCTTTCTAAAGTCTTTTGCCGAGAGTGACATTAATACCGTAGATGTCCAATTTTGCCACAATGCATGCAAACTCGGTTGTCATAAGTATCAACGTATTTAGGTTTCCATTTACCATAAAAGCCTCTTGTTCTTTTATGAAAAGTTCGGTTAGGCGTTTGTCCATAACTGTTTTTGTGCCTCTGAACCAGTCTATCGAACCAGTTTGGTCCAGTTCTAGGTGGCTGTTGATATGGTCTAGAACTGGGTTGTCCTCGGGTTCTATTGCTCTTAAAGGGTTGGTTCTGAAAATTTAATTTTTGATTAGATCGAATATACCTTGGAATATATCCGAGACCTGCAGTCTCGTTTACTATCTTATTGTGCTGAGAAGGACCAGTTCCAGAATGATGTCTAGACCTGGTTTTGTTCGTTGCACTATAGGATTGATATTCCGGTCTATTTTTAAAATCAGTGCACTCGGCAACAAGACGATGAAGATGATCAATTAAAGTACCAACGCTCGGAATTTTTGAAAGGAGTTTTTCATCATGATTAACTTGTTTGTTCATACTATCGAGCTTAAGAGAGCAAATGATTTGATCTTGTTCTAAAACCACTTCACTATACTTAAGCCTTTCATCTATTAACTCTCCCACTTTTGTTTCAAGCCTTATCTTGGCTCTCGTGGCTTCCTCGAGTTTAGACTCAAGCTCAGTGATTTGTGATTTAAGATGATCATTTTCAGAAAGGTTTTGATTAAGCTCAATAGTCAATCTTTTGAAAATTTTCCGAGCTTTGGTTTTGGATAGAGAGTCAAACTTAGATAGAAAATTTTCAAAGTTTACCTCAAAGCTCTCTTGGTCGGATTCCTCGTCAGAATGAGCCATAAGACATAGACCCGCATGGTTGGTGTTCTTATCATTTTCCTCTTCTTCATCATCAGAAGAATCTCCCCATGCTGCCATCATGGCCATTTTGAGATCTCTCTTGAACCCTTTGTCTTCACTGAACCTCCGGTTGGAACTGGACTTGTTCTTGTCGCAGTTCCGGTCATTTTTCTTTTGTGAACAGTCTTTAGCCCTGTGCTCAAAGGAACCACAAACAAAACAACCTTGGTTATTAAAGGATTGAGTATTCCTTTTACCTTGTTTGGTACGGTTGTTCTTGAACTTTCGGTACATCCTCCCAAATTGTTTCGCAAACATGCTCATCTCATCATCCGATTCACTTTCGGATTCTTCTTCTTCTTCTCGAGCCTTTAGAGCTATTCCTCTTTCTCGTCTATCATTCTCGGCATCTTGTTCTTCTTGAAGACCCAGTTCATATGTCAAGAGTGATCCAGTCAAGTCTTCAAGCGTCATGGTGGATAGATCCTTTGCTTCTTCAATAGCCGTGGTCTTAGGCTTCCACACTTGGGGCAGGCTTCTCAAAATCTTTCTCACTTGATCTTCCACTGTAATTTCTCTTCCAAGGGCTGAAAGCTCATTGATAATGTTAGTAAAGCGTGTAATCATATCCTTAATTGACTCTTTTGGCTTCATTACGAATAATTCGTAATTACGCATGAATATGTCAATCTTAGATTTTTTTACACGTGAGGTTCCCTCATGAGTGACCTCGAGCAAATCCCACATTTGTTTTGCAGTCTTGCATCCTAGAACCCGATTGTGTTCGGCAGGACCAAGACCACAAATTAAATATTTAAGGGCTTGGGCATTATGCTCGAGTTTCTCATAATCTTCAGAAGTATATTCAGTTTTAGGTTTAGGAACAACATTACCTTCGGCGTTTCTCTTTGTGATGGCATTATCACTACTTTCTATTACATTCCAAACCTGATAGTTATCGGCCTTGATAAAGTTTTCCATCCGACTCTTCCAAAATTGATAGTATTTGCCATTGAACAATGGTGGTCGTTGAGTCGAGTACCCTTCTTCCAATCGGTCAACCGTATTCATTTTGCCGGATCTCTTCCCAAGGTATTAGCCTCTATGTGGTGAAGACCGGCTCTGATACCAATTGATGAAAACGGTTAGCAACACAAGAGGGGGGGTGAATTGTGTGTGTGTGGAACCGTGGCAGTTTTTCGCCGAGTTCTAGTGTGGGATAAAGGGAATTGCGAAATAGTAAAGTGCACAAGAATTTAACGAGGAAAAATCCCTTGGCTCAAAGGGATTAAAAAACCTCGACCTCCCTCGGAGGAATTTTAAACAACTTCACTAAACAAGCCTTTGAAAGAGTTACAAGAGTGATTCTCCTAATCTACCCTTGAGCCTCCCCAACTCTATCCTCTCTAGGAAGAGTTATGCATCTCTACCTTGCGGGTAGAGAGCCTCTCAGCTTTATCACAAAGCTCTCACACACACTTAACCCGAGGCAGCTACTCTAGCCAATTAAGCCTCGATATTCCAAGTACAATATGAAAGGGAAAAGAAAACTCTATCTAGAACTCCGTGTGGGCAGTTTCTGGCGCCTTGAACTTGGTATTTCTCTTGAGTGTTTCTCTTGATATTTTCTCGGTCAAGCTCACCCTATTTGCGTTTGGCTGCTTCGTTTATATAGGCTGTCTTGGCAGACCGTTTTAGCACCCTTCCTTGAATAGTTGATCTTCTAATTTTGGGACTTGCCTTGATATTTTGAATTGCTTTCCTTTCATAATATTTCCCATATCCGAGCTCAATATATAAGGCAGTCAAATTAAAATATCCAACATTTAATATTCATATATTCAAGGTAGCAACATAGTCACGAATTGCCCATTCAAATCACGTGTAAGTATTTTGAATTAATTATCAAAGAGAGAAAGCTTTGGTCAACTTTCAAAAAGGTAGGAAATCATTCCATATGAGAAAGGATGCAACGGCCAGAACATATATTTCTAACAAGTCATGCACTAAAAATATATTCTTGCCTTATTATAATAATCTTGATTAAGTAAGTGGTCTTTTTGAATTGGGCTCACATAAAGAAAGTATATTAGCTAGTAACCAAATAAATCATGCACCCAAATACGAAAGATAATTAAGTAGGTGCAAATATATTAATTCAAGCCAACTATCTTTATATTACAAGCAAGTCAAGATTACTTTCCATAAAGTAAAAAGCACAATTACTTTTTATAAAGTTAAAAGCACAATTACTTAAGTGGGTGTCAATTTGGTCATGCATGAAAAGCTATATTACGTACACACATATTAATCCAAGAGTGCACCAATTAAATCACAAATTATATCACGTAAGCACATGAACTAGTTTTGTCCTTTGTCGCTTAAGGAACTGTGAGCGGTTCTGTCCGCCGTTCCACCTGTATGGTTAGTCATCAACAAAACAACATATTCAACATTGTCCAACTAAAAAGTAATCATTTTCTCAGGTGTAAAAATGAGCGTGTAAAGATTCCATCATTAAGTTGTTAATAAGCGTGGAAGCTCTCATGCATTTCAGTTGTTTTCCCCTTTCCTCTCTCAATGTGGCATATGCATGCATGCATGGAGAGATGTACCGTGTACGTAGGGGTGGATATATATATATAGAGTCCAGAGACCGGTCATTTCTAGTGGATAGACCTGGGTCGGAAGTAGCGGTTCTGCGTCGGGATCAAGACTGAACAATCGATAAAGAAGTCCAGGACCCGAGCCTCAAATTTTCAGACAAAGACTGACCAGTCTCGGTTACGATCCTATTTTTTGCTTTGCATTACAACAATTACGAAGCATGTCAAAAGTGGTGTAATCCATTAATTATAAGCTGAAATTATTAATACTTAATTAATGTGCCAAGTACTTTGTGGTCTGATTGAATCACTACTGATCTGCCAAAGAGGAGGTCGCAGGTTAAAGTCTCACCCCAATCATGTTGGCATTAACATGAGCATAACTATAATACTCCCTCAGTCCCTAAAAGAATTTCTATTTTGCTTATCGAGGGTCAACTTAAATCACTCTTAAACTCTTACTTTTTATATCAAAATTTTATAAAAGTTGAATTATTTTTTGCAGGCTTTGTAGCGGGTTTAATGTAGTTTCTGAATATGTAAATTTTATTTACTAAAAATAATCCAAGTTTTCACATGGATCATTTAACTTTATCGTCGGTCAACCTTCGTAATCCGCAATTGGAACAACATTTAGGGACAGAGGGAGTAGGTTTATAAGAATATTCCAAAAAAAAAATACTATATTAATTTCGTAATTAATAAATAAATAAATAACAAATTTTTTTATGGTCTAAGATACCCTTCTTGCATGTTATACCTATAAAACCCTAACCTCTTATTCCTTTTCTCCAACCCTAGCCTCGCCCTACCGGCGCCACACAGCTGCCTACCGCTGCAGTCCCGCCGCACGACCACATCTGCCGCTGCTGCCTATCCCTACGGCCATGGTTATGACATCCTCCCCAACAATATATGATGAAATTTGGCATAACGCGATGAGTTTGCACACATTTCCAAATGAAATTTTTTCTATTTTTTTTCCTAATTACAAATTGACAAAATAATCTTATCTCAATCAAATGAAATACATTTCACATATATAAGTGTATAACCATTTTATTCTTATATTTTGTTGTGAATAAGTATCCAGTTCATAATAGCAAACAATTAAAATTACACTTGGTGTTTTAAATACCAAAAAAAATGAATCTGCAGTTCATACCCCATTAACCCACCAAGAATTTTAGTGTTGGACCTTTTGCCTTTAGAAGAGATCAAGAAGCACACAATAATAATTTATTCCGAATAGAGATAAAGACGGGTTCTAAACTTCCATTTCAAGAGCAAACAATAATCACACTTTGGGAGATGAGATGGTCTAGAACGGGCGGCTGAGTCAGCCAATACTATACAAAACAAATTTTCACCAAAAATGTACACACCATTTTTTACTAAGTTTAGGTGGTAGCTGGTGACCTGAGTGGCGCCCCCTCCGCCCATGGTTCTAAGACTTCTAACTTTTAAGTACTTTACAAATTCATTTCATTAATCCAATTTTCGGACCAAATAAGTTAATGTAGTAATATATTTGTAATTAAAATAAGTAATGTTTGAATTATTTTCTAAATTGGTTATTAGTATTTATTGTAGATGATTATCGTAATTTCAACTATTATGTCTGTTACATTTTATGTGTCTTCTCTTGGTTTGGTAGAATTATTAATCAAAAGATTGAAAGGTAGCATGACAATCATTTTGAAACAACCAAAAAAAGAAAGTAAGACAGATGAAATGAGACGAAGCGAGTATTTTTCACTATAATTTTTTCTTTGTTTTATTAGTAAAATATTTTGTAAATATAATTTTCCATAATTGTATAGATTTAATAAATGTAGGTGTCTGGGTCAAATTTTTATAAATCTTAACAAATTCAACATACTCATCTAGTTTTAGTGTTAGGGCTTTAAATATAGCTTAAGATGGTTTTGTATTTTTCGAAAGTTGAATGTATCTAAATCTAGTCTGATTTTAATTTAAATGTTCCGATGTTATCGTGTAAATATAATTTTATTGTGATCTCGTCTAAATTTGACCATATATGAAAGTTTTCTGTTTAGTTTGGCCTGGTTTGGACAAAGGTGTGGGACCTTATGAGTACCATAGAATCTACCTAAGAATAATTGAGAGGTAATTTTCAAAGTGTTACTAAATTATAACCACCTTATTTCGGGTGTTGTGTTTTATTTTCTTAAACCTTATATATTTCATTATCATTTAATTAAGAAATTATTGAATAGAGAACGCCATTATTTTCCACCAATAAGGATTTTTTTTTTCGGACTGAAATTTGCTGGTCTGGTCTGATCTGGTCTGGTCTGGTAAACGTCTGATCCCTGTGTATTTTATAACTACGGAAGTCTGGTCTGGTCTGATCTGGTCTGGTCTGGGCTGAATACAAAAACACCCTAACACCAAAAAGGTTTAAAATTTGTACTTCAATTCCGCTTGTTCTTTAGCATTCAATGAAGGGATAACAAATTTTTCTTTCAAGTACTTGTGTCCCATATTTTAGATGTCTACAAAATTTCAAGGAATTATTTATTTGTTGATATTGCTTCTCTGTTTTTACACCAACTATATAGACCAATTCAATTTTAAGAAATTACTTAATATAAAACTAAAAGATGGACAAAATTCAAAAATAAGACTAAATATATACTCTAGTCCAAAATATTATGTTCCTTGCATTGGATTATTTAGTCCCTTAAAAGAAACATTCGGGTATAACTCATCAAAAGTCATGGCTTTGCTGTTATTTCTTTCAATTTACTGCCAAATTCCATGTCTATATGGATTGTTGGGTTTTTTTAAATTAAAATAAAGCCCTAATTTATTGAAATTTTGAATTTCTCTCTCTTCATTTTCTAATACACACGTGGAGTCAAAATGAGTAAGGATTGAAGAAAATTTCTTAAATAGGATTTAATTATATCACATATGATATATGTTTTTGCGACTATGTAAACATTTTAATGCATTTTCTGAAGGCTAAAGAGTCAAATAGACCCTTGAACTAACTTAAAGTGTTCAATTAGCCCCTTATATAGGAGGTTCTGCCCGGCCGTCGCCAATTAGGTCGTTTCCCTGTGGGATTTTTTGATGAAATTTTTTGAGCATTTTCTTCATTAAGTCTAGTTACTCATACCAAATTGCAGCTGAAAATTCAACCGGGAAGACAGACAAATGAATTTTTAAAGATAACTGCGCAGTTAAACAACGCAGTATATTTCGGAAAATCATTTGACTGCCTTCCAGGTTGAATTTTTAGCTGAAATTTATATGGGTAAACTAGACTTAATGAAGAAGATGCTCAAAAAATTTCATCAAAAAATTCCCCGGGAACCGCCCCAATTGGCAACGGCCGGGCAGAACCTCCTATATAAGGGTCTAATTGAACACTTTAAGTTAGTTCAAGGGTCTATTTGACCCTTTAGCCTATTCTGAATATGTAATTTTTTTACTACAAATTCATTTGATTTTATCATCGATCAACCTCGTAAACCGCAATCAGACCATCCAATTAGGATGAAGAGAGTAGGCAAGTTGATGATAAGCGCGTACACATGTCGCTAATCCAACGGCCGAGGGTCACCTCAATCGGGGTGGCATCGGCATCTGCATGTGCACCGCATTAAATGCGGTGGTTGGACGTGACACCGCATTAAATGTGGTGGTTGTCTGTCCCCAAAGGGAATCTTCGCTGATTGTGCTGTAGCCGAAGGGCATCCTGGGACCAAAGGCTCTTGTGTGGCTGAAGGCTATTCACGTGCCGAGGGCGCCTAGGAGCCGAAGGCTCCTATTTTCTGTCTTTTTCTCCCAATAGCTTTGTAAGCTCAAATCTAGCTGCCCCGTGGAAATTGGAGCACTCGGCTATATGGGCGAAGGCACCTATATGTGCACCGTGGGCTTCTTCATACTTCGGCCGCCATATTAGGGCTTTGTGTGCACATTGGGCTTGATGGGCCTGTGTAAGAGAAGTAGGAGTCTGTGGGCCGAGGGTCCCTGCGCCATATACTCCATCAAATTATAGTGATCACACTACTAGAAAAACGGTCTATAGTGACACTAAATTAGTGTCACAGAAAGTTTTACTGACACTAGAAAAGTGTCATAGAAAGTCGGGAATTGTGACACTAAATTTAGTGTCACTAATAAAGTGTCAGTAATTTATGACACTAATGTATCATAAATAATTATGATAAAATAATATCACTATATATTTTGACACATTAGTATCAATTAAATTTATGATACATTGGTATCACATAAATGTTAATGATTAATAAATTTATATTATATATATATATATATATATGTGCACGAAATATAAGATTATTACTTGAAATGTAAAAATTACAATGAATGAAAAATCAAAAAGCGCTTCTTTATTAAAAAAGAATTATCATTTACAATTCGAACGTCATACACATTCCAACATTACAAAGTCATCTAAATCTGTAATAAACTAATTTGAGATCCTCCAACTGCTATAAACTCCATCCAGATCTTCAACATGAGAGCATAGTGCTTCCTACTTGGTGAATTTTCAATATCTGAAAGACATAAAATCAAGATACATTATATAGCGATAATGAATAATGTTTATGTGAGAACACCAAAATATCGTTGCTAAAAAGTAACCATCAATCGTAGACGATGCACTTCAAATTACAATGATATGATTTCCGTTTATGCAAGTGAATAGATGTCCATTTCGCATTTGCTTGAGGTGATATATTTAACTTGTTCAAATGAACGTTCTCAATCATTGCTTTGAATGCTACCTATATTTGCCTATATTGAGACACATACACACATATTATATATATTATAGAACCAAATAATTGCAAATATACCATCTACCCTTTATATTGCGAAAAGAGGAACCTGCAACTACGCTCTAGGACAAAGAAATAGATAACAGAATCTAATAAGACTCTTTCATGCAGTAAAATTAAAAGAAATATGCTGTGAAGTTAACGGATAAGGAACCTGCAAGTACCTTTTAAAAGTATTAGCATGCAAGCAAGTTTACAGACAAAAAAATACATGCCCAGAAGAACAAGTTGCAAGCAATACACACATGTTGAAATAACTTCAATATGTATGACGTATGATATAAAGGTACTTTTGCTCAAACAAGTAATTATATATGCACAAAACTTAACATGCCCGTAACTATTTCATCTTAAATCTAACCGTTGAGATTCTGTCTCTATGAATGAGTACTTTTCTAGGTATATATACACACATGTTAGAACAAGAATTGAGAGCACCAATACCTGGAAGAAGTGTAACGTTATAAGACTTACGGGAAACATCATTTCTGCTCTTCGAATTAGCAGTTGCAATAACGCTCTGTCCCCTTTTCCTCTTCTCTGCGGCAGCAACTAATGTAGCTTCCTGTAGATAGTTTGAGAAGAAACTATAACATGAGTTTTAAGCAACTAGGAATGTGATGCAACAGGAGTAACATAAAGTGATTCTCGTGATAGGGATGCACAGGAGTAACGTTATAACATGATGTCTTATTCTATAGACCGTAACGGCAAGATGGACCGTTTTTTAGTTTGGTAAGCAAATTTTCAGTTACCCAATACATAAGAATACCTATAAGCATTGCTTATAAGAGTAAGTATGGTTTTAATTAACTCAACCAATATACATAGGAATACCTATAAGCAGGGGCGGATCTAGCTTTTGTGTTGAGGTGGGGCCAAATTTTAATCAGCAATACATAATTTATTTTGCAAAAAATGTTCAAATTACAAGATTTAGTTATATAATTTAAAAGAAGTGTCAAAGAAAAAATAATAAATATAAAAAAACCGAAAATTTAATTATCTTAAAAGAGCCATAGATATCTAACCGAAATTGGCTCGCATTGGTTAATGACGTGTTCAATACCAATTTTCAAATTGATTTCTGGAAATTCAATTTTCTTTTGACTCCATAGTCTATGCTCTATGTAAAAAAAAGTAAACTAATTAAATTTCACCTACCAAGCAGAATGAATTGAACTTATTAATTTTTCAAATCAATATTCAATTGTCCAATGATGTGAACTAATTAATTTTTTTGACTAATATTCGAAATTCTAATGAATCGAATTAAATAATTTTTCAAGCTAATATTCAAAAGCCAAATGATTTGAACTAATTTTGCATACCAGTTACCAAAAGCCCAACAATTTGGAAGGGTATCAAAAAATTTACTCATGTTGCATGAAAAATTATAAATATGGTGTCCAGGGGACTCGAACATGACTCCTTTTGTTACATAATTAGTGTGCTTCCATTGGACCAACTTGACTGATGTTCACAAATTGACATTAGCTTTTTTATATCATGACTACTAAAACACTATATATTAATATATACATAGTATATATATACTAATAATAATAATTTTTTGAGCATGGGCCTAGGCCCACCCTGGCCATGGGCCAGATCCGCCCCTGCCTATAAGCAACCTGCAAGTGAACTAAAAAAGATAACCAAATCAATGAAATTATAACCATGACACATATTAAAGTGTTGTTGAATCCCACCAGAATACTTTTGTTTTGTTTTACTTTTGCCTTAACGCTCTTCTAAGCTCTGTTTATTGAAAATGCATAAAATCCTATACTTTGTCAATGGTTAAAACTGAAAAAATCATTTTTATTGATAAATATTAACATGAAGATGAAAAAATATTGCTAAAAATGATAATATGAGAGTAAAACTGCTAGTGTACACATGATATGGGAATGTTGATAAGATCATAAGAATATGAGAGTACAACTTCTTGGCTCTTCTCCATTGTAAAGTAAGTTAAATTTTGGATATTACCTCTGCAATTAGAATACCATGTCTTTGAAAAGAGCTCTCCTTGTTGGGGTATTTTGCAAGGCTCGCTGCATTAAAATATTGACTGAGTTTTAGGAGCAATTTGGCTGAGTTTTTAAGGGATGGAAAAAACTCCATCCCTTCTACCTGTTGTATGAGTAAACCTGTTGGAGCAACCGATCAAGGGTCTCATTTATTCCCTTAAAGCTCCATGTAAAGATATTGCCTCTTTACATAAGCTTAAAAGAAGTCTTATATTTAAAATAAGATGAGCTTAAATAACCTAAAACATGTTTACTTCATTAGGCTTAATGAGAGGCAGACCAGCTGTTTCTATAAATTGGTTAGAAAGCAGCAAATTTTAAAAGGATTATAAAACATAGAGATGTGAAGACAACTAAGACATACGCACCTCTTTACATTTATTTTAAAAATGAAATCTTGGGCCTAATTAATTAAGTTTAAAAAACAAAAAAGAAGCCTACTCACACTACATATAAAGAAGTATTTTAGGCCTATTTTTTCTTGTTATTTTCTTGGGCCTAGGACGGTCGCCCCTGTTGCACCCCCTAGGACCGGCCCTGCGTTTAGTCTCCCAAGTATTACCAAATTGATACTTTTAGTCATTTCTCTATGATTTTGATACAATTAGTAAATGACAAAAAATGTCACTATTATAATAATCGGAGGATCAAAAGTGTCACTTTTATAAAAGTCGACGGTCTAAATATGAAAATTTCAAAACCATGTATCAAAAGTGTCTTTTGCACAATAATAAATGGGCTAAAAGTGAAAAAACTTATAGTCAAGTATCAAATATATCAATGGGGGAAGGTTCAAGTGAGAACATAGACTCATGAGAGAAATAAGAATAAAATTGGGCCCTTTATTCTTCCGATAGAGTGGCTCGCATTACAGAATTTGGAGGAATAAATTGCACATGAATAGCACGTGCTGACTTCGAATTGCAAGCTAGACCGCATGAACATTAGTAATTGAGGGGCATTTGGGTAAAAGGTTTCAATGGCCGTTCAACGCACCAATACATACTATCTATATGGGAAGGAAATCATTGGTCAATGTGTCACTATCATTCAACAAAATAAAACTACATGGTGCAAAGATTAATACTCCGTATCTCCATTATTTTTCTGTGACACTCCAAAAAAAATGAATAAAATAAAATGGATAATTTCATTAACTAAAAAAAAAACTAAAATTTCAAAACTGATCAAAAATTAAATTAATGATGAAAGTGACTTTTATTTAAAAATTAATTAAAAAGAGTGTTCAATAAATTAAATGTGTAAAATAACACGTACATTATGTTTTGGAGAAATCGTATACATACATATTCGTATTTTACATCCATAACACGTACTCATGATTATACATATGGTGCGTATGTCACATATATACATGCGGCCACATACATACGATAGTATAACGTACCTGCATAAATAAAACACGGAGAATTTTCAACGGACGAATATGTATGTATACGATTTCTCCAAAACATAATGTACGTGTTATTTTACACATTTAATTTTGCCGGACAGTTTCCTTCGCTGGAGAGGAAGAACGCCGGTGTATCACTGCCGGACTACCAGGTCGTTTTCACGACGAAGAAAGAGACGCCGGAGATACCACCCACTGCCGTCGATCATCAGACTACTGCTATCTGTCGATAGGTGAGAAGAACAGCCTATCATTGAGAGCCGGCCGGACTGACGGCCATCCCTTCGCTGGAGGAGGAAGAAGATCGCAGCGGCTCGTTCGTGTCAACCAAGCACCTGTTTAGCCGCTGTGACACTGCGACGCCATCTGGAAGAAGGAGCCGAAGTCGCCGCTGTTGGCCCTGCGTCTAGTTGCCGAAGGCGAAGACGACGACTGAGAACAGTACATACGTATTCCTTTCTTTCCTTTCTAAAGAAGAAGAAGAATTGATGCTACGTACTATTTAGTTATTTTGGGCTGTACCTAGTTATTATATACTCCTGGACCGAAGTAATTAAGATATAATATGGACTGGCCGAACGGTTAGTAAAAGATAATAAAAATAATATAAAATAATAATAATGACGGAAATAAATATAAGTCATTATTGATATTACAATTTTAATATTCTTAAAAGGTAGATGAGCGAGGAGCAAGGTAGAAGATTTCACTAGAGTACTTGAAGTTTGAGGTAAGTTTCACGTCAACCAAAATTATACCTTTTTCTTCGCAAATCTATTTATGATTATTTATTTGAATTATTTGAGTATTTGATGAGATTTCTAGCAATTACATTTACGTATTAAATTAGTTGCGGTTGAGATTTTTATTTGAGTATTTGGAAATTGTTATGAATTGTTATTGAGAAATTATATTTGAGATTTGAGTGTTCGGTATTGGATATATGTTGAGTAATCGTGTGAATTGTTGTTGGGATTTGAGCTATTGTGAAGTATTCTATATTTTGGCTCTTTTGTGAAATTTTAATGTATGGTACATTAAAGTGTATTTGTTGTAGTTAATATTTTACATTGTGGATTATTTTGTGGAGTTTGGATTTCATATCCGTTTTGGTTGAGGTTGTGATATTGGTTTGGAACTTTGAGAATGAATTGTGATTTTTGGTGAGCACCCAGAGAAATCTGTGGTGTCGGTTTGCCACATCCGGATAAATGTGGTATTGGTGAGTGGTAATGGCTATAAGTCTAAATCCACCAGGGGTACTTCCCAAAAGCGGAGTATCCCAGCTTAATTGTAGTGTAGTTGGTAGAAAAATCCTGACTACTCGGGCTTCTTACTTCCCGAAGGGTTTGGAATCCCTTTTAGGGGGTGTGCACACTTAAGGTAGGAGTTCGGCTTCCACTAGCTTTGATTGGGTTTGAGGTGAACTGGCTTTGATTAGTTTTGAGGTGAATTGAACTTTGAGTTGGTTTTGAGGATTTGAGGTGAACTTGATATATTGATTTGAGGTGAATATTATTTGATTGGATTGGACTTGAGGTGAATTTGAATTCTTGGATTGATTGAGATTAGATTGGATTATTAAATTATTTATGAATTTTTAGAGTATAAATACTTTTGATTTGATTCGGTTTAATTACGTTGAATATCCTTTATAAGTATTTTATAAGTATTTTGTGATAATATTTGGTGGTTTATGTACATTGGCATTTTGGAATTATTTTGGTTTTGAAATATGTACTTATATTTGATACTATTATTTTACTAGGGAATTATGCTATGAGAAGATTTTATAAATTGTTTTAAAAAGATTTTTTTTTCCTCATAAATATTTTTCAAAAATATTAAATTATATTATTTTATGGGGTTAGGTGGAACTTACTTAGCATTGTTGCTAATTTTTGTTTTCTTTTGTTTTTCTTTCTGTACTTGATTTTGTACAGGTGATGATTTGATGAAGTTCAAGTTGATTTCGAGAGAGCCTTCGCTAGAGAAAATGTAATTAGTAGATAACATTGTAATTTAATTTTCAAGACACTTATTGAGTTTAATTGTTTCTGTGGTGATTAGCCTGTGCACTCGGTTAAGGGAGAACCGAGTGTGGCGGTAACACCCGATTTCCCTTTTTGTTTTCCGCTGCTGATGTTTTCAAATAGAGTTGATATTTCTTTTGAATAAAGTATTATTTTTGGGTGGGAAATTTGGGGGTGTTACATTTTCAATATTTCCGTTTATCACTCTTTCACCTCTACACTTTTTCATTTTTTTCTAATTTTTTCACTTTTTATTTTAATATAAAATATTTCATTAATGGAATAAACATAAGTTTATCTGTTTGCACTCCAATCGTGAATGGGTGCACTCTTAATCGAAATTTTTGAAAATATTTATTTAAGTATTCTCATATATTTATTTTAAACGTGTATTTATGAAATTTACATGTGCACTTTTATTATAAGTGGAAAATTGTGGTGTGCAAGGATTATAATATAAAAGTGCATTTTACTGTAATTACAATATTGTGATTTTATTATAATTTAGATATGAATTTCACAAAAAGAAAAGATTTTTTTGAATATATTCAACTAATATATTTCACGTTTAGTTTTTTGCTTTTGAGATGTAATATTTCATTAATGGAATCAACAAAAGTTTATCCATTTGCACTTTAACATTGAATTCATGTACTTTATTCGTAGTTTTATGCAAGTTTTTATATAACCACTCACACATATTCGAATTGTGCATTATTTTTTTTGTTTACTCTTTTTTCAGATGCAATATTCCATTTGTGGAATCAACATGGGCATGTTTTTTCAGGAAACACCCGATCTTGTTCATTTTCACTTCAATGTTGAATACATACACTTATATGTGTGACATTATGCAACATCATTTAATTGAATATTTGGATATTTTTGCACAATTAGTATTTTCAATAACCGTCATCAACTCATCACTCATCAATGTAAATGAATCTAAAGAGAAATAATATGTTAATTAAGATTTATTTGCACTATTGTAAAGTGCAACTTTATATCATTTCCTTGCACTCTCTATAACACAAACATACACTTTAATTATTTGTGCAATTCTATACAGGTTTTAGATAAAAACAACTTCAAATAAAAAAAGAACAGAAATATAAGTGTGCAATTTAACAACTACAATGTGCATTTCAAATGCATACAAAAGTGCACAATTGTAGAACATGTTCTAAAGTTCTATATGTATGTAGAACTTTTTTTTCCAAAAAAAGTTCTACATACATCCTCTTTTACAAAATGAAATGCACTTTTATCATGTGCATCAGAAATAAAATACACAAATTCACTATTATATCACACTTTCTAGAGTTTTACATTGACACCTTTTACAAAAGCAACTTAGATGCACTTTTTTGTCCAAATGGATCATAGTTGTTCCATTAACACTGCATCGAATATGTAAATGAATAAATTTAAAACTAATGAAAATGCATGAACAAAGCATGGAAAGTGCATCAAAAAATTAATCTAAAACCATATTTATTATCATTTGATGAAAATTAAATAGATAACTATCATGATTTTTATTATTATAGAAAACATATTTACTAAACGACAAATAAGGTTAAAGGTGCATAAAACATGTGTGAAAGTGCAATAATTAAACTGTTATAGGGCAATGATGAATCAAATCAAGAGTAAACTAAAATCGAATAAAGGTCAAAATCATAATAAGAGAACCAGAAGGTAAGAATATATACATGGCATGAAAATTGTGAAGCATAACCTAAACTTGTAAAAGGTGCATCAAACATGTCGGAAAGTGCATGAGGTAAACTGTGCTAGTGCAATGAACCAAATTAAAAAGCAACATAATCAACACAAAGCTCAAAATCAAGAGACAACCAAAAATAAATATATAGATTAAACGTATGATTAGTTACACAACACAAACAAGAAATACAAAACAGAAAGAACTAATATTGTAACTAACTAGATGAATTCTACTATTTTTGCATCCATGGAGAATAAAATGTAAGCAGAAAAGTTAATTACATATCAGAAGATAAATTAAGAATTTAGGCAATTAAAAACACTTGGTCTGATCCGTATAAAAAACAGAAGGCTCGTGTATTCAAAATCAGGAGCTTGATGACGATGGAGAAATTTGTTCTTCGATGATGGCCCTTGTATTAGAAATCTGAATTCAACAATGACGGAGGACGGCACAGAGAACAAAGACGCAGAGGAGAGCTAGGGTAAGATAGAGACGGAAGCAATTGTGGAAAGAGGAAACCAAAATAACACAAAGAATGAATGTTGGATCCGAAAGAAAAGTGAACGGTTCTAATTTGGAAGCCAAATCGGAGAAAAAGACCGTGCTACCCTTATACGGATAATCTTATTAGAAGAGTTAATCTTTCAATCCAATGGCCTTGATTAGTTCTCATTTCTTTCCTAAGATGCTATTCTCATATGATCCCTACTCTATATCAATGGCATAATATTCATAAGACAAAAAGTGGAAAAAAAAATTAGGGCGCTCAAAATTGGTGGGCCAGTTCTCGACACCGTTTGAATTTGTTGAAAAACGGGTCCATAAAGAACAATTTCATGTGAATAATGGTAGGGACTACTCCACTACGGAGACCGTAAATAGAGGCATTTTAGGGAAAATTTATTTAGTGGGGCACATACTTTCATTTTACTGGTTATAGCAACATTTTTAACTTTTTTTATTACGAATATTTTAAAAAAACTTATCATCACTTGATAATATGTATACGCACACATTGTCATTTGTTCATATTGAATTCTAGTATTGTCTTGGTTTAAACTTTTCATAAAAAATGATATGTTTATTTTGATAAGAATTAAGCAAGACCATTCGAATATATTTTCAAAAGTAATGCAATATTTAAAAAAAATGATGTTTATAACATAATAAAATTATTGATGATTTGGCTTAATATTTGATTATTTGATGACAACTATGATATTATGAAATATTATATATTGTTATGAAATATATTATATATTGTTTATATTTAAGAATATTTGTTTTTAAATAAGATGTACCACTACAACATTTTGGATTTACTTCTACGCTGAAAAACTGTTGCCTAATAAAAAAAACTGTTGTCATTGTTTTTGGCAACAGTTTTAAAACTGTGGTAATGTAAGGCGTTGCCTATACATTAGACAACTGTTAGAACTTTTATTGTGGGTTAAGTTTGTCTGTAATGTCTTGTTTAAATAAAGTAGACTAGTTATACCATTTATGGTATTAGATTAGTATTTATTATGTAGCAAATAAGGTAAAGGGAATAAGGCCCAAAAAGGCCTTGGCCCAACTTCCAAGGTTTACCTAAATTGGTAACCTGTACAGCGCCTATAAATATGCGCCTTGTGTACAGGTACCGATATCGATCAATACACATTAGCCTTACGCTGCCAAATTTACTTCTCGATACTACAGAAAGAAGGTTTCACTGTTCTCGATAAAGCTTATATCATTATATGAAATCTTTCTCTTCTGTCTATCGATGATGCTCATCTAGCTGATCGTTAGTCTGCTGAACTGGGACCAACAACTGGTATCAGAGCCTGCTCGAGTGTGATCGTCGAAGAAAAGTTTTCGAAGTTTCTCTGTTTTCATACTTTTCGATATATTTCTTTGTAATCACTGTAATCTTGTTTCTGATCGATAAACTGTAAAAGTTATATCATTGGATTCGCCATTCAGAAACGAACCAAGGGTATATCTTACTTTTCGATTTCAGTAGATTCGGTATTTTTGATTTCTCGATAGTATGAGTTCGAAAAGCAGGGTTCTCGACATTTAAGCAGGTTTTTCAGGACGATAACTATACAGGAAGACTCTCGAGATCGAAAACTTCACAGAAAAGTTGTTTAAACTGTTTTAATCTGAAATTTTGATTTGCAGGATTTCGATACTACGTTCTCGATACAAGTTCTCGAACTGAGTTCTCGAGATTGCTTTCTCGACACTCAGTTTTCGATACTAAATATCTAAAACTCTGTTTTTTTCGAATTGCAGGTTCTCGATACAGCTTCTCGACACTCAGTTCTCGAAACTAAGTTCTCGAACTTAGCTTCTCGATACTGAAGTTCTCGATACAGCTTCTCGAATCCTGCTTCTCGATAAACAGTTTCTCGATATTCACTATCGAAAACTGGTTCTCGATAGAACTTCTCGAACCCTAGTTTTCGAATTTTTTTCTTGAATTAGGTTTTCGACATTCTGCATCTTAATTTTTTTTTCTGATCAAAACACTCGACCGATCTGTTAAGGCTCAATCAGCAAAGATGGAAGCATTAGCACTTGGAAATGACAACAGACCACCCATCCTCAGAAAAGGAGAATATCAGATGTGGAAGACAAGATTCTTGAACTTTCTGGAAGGGAAAGACAATTCATCTGCCATGCTTGAATCACTTACACAAGGTCCTGCTGAGATCTATACTGAAGTAGATACCTCAGATGTAAACAACCCCCCTGTCAACTATGTGAAAAGATTGAAGACAAAAGGCGAATACACTGAGGCTGACAAGTTGAGAATCAAAGCTGATCTCATGGCAAAAACTTACCTGCTGCAGGCTATCCCCAATGATATCTACATTCTGATAGACAGCATGGAGACAGCAAAGGAAATGTGGGATGAGGTGAAGAAGTTAATGATTGGAACTGATCTTGGTTTGAAGACAAAGAAAGCGAACATCTTGACCGCCTATGACGCTTTTAAAGCCCTACCTGGTGAGGCGCTCCATGAGACGTATAACAGATTCGTACAACTGATCAATGAGATGAGGAAGATCAAAGTTGTCAAATCTAATATGGAAATGAACATACGTTTCTTGTCGAGCCTGCCGCCAGAATGGAGAAGAACTGTCAAGAATCTACGACAGCACCTAGACTTGGATGAACTTGACCTCTGCACTGTCCATGAACATCTGCAGCAGTTTGTTAATGACACTGCTGAGATGGAAGGAAGCTTCTCCGCTAATCCTCTAGCACTAATGATTGAAGCTAAATCAAAGAGTTCATCTAAGGGTCCGAAGAAGAAGAAGGCAGTCAAGATAGAGTCAGAAGAAGAAGAGAGTGAAGAAGAAATGGATGTTGAATCCGAGCTGGCCGATCTACAGAAGAAGATGGCACTACTTACCAATCAGTTCAACAAAAGGTTTGCCAAGAAAGGAAGTTCATCAAACAAGCTCCGAACCTCCTCAGCCAACTACAAAACAAAAACCAATGATCAAAACTCTTCTAGTAGAGTAGTTGCAGCCGAAGACCCCCTCAAATGCTTTAACTGTGGAAAAGCTGGACATGTTATCAAGGACTGTCGCTTACCAAAGAAGAGGGACTTCAACTATTACAAGCAAAAGATGCTGTGGAACAAGCAGAAGATGTTCATGGCCAAGCAAGATGATGATAGTGCTGCAACTCCTACTGAGAATGATCCATGGCAGGAGGAGAGTTCCGATGATGAAGAAGAAGAGAATCTGGCCCTGATGGCGTTTGTAGAAGAAGAAGAAGGAAAAGACAAGGGTGATGCTGCGATCCCCGGAAGAGGTCAAAGTTCAAGCTCAAACACCACTGTAAGTACTTCTGAACCTTCTTGCTCCTGTACTTGCAAAGTTCATTCCTCACAAGAAAAGGATAACACCATAAAGGAGTTAAAGGGCAGGTTAGATCATAACTACAAAGTTGCACTTGACACTCTAGATAAGAGTCACTCT
Organism: Cuscuta epithymum; assembly: GCA_945859915.1. Lineage (NCBI taxonomy): Eukaryota > Viridiplantae > Streptophyta > Magnoliopsida > Solanales > Convolvulaceae > Cuscuta > Cuscuta epithymum. Next base: position 4,349,158 of record CAMAPF010000942.1, read on the forward strand.
CTGAAGTTGCAACTAGAAAATGAGAAAGAAAGAGTTCAGAAACAAAATTTAGAAGCAGAGAAGCTTACACAAAAATTAACTGAACTAACTAAGAAGGTCAGTGACACAGAACTCGAACGAAATGTTGCGAAAGCAGAAAATGATTTTCTACGCAAACAAAGATGTGCTCTTTACACAAAAATCAAAGAATTAGAAGACCTGCTGGTCAAAAGAGGACAAACTGAACAAACAATCTTCTTAAACCAAAACAGGGACACTCGGTTTTATAACTCAAAGGAAGGTCTTGGATTTACTAACCCCAACAATCTGAAAAAGATTGATTGTCTCCAACTTTACAACATAAAGTACATGGGGTTAGGATTGACCAAGTTGATGGCTTTTACCTACGGAAAGGAAACCGCAGAAGAAGAAGAGGTAAAGCGGTCAAATCCTTCAAAAGCCGAAATTCCTTTCAGTTATGATTCCCTGAACGAAAGCTATGAAAACGCTGAACCTGTTTTGTCAACTGACGAGAGTGTGAATCTCTATCCTTCTGAGAAGGAAGTTGTGTCAGAACCTGAAACCCCTTCAACCTCAGGTTCAAATGGAGAAGAACCCTACATCCCTCCACTAATCAGGAAATTTGAAAACTTACACATCTCTTTAGAAAATCAAAGAAAAAGTTTTGAAGAAGAGAGAAAAGAATTCGAAAGTGAGAGGGAGAGGTTGTTGAGAGAACTGACCATTTTAAAAGAAAGTTCCCAATCTGGCACAACTTCTCAATCATCTAGCGATACTGATACATCTCAACCAATTCTGAACAAAACTAACCTTTTCAAAAGGACACCCACTCACTCCAACTCTCCTTTGAAAACAGGAAATGAAGTAAGTCGGAGAGTGGAGAGGAGAAGAGAGTGGAAGTTAAAGAGAGCTGAGATAGCTGAAGGAAAGAAGAAGATGTTTTCTGAGAATAAAAAGTCGTGTTCAAATGCTGTTTTCTATTCAAATAAGCGTAGATCTAGTTCTATGTCACAGTCATGTAGTTCCAGTTCAGTCTTGTGTCCCAAGCTGAATCATTCTAAGTTTAAATCTGATACTTTCATTATCAATGAAAAGTTGTTCACTTCTGGGTTTGTGAATCCTTGCAATGATACTTTTGGTTCTGATCATGATGTAAATGTTGTACGTGAGAAAGAAAAAGGAGAGCGCAAACAAAGAAAACAGTCTGAGAATAGAACTGTAGAGGGTACCTATAATCTTCCAAATTTAAGATATCCTCTTAGAGTTCATTCGAAGAAACATTTACAACGTCTCTCTAAAGAAGAAATTTTCAAACCTTATCTCACGAACCAGCCATTCACACATGGTAACAATGACTCTGTCTCCTCCGCTCCTAAAATCAAACAAAAATGGATACCAAAAGCTGAAATTGAAAAACAAAGAACATTATCTGAAAAGGCTGTTGACCTTGGATCACAGCTAAAAGGAAAATTCAAAAGGATATTCTCAATTGATAAGGAAGGACCCATCCTGAGGTGGGTACCTAAAAGTCCTTAATCTGTTTTGCAGGACGGTCATGTGTGGCATTTAGATTCTGGCTGCTCAACCCACATGACCGGAATAAAGGAGCTGTTGAGCAACTACACCAAATGCTACGGAGGAAATGTGAGATTCGGAAACAACGCAGCTTCTCCAATCCTAGGATATGGGGATGTCATCTGTGCAAGTGTCACCATCAAGGCTGTGTCATATGTGAAAGGACTGAAGCATAATCTGCTAAGCATTGGACAGTTCTGTGATAGTGGCATGGAAGTGAAGTTTATAGCCAGACAATGCTGTGTGCTGGACAGGTTTGGGAAGGCATTATTGACCTGCACAAGAACTTCCAACCTGTACACCATTGATCTGAAGAGCGTACAACTACCTTCTTCCATCTGCCTGCTGTCCAAAGCTTCCTATGAACAAAACAGTCTATGGCACAGACGCCTGTCTCACCTCAACTTCAAATATCTCACTACTTTGTCCTCCAAGAAACTTGTAAAAGGGCTGCCTCCTCTGAAGACTTCCGCTGTCACTCATTGTGATGCCTGCAGACTAGGCAAGATGAAAAGGAGCTCTCACAAGTTAAAACCTGTTCCATCCTCCTCCCGACTGCTTCAACTAATACACATGGATCTGTGTGGACCAATGAGAGTCCAAAGCATCAATGGACGCAAGTATACACTGGTCATTGTGGATGACTTCTCTCGGTACACATGGACCAAATTTCTGAGGACAAAGGATGAAACAGCTGCAACCATCATAACCTTCATCAGGACAATCCAAAATTTTCTACAAAAGAGTGTGGAGATCATCAGAACAGATAATGGTACCGAGTTCAAGAACCAGTCTCTTACTGAGTTCTATGAAACTCAGGGTATCACACAGCAATTCTCTGCAGCAAAGACACCACAACAGAACGGGGTCGTTGAAAGAAAGAATAGAACTCTTGTTGAAGCAGCACGCACCATGCTCATTCAGTCAAAGCTTCCCCATTTCATGTGGGCTGAAGCAATCAACACAGCGTGCTTTACTCAGAACAGAACATCAATTCACAAGCGCTTCAACAAGACCCCCTATGAAATCCTCTTCAACAGAACACCTGACATCTCATTCTTCAGAGTGTTTGGCTGCAAGTGTTTTATTCTAAATGACAGAAATGAAAGAAGCAAGATGGATCCGAAAGCCATCGAAGGAGTATTCATTGGATACTCCACGCAATCAAAGGCGTATCGGGTCTATCTACGTGATCGCAGAACAGTCATTGAGAGTGTCAACGCTGCATTCTATGAAATGGCTGACTTTGCTTCTGAACATTTCTTGATAGAAAACACACTCTCTGCTCAAAGGAAGCAACCTGATGGAGCTGAAGCAACGAAGCAAACAACGGCTGACAGTGCAATACTCGACTCTCTCTTTGAACATTTCTATGAAAATGCACGCACCGCCAACCCACAGTTACCAATAGAAGCTGCACAACCACCATTCATGCCTGACCTCAGTGAGGAAGAAGCTGACTCACCTCATACATCAGATCACGAAAATACTGAGGATCATGGCACGGCAGCAACACAAGCAACTTCACCAGCACAAGTTTCAGAAATACCAGCTCAAGCAGACACAGAATCTGAATCGACCCCTGTGCACTCCACTCCTCAACAAACCACATCTACTACTTTTGAGGACCCGGATCACCCCATCATAACTCTAATCCCTCTAACTCATGAGCGGAAATGGACGAAAGCACATCCTGCAGAACAAATTATTGGAGATCCAAGTCGTGGAGTTTGTACAAGAACAGCCACAGCAAATGAATGTCTCTTCTCTTGCTTCATCAGCCAATCTGAACCAACCAAAGTTTCTGAAGCTCTAACAGATCCAGATTGGGTGATAGCAATGCAGGAGGAGATCAATCAGTTTGAAAGATTGGATGTATGGACCCTGGTGCCAAGACCCCCAAAGAAAACAATAATTGGCACCAAGTGGGTCTTCAAGAACAAGAAAGATGAAGACGGTGTGATTATAAGGAACAAAGCCCGACTGGTTGCAAAAGGGTACAACCAACAAGAAGGAATTGACTATGATGAAACCTTTGCACCAGTGGCCAGAATTGAAGCAATAAGGTTGTTCCTTGCCTATGCTGCTCATAAGAGTTTCACCATCTATCAAATGGATGTAAAGACTGCGTTTCTGAATGGAGAACTGAAAGAAGAAGTTTACGTGGCACAACCAGAAGGCTTTGTTGACCCTGAACGCCCACACTATGTCTACAAGCTGAAGAAAGCTCTGTATGGACTAAAACAGGCACCGAGAGCCTGGTATGATGCACTATCTGATTTTCTTGTACACTCAGGCTACTCGAAGGGAAAGATAGATCCAACTCTTTTCATCAAGCGAGAGAACAGTGACATCATGTTGATACAAATCTATGTAGATGACATCATATTCGCCTCGTCCAATCCGAACTTCTGCGAAGAATTCAGCAACTTGATGCACACTGAGTTTGAAATGAGTATGATGGGAGAGTTGAACTTCTTTCTAGGGCTACAGATCAAGCAAATGCCAGACGGAATTTTCATCAGCCAGTCAAAATACATCCATGAAATGCTCAAGAGATTCAAGATGGACAGCAAGTCAACCATGAAAACCCCCATGTCTCCCTCACAAAAGCTCGACTCTGACCCTTCTGGGACTTCCGTCGATGCTACCAACTATCGGGCTATCATCGGTTCCTTGCTGTACCTGACATCTAGTAGACCGGATATTGTCTTTGCAACTTGTCTGTGCGCTCGCTTTCAAGCAAATCCAAAGGAATCACATCTGAATGCAGTAAAGAGAATCCTGAGATACCTGAAAGGAACAGTCAACTTGGGACTTTGGTATCCCAAGGACACGGGTTTTGACCTTGTTGGTTACTCATATGCTGATTTTGCAGGTTGCAAGTTAGATCGAAAAAGTACATCCGGTGGTGCTCAATTTCTGGGAGAGAAGCTAGTCTGTTGGTCCTCCAAGAAGCAGAACTGCGTGTCAACTTCTACAGCCGAGGCAGAATACGTTGCGGCTGCTAGTTGCTGTTCACAAATCCTATGGATGAGGACACAACTCAGAGACTATGGCTTCCTATTCAACTATATTCCCATCTACAGTGACTCCCAGAGTGCAATCGCCATAACCAGCAACCCCGTTCACCACTCGCGCACCAAGCACATCGATTTGCGTTATCACTTCATCAAGGACCATGTGGAGAAAGGAGATGTTGATCTGTACTTTGTAAGCACTGAGCTTCAACTGGCTGACATATTTACTAAGGCACTGGATGACAAGAGATTCCAGTTCCTAGTATCTAAGTTAGGCATGTTGAATCTCGATCCTATGTAATTGTGTTATCTCCATGGTCTGAATAAAATGTGTGAGTGTGCGTGGTGTGCGTTGCATGTGTTGAGGGGGAGAAAAGGGAGAAAATAAAAGAGAGAGGAATACTTTGAGGGGGAGAAAAGAAGAAAATCAGAAAAAGAGTGTGTGTGTGTGAGAGAAAATAAGAAAATCAGAAAAAGAGTGTGTGTGTGTGTTTTTCATTTTTTTCATGTACTGTTCGAGGGGGAGTTCAATTTTCACACATAAATAAATTTTCTTTGGGGCCCAAAATCATTTTCTAACAAAGACAGGGCCCAGCTCTACTTCTGGGCCCAGTATACTTCTCGAAAGGCCCATGTTTTCGCGTATAAAAGGCACCTCGAGAACTAGAGAACTCATTTTCTCGCATTCTCAGTTCTCGAAGTCCAGATCTCAAGCTTTCTCGCAAAACGCACTCTCTCTCTCTCGCATTCACTCTTCTCGAATCAGACAAAAGGTAGTAATTTGGTTCTCGAATGAACTTCAAATGGTTTTCGCATGTAATGAAACGGTTCTCGATATCAAACCAAGATTGTTTTTCAAAGATTGAATATCGAGAACTCCTTTTTCTCGAACTGAAAGTTTGGAATCGAAAAGTGGTTATTAATTTTCATTATGATTATGTGAAATTACAGGTGGTTCTCGACGTATCTTCTGAGTGCGAACTCGAGAAATCAATTTTCTCGATGTTTAGAACTCGAGATCAACTTCTCGATACTTTGAATTTCGAGGGACAGTTCTCGATGTTAAACCTCGAAAAGATACTTTTCGATGTTTAATACCGAGAACCTACTTCTCGAAGTTGGAAATACCGAGAAGAGGTTCTCGATACTAAACCTCGAGAAGATGGTTCTCGATGTTTAAATCTCGAGAAGGACTTTTCGATACTTCCATATCGAGAACCAAGTTCTCGATATTTGAGTATCGAGAAGAGCTTCTCGGTATTTAAACCTCGAGAACCTACTTCTCGATGTTCAAACCTCGAGAAGTTGGTTCTCGTGGTTTACACTTAGAATAATTTCGATGTCCCACCTGTACACACCTGATCTGAAAAATTGCAAAAACAGAACAAAAATAAAATTTTCAAATGAACATTTGTGCTGACCCAATTCTTTCAGTTAACAATGTCAGGAACGGACAGGAATGCACAATCAAGTGATGAACTATACTCAAAAGAGAACTGGGTCCCAATCTATGACAATAATTTTCAGCTGGACCTAAAACTCTTCAAATGTCAGGACCCAGTAATTCTCTCTATTCTACAGAAGCACTACCTCTGGTTTGCATTCAATGAAGCCAAACCGGTGCCAGAGGTATACCTGCAGCAATTCTGGGGCTGCATGCGAACTGAGAGCAAGAAGGATCGGTCCAAAATCATGACTAAATTGGGTGACAAAAGAGTGGTGCTGACACCATCTACAATCCGGGAGACCCTGAAGCTCCCAGTGCACCAAAGCTACGCACCACCCCCCTCCAACGAAGAACTGATAAAGGGGATGAAAGATCTGGGATATGACAGCCCACTGCCATTGCTGTCAAACTTCACAATCTCAAATCTTCCGCACCCATGGAAGAGTCTGTTCGGCCTGGTCAACAAATGCTTGTCTCCTAAGCACGCCGGACACGACAAGTGCAACAAGCAAATTCTGCAAATCTTCCATGGGATTGCCTTTGATATGAACTACGACATGGCCCAGCTCTTCTGGACGGAGCTGATGGATCAAGTGAAGATTAAAGAGAACAACAAAGGAAACACCATCCCCTACGCTCGGTGGCTGGGGCTGATGATCCACAATATGTTGGAAGCCACCCCTTCAATGCCAAAGCGTAAGGAGGACAAGCACTTCACCGCCCCAAAGCTCAAATACTTCCAGAGGGACAGCAACAAAGCTGAAGCACTGTCTATCCCGGACTCTCTACTTGACCTTGCAAATCCGAGGGATAAAGCAGTCATCGACTACAAAGAGTCGCTGAAGAGAACGGTCCCTATGGTTCAGCAAAACCCAGCTGGACCTTCCCCGGGAACCAAGCCGAGAGAAAGTGAGGGTAAGAAGAAGAGAGGGAGAACAAGCGCCAGCGGATACTTGAGCATGTTGCTTCTACTAGCCAACCCTCAAAGCCAAACCAACCCTCTACCTCTACCAATGAGCAACCCACTACTTCAGCTAGCCATAAATCCCTAGCCACTCTCTCTAGCATGGTCGAGCTAGACATAACATCCCGAGGTGCATCTCCTATAGATGTTAACCAAGGACGGAATGGAAGTCCTGATGATGCTACCATGAGTACATCTTCTTACTCAGGCCATCAGTTAGAACCTAGTTCGAAACTGATGTCAACGGGCAATCCTGAGGATCCCGGTGTTTCACACGATGAGTCACCTTCGACACAGCAGCAAGCTCCCTCTGAACCCTCTGACAATCCAATACAAGATGAGCTTGAAGATCTTCTAGTTCATGATCAATGGCCTCCTAAATGGACAGAGTGGGATGACCTTAGAGTGGAAGCCGATCAGTACGAAATGTGTCGAAGCTGGCATCTCAGAGAGTTCCTCAATAAATACCATGCAATGATGATTGGACTCGATAAAGACGAACTCAAGGAAGGGGAGAATCAAAAAGAAAACCTCAAGGAACCAGAACCAGCTAAAGAAAAATGGGAAATCATAAGGATCAAAGCCCCCTTTCTTGAAGAAATTCGAGAGAAGATTTGGAGACAACCAGAAAAAGTCAAGCAGTTCAGTGAATTAAAAATGCGAGGAATCAATCACTTGAAAGGAAAATATAGAGGAGGAAATCTGTATATGCTAGGACATAGATCCACAGGGCAACGTCGACAAGTTCTAAATCACAACCTTGCAACAAGTGGATGTCCCATATTGAAAATCTTGGAGATTACAGAAGATCACCTGGAGACAATTAAGTTCACGATTTTTCGTCTACAACGTACTGATGGCTCGGAGTTCACCTGTCAAGAGAATGACTTCTTTCTACTGCACATGGATGACATTTATCAAATGTTCATGAGGTGCAGGGAGCTTCCAGTTCACAAAGACAGACTCGCTAAAGAAGGCTTCGAGGCGATAAAAAGATTCATGACAAGACAAGTTCGGTTCTACGCTTCTCATGACCTCCAGATGACCATAGAGCACAACTATTCAAAGGTGAATCTTACTAGACCGGACTTGAGTAGACCTGGCCTTGAATCCTTTGAAGCATATCATATTTTTGACAATCCAGTATCAGTCATCTATCTGAATCATAACAACGAAAAACGTCTAATGTTCGTGGATGAAATTAACAAGTATTGTGACGGAACGTTGAAGATCATCCAGGAGCAGCTCCGATCAAAGAAACAAGAACTTGGACAGAAATCGACTGAAGCCACTGAAGGAGACCAGAAGGAACTGCACAGAATTAACAATATTCTACAAGCCATTGAAAAGCAACTTGATAGAAGAAACTCACTCAGAAACTATGAGCACGCACTTAATCTCAGAAAGAACTATTACAAAGCTCAGAAGTGAAGAAACCCAGCAAGACGGCACTTGACCACAAAGGGGGAGATTGTTAGAACTTTTATTGTGGGTCAAGTTTGTCTGTAATGTCTTGTTTAAATAAAGTAGACTAGTTATACCATTTATGGTATTAGATTAGTATTTATTATGTAGCAAATAAGGTAAAGGGAATAAGGCCCAAAAAGGCCTTGGCCCAACTTCCAAGGTTTACCTAAATCGGTAACCTGTACAGCGCCTATAAATATGCGCCTTGTGTACAGGTACCGATATCGATCAATACACATTAGCCTTACGCTGCCAAATTTACTTCTCGATACTACAGAAAGAAGGTTTCACTGTTCTCGATAAAGCTTATATCATTATATGAAATCTTTCTCTTCTGTCTATCGATGATGCTCATCTAGCTGATCGTTAGTCTGCTGAACTGGGACCAACAACAACAGTTTTGATATTTAAAGGCAACACATTGGAAAAACCGTACTCAAAGAGTATAGCTTAGAGAACAGTTTTTTAAAACATATAGGACAACATTTTTATTTGTTTCTATCAATAGTAACAAAAAAAACTGTTGCCAAAAAGATTCCAACCATTTTTTGCAAACATTGCTACAAAGCACCATACTACTAATTTGAAATGTCAATCTTTTAAAAAGTGTTTATGAAATACTTGAATGGGGAAAATGTAGAATTTCATTTCAACAATAATCAATCACAAATCATAGTTCAACAATACCCTAGTAATCAACATCCATGATCCATTGTCTTTAAAGTGTAAATCATCACAATAGTAGTATCTTAACTCTGAACTTAAAATGAAAACAAAAAATGGAAATAAAACTTCATCAAATCACATTGAAACTTCATTGTTTACATCTTCATCTTCACTTTCTTCATCAATGCCATCATCCACCTACATAAAAACATATTGAAGCGTAAACCAAATAAATTATAAAGAATAAAATTATGAAGCACATAATTAAGCTCAAATCAAAAGCATAGCATGTCGACATTAACAAGAATTTTATGAGATCAATGGAGTATTGTATAAGGAACGGTGAACTTATTTCTTTATGAGAATAATTTTTTAATATACAACTAAGACTTAAATGGTCTGGGTTAGGTGATCCAACTTGTTCCCTTCTACAAACAGCTTTCCAAAATCGAAATTTTGGCAACAAATCTCTCTGTCTGTAATAAGCCAAAACGTAAATTGAGAGTGTCTAGAGCAAAAAGACATAGAAGAAACAGTTGCTCAGACAGTATCAATGGAATGCATGGGATTAGTAGAAAAATGGTAATAATCTAATTTGGTACTATCTGAGTAGAGAATACTGATCCAACTAAGAATTAGTATTATTATGATACAATCCTTACTAGCTCCTTTACTTTCATATATAGCATGTCTACTAATCATGACCCTTTTTCCTTTTAACCATCTGAACTAAGCGACCTCAAAGCTATCTAACAAGCTTTTTAAGGTTCTTAGAAGAGATTAATTAAACAATGTATACCCAAAGCTCAAAAAGAGAAAAACATTTTGCTTTAATTTGCTTTTTCAATTAAACTTGTTTATTTTTCTTCTGTTTGTATTACAAACCTTTCTGTGAGATTTTAGTATTAGCTAAAAAAGGTAGAAAGTGTTAATTTAAGTCATCACACTTCTTAACAGGTGATAAGTGCATTAAACTGTGCGAGAAGGGGATGGATAAACATAGATATGGATACTATTGTATGTGAAGCATGTGAAGTGCGTCTTTTATTTTCTTGTCCACCATCATGGAGCCTACAACAAGGCAAGCCCCCTTTCCCACGTAAACTCCTCCCAAGGTTTGCAACAACTGAAAGTAGAGAATCCGACTCTCCTATTGATGCAAACCAAACACAAATTCACTAGCTAAGGAAAACTGCTTTTTTGGATGCTTAAAATTAGAGAATCCAATTCCATGAGTGACAAGAATTAACCAAATTCCCTCTCATATAAAGTAATAATACTATCATGGAAAGTACTTTTCTAGGAATGAACCAAACTCCTCTCAATTTTTGTATTCATTATTGAAAGGAAAAATGCTAACCACAGTCTTAATTTAAGGACTAAGTTTCTATGAAGTTTTAAGGAAATATGTACTTTCTAGAATAGAACTAAGTTCTTTTTTAATGAAATATTTGTTGCTGGAATGGTAGACGTGAAAGGAAATCATCTATGAAAATAATAAAGGATATTAAAATCTTATTGATTATCAGCCTGTGATTAACAAAACTCTTATTGAAGATTTAGAGCAAAGTAATTGTTATCAATAAAGAACAATTAATTAAATGATACTCTACATTACATCTTATCAGGAAAGCTAAATCAACATCCATACTGCCATACATATTCCATACCATTTCTTGATTCTTATGGAAGACTGTGAATACATATTAACAATTGAGTTGAAGTTTTTTCTTGAAACATATTCACTTATCTCCATATTAATTAGGTTGAAATTATTCACAAGTATACAATTTAACTGAAGTATCAAAAACATCATGTGTTGCTAAAAAAACTGTGAATCCAAAAACTAACTTAAATTTTAAAAACTGCACCACAATGTTGATTCTATCTTTTTATGTGTTGAATAATAAGAAGATTATTAAAAGTCAAAGGAAATCTTACTTCATTATTACATGGAGCATGAGTTGACGTTGAAGAACGCAAACCATTGTTAATGCCCGTCGTTGTTGATAGAAAAGCTGCAAAGGAGTCTAAATCAATTTCAGACTTGTTAGGATTTAGCATGGTTAGAAGAAACTGAAATTTTTGCTCCTTTGATGTCATCTCCTGCCGATTTTTTTCCTCTGTTGCTGCCATTTGTCTTGCACATTTTCCCTCCAACTCTTGAATTTTGTCATTTAATAGTTTGACCTCATTGGCATGCCTTTTTTCTATTTCTGTCAATTCTTCCTTTTTTTTCAAGACAGAACGTGTTGTAGTTCTTCCATGGCATCTCACTCTCCCTGGTTTCTCATTTCCAAACACGCTCTGAAATGCTTCTTCCGAAGACTTTTCAGAATTTACAATCAAATCTTGAAGCTTTATCTAGCATAATTGGAAGTGCAACATAAGGAGTCATTTCATTCATTATTTGAAAGAGATAAAACAGTTGAGCAAAACTTACAATTGCGCCATCTGTTTCAGGATCCAACTTTTTTCCTTCCTTAGGTTGTCGAGTTTCACTCAGCTCGAGTAGGAGACTCTTTGTTCTGCTTTTTTGCACGCTATAAAGGGAAGTAATAAGATGAATAACATGCTGCAGTGAGCATAAGTTGACGTTGAAGAACGCAAACCATTGTTAATGCCCGTCGTTGTTGATAGAAAAGCTGCAAAGGAGTCTAAATCAATTTCAGACTTGTTAGGATTTAGCATGGTTAGAAGAAACTGAAATTTTTGCTCCTTTGATGTCATCTCCTGCCGATTTTTTTCCTCTGTTGCTGCCATTTGTCTTGCACATTTTCCCTCCAACTCTTGAATTTTGTCATTTAATAGTTTGACCTCATTGGCATGCCTTTTTTCTATTTCTGCCAATTCTTCCTTTTTTTTCAAGACAGAACGTGTTGTAGTTCTTCCATGGCATCTCACTCTCCCTGGTTTCTCATTTCCAAACACGCTCTGAAATGCTTCTTCCGAAGACTTTTCAGAATTTACAATCAAATCTTGAAGCTTTATCTAGCATATTTGGTAGTGCAACATAATGAGTCATTTCATTCATTATTTGAAAGAGATAAAATAGTTGAGCAAAACTTACAATTGCGCCATCTGTTTCAGGATCCAACTTTTTTCCTTCCTTAGGTTGTCGAGTTTCAATAAACACTTCAGCTCGAGTAGGAGACTCTTTGTTCTGCTTTTTTGCACGCTATAAAGTGAAGTAATAAGATGAATAACATGCTGCAGTTTAACAAACAAATATCTTATTTCAGAATTTATAAATTGGAATACCAATCTTTCCCTTATCCGAGCAAAGCTTATCGGACCAACTCGATGCCTCCATTTTTGTTGAACTGTATTTTTTGCATTTCGATGACTAATTTCCTAATATTGGTCCAAGGAATACATATCACTAACTGATAAATGTGTACCAACTAGTTGAGTGCTAGATTGAAAGCATGTCTTACCTTTACTGTGTCTAGCTTCCAATACTCTATTAATGCTTTGAAATGTTCTTCTGGTATCTCCTTAGGACGGTTTTTCAGACGATCACGCGCGCATTTGTAATTAGTAAAATGATCCCTCTTGATGGAGAATTTATGCCGCCTCCAAGCATCATTAATAACAGCATACACATTTTTTTTCCTCTGTCTTGAATATGGTATTTTTTCTGCAAACAAAAGAAATAATTTAAAAGAGATCTAAATGAATAAGTATGAAGAAATATTAGATGTTTTAATCAGTACATTAACATAAGCCCATATAGGGCCTTTGTCGACAGCCTTCCAATTAGTATAAATAAGAGGGCACAAATCAGAACTTCTTGCTATTGTTCCCAAAAAACTGCTCAGTTCAGAAAGGGTCTGTTCATCTGGACCAATAGGTTGCCCTTCTACATTTAAAATTATATCCTTTCTATCTTCAAGTCCTCGTGCATGAATCTTTAGACACAATGTCTTTCCACATTTTTTATTGATTTTGCACGTAATTGATAAGACATAAATAGTTCATTTAATCATATGTGATATAAATTAAAAAATGCTAGTTAACTAAAAATTTATAACAAAAAAATGATGTCATGATATTACCTGTAGGAGCATTTTCCTCAATGCCTTCACTGTCATGGTTCATGCCCCCTTCAAATTCCAAGTTCATGTCAATATCCTCCCCATATTCAGACCCTGATTCTTCAAGCTCATGTTGTTTCTTATTCTTATCGATAAACTCATCTAGTGACATTACAGGACATTTTGGATCAGCCTTTTTCTTCTTAGAGCATTGCTCTTCTGGTGCTTCGTGGACCTCATATGTCAGAATAGGCCTTTGTTGTCGCTTAGGCTTGCTGGTAGTGTTTTTAGCAATGCTCTTTTTAAAAGAAACTTCAATTGAGTCTGTTTTATCAATGTCAACACTATTGCTCAAGAATTCCTTACTCTGATTTTTCTTTTCAGAAATTGCCCTAAATAGGAGCAAAAACGTTTTGAAATTCCAAAATAGGAGTATCATGTTTTTTATTCCCTGAATAGGAATAATCTTCCAAGTTTGGAAAAAAATGCCATGTTAAAAGCCTTGTAATAGTTTTTGTAGTTTAGCACTTCGGAAATTACACACTTTTGGTGTAATAGTTTAGTTGTTAAAATTCTTGTAAAATGTTTAGATTAGGTTTATTCTGGGCTCAAACAGGTCTACCATCACTCAAAGGATAGTTGGTGACACCCAAAAGTGGAAAGAAGGTGCAAAAATCACAAGACAAAAAGGAAATCCTGATTTTGGTCTATACTCGGTCGAGTATAACATGTACTCGATCGGGTATCTGGTTGAAATTTCAAATCGGATCGGATCCGAAAACAAAGGAACATGCAGGAGAAGATTTTCCACGATCGAGTGTCTATACCCGATCGGGTACACCGACATACTCGATCGGGTATAGCTATGAATAATACCCGAATATCGATCGAGTATGGATCGAATTCGAAGTTCTACACATACTCGATCGAGTATATGTATATACTCGATCGAGTACTCGACCTGCACCTCAAAAAGCCTATAAATACACCTCCCTTCCTTCACTTTTAGACACCAACTCCTTCTTCCATACTCTTAAGCTCAGTTTAGAATAGTATTTCTTTTATATTTTTATAGCATGTTTAGTCTCCAAATGAGGAGCTAAACTTCCATTTCTTGGTGTTGCTCTTGAAGCTTGTTGATTATTAAAGTTGTGAGTTATTTTCTTAACTTCTTTCCTTGAATATTAATGTTTCTCTTAAATACTATTTCTATATCAATGTTGGGGAGTGTTGCTAAGATGACAATTAGTTAACATCTTGACATTGGTCTTAGTAATAGCTATTCCATCCTTTATGTTAATATTGGGGAGTGTTACTAAGATGACAATTAGTTAACATCTTGATATTAACTATAGTAGGATTCATTTTCCTTAATATTCTTCCTTGAGTATTAATTAATTCCTATTCATATTTCATATTAATATTTTTGAACATTACTTAAAGGATCAACTAGTTTTGTTTCAAATATTAATTATTATTAGAAACGATCAACGAACCGATGGTTAATCGTTGATGGTTTCACAAGTAAGTAACTTCGGTTTATTAATGCACGGTCGTGGTTAGTAAACTTAAGAGGGATTAATTTTGTTGGTTAAACCGAAACCGTTGTGTTGAGGTTATCAATCTCAATTGATTTCATCAAGGAGTTAAGAGATTAAATGCTACTATCAAGTAGGTATATGGCGTTGTTCTATACTTGACTAATAGTAAGGGTTATTAATGAACGGTCGTTGTTAATAACTTTCCTCGATGAATTGGATATACTCCTCGATTGAGTATTCGAGAGGAGATAAGTTATAGATATAACAATGATCGACTGAAATATATCAACAAGTGGAAAGTAGCAATGTCAAGTCCTTTTTATCTTTAAATTAAATCACATATAACTCGTTCATCTTCGTGTTTAATTTAATTAAATCATTCAACCCAAAACCCCCCTTTATTTACTCCTTTCGTTAAAAAGATAAATTATTCCTTTCCCTGTGGATACGAACTCTACTTCACCTATACTACATATAAGTGTTAGTATTGAATTTATTTTGAGTGCACTCACGACAAAGGAGTTTTTTCCACTTTTAGTCCTCCGACTATTATGTCATTGACATTTTTGGTACTCGACTTTGATTTTTTCCATTTTTAGTCCTTGACTATTGCGCTAGAGACACTTTTAGTACCCGTCTTTGAAAATTTCCATATTTAGTCCTTCAACTTTCATAAAAGTGACACTTTTGGTCCTTCAACTATTATAATAGTGACTTTTTTAGTCCTCCACTTATTGTGTCAAAATCATAATGAGAGGACTAAAAGTGTCGATTTGACAATACTCAGGGACTAAATGTGAGAAACCTTGAAGTCGGGGACTAAAAGTGTCTCTAGCACAATAGTCAAGGACTAAAAATGGAACAATTAGAAGTCGAGTACCAAAAATGTCATTGACATAATAGTCGAGGGACCAAATATGGCAAAAACTCCACGACAAAGTGCACGTCAAATTTGGCGCCGTTGCCGGGGAAAGGCAATTAATTTTTCTTTTTATTTCATTTAAAAGAAAAAGAAAAAAAATAGATCGAATATAAAGATTTCTATTTCTTCTGAGCTTTGTAGTATATGGTTAAATATCGTTCACTAAACGAAATCACCTACAAATCAAACCCCGAAATAGAACAAACTCTCGAGCGGTTGAAGAACAAATTCTCAAGCTCCGACTCGGGAGAATCATCAAGTGCTAGTTCTCAATCTAGTGAGACCGAAGAGCCAATTACTATGGCTCATGAAACGAGAACATTGAGGGAGCTCACGGCTCCGAATCTAGATCAACAACCCCTATGTATCACTTTTCCAACTCTTGATACGGGGGTCACATTTGAGCTAAAATCTGGGCTCATTCATCTCCTTCCATCATTCCATGGTTTACGAGGGGAGGATCCGAACAAACACTTGTCGGAGTTCCATATCGTGTGCACAAGCATGTGCCCCAATGGGGTGTCCGAGGAGCAGATCAAACTGAGAGCCTTCCCATTCTCCTTGAAAGACACCGCGAAGGATTGGCTTTTCTATCTTCCTTCGGGAAGTATCACTACATGGCCACAAATGAAGAAAGCTTTTCTTGACAGGTACTACCCTGCTTCTATTTCATCATCACTCAAGAAGCAAATAAGCAACATTGAACAAAAAGATGATGAATCCCTATATGAATATTGGGAGAGATTCAAGAAGCTATGTGCGAGTTGCCCCTATCACGGATATACCGAGCAAGACCCCATTCTCTACTTTTATGATGGTCTTGTGGATCAAGATCACCGCATGATGAATGCGGCATGTGGAGGGGGCATTGTCAACAAAACCCCTTCACAAGCGAGAGATCTCATCTCGGAGTTGGCCGAGAACTCTAGACACTATAACGGGCGGTCCTCAACTTGGAGAGTTATGGCGGCGGAATCCAACAACGCGTTGGAAAGTCAAGTGAACAGCTTGACAAGTCAAGTGACCGGTTTGACTTCTTTGGTTAAGGATTTCCTTTTAAAATCCAAAACCCAAGAAGTCAAGGTCTGCGGTATCTGTACACAACAAGGGCATCCCACGGACTCATGCCCAACTCTTCAAGAAGACACAGAACAAGTCAACGCCTTGGGTTTCCAAGGTCACCAACAAAGGAGGTATGACCCGTTCTCAAATTCTTACAATCCCGGATTGAGGGATCATCCAAACTTAAGGTATGGAAACCCTCAACAAGCCAACCCACCTTCTCAATCGAGTATGTCTACGGAAGACATGATTCGAACTCTTGCCACTACCATGGGCACATTGCAACAAAACGTGGTGCAATTTCAACAAGAAACAAAGTCAAGCATTCAAAATTTGGAAACTCAAGTTAGCCAAATTTCGAATGCTGTAAATCGACTTGAAGCAAGAGATTCGGGTAGGCTCCCTTCCCAAACTGAGCAAAACCCAAGGCAACAAGTCAATGCCATCATGCTAAGGAGTAGCCCGGAATTACAAGCAAGGGAAGTTGAGAAAGAAAAGGTTGACAAAAATGAGGTTGACCACAAGGAGGAGGAGCCAACGAAGACAAAATTTCCTCCGCTGTCATCGTATGAACCAATCCCTCCATTCCCTGAGGCGCTGAAGAACACAAGGAAAGTGGAGAATGATCGGGACATGTATGAGACCTTCGCCGATTGTGAGGTAAATACCCCACTCTTTAAACTAATCCAAAGTGTTCCCCGTTATGCAAAGTTTTTAAAAGAACTATGTATAATGAAAAGAAAAGATAAATTAAAGGGGAAACAAAAGGTTGAAGTTAGTGAGCATGTCTCGGCTATCTTTCAGGATAAGCTTCCAAAAAAATGTAGCGACCCAGGCATGTTCACTATTCCTTGCACGATAGGAAACACCACATTTCCTAAGGCCTTATTAGATCTAGGGGCATCTATAAACGTCATTCCTTATTCCGTTTATAAAACCCTACAACTCGGCCCACTACATCCAACCGGTGTAGTGATTCAACTAGCAGATCGTTCTAGTACTTACCCGAAGGGTGTATTAGAAGATGTGTTAGTAGAAGTAGAGAATATGGGTTTTCCCGTCGACTTCTACGTCCTCGAAATGGGGAATGATGACCAAAGAGCACCCATCCTTTTGGGAAGACCCTTCTTAAAGACCGCAAAAACAAAAATTGACGTGTCTAGTGGTTCATTAACTTTAGAGTCCAATGACCAAAAAGTAGAGTTCAATACCTTTGACTCTACGAAAAAACAAATTAAAGATCAATCTCTTTGTTCTTTAAATGTTTTTGAACCACTAACACCAAATGTTTTAATTGAGTTGAGAACAAAGAAGCAAGGTCGGCCTTACTGGAAAAGGCTGAAGAAAAGAAATGAACCAAGGGATGTTCACGATCCCACTTAAAAGAGAAAATAAGATAAAAAAAACGTCGTGCCGCGACATTAAATAAGGCGCTCCTTGGGAGGCACCCCAAGTCAAGTAGTTAGATTTTATTTTCTTTTTGTGAATTTGAGAGAAAAGAGAGAGAGGGAACTAATCACATGTTTTTGAGAGGAAGAAAATGCAGGTTTTGAAGTGTCTGGGGACATACTCGATCGAGACCACCTCATACTCGGTCGGGTATCGTTTAAAAAGAGGAACCGAGGCACAACTCGATCGAATTAGCCATATATTCCAAAAATGGAGGCATACTCGATCGGGTATATGTCTTTACCCGGTCGAGTATAAGCAGAAATGTAAACAGGTAAGGAGCCTGTCTCCAGCACTCGATCGAGTACACTTATATACTCGGTCGAGTATCGTGGAAAAATCAACACCACTAAACCCCTGTCTTGAAGGCCCGATCGAGTACTTACTCATACTCGATCGGGTATTACTGGAAAATTCACCTACCCGCACCCCTGCCTCCGGTACCCGTTCGGGTATACAGGGATACTCGATCGGGTACCCCTGCGATTTATACCCCAAAACCACCCCAAAACACTTCATCTTCCCCAAACACTCCCAAAATTTCGAACCCCCTCTCCCCCAAACTCCATTTTTAACCATTCTCTCTACCATATCTCTCTCAATTCTCCACCAAATTAACCCATTCCACCACCAAAATACTCCCGTCCCTCTCCTCTCCATATCTATACCCAAAAATCCCATTTTCCCCAAACTTCCACCAAATCCAAAAAAAACCCTACCCCCATTCGAATTTTTGACTCTTTGAGCTCAAAAGCTTCACAAATGGCTCCAAGGAAGAATAGGGGAGAGAGTTCAAACACCATGGCACCTATTCCGGGCTTTGAGGACCTCATTCCCGCCGACAACGATCACCGAGCTAGACTCCTCTCAACAATAAAAAGGCAAGTAAAACCTTCCCGTTTTCTATGCCATGATGCTCTACGTGAACTAGGAGTCTATAAGAGTTGTAGAAAATTCTTTCATGCATTAGACATGGACCGTATTTTCAATATGAAATACAATTCTAATGATCGAATTATCTACGAATTCATGAGTTCGGTGAAGTTTGAAAGTAATGAGGCAGATTTTAGGGATGATAGACTCGAGTTTCGTCTGTTTAACCGAAACTATTCAATAACGAAACTCGAGTTTGCTGAACATTTTGGCATCCCCGTGCCCTACGAGAGAGCCATCTCGGATAATACCATTTTCGGGCACACCCTATGGACAAAGATGACCGGGGAAGTGAAATTTAGTTCCTCCCAAATGTATATTAGTCATGTCCAACACCCCGTCCTCCGGTTGTTCTTGAAATTCTTAGCCAATTGCTTGCTTGGCCGTCCCAACAACCATCACACTAGAATCGGGGACGTTTGTTTGATGTCCGTTGCCCTATTCCGTCGTCACGTAGACTTTAATCTGTGCAATCTCATGTGGGCACATCTGAAAAAAGAAAGCGTAGCCAAAGGAGCCATTGTTTTGGGAGGGGTGATTATGCACTTGGCCGGTAAGTTCGGGTATACGGATAACTCTCCTATACCCGACTATTGTTTGATGGACATAGGTTGGTTAGGCCGCTCGGGATGCACCTCTTTTTCTCATACGGTGTATATTGGGGACCGACCGAAACACATGTACAACTGGATCATACACGTCCAACCGGTCCAATACTTCCTCATGCCGAACCCTGACACCCCCAAAATAATCTACAGACCAGAGTTCGACGTGCCCCATTTCCTATTCCCACACGCCCTCCCACCAAATCTCCAAGAACCTCAAGCCCAAGACCCGCCCGAAGATCAACCCGACCACGAACCTCAACCCGAACAACAAGAACCCGAGGATGCACTTCACCACATGCCTGAACAGAACCAAGCTTTCCCACCCCCCGACTACTTCCAACAACTCCTTGAAGGGTTCAACAAAGTTACCAATGAAGTTGGAAAATATCGGGAGGAACAAAGGGAGGGATTTCAAAGACTAGAGGAGCAACGGGCCGAAGACAACCGAAGGTATGAAGAAGATCAACGTAGGTTCTATGGACCTATGTATTCTTACATGGCTCATCAAGGCCAATTCCACACCATGGCTCAACCACCACCACCCCCCTCTTGGTATGACCCCACTCAATGGGGCAACTTTGGAGGATCGAGCTCCGGGGGTGGAGGTTATGACGGCGGGGACGGCGGAGATGCGCACATGGGCGACGGGAGCTTTGGAGGCGGATTTGGAGGCAGCTTCTACGGCGGAGAAGGCGGGCACTAGGGACCGTGCTTGATCTAAGTGTGGGGGAGGAGACCCTTCATGGTATGTAACTTTATTTTTACCCTATACTATGCATGGATTTCTTTTACTCTTTGTAAACAAAAAAAAAGAATAAATAAAAGAAGAGAAATGCTAGTTAGGTTGAAAACCCAACAAAATGGGCAATCTAAGCAAAAGGGGCTTACAAATGAAAAACAATGAGTGAGTGGGGAGAATGGAAAATGTAAAGAGATGCTAGGATGAAAACCTGAAAAGGCTCCTAGGCAAAATGAGAGATATGAGAGAAATATTTTTTTGTGTGCAGGAACTCATTTGATCTCTTGGAAGAAGAAGAAGAAAAAGGAGAAGAGGAGGAGAAGATGAACACTAGAAGACCATAAAACCCAAGATGATATTTGTAATTTGAGCATTAAAACTCATATTTTATCCTTGGTGGTCTTTGTGTTGTTATTTTGTAACATTGTTAGAACTCTGGAAGACTTGACACTTGTAAACATTTGACTTTACTCGAGGCCGAGTAAAGAACTGTGTGTGGGGGAGTTTGATACACATGTAATTTCCGTGTTTTTGTTTGCATTTTTAGTTACTTTTTGTAGTTTAGCACTTCGGAAATTACACACTTTTGGTGTAATAGTTTAGTTGTTAAAATTCTTGTAAAATGTTTAGATTAGGTTTATTCTGGGCTCAAACAGGTCTACCATCACTCAAAGGATAGTTGGTGACACCCAAAAGTGGAAAGAAGGTGCAAAAATCACAAGACAAAAAGGAAATCCTGATTTTGGTCTATACTCGGTCGAGTATAACATGTACTCGATCGGGTATCTGGTTGAAATTTCAAATCGGATCGGATCCGAAAACAAAGGAACATGCAGGAGAAGATTTTTCACGATCGAGTGTCTATACCCGATCGGGTACACCGACATACTCGATCGGGTATAGCTATGAATTATACCCGAATATCGATCGAGTATGGATCGAATTCGAAGTTCTACACATACTCGATCGAGTATATGTATATACTCGATCGAGTACTCGACCTGCACCTCAAAAAGCCTATAAATACACCTCCCTTCCTTCACTTTTAGACACCAACTCCTTCTTCCATACTCTTAAGCTCAGTTTAGAATAGTATTTCTTTTATATTTTTATAGCATGTTTAGTCTCCAAATGAGGAGCTAAACTTCCATTTCTTGGTGTTGCTCTTGAAGCTTGTTGATTATTAAAGTTGTGAGTTATTTTCTTAACTTCTTTCCTTGAATATTAATGCTTCTCTTAAATACTATTTCTATATCAATGTTGGGGAGTGTTGCTAAGATGACAATTAGTTAACATCTTGACATTGGTCTTAGTAATAGCTATTCCTTCCTTTATGTTAATATTGGGGAGTGTTACTAAGATGACAATTAGTTAACATCTTGATATTAACTATAGTAGGATTCATTTTCCTTAATATTCTTCCTTGAGTATTAATTAATTCCTATTCATATTTCATATTAATATTTTTGAACATTACTTAAAGGATCACAAGAAACGATCAACGAACCGATGGTTAATCGTTGATGGTTTCACAAGTAAGTAACTTCGGTTTATTAATGCACGGTCGTGGTTAGTAAACTTAAGAGGGATTAATTTTGTTGGTTAAACCGAAACCGTTGTGTTGAGGTTATCAATCTCAATTGATTTCATCAAGGAGTTAAGAGATTAAGTGCTACTATCAAGTAGGTATATGGCGTTGTTCTATACTTGACTAATAGTAAGGGTTATTAATGAACGGTCGTTGTTAATAACTTTCCTCGATGAATTGGATATACTCCTCGATTGAGTATTCGAGAGGAGATAAGTTATAGATATAACAATGATCGACTGAAATATATGACATTCGTGTAATTTCCATATTTAAATTTGTACTTTTAATTAGTTTCGAGTGATTGTTGCTTTGGAAATTACACACTTTTGGTGTAAATAGTTTAGTTTGTAAAATATTTGTAATATGTTTAGATTAGGTTTATTCTGAGCTCAAACAGGTCCAAATACACTTTGGAGAACATCACCAGTGGAAGGAAGGTGCAAGAATGCAAGAAAAAGATTGAAGATCTCGTTTTTGGTCTGTACCCGATCGGGTATGACCTATACCCGGTCGGGTACCCTTCTGAAATTTCGAATCAAATCAAATCCGGGAACAAGGCATCATGCGGGAAGATTTTAACACGTTCGGGTGTCCATACCCGATCGGGTGACCGACAGACCCGATCGGGTATGACCCCATTTTTCAGCTTCGCCGAAGCCACATATGGTACCCGATCGAGTGGGCTGAAAACCCGATCGGGTACACGACCCTGCAAGCCTAAAAAGCCTATAAATACACCCCATTTCCTCCACAAGAACATCACCAATTCACATATACTCTTTAGCTCAGTTTAGATTAGTGTTTTCTTTATATTTTCTATCATGTTTAGTCTCCAAATGAGGAGCTAAACTCTTCCATCTTGGTTTTGCTACTTTGAAGCTTAATGAATTTGTAAGTTGTGAGTTATTCTCTTTAATCTTCTTCCTTGAATATTAATTCTTCCTTTAAATACTATTTCTATATCAATGTTGGGGAGTGTTACTAAGATGACAATTAGTTAACATCTTGACATTAGTTATAGTAATAGCTATTTCTTCCTCTATGTTAATATTGGGGAGTGTTACTAAGATGACAATTAGTTAACATCTTGATATTAACTATAGTAGGATTCATCTTCTTTAATATTCTTCCTTGAGTATTAATTAATTCCTATTCATATTTCATATTAATATTTTGAACATTACTTAAAGGATCAACTAGTTTTGTTTCATATATTAATTATTACTAGAATCGGTCGATTAATACGCTTGTTATTAATTCGGTCCTTTCGCGGTAGTAAACTTGGGTTATTAATGCATGCGTTTCATGGTTAATAAACCAAGGGGAATTAATTATATTGATTAAACCAATAAACCGCTTGTGTTGAGGTTATCAATCTCAATCGTTTTCATCTTGATTTTATTGCTACTATCGAGTGAATATACGGCGCGTGTTCTATATTAACTCGGTAGTAAGTTTTATTAATGAACGCGTCTCGTTATTAATAACTACCCTCGATGAATTGGATATACTCCTCGATTGAGTATTCGAGAGGAAGATAGTTAAAGATATAACCGGGATCGACGAACATTTCATTAAGTGGATAAAAGCAAAGCCAAGTCTCCTTCTCATTAATTAAACCACATAACTCGTTCATCTTTGTATTTAATTAAATTAAATCACTCAAACCTAAACCCCCCTTTTTGTTACTAGTTAATTAAAAAGAGAAATATTCCTTTCCCTGTGGATACGAACCTTACTACACTATACTACGTATTAGTGTCGTATTGTATTATTACTTTGAGTGCACCTCACGACAAAGTGCACGTCAAATTTGGCGCCGTTGCCGGGGAAAGGCAATTATTTTTCTTTTTATTTTGTTTTAAAAAAAAAATAAAAAAAAAATATAATTAAATAAAAATATAAAGAGTTCTTATTCTTCTATTTCTGAGCTTTGTGAAGTATATGGTAAAATATCGTTCACTGAACGAAATCACCTACCAATCAAACCCCGAAATAGAGCAAACTCTCGAGCGGTTGAAAAATAAATTCTCAAATACCGACTCGGGAGATTCATCAAGTGCTAGCTCTTATTCTAGCGAGCCTGAAGAACCAACAACTATGGCTCTCGAAACAAGAATGTTAAGGGAGCTCACAGCTCCGAACTTGAATCAACAGCCGTTATGTATTACCTTCCCTACACTCAACGAGGGTAATACATTTGAGCTAAAATCAGGGCTCATTCATCTTTTGCCATCCTTCCATGGCTTAAGGGGGGAAGATCCGAACAAACATCTGTCAGAGTTCCACATTGTATGCACGAGCATGTGCCCCAACGGAGTCACGGAGGAGCAAATCAAGCTCAGAGCTTTTCCATTCTCCTTGAAGGACACCGCAAAAGATTGGCTTTTCTATCTTCCTTCGGGAAGTATAGACACATGGGCGGCCATGAAAAAATGCTTCTTGGAAAGGTATTATCCCGCTTCCATTTCATCATCTCTAAAGAAGCAAATAAGCAACATCGAACAAGGTGATGATGAATCACTTTACGAATATTGGGAGCGCTTCAAAAAGCTTTGTGCCAGTTGCCCATACCATGGATACACGGAACAAGACCTCATCCTCTACTTCTATGATGGTCTTGCGGAACACGATAGGAGAATGGTGAATGCGGCATGCGGAGGGGGCATTGTTAACAAAACCCCTTCTCAAGCAAGAAATCTCCTCTCGGAGTTGGCGGAGAACTCTAGGCATTACAACGGAAGATCCTCAACCCGTAAAGTTGCCGCGGCTGAATCATCTTCATCTTTGGAGAGTCAAGTTGCCGGCTTGACTTCTTTAGTTAAGGATTTTCTCTTAAATCCTAGAACCCAAGAGGTCAAGGTCTGCGGCATATGCACACAACAGGGGCATCCAACCGATTCTTGCCCAAATCTCCAAGAAGAGCAAGTCAATGCCTTGGGTTTTCAATCTCATCAACAAAAGAGGTACGATCCACACTCTAACACTTACAACCCCGGGTGGAGAGATCACCCGAATCTGAGATATGGGAACCCTCAAACACAACAAAATCAGCCCTTTCAACAATCCTTCCCAAATCACCAAGGCCAAACCTCAAGCTCAAATATGTCCACCGAAGACATGATCCGAGCACTTGCTACAAATATTTCAACGATGCAACAAAGTGTGGCTCAATTCCAAGAAACAACGAAATCTAGCATCCAAAACTTGGAAAATCAAATGAGCCAGATCTCAATTGCGGTGAGCCGACTTGAGGCAAAAGACTCGGGTAAACTCCCATCTCAAACGGAGCAAAACCCGAGACAACATGTTAATGCAATCATGTTGAGGGATGAGCCAACATTGAAAGAGGTGCATGAGGAAGTAAAACAATCTGAAAATGGGGTTGATCCTGGAGAAGATTTTCAACCAAACGAGGGGGAACCAACGAAAACTAAATCCCCTCCACTTTCATCATATGAGCCACTTCCTCCATTCCCCGAAGCACTGAAGGACACAAGAAAGCTGAAGAATGATCGGGACCTCTACCAGACCTTCGCCGATTCTGAGGTAAACATCCCACTCTTCAAATTGATCAAAAGTGTTCCCCGTTATGCAAAGTTTTTAAAAGAACTATGCACAATAAAAAGGAAAGATAAATTGAAGGCAAAACAAGAGGTAAAGGTTAGTGAACGTGTCTCAGCAATTTTCCAGAGGAAACTCCCGGAAAAATGCAATGACCCAGGCATGTTCACTATCCCATGCAAAATAGGGGACACTTTATTTCCTAGGGTCTTGTTGGATTTAGGGGCTTCAATCAATGTTATTCCATATTCATTATACAAGTCCCTAAAACTTGGCCCTATGCATGAAACCGGGGTAGTAATCCAATTGGCAGATAGGTCTTGCACATACCCAAAGGGTGTAGTAGAGGACGTGCTAGTACAAGTTGAAAATTTGGTCTTCGCTGTTGATTTCTATATCCTTGAAATGGAAGCCGATAACCAAACTACACCCATCCTTTTGGGGAGACCTTTCTTAAAAACCGCCCAAACAAAAATAGACGTGTCTAATGGTTCATTAACATTGGAGTTTGATGACCAAAAGGTAGAATTCAACATCTTTGATTCTACGAAAAAACAATTTAAAGACCAATCTCTTTGTTCTCTAAATGTTTTTGAACCACAAACACCAAACATTTTTGTTGGAAAACAAGCCAAGGAGACCTCACTTTTTAAAAGAATTAAACAAGAAAAATCTATTTTGAAAGAAGAGGCACCTAAATACGAAAGTAAATCACTTGTGTTTGAGGTGATAACAAAGAAGAAATCTCGGCCTTACTGGAAAAGGCCGAAGAAAAAGAATGAAACAGGGGATATTCACGATCCCACATAAAAACAATAAAAAAATATATATATATATAACGTCGTGCCGCGACGTTAACTAAGGCGCTTCTTGGGAGGCAACCCATGCCTAGGTACGCATCTTTCATCTTTTCTTTTTAAAATTTTTGTTTTTGAATATCAACTTTGAGAGAATGGGGAAAATTCTCAAAAGAAAAATGAGGGAAAACCATGTTTTGGAAGCCTGGGAAAACCTCCGAACGGTCTTCATCACTTAACCGATCGGATCCGCGCTAAAAAAAAAGATTAAAACTTGACAAAAACACTTCCCAGGGAAGGATACCCGATCGGGCACCATCACCATACCCGATCGGGTACATACAGAAAACAAGAACCTTCAGAAGACCCGATCGAGGAGCTGGGAAATTTTCAAGAGGGTACCCGATCGGGTACCCATAAGGCCCGATCGGGTACAATAAGGAAATTTAAAAAGTTTCCTTCGAATTAAATTACCCGATCGAGTACCCCCAAACTCGATCGGGTAAGAACCCCTGGAGCACATTTTAAAAATGCGACGTCATACCCGATCGGGTATTTGAGTCACCCGATCGGGTGCATAACTCTGGAAAACCAAAGTTACCTTCGAATTAATTTACCCGATCGGGTATTCGAGTCACCCGATCGGGTACACTACTCTGGGAAGCTAAAAATACTTTCGAATTAAAATACCCGATCGGGTATATCGGGCCACCCGATCGGGTACACGGCCTTTTTACCCCAAATCAGTCCTGAAACCACCATTTCATCTTCCCCAACACACCAAGATTCGAACCACTCTCCCCAAATCCCCCATTTTCGAACCTCCAAGCTTCCATAACTCACCCAACACTCAACCAAATCCTCTCATACCACCACCAAAACACTCCTCTCACCACCCTCTCCAACCTCATACCCAAAAATCACCACAACTCCCTCTCTCTCCAAAAATCCAAAACCCTACCCCAAAATCCCCAAAATCCGAATTCAAGCTTGAAATTTGGACAAAATGGCACCAAAAAGAAGCCAACCGGAGAGCTCTAATGCTAGAGGACCAATTCCGGGGTATGAGACCATCCGCTTTGGGCCGGGAGATCACCGCAAACGATTTTTGGCCATCATCAAAAGGCAAGTAGTTCCTTCTAGATTCCTATGTCATAATGCTCTTACACAACTAGGCTTGTTGGATAGAATGAGGGAACTATTTGATAGGTTGGAGATGAATTTGATTTTTAATATGAAGTATAATTGTGTTGACAAAGTGATTTATGAGGTGATGAGTTCGGCTAAAGTTGTTCTACATGATGACCCGGCGGAGTTCCTCTACGACAAGCTCACGTTTCGTTGGTTAAACAACGAATACTCAATAACGAGACATGAGTTTGCGGAACACTTCGGCATCCCCGCACCCCATGAAAGGGGGATACCGGAGAGCACACTTGACGCGCACACTTTATGGGCCAAAATGACCGGAGAAAGGAAGGTGAACGCGTCTAAATTGTCCATTAGTCACGTTCAACATCCTCTTCTCCGGATGTTCCTAAAGTTCTTGTGCAATTCTTTGCTTGGTCGCCCCAACAATCACCATACTCGGATGGGGGACGTGGCCGTACTCACTCTAGCCCTTTTTCATAGACCCACGGAATATAATCTTTGCAACTTAATGTGGGATCATTTGGAGGAAGCTTGTAAGAAGACCGGGAACATTGTGGTTGGGGGGGTCATAATGCATTTGGTGAGCAAATTCGACTATACGGAAAATGCTCCAATCCACCCCGATTCTTTGATGCACATTGGTTGGTTGTCCAATGCGGGTTTGATCTCTTTGGGCAACAAGGACCACAATGGAAACCAACGCTATCGGTGGCACATGAAATACCCCGAACCCACCAAATATTTCCCCCTCCCTTGTGATGAATTGCCTAAACTTAGGTATAGGATGGCCACATTCGAGATCCCCCATTACCTCCTCCCAAACAACATTCCACCCCACCTCCAAGATCAAGCCAACCCACCCGAAGAACAACCCGAGCATCATCCCGATCAAGCCGACAATCAAGGACATGAAGATGTCCATAATGCTCTTCCCGACCCTCCTCAAAACCCGCCACCCCAAGACTTTTTCCAACAACTCTTGGCGGGTCAACAATCCCTCCTTGCCGGGTTCCAAACCATGAGCCTCGATTACACAAAGATGGGTACGCAATTTACCCAACTTCAAGAAGAGATAGGCCAATACCGGGCGGAGCAACAAGCAAGGGACCTCCAATTTGATGCTTTCCGGACCGAACAACAATCGGCATTCCAAAGGATAGAGGAGCAAAGGGCGGCCGACATGCAACGGTATGAAGAGGACTACCGGAGGATGTATGGGCCTACCTACTCATACATGTCCAACATTGGCGGATTTGCATCTATGTCCTCACCACCACCGGCACCTTCGTGGTATAACCCCTCCGATTGGGGTAATTTTGGCGGCTCTACTTCCGGCGGTGGTGGCTATGATGGCGGGGACACTACCATGGGAGAGGGAGGCGATGATGACATGCACGGCGGCGGCTTTGGAGGAGGCTATTACGGTGGAGAAGGCGGGCACTAGGGATAGTGCCATGATTCAAGTGTGGGGGAGGGAAATCCATTTCTTGGTATGTACACTCCCTTTGTTTTGATTTTACCTTGTACTAAGCATTATTTTCTTGTTTATTCAAAAAAAAAAAAATATAAAAAAAAAAATTAAATAAATAAAAGAAATGAAATGCTAGTTAGGTTGAAAACCCAAAAAGGGCAATCTAAGCAACAAAGGGCTTACAAAAAAAAAAATGAGTGAGTGGTAAGAAAAGGAAAAGAAAAGAGATGCTAGGATGAAAACCTGAAAAGGCTCCTAGGCAAAATGAGAGATATGAGAGAAGCATTTGCGTTTTTGCAGGGCACTATCCCTTGGGGAGGAAGAAGAAAGGAAGAAGAAGAAGTGAGGAGCATAGAAGACCATTAAACCCAAGGAAAAATTTGTTTTGTAACTTCATTTACAATGCTTGGTGGTTTTAGTTCCTTATTTCTTCTTATCTATGAACTCATGGTCTGTTGATGGACATTATGTAAACAGTTGGTTTTACTCGAGGACGAGTAAATAAACTAAGTGTGGGGGAGTTGACATTCGTGTAATTTCCATATTTAAATTTGTACTTTTAATTAGTTTCGAGTGATTGTTGCTTTGGAAATTACACACTTTTGGTGTAAATAGTTTAGTTTGTAAAATATTTGTAATATGTTTAGATTAGGTTTATTCTGAGCTCAAACAGGTCCAAATACACTTTGGAGAACATCACCAGTGGAAGGAAGGTGCAAGAATGCAAGAAAAAGATTGAAGATCTCGTTTTTGGTCTGTACCCGATCGGGTATGACCTATACCCGGTCGGGTACCCTTCTGAAATTTCAAATCAAATCAAATCCGGGAACAAGGCATCATGCGGGAAGATTTTAACACGTTCGGGTGTCCATACCCGATCGGGTGACCGACAGACCCGATCGGGTATGACCCCATTTTTCAGCTTCGCCGAAGCCACATATGGTACCCGATCGAGTGGGCTGAAAACCCGATCGGGTACACGACCCTGCAAGCCTAAAAAGCCTATAAATACACCCCATTTCCTCCACAAGAACATCACCAATTCACATATACTCTTTAGCTCAGTTTAGATTAGTGTTTTCTTTATATTTTCTATCATGTTTAGTCTCCAAATGAGGAGCTAAACTCTTCCATCTTGGTTTTGCTACTTTGAAGCTTAATGAATTTGTAAGTTGTGAGTTATTCTCTTTAATCTTCTTCCTTGAATATTAATTCTTCCTTTAAATACTATTTCTATATCAATGTTGGGGAGTGTTACTAAGATGACAATTAGTTAACATCTTGACATTAGTTATAGTAATAGCTATTTCTTCCTCTATGTTAATATTGGGGAGTGTTACTAAGATGACAATTAGTTAACATCTTGATATTAACTATAGTAGGATTCATCTTCTTTAATATTCTTCCTTGAGTATTAATTAATTCCTATTCATATTTCATATTAATATTTTGAACATTACTTAAAGGATCAACTAGTTTTGTTTCATATATTAATTATTACTAGAATCGGTCGATTAATACGCTTGTTATTAATTCGGTCCTTTCGCGGTAGTAAACTTGGGTTATTAATGCATGCGTTTCATGGTTAATAAACCAAGGGGAATTAATTATATTGATTAAACCAATAAACCGCTTGTGTTGAGGTTATCAATCTCAATCGTTTTCATCTTGATTTTATTGCTACTATCGAGTGAATATACGGCGCGTGTTCTATATTAACTCGGTAGTAAGTTTTATTAATGAACGCGTCTCGTTATTAATAACTACCCTCGATGAATTGGATATACTCCTCGATTGAGTATTCGAGAGGAAGATAGTTAAAGATATAACCGGGATCGACGAACATTTCATTAAGTGGATAAAAGCAAAGCCAAGTCTCCTTCTCATTAATTAAACCACATAACTCGTTCATCTTTGTATTTAATTAAATTAAATCACTCAAACCTAAACCCCCCTTTTTGTTACTAGTTAATTAAAAAGAGAAATATTCCTTTCCCTGTGGATACGAACCTTACTACACTATACTACGTATTAGTGTCGTATTGTATTATTACTTTGAGTGCACCTCACGACAAAGTGCACGTCAATATATCAACAAGTGGAAAGTAGCAATGCCAAGTCCTTTTTATCTTTGAATTAAATCACATATAACTCGTTCATCTTCGTGTTTAATTTAATTAAATCATTCAACCCAAAACCCCCCTTTATTTACTCCTTTCGTTAAAAAGATAAATTATTCCTTTCCCTGTGGATACGAACTCTACTTCACCTATACTACATATAAGTGTTAGTATTAAATTTATTTTGAGTGCACTCACGACAAAGTGCACGTCACTCCTTTAGTATTAATAACCTGTAGGGAGAATGAGAGCAGTGTGGGACAAATAAGTACTCGCACACTAAATTGTATTCTTCTATAAGTAGAGCTTGTTTTCCTGAACATTTCCTTGCCTTTCCAATGAAATAATATGAATGTATTAATGCATACTACGATAGTATGTGACTTTATATATTTACTAGTTTTTCTACGCGCGTTGCGCGATTGGATATATGCCCAACAGACTTTTTTTTTGCGCAAAGTATATATTTAAGAAGTATGCATGAAGTTAGTGGTATAGTTGAATCTATCAAGCAAACATTGGAAATAGTGATATCTAATTTCATCTTAATATTGAGATGGTGAAATAGAAAGCATACATAAACTCTCCTCTGCAAAAAAAAAGCAATATTTCAAATGTAGTATCTGACAATGGGTGGGTTACACTTGTGCTAAGAAATTTATATAATCATACGATATGAAGTAGAATTATGTCCTGCACGAGAGAGATTTTAAAATCTATGCTAAGGAGTATAACTATATCTTTTACAGTTAATATAATCACAACTATCACATTTATCTTTTAAAAGAAGATGTACTGTCATTTTACTTTATAAAACGAAATCCTCAAAAAAGAGTTAAGTGCAAATCAGAAGCATGTCAAGAACACTAATTTGAGAGGAGCTTTATGATTCTCAAACTTAACCATGCCCTAGAACAGAAGGAAAATTAGGTGTATTAGCATATTTGAACCATGGTTCTAAGCTTTGAAAAAAGTTTACCAAAAAGTTTATCCTCCTCGTCTTGAAACATCAAGTCAGCAACATTAATATGGCTATTCCTATTCTTAATTGTATGGCTTTCTACTCCATCCTTTAAATTTGAGATTTTACCATTACCGTTACTATGCATAGTTAATCTAATGACCATTGAACAATCACATGTTACCACTACCGAAACGCAAACCCCCTTTCCATATTTCCCTCCAAACGTCCAATATGTATAATTTACTCTAAGATTATACTCAAACAGATCTCCAAATCTCCAATACTCAAATGAACTGAAACCCAAACTCCAAATATTATGCACTGTTAGTCTATCTAACCAGGGAACAGTCAACTTTTACCACAACTGAAAGTCTGAAACTCAAAAAACCCTTACAGAACTCCTTCACAACCCCAAGATGAAAAATTAACTCAAAAGTGGTATTCACACGGACCTAAACAAGAAAAACAAACAAACAAAAAGAAAAACTTGAATGAACTGCATCTCAAACTCCAAAAGCTAGTAGAGTGTGATGATTGCACATGACATAGAGCATTCAGTGCATCAATATACAAGTACCTTTCAGAAAAGAAACAGACAAAAGTGCCACTAATTCGTGCTTATAATGTCTGTGACGACAAATTCTAAAATGCCAAGACTAAAACTTTAGCCTCCAATCAATCAGCAAACTGTGCTAAAACCCTGCTCCGCGAGGCTCTGCAAATTCATAAATAAATCCAATTAGTCATGTGATAGACTTGATTTTGGAGGCGTTTCAGCCTTTCAGAAACTCAAATATCACGTTGAATGTACTGTAATAAGACACATACATTTTCTAGTCATTGTATTGCAGATTCCACCTAAAACATAAGGAACTAACAACACAGTAGGAAAATATACCATCTTGTTGCTAATTTTTACACAAAACATATCAAGTAAACCAATAGATAGTTGTTTGAAATGTTTTATTTTCCCTATGACTTTTAGCACGAGGGAATATTTTCACACATTGAATACTATTTTTACATTTTTTAAAAACCCATTCTCAAATAATCTATTAAATATAGTTACTCTAATTTTCAAATAAAGAACACTGTTCTGTTATGATACTAATACGAATAAAACTATTTAAAACAAGACCAGTTGTTGGAGTTTACAGGGTGTAAGCCGTACGCCAAAAATGAAAAATAACATGTCTGTGAGAACAACATTTCGGGCACATGAGTAGTTCCATTTATGTTTATTACTCCGAATTATCTACAATAATACGTTGTTTACCTTCACCATATTCAATTTCAATTACAATTTTCCACTCGCACCCAAAGTTATTAGAAAAGATTCTAATGCAAAGTGAATACCATATTACCTGCCTCAAATTTTATCAAATGACCATTAGAGTTCCAACTTAGGTGACGTGCCAATTCTTTTCTTTATTTTCCAAAACCTTTTAGAAAGTGTATATAGTATAGAGACTGTAAGGTAATGATAAAAAACATTTATCTCCAGTTTGAGTGAAAAAATGGATTTTGAGCTTATTTATAATATTCTAATTACAAGGGACAGAGCACTATCTAATATTCATTTATCTGTCAATGCTTATCACATTTTATTATATGCACGTTGTTTTTTGCAGAGTTGAGAATGAATTAAGAAAAAGGTTCAAGTGTCCAGAAAGATAGAAAGATGACAATGTAGTATCCAATTGAATGTATTCATATGAATTAAAATTTATACCCATTTTCCATGATATCCTATTGCTACACATTTAACACCAAGAAATCGACACACACATGTATATTTATAACAAAACACACAATACTTCCTTTGAATGAATTAAGAAAGAAAAAGGAAATTTGGGAAACAACCACAAAAAGAAGAAAATATTATAGGAAGCAGGAGCATATAGCTTACCTGAAGCACTTCCTTGTGCATGCTTGAGTAAACTACTGTCTCAATATTTTTTTATGTAGAACTTATTTATGCAGAGTCAATTTTTTTGCAAAACAACTCCAAGTCTGCAAATAAATGGATGCAATGATTAACTCTATGCAATTCTTTTAGTGTGTCTTAGAGGAATAAATCACCATAGGTCCACTAAAACGGCCGCCTCCTTTTTTTGTGAAATTTTCAGAACAGCGGAACATCGAAATGCAACTCACATATAACTCAAAAACTCACATCGAAATGCAACTCACATATAACTTAATCATGGAGAGTTTACAGCCATGGGCGGAGGTACGGAGTATACCATTTAAAGTAAATTGGTAAATTGGTATAAAGTAGATGGTGCTATCCAATCTTAACCACACAGGTAAATTGGAAAAATTAGTAGTACCAGTATAACCTCACTTTACTCGACTTCCTGAAGATTCCAATCTTAACGTTGCTTTCATTGAACAACACTCTCAGAGAGATTTTAAAACAACAAAGGATGACTCCTCTGAGCAAAAAATAATTGATCTTTATTTAAAACAATGTCTTCTTTTAAACTTTTAAGAAATACACTTCTACCTTTAAACACACTAACCCAACATGGAAAATCCAACATTAAACATTTTAATAAGAAAGCGAGGAAGGGAAATTCTTGAGCAGGGGTTTCGATTAAGGGATAGTGGATAATTCCTAGCCTCCAATGTGGATCCACTCCCACACCCAGCTAGTCACCAACACCCTTGGAAATTTGACTGTCCTCTATCCCTATCAACATAGTCGTCTACAATGTCATATTGATGTCTCCTATTTTTTCGTTTTCAATTTCTTATTAAATATAGACTCTTGTTTTCTCTTAAGTTACACTAAAAAGTGAAAAGAAATTATAAATGGAAATATTATCTATCAAGACATTGCACATTGACAATCAATAAAAAGGAATAGAAATAAGTAATAAAATATCACACACACATGGAGTCTACTAAGTTCTTAGCCTTAATTGATCCTATTTATATTCTGGAAGAGTCTTAATATTACCTGCACCATCTTACATGCCACAGGAAGAAGATGAAGTGGAAGTGTGTTGGCGCAGGTTTTCACTCTGAGCAAAGTTCATTACGAAGCAAAGTTCAAAAACACTTGAGAAACATTAAAAAGATTAAAAATGTATTTTTTATATGTATGTTAAAGTATTAGGATCAGAATCAAGCAAGCAAATTTAATTTGAAAGATCAAGTTTTCCTATCACTTCCTTAAGAAGTGATCTCACTTAAGAAGATTAAAATGTATTTTTTATATGTATGTTAAACTATTAGGAGTATTTCACTTTAAAGAACCATGACATACTGTTTTACTTGTCTTCATCCTTGTGAGTATTTCACAATTTTAAGTGGTTTTACCATTCATATCCTGAACTTCAAAGACAAAGGGATTTTTTGTAATCTTTTACGGTATCATGGAGGGATTCTTTTTGTAATTTTTGACAGGAAACGTATTAGATGGCAAGGGTAAAAGTCTTACCTGGAGAACTCAGGCTGGAGTAAAAGAGAAGCTCTGACAATTGTGGAAAGCAGATTGAGAAAGAACACAGGGGGAACCATTGAAGATGAGAGTTTTTTCTCAGATGCCCTAACTTGCGGTTTACAGGGTTAAGAAAGAATGGAGGGCAACTATCAAGCTTCAATTGCAGAGGAATAATCAATTTATCATTAAAATAAATGAAATTAAACAGAACCGAAATGCGAACAATTACATGAATAAACTATTTATTCAATACATATTTTACACAATTGATTTGATCAATACGTTTAGACCATAAATAGAGCAACTAATAATTGCAACAAAGTCATAGAAATGGAACAACCGCTGAAAGAAATCACAACTTCCTACATTGAAAACTCCCTAAAGGTAATGAATAAAACCTTCGAACTTTTTGAAAATGTATATTCAATGATGATAAAATCTGTAAATGCAGTCAATTGGAAGAAATGAAATGGATAACTTACACAAAGTGGAGATGAAGGGGAATAAGGCAGGTTATGATCGTAGGTGCCTCAGCACTTGGACTTAGAAATCGCCTGGAACTCAAATGGAAAGATGGTCACGCAGAGATAAAGCTGAGTTTGTGCGGCGACGGTAACGGGAGGAAGGCGGACGTTTGCTCATGTTTGAAACGACGGAAACGCAGATCAAATATTCAAGCCTCGGGTACAATTTAGTAAAGCTATAGTGCTACCAACACATTTTCTATACCTAAAATATCCCTACTCTCATTCATGCTTATTATTTTGTAGAGATACATGTTTCACATTTTTGTGACCCATGAAATTTGCACCTCTGTTGTAGTCAAAAGAAAAACATGTTTACAAAAGAAAGTCACAAACTTATAACAAGGGAGTACATTGTAAACTTGTACTAAGCGGTAATTACCATTACTCGTTAGTGATCTGATAACTCACTAATTTTGTTACTTTCCCTTTTAAATAATGAATTCATGATCCCAATTAATTCTGTCTTCTCTACACAAACCTCAAACATATTTATTTTGTTAATCCGTGCCGGTCAAAGTTGGCCAAGTTTTGAGGGACGTAGTAAAAATTAATACTCCCTCCGTCCCAAAATTATCTCCATTCTTTCCATTTCGGTCCGTCCCAATTTATCTCCTCTTTCTGTTTTTGGCAAAGAATTTGTGGTTCACAATCATTCTTACACATTTTTCTCCCCTCTGAACAACTCTCCACCACATATTTGTCACTATCTTAAAACTCGTGCCCAGTCAAAGCCGAAGTTAAATCTGGGACGGAGGGAGTAATTTATTCGTCCCTTGAAACTTTTCCAAATTTATATTTTCTTTTTGTCTCATTAACTTTGTCAATTTTCCTTTTAAGTAAAGAATTTGTAGTTCCAGTTAAATCTCTCTCCTCTGCGTAAACTTCAAACACACAATTTTTACTTAAATAATGACAAAGTTTTAATGAACCAGAAAGTAAGTCACATACCAAAGGCTAAAACGGTTCGCCAGTATCTGATTGAAGTCCGGACTACTACCTCCGTTCCACATTTAAGTTAACAATTTGACTTTTTGAGTCAAACTTTTTTAACTTTGACCGTTAATTACTCAAAAACCGTAATATTTTATAATATCAAAATAATTTTGAAAGCTTCATTTTATCATATATTATTGAAATGTTAGTTCAGTATAAGTTTTATAAGTGTATATTTTTACATATCGATGGTCAAACGTTGTTATTGGAGACCGTGTAATGTTGACTGTGAACTTAAATAAGGGAAGTAGGGAGTATTTTTTCTGCATATACGAATATGCCCGTGCGGGATCCCACGCAGTCTAAGCCTTAGGCTTTGTTTGCAAACAATTAATTTAAGTGCTTTTGGCTTTTTTTTAAGAAAAAAGCACTTATTTTACCAAACAATACTAATTTTTACTTTCTCGGTTTTCGTGTAGAATCTACTTTTTACTTTTTCTATTACACAAAAAACACTTATTTTACCAAACACTACCAACTTTTACTACTAATCACTTTTTCCCAAAAAGTGCTTTTATTTAAGCACAACCACTTACAAATAGAGTCTTAAAGCTAGTGCTTCTGTCTTCTCTGCGCGTACCCGCATCCTTCCCATGCGGGGTTGTGGTTTTCGGTTTTTAACCAACAAGACAAATCTCATGTGCATGGAGTTAAAGAGATGCTATCAATTTTCTTTCCTCGCTTACAAATTGATGGACATATTTGGAGTTTTGGACAAAAAAAAAAGAGAATTTCATAACTTATGGTTAATTAGAAGTATGTATGGTGTTAGAAACCGACTCGCTTACGGTTGTTTCGAGATTGTTGGAGGAGGAAGGAAACTCTTATCTAGACACGGTTATTGAGGAAATTAGATGTAACACCCCGATTTTTGGTGAGCTAGATTTATTAGTCATTATTATTTTAGTCAGTTAAACAAGTTTCTATCATGAATAATGAGATATATTATTTTATCATGGTTTATTTGTGGCAGATAACGTTGATAGTAAGCTCTAAT
Organism: Cuscuta epithymum; assembly: GCA_945859915.1. Taxonomy (NCBI): domain Eukaryota; kingdom Viridiplantae; phylum Streptophyta; class Magnoliopsida; order Solanales; family Convolvulaceae; genus Cuscuta; species Cuscuta epithymum. Next base: position 4,387,215 of record CAMAPF010000942.1, read on the forward strand.
AGAATAATCCAATGTTATTTTAGATTTTATCTGTATATTATTAAAAAGGAGAAGATATATTCAGTTGGGTCAGAAACATCTTTCTTAGAAGACTTGGAGGGCCCAAATCAATTATGTTAAGCCCAAATAAGTATTTATTTTCAAAACTAAATCCCTAGAAAGAAATTTATTTACCTAAGTACGGAGTAGTTCTCTAAACCCGTCGGCATTTAGCTTTCTGCTCTCCTGATCGGTGCTGCTTTTTACTCTTCCTTCCTATACGAAAATTTTCTCACTTAAGACATCAAAGGCCTGGTACGTCAAATTTTACTTCTATAGAAACAAAATCTGCAAAGATTTTGTTAGTCCCTTTATTCGTTTAAAGGTTTTCAAAGTTTAATTTCATCAATTGATCTTTAATTTGAATCTAGGTAAATGATTTTACTCTCCTTAAACTTGTTGTACGTTTGAAAAAAAAAAAAGAGGGGAGCTGCTGGTAGGATTCATACAGTGGCCACTTCAATTCCTTCTTTGAACATCTAAAACAAAATACTAGCAATTTTAATTAATTTTCTTTGGCCAGTGGTACTGCTGTACCTTTTTCTCTTGGATTTGGGTACAATTGGTTATTCCATTTTAGCAGAAACACGTACAAGTTTAGTTACAGAGCTTTGGTTCATTTTATAATGGATTTTGATAGTAATATTATATTTAATAAAGTTGATTACCCCTTTCAGTTTAGGTTTAGCAGGTTTACCGTATTGAAAGATCAAATAAATTAAGCTTTGTGATGGGTAATTCCAGTACATAGTCGAGCCTCTGTAACTGTTATGTTTAGTCACTAGCTAGTAGTTTCTTATTTTATCATTTCTTTTAATTAAAGATTTAAGAGAAGAGCTTACCAGAAGACGTTATCAAGATGTCACACTTATTTTGACTATTTTGAGTTCAACCGTTAACAGGTAAGTCACCACCACCTATACATGATAGTTCTAAATAAATGATGGAAGATTAGCTAATTGTGGATATGATATATGTGCTTGGGTACTTGAAATCGTATGGTATGCAATATGTGAGTTCCAAGTTATATGTATCTATTGACATATGTTTGTTAATTGTGAAGCTATGGAATAATATGAATTTGATGTATGTGTGTGAATACTTGAAATTGTATGGCATAAGATATGTGAGTTTCAAGTTCTATGTTTGATTCGGGGTTGGGTTCATATGGAACCAACTAGTACAGGAAGTTATGATGATAATGAAAGTAATGAAAGATAAGTAATGTTGCAAGGTAGCCGTGCCCCCAAGTAACTACCTGAGCTGAGCGTAGCGGGATCTCCTTCCACGGGGAGTCCCAGAGTTGCTTCTGATGGCTGAGAGCTAGCTACCCGAGGTCATCAGCGATGGGCCAGGACACGAGTTACGGGCCCATAAAGTCAAGGAATAAGATAAGAAGAAAGAGTGATGAGTAAGGAAATCCCTTTGTATTTGATACATGAATGCTTATGTGTTGTTATCATGTGTGATTACAGTATATGTGTGGTGTATTCATCATGAGTATCTATTTATGATTAGCTAAGGTTCCTTAAATGTTTTTACTGGATGAAATGGTGACTTACTAAGCATTATTGCTAACGAGAATTCTATTCTCTTATGTTCTCATGTATAGGTAATAAACGAAGTACGGAAGCCTGAGAGAATGTATGGAGCCAGTGACAAGGTTTTGGATGGGTTAACGGAGAAGATCGGGCTATCAGTTATGTTGTTGTTTTAGTATGTTGGTACTTCAAAGGGTTGTTAAATGTTTTAAAATTCTGATCAGGTGTAACGGTTTTTAAAGATGTTTTTATTTTGGATGCCTTTCCTTATGCTTGTAAGGTTTGATTAGACCTGCACAAAAACGGGTTCGGGCCGGGCTCGGGCCGGGCTTTTTATAATTTTTTTGCCCATCATATGTGGGCGGGCCCGGCCCGGCCCGCAAAAACGGGCCTAACCCCATGTCTATACCCGCCATAAGAGTGGGCCGGGTAGTCCACCGGGCCTCCGGGCCCGGAAAACCTTTATATTTTTCGAATTTTTTTTAATAATTTAAAACTAATATTACAACATTTAAAAATTGTTAATATGCGTGTAATGTTTATAGGTCTTTCACCACATACAAAAATAATACTTACACAAAAATAATAATGAGAAACTATATCTAAAATTTAAAATTCAAGCACAAAGTATTATCTTTAAGTACAAAAATAGATACTATATTACTTGGGCTAGTGGTTCAGATCTATAAACCTAAATTTAAACATAATAAACTATAAATATGTATAAAGATAAATTATATTAGAAAAAATAAATGTACATGTAAATAAATAAATTATATATATATATATATATATATATATATATATATTAAATGTAGCGGGCCGGGCTTATCGGCCCGAACGGGCCTACACCCTAACCCAAGCCCGCCCATAAGTTATTGCGGGTCGGGCCGGGCCCGGCCCGGTGGGTAAATATATATGCCCAAGCCCGCCCATTTGTGCGGGCCGGTTGGGCGGGCTGGGCGGGCCGGCCCGGTTTTGTGCAGGTCTAGGTTTGATTCTATTTTTAAGGAAATAAAGTCTCACATCGAGGCTTTGTATCTTTATTTTCACTTTGATTATCGAATCTCTTTTATGTTTGAGTATCGTAATGACCGTTTTGGGGACGGTCGTTACATTAGACGAAGCATCTCCGATGGAGGAAATATTGGAGTCTATCGACTATCATTGTAAAAGGTCCGCAAACAGGGTATCTCATTCTCTTGCTCGGAAACCCCTGACAAAGGCGGATGAGTTCATAACGATTGTTTTAATTACATTCCTGTTTGTATTCCGAAAACAGTGTTTTATTTCAAAAAAGAAGTATGTATGCTGGACATAAAAACCAAATCAAAGGGTGAAGCTTAGTAGAGGCTCGGTGAGTCGGTGGCCATGTAAGATATTTTTATCATTATATATATGAATAAAATAAAACTATCAACCCAAAAAAAGTTTTGGCCCACCAGAATATAAGTAAATGTATAATTTACTTTTCCAAATTTTAATTAAATATTTATTAAGGGAAAAAAGAATGAAATAAAAAAGAAACAAAAAGTTAAAAAGTAACACATCCATACACTGTACGAAGTATTTGATATTGTGAAGAAAAGGTAACCAAAAACATATATAACCTATCAGATAAGGAGGTGAAATAAATATTCTACTTATTAATTTTTATGTGTTTATCTATCTCATGTCATGTATGCATTGTTCGCGTTCTTACATATGAGATTGTCTAAATATCATCATCAATTATGCTAAAATAAATATGGCATGTATACTTTTGACTACATGGGCGTGCTGATGATTATTAATGTTGTGTTTATGATTATAGTAAGTCCCGAAATTCAGTTTGGTTGAGAACAAGCAAAAGCTTAAATGTGAGCAAATTTGATCAGTCCATATTTCAACACGCATTTTGGGATTGTCAAGATTTTCATGAGAATTAATTATTTCCTTCTCAATTCTATTTTAATTCAATTATGAATTGTGAGTACTTTTAGTTAGAGATTTGAGATTGATGAAGGTGTTAATTATGATCTAGGGACAATGATTAGTTTAATTTCTTGATGATTTAATTGTACGATTTTAATTTAATTTGTGTTTGAATTATTTAATTGATATCTTTTATAACCTAGAATGACCACTAGGATTGTAAATGGACATAGAATAAATTAAGAGACGTCTAATTTATTCTAGGACACTTCCGCACACATTAATGCCATTCGCTAAAAGATTAGTAATGATTATGGAGCCATACGCTCGCTCGTTTTGGCTTTAGAAACTTGTCGCATGAGAGATCAACTTGGTAAATTTCCTAATTTATTGCACTCTATAGTCTATACTACGTCGCCAGAGCGGTAAAAATCTAGCACAGGGAAACGCCCTAATTGGCCACGGCCAGGCAGAACCTCCTATACAAGAGGCTAATTGGACACTTTAAGTTAGTTCAAGGGCCTATTTGACTCTTTAGCCTTTAGAAAATGCATTAAAATGTTTACATAGTCGCAAAAACATATATCATATGTGATATAATTAAATCCTATTTAAGAAATTTTCTTCAATCTCTAGTCATTTTGACTCCACGTGTGTATTACAAAAATGAAGAGAGATAAATTCAAAATTTCAATAAATTAGGGCTTTATTTTAATTTAAAAAAAAACCCAACAATCCATATATATAGACATGGAATTTGGCAGTAAATTGAAAGAAATAACAGCAAAGCCATGACTTTTGATGAGTTATACCCGAAATTTTCTTTCAAGGGACTAATTAATCCAATGCAAGGAACATAATATTTTGGACTAGAGTATATATTTAGTATTATTTTTGAATTTTGTCCATCTTTTAGTTTTATATTAAGTAATTTCTTAAAATTGAATTGGTCTATATAGTTGGTGTAAAAACAGAGAAGCAATATCAACAAACAAATAGTTCCTTGAAATTTTGTAGACATCTAAAATTTTGTTATCCCTTCATTGAATGCTAAAGAACAAGCGGAAGTACAAATTTTAAACCTTTTTCGTGTTAGGATGTTTTTGTTTTCAGTCCCAGACCAGACCAGACTTCCGTAGTTATAAAATACACAGGGATCAGACGTTTACAAGACTAAACCAGATCAGACCAGCAAATTTCAGTCCGAAAAAAAACATCCTTATTGGTAGAAAATAATGGCGTTCTCTATTCAATAATTTCTTAATTAAATGATAATGAAATATATAAGGTTTAAGAAAATAAAACACAACACCCGAAATAAGGTGGTTATAATTTAGTACGGAGTAACACTTTGAAAATTTCCTCTCACTTATTCCTATTTTGTCCAAACCGGGCCAAATTAAACAGAAAACTTACATATATGGTCAAATTTAGACGAGATCACAATAAAATTATATTTACACGATAATGTCGGAACATTTAAATTAAAATCAGACTAGATTAGATACATTCAACCTTCGAAAAATACAAAACCATCTTAAGCTATATTTAAAGCCCTAACACTAAAACTAGATGAGTATGTTGAATTTGTTAAGATTGATAAAAATTTGACCCAGACACCTACATTTATTAAATCGATACAATTATGGAAAAATTATATTCACAAAATATTTTACTAATAAAACAAAGAAAAAATTATAGTGAAAAATACTCGCTTCGTCTCATTTCATCTGTCTTACTTTCTTTTTTTGGTTGTTTCAAAATGAGTGTCATGCTACCTTTCAATCTTTTGATTAATAATTCTACCAAACCAAGTGAAGACACATAAAATGTAACAGAAATAATAGTTGAAATTAGGGTAATCATCTACAATAAATACTAATAACCAATTTAGAAAATAATTCAAACATTACTTATTTTAATTACAAATATATTACAACGTTAACTGATTTGGTCCGAAAATTGGATTAATGAAATGAATTTGTAAAGTACTTAAAAGTTAGAACCATGGGCGGAGGGGGCGCCACTCAGGTCACCAGCTACCACCTAAACTTAGTAAAAAATGGTGTGTACATTTTTGGTGAAAATTTGTTTTGTTTAGTATTGGCTGACTCAGCCGCCCGTTCTAGACCATCTCATCTCCCAAAGTGTGATTATTGTTTGCTCTTGAAATGGAAGTTTAGAACCCGTCTTTATCTCTATTCGGAATAAATTAGAAAAAATGGCAGCCATAGGACCACCGAGTTTGGCATTTACAAAAATAAGACCTAATTATAATATGGACGATAATGAGACTAAAGAAATGTGAACTGACAAAAGTGTCCTCGTATAAATAGTAAAATCTGCTCCTGCAATCACTTTCTCTTCCGTCTGAACAAGAGCTCGCGTACAGTCATTACCTTCCTCTTCCATTCGAACCAAAGCTCACGCACAAGGATGGTTCCCAAACCAGCGGTTCAACTCCGATGAATGGCAACAACATCCAGCGGCAGTGCGTCTGCCTTGGCAGCCGGCGATGACACCTCGCCTCTGCCGCCCCCTTTCTCCGCCGCCTAGTTCGGTCTCCGCCCTCGTCGTCGGTTACAATCCCTTGATCTTCTTCTACTTTCTTCTGTCCGCAAAAATCCGCTAGACTCTGGACATTAAAGCCCAATCAGAGACATATATTTAGATCTGGAGCTCCAAGTTTTGTTCGCATCGGAATCCAGGGCTTCCAATTAGGTGTTGGCGGCGGTTCAAAAATGGTTGCGATTGCACTTACGGGGGTTGATGGATCATGTGTGTTGGAGGTGGAGCGTATTGGGGTCATGTCTTCGTCGTGGCTGGTGGCAGAATCGGGCGGGTTGGGGGTGGATCGACGTTTGGGGGCTGGATCTAGGCTGGTGGAGGCTGGGATGGGACAGGGGCGGACGACGGTTGCGGGATGGGATGGGGCGGGGTAGGCCAGGAGCCAACAAGCAGAAGGAGCGAGGCGGCTATGGCGCTGGTCACTTTTACGGCGACGACGGCCACCGGAAGTGACAGGATGACGGTCACTGGAAGTGGTGGGGCGGCGGTTACTTGACGGGTGGGTGGCGGTCATTCAGAAGTGGCTGTCAGAGACCGAGTGATTGCAAATAGTCCAACTGGGTAATCATAATTGGATCGGGTAACTATAACTGATCAAATCGGACAATTGTAATTGATTGAATCAAGTAACTGTAAGTGATCAGATCGAATAATTGTAACTGGTTAGATCGGGTAACTGTAACTGGTGGGGTTGATTAATTGTAAATGATCGGGACGTTTAACTGTAGTTGGTCGGACATGTAACTATAATTGATTGGACGAGTAATTGTAACTGGCGGTGGCAATTGTAACTGGTTGGACGAGTAACTGTAACTATTTAAACGTATAAATGTAACTGGTCGGACAGGTAACTGTAATTATTTGGACGTATAATTGTAACGGGTGGAATACGTAACTGTAATTTTTTTTATCATGGGATAAGTAACTGTAATTATTTGGTACAAGTGTAAGTGATCGTATCAATTAATTGTAAATCCCCACGGAATTAATTGGGAAGAAGGATATAAGAGTCAATTTCTTTAAACTTGCATCTGCCGGGGAACGGGGAAGAATGATACGTAAGCAACGCAAGCATATTGAGTAGTTTGCTGGATATTAGTTAGGCAGGGGTATATTTGATAATTCCTATGCCAAACTTACTCATAGATCATACGTATGGTCTCTTTTCTGGCAACCATTAAAAGAGCTCCTATATTTGTCCAAGTCCATTTATTTAGCTATATTGATGACCTAATCCCAATAAATTATTATTGTGTGCTTCTTGATCTCTTCTAAAGGCAAAAGGTCCAACACTAAAATTCTTGGTGGGTTAATGGGGTATGAACTGCAGATTCATTTTTTTTGGTATTTAAAACACCAAGTGTAATTTTAATTGTTTGCTATTATGAACTGGATACTTATTCACAACAAAATATAAGAATAAAATGGTTATACACTTATATATGTGAAATGTATTTCATTTGATTGAGATAAGATTATTTTGTCAATTTGTAATTAGGAAAAAAATAGAAAAAATTTCATTTGGAAATGTGTGCAAACTCATCGCGTTATGCCAAATTTCATCATATATTGTTGGGGAGGATGTCATAACCATGGCCGTAGGGATAGGCAGCAGCGGCAGATGTGGTCGTGCGGCGGGACTGCAGCAGTAGGCAGCTGTGTGGCGCCGGTAGGGCGAGGCTAGAGGCTAGGGTTGGAGAAAAGGAATAAGAGGTTAGGGTTTTATAGGTATAACATGCATGAAGGGTATATTAGACCATAAAAAAATTTGTTATTTATTTATTTATTTATTTATTTATTTATTTATTACGAAATTAATTTAGTATTTTTTTTTGGAATATTCTTATAAACCTACTCCCTCTGTCCCTAAATGTTGTTCCAATTGCGGATTACGAAGGTTAACCGACGATAAAGTTAAATTATCTATGTGAAAACTTGGATTATTTTTAGTAAATAAAATTTACATATTCAGAAACTACATTAAACCCGCTACAAAGCCTGCAAAAAATAATTCAACTTTTATAAAATTTTGATATAAAAAGTAAAAGTTTAAGAGTGATTTAAGTTGACCCTCGATAAGCAAAATGGAAATTCTTTTAGGAACGGGGGGAGTATTCTAGTTCTGCTCATGTTAATGCCAACATGATTGGGGTGAGAATTTAACCTGCGACCTCCTCTTTGGGAGATCAGTAGTGATTTCATCAGACACAAAGTACTTGGCACATTAATTAAGTATTAATAATTTCAACTTATAATTAATGGATTACACCACTTTTGACATGCTTCGTAATTGTTGTAATGCAAAGCAAAAAATAGGATCGTAACCGAGACTGGTCAGTCTTTGTCTGAAAATTTGAGGCTCGGGTCCTGGACTTCTTTATCGATTGTTCAGTCTTGATCCCGACGCAGAACCGCTACTTCCGACCCAGGTCTATCCACATTTCGTGGAGCTGTTCTGTAAAGAGTTCGTATTAGAACTCTCCGTAGTCGGTTCTGTCCCTTGTTCCACCTGCGTGGTTAGTCATCAACAAAACCACATACTCAACATACACTATTACACCCCCTCAAGCTGTGCAGGGGGAACAATGCGCAGATTATCACGAAGAATAATGAATCGTTGAGGAGATAAACACTTAGTAAAAATATCTGCCAGTTGAGACTGAGTAGGAATATATTTAACATGTAGATCTCCATGAGCCACCCGTTCACGAACAAAGTGATAGTCGATATTAATATTATCGCAGTACAGCGTAGTAGGATCACGAACGGGAAAGCCCAACTCAAATAGCACCGAGCGAACATGAAGAGTATCCTGAACAGTGAGTGCAACAGCTCTGTATTCAGCCTCAGTGGAAGATCTGGAAACAGTTGGTTGCTTCTTGGAACGCCACAAAATAAGAGTAGGCCCTAGAAAAATAGCACAGCCTGAGGTAGAGCGACCAGTGTCTAGGCAGCCAGCCCAGTCGACATCGGAATATGCAATAAGAACTGGGCGATCACGAGAAGCCTGTAGAAGAAGTCCATGTGTGGATGTGCCCTGTAGATACCTGAAAATACGCTTCCTAGCCAACATATGTGAAGTATGGGGGGCATGCATAAATTGAGAAACCAAGTGTACAACAAAAGTAATATCTGGCCTAGTCAAAGTTAAATACTGTAATGCACCTACCATACTCCTGTACTCCGTGGCATCTGCAAGAAGCTCCCCATCAGTGAGAGGGAGTTTAGTGCGACTCGGGAGAGGAGAACGGACAGGTTTTAATGTATGAAAGTGAAAACGAAGAAGTAGATCAGATATATACTTATGCTGAGAAAGAAATAAACCGGACGGAGTCCTAGTCGCATGAACGCCCAGGAAAAAATGCAAATCCCCCAAATCCTTCATGGCAAAGCATTTAGCAAGAAGGGATAAGAAATGAGACACTAATTTTGGGGAATTGCCTGTAACTATAATATCATCAACATATAGTAATAGATAGATAATATCAGAATGATGCCGAAAAAAAAATAAAGCATTATCAGATCAGCTGCAGACAAAACCATGAGAAAGAAGGAAGCTACTGAAACGGTGAAACCAAGCACGAGGTGCTTGTTTAAGGCCATAAATAGCTTTACGGAGTCGACACAAGTGATGAGCAAATTGGGGATGAACAAAACCTGGTGGCTGACGCATGTATACCTCCTCCGTAAGACTACCATGAAGAAAAGCATTCTTGACATCTAGTTGGCGTATGGGCCAACCAAATGACACTGCTAAGGTAAGAACAAGGCGAACAGTAGTAGGTTTAACAACGGGGCTAAAAGTCTCAGTAAAATCAATACTTGCTTGCTGATTAAACCCCTGTGCAACTAAGCGAGCTTTATAGCGATCAACAGACCCATCAGCCAAATACTTAGTCTTATAAATCCATTTAGACCAAACCACATTCTTGTTAGCATCAAATGGAACTAAATCCCAAGTATGATTAGAGATAAGAGCATTAAATTCTTCTGCCATAGCAGCTCTCCACTTAAGATGTTTATTTGCAGAAGAAAAACAATTGGGATCAGGTGTGTTAACAACGGTGCTTAGTGTAAAAATAGTTTTTGGTTTAAAAATTCCGGATTTGTACTGGGTTTGCATTGGGTGAACATTAACAACCGGAGATGAGCTCTCAGGGGATGGGGCAGTTGTCTCGGCATAAGAAGTGGCAGGCTGAGGGTTTTCAAGGCTACTGACTGGTGGGGCCAGTTGAAGGGTTGCAGCAGGTGTGTTTTGATGGTGAAGGGTTGCTGCAGGTGAGGTTTCAAGGTTTGCAGCAGGTGGGGTTTGTGGCAGCGGGCTACTGGGAATGGTGGAATGGCAAGTGGATGAGGGCAGGTCATAGACGGGTGGGGGCTGGAGAGTGCAAGGTGATGGGATGCTAGGAGCAGTGTGGGGTTGATCTCGGCTGGGATGATAAATCAGGGAGGCAAACGAAGGCATAATAGAAGAGGACACAGCAGGACGAGCTAGACCAGAATAAGGAAAAATATTTTCTAAAAAACGGACATTTCTGCTAATATAAACACGATCAGATGTAGGATCAAAACAACGGTACCCTTTATATTCAGACGCATATCCCAAGAAAATACACATAACAGACCGTGGGTGCAATTTGTTAGCAGATGATGCAGAAAAATTGGGAAAGCATGCACAACCAAAAACACGAAGAAACGATAAGTCGGGTTGAATATGAAAAAGTTTTTCAAAAGGAGACAAACCATGTAGAGTAGGAGAGGGTATTCTATTAATTATAAAAGTAGCAGTAAGCACGCCATCTACCCAAAAAGTAGCAGGCAAACTAGCAGTGATAAGCATAGTGCGAGCCAATTCAAGTAAATGTCGATGCTTACGCTCAGCAACGCCATTTTGTTGTGGAGTCTCAGGACATGATTTTTGAAAAATAATTCCATGGTCAATAAAAATGTTATGCATACTATAGTTGTCAAACTCACCCCCTGCATCACTCTGAAAAATCTTGATTTTGCGGTCAAGTAACTTTTCAATCATTAATTTAAAATGATGAAAATGAGTAGTAATCTCAGACTTACGCCGCATGGGATAGACCCAAGTAAAGCGAGAAAAATCATCTACAAAACACACATAATATTTAAAGCCTGAATGAGACAACACAGGAGACTGCCAAACATCAGAACGAATTAAATATAAGGGACAAGGACTATTATGAAAAACTTTATTAAATGGTAACCGTTGCGATTTTCCCAAACGACACGGAATACAATTAGAAATATTAGCAGAAGTACCAGAAATAAAATTGTTCAATCTAAGCTGATCTAACACACGAGAGCCACAATGGCCTAATCTATTATTCCAAACGGAAAGGGATGCAGTAGATAGAGCAACATGCGACGGTGCAGGCTGGCGAATGGGATAAATGCCATTATCACTATGAGCTCGAAGAAGGACCAACCCCGTTGTTAAATCCTTTACAAAAAATTATTTTTATCAAATATCACAGCACAGTTGTTATCAGCACATAATTTTTGAATGGACAAAAGATTATACTTAATGTGAGGCACATGCAAAACAGATTTTAAGTGAAGAGGTCTGGCAGACGAAGATAATGAGATCTAACCAGAATGCATAACTGGGAGTGTTGTACCATTTGCTACAATTATAGAATGAGAATTGGGAGAAAATGATTTATTAGTCAAAATACCTGAATGAGGAGTCATATGCGCTGAGGCACCTGAATCAGGATACCAAACCATCTCAGAAGCATCAGGAGCCTGAGCAGCAAGAGCAGGTGCAGTCGGCTGCACGAAACGAGAAGGACACGTGGAAGCGGGATGAACTGGTGCATAGCAAATTTGACAAATAACAGGAGGAGGAACGGAATTTCCCTCAGCTGAAGAGGAACCTGCATAGCCATGGTTAGTAGAAAAAGTAGATAAGGCATGCGTATAAAAATTTGACTGAACAGACATACCCGCTGAGCTTGGAGCCCCAAGAATACCAGCATGCGGTGCACCCTCTGGAAAATAGCCCGGTGGAGGATAACCATAGCCAAACTGTGGATGATAACCGTAACCATGACCACCGCGACCGCGCTGACCTCGACCTCCGCGACTGCGCTGACCGCGGCCACCACGGCCGCCGCGATTTCCCCTGCTGCGAGGAGCCTACCCTCCAGCCGGATGCTGCTGTCCACCTGCGGGCTGCTTTTGGACACCCTACTACGGCTTGCCACCTCCATGTGGGTGCTGTCCTCCAGGTTGCAACTGACCCGCAAAGGCTTGGGCCGGATTTAACTCCTCCTGAGCATTCATATACTGCAAACTTTGCTCCTTTTCAACCAATTTAGTTCGAAGATTTTCAAAGGTAAAACTATCCGGAAAGAGGTCCACCGATGTGATAAGAGACTCATAATCGCGACCAAGACCAAGCAAAATATACTGAAATAACTCTCTACGAGACACTGGAGCATTAATAGCAGCAAGGCGGTCAGCAATGTCCTTAATGTCATGAAGATAGTGTTCCATGGACTGATTTGAACGCTTCTTAGAGTGTGTAAGTTGACGTTTCAGTTCCATGTAGCGAGCCAAACTAGCAGACATAAAATGAGACTCTAAGCGATTCCAGATAGCAAAGGCATTTTTTAGTTCACGCACCTCAATTAAGACATCACGAGACAATGTAGCAAATAACCAAGAACGCACAGTTTGATCCAATTTGAGCCAATTATAATACTCAGGATTAATTGTCTCTTGATGATACACATCAAAAATATAAGGGGAGGGAGCAGGAATGGAACCATCTAAAATCCCCAAAAAACCATTGGACACCAAGAAGGACTCAAATTGAGTTCGCCAAGTTAAATAATCTTCGACTGCGGCAAGCTTCGTAGTAACAATATTGGTAATATTGAGTGCAGAAAAACCAATAGTTCTAACCAATTCAGATAAAGAGAAACCTGGAGAAGGTGTAGCAGTCATCCGTGTGCCAATGGGGCCTAGTGAAATACTAGAAGGCAGTGGTGCTACTCCTGGAGCACCTGCAAAGGTTGGCCCACTAAAGCTGGATCCAGATTGTTCGACGGAAGGAACTCCACCAATGCTTGAGAAAAAGGGTGTGGCCTGCGTTCGATCCGCCTGAGAATTGTATAACGGCGAGTAAACCGTCGGCTGGGTGGGAGACCAATTGAAAACCGGTGGCACCCACCCAACACCATCCGAAGCAGGAAGAACGGTGGATGGCGGCGGCAGGTCCGAGATTTGGGATAACACCGGTGACGAGAAAAGAGAAGCAGACGTGGATGACTCGGCAGCGGAAAAAGTGGATCCAAAGGATGCAGCTACAGTAGTCGACATTACTGGCTCAGTGAAAAAAGAGAAAGAAGCATGGCCGGCGGCGGAAGAGCCTGCTGCGGCGGAAGAAGTATCAGCAGAGGACATGGCCACAAAAGAAATTTGGTTTTTGTTTGTAGGGTAATTATGTTCTGGCTCTTGATACCATGTGAAAATAATGATCAGGCTTAACCATAATGGTAGCCCTGACAGATATATATATAGAGAATAAATGTCCAAATTACAATATGAGTCCCCAATAATAAATAAATATAAAATCTACACTATTACTACGTAGTTTCTAGTCTAATCTGGTCTAGCATGATCTTTTTACGTCTTGTATGGTGTTGCCTTGTCTAAATTGGCCGTTTGAGTGTATGTTTTATGTGTAGTTTACTAATATATAAGTCTCATCTAGTATAACCTGATCTACTTTAGTGTAGTTTGAATATTTAATCTGATTTAATCGGATTTGATTTGTAGTTGAAATCAATATAATAAAAAATATGGTGTGTTATTACCAGGTCTTATTGAGTTCTCCATCCTTTAAAAATGTATGTAGTCTATTATATGGACAAGATATATATTCACCCGTGATAAAAAGTTAAAAATGATCAAACTTTCGAATATGAAACTACGACGAGACAAGATTTATTATGCAAGATAAAACTACAATTAATATACAAAACCAACTTAATTAAGCTACTTTTAAGAGTTTTTTCCTGGAATAATGCTAATTAAATAAATAATTCCCCAAATACTGTTGGATTAAAAATAATTCCCAAAATACAGTTGGAGTTAACCATGGTTAAATGCGCAATACAAAATTAAAGCTGCCACTTGAAGTGGCGGCTCTTGTGTTTATGAATTCCTTGTAAATTCCCGTTCTTTACCGCAATACTTTTCCTTACCTTCACCATCTTCGTTTTTATGCCTAAGTTTTTAAACCATGTGCCTAAGAACCGTATCCTTCTTTTTCTTAATGAATTATTAATAGGTTTTAGGATTTCCCTTCTCCACCCACCCGCCACCATACATTCAATCTTCGCCTAATCATAAAGATTCTTTTTTTGTGTTTCTTTAATTCTATCGAATCTTACTAATACTACGTAATTGTTCATCCACAAAATATACCTTTAATCTTTTATTGTTTATATGTTTGTTTGTCATAGAGAGGGAGGGAGAAAGAGGATAGGGATGGAGGAGGGTGATGCTAGACGGGAAGAGGAGAAGTTGTTGGAGGGGTGGCGATATTGGATTTTGATATGCTTTGCTAGACGGTGGCATGGAGGCCCATGGGGGAAGCTGATAAATTTGGAAGGCGAAGAGGAAGAAATGGGTGGGCATGAATACGAGATTAAATTCCTGCACATACCACTAAACGAAAAATATTTGCATCTAAAATTGCAGTCAATACAAGAGCCACTACTTGAAGTGGCGGCTTTCCTTAAATGTAGTTAATCCCAACAGTATTTTGGAAATTATTTTTAACTCAGTAGTATTTTGGGAATTATTTATTTAAGTGAAAGTTCCCGAAATAGGACTAAAAAGTTTGAAAATTCCAAAATAGGACTGCCAAGTTTTTTATTCCCAAAATAGGAGTAATTACTGTCATGTTTGGAAAATACTGCCATGTTAGAATTCTGGTACTGCCAAAACATGACAGTAATTAGTCCTTTTTGGGAATAAAAACATGACAATCCTATTTTGGAATTTTCAAACCTTTTTAGTCCTATTTTGGGTAATATCTCTTTATTTAATTAGCATTATTTCGGGAAAAAAGTCTCTTTTCTCTGGCTCTCCGTCTCTCTAGCCTCTATGAAGCATCGACACCAATTCACCCATAGACACTAATTCGTCGGTAGCTCGGTAACTTCGTCGGATCTCCGCACTGTAGCTGACGAACGAATACATCCAGCCCTCTTTAATTCGTCCGTTGTCTCCAAATTCGTCTTAATTTCTCACTCTGTAAGTTTCTAAACTATGTTTTTTAATGTTAATCCCAATTTTATTCATCAATTTGTAAAGCTGTAATTCCAAAGCTTGAAGTTGATTGTTTTGTATTATATTGTTTGTTATAATCTGAATACTAAAATTGATTTATACGGAGTAAAAAATTTCAGGATGCAAACGTTGAGTGTTCATAATCTGTTTCAGAGGATAGCTTAGCACCCAATTTTTTAATATAAACTGTGTTTTTCTGAAATAAATGTGTGGCTCTTCTGAAACAGTGGCTATCCTCTGTGTGGTTAACTTATTCTAATTTAATGTGTAACGTGGTTGTTTGAGTTTATTTTAATGTCTTAATGATTTTCTATGGAATGTGCATTTTATACATTTTGGTTATGCTTTATTTTCTAGAAAAAAGTTATCATATTTAGTGACTTGCGTCATTAATTTTGCTCCAACTCTTTTTCAAGTAAAGTCAAAGGTAATTGATGAGATCTGTTAAGTTTTATATGGGAAGTCTTTTGATTATAAAATTGTACTCCCTCCGTAACTTTAAAATCTTCCCATTTCAAAAGTAGGTAGATTAAGAATAGTGAAAGATGATATGAATTATTGAGGGTATGATGGGAAAATGGTGGAATAATGTGGTGGAATGTAGGATAAATCCAAAAAAAGTAGTTGTAATAGTGTATTATTGTAAGAATTATTGAGGGCATGATGGGAAGATTTAGAATTGGGAAGATTTTTTTGTTACGGACGAAAAAGGAAAGTGGGAAGATTTCTAAGATACGGAGGGAGTAATTATTTAATCTTTGATTGTGTTAAATTTTGAGTTGGTAATCTTGTCTTACTATGTGGAGGGCGGTATCTACCTATGCTGTTAAGACACGGAATTTCATCCTAAAAGGTCAACCTGATAGGAGGAGTAGCTCATGTGTTAATATAGCACTTCGTTCATCCAAATCTTCCGGTGTGGGACATTTAACACCCCTCCTCACGACCAGACACTTCGTCTGGATCGTGTCATCATTCGTTTTTTTTCATCGGTCCGTTTTTTTTTCTTTCATCCGGCCATAATTGTCATATTTTTATAATCGTGTCATCACGATTCATAAGGGGCCCCACACCATGGATCGATTTGGCTCTGATACCATGTTAAGATCCATGTTAAGATCCGGGGTTCCATCCTAAAAGGTGAACCTGATAGGAGGAGTAACACATGTGTTAATAGAGCACTTCGTTCATCCAAATCTTTCCGGTGTGAGACATTTAACATATGCTTGAAAAATACTTCGTTTTCATGTAGAAATTATACTCTTCTCTTTTTCATGTAGAAATTATATTGCAATTAGCTTGCAGGTGTAAAGGTACTAGCTTGCAGGTGTAGAAATTATTTGTTGTCATATTGTTGCAGATATACTTTGGTGTATAAGCTAAAGTTTTTGCCTACTTTATTGTCATATTCGGGTCATAGTGTTTGTCTCATTGCAGGCACAAAAAAAAAGATAAAGAATTACAAAAAAGAAAAAGAATGACATTGAGATTGAGAAGATCGATGAGGAATATGTAGATAAGAGAATCAAATATGCAGAATTGTATCAAGATGTATAGAAAGAAGAAGAATGAATGATAAGATCCAAAGCCAAACAATATACTCCATAATAGATGAATGTAATACATTGAAATAATGGCTTGGATTGTTTATTTATAGTGATACTTTCATATGTTATTTTTGTTTCTTAGTGATACTGTCATATGTTATTTTTGTTTCTTTTTGTTGCATTGTATGTGTTTCTTATTTTTTGCATCATGTTTCATTTTCTGGTATTTGTGTTCACTACAAGAATTCTCGCGCTTTAGTGACGGAATTTCCGTCACTAATTCCGCCAGAAACATGTTTAGTGACGGAAATATGTGGCAGACCGTCCCCCACTAAATTCTGGATAGTATTGCGTTTACTAACGGTTTTTTAAAGCTGTCGCTAATCCGTGGCGGAATTCAATGGCGAATTAATCTACCATAGTCTATTGTGACATAAAGTCTGCCACTAATTTCTGTCACTAATCAATTTTCAAATATTTAAAAAAACGCATTTTATTTAAAAATAATTAATGATTAGAATTTATTAGCTTTATTTAAAAAAAACAAGAAAATAATTAAAAATAGTAAGCAAAATCAAATCATAAAACATTCTATTTGAAGTAAATTAAATACACAATTGAATAATAGCAACTTTTGCATCAATAGATATCATTATATAACCCAAAAGTCATTAAGATCAGTACTGGTACCTAGTTCATGTACCATACAAAAATCACAAAAAACATACATCACATCCAACTATTTACACTTTAAAGTGTACAAACTTTTCAATACTAAAACAACATATCTAATGGGACATAGAATGTCCATTTGATTCTTGGGAGCCTTGAGAAGAGAAATCAGCTTGTGGGAAAAAGCCTTCTGCATCAATTCCATGGGATTTAAAAAACGAAAGCCATGTATCTTCAAAAGTCTTAGGTTGTGAATCGGGGTCTTCATACATCAAACTTTCATCCACAAGAGGCATTGCCGATGGACACTCATGACCTTGTGAAGATAACCATTTTCTCATTTGTTCATCCCAATAGATACAAAACTCGTACACGCGTCGTGATGATGAACAACATCCTTGATGTTGTGACTCTAACTTTTGAAGGAATGCTTTGGAGTACCTTCCAGTTCCAAATACTCGTTTCCTTTTGCACCCAGCCACTTCAAAATACAAAGAATACATTTTAGATAATGCAACTTTTGCCGCCTTAGATAAGCCAATTTGTGCTTCTGATGATTGGGTGTGTTCACTTTCAGCTTCATGATAAGTGTTAGACAACCTGTTAATATGTTCCTGTGCATACAAAATGATACAGAATCCAAGTTACATAATACCAAGAACACAATAATCTAATACCAAGAACACAATAATCCACTGCCATTCTGTCTGTTACAAGAACCCTATACTAATGTGGTTTCTCACTTCTGCAAGATGGGCACAACCAATAAATTCATTTAGGTTTTCACCTACTGACTGTCCCTTCTCCTTTCATTTTCCTTATCTGGGTGAAAGATGTCACAATCTCTCTTTTTCATTTTATTTTCTCATTCGTTTTTGCTCTTCTTTGTATTTATTTGAGATGTAGTGATCCAGTTATACAACACATCTTAGTATAAAACAATACACTCAACCTGTTAATATGTTTTCAACCTGTTAATATGTTCCTGTACAACTTGTTGAATGTCCAGAAAAGTTTGTTCTCAATTATTTACTCCGTATATGCTTAGTATAAAACAATACAATCATGTACACACTTGTATTTAGATTATTATTACATTCTAAAAATATATATACCATGTGATCCAGTTATATAATTTCCACCATTCATCAAATCATTAAATACGCAATTAAATTCAGATAATCAGACACACAAAAACATTGAAAAATGAAAAGTGAAAAAATAATGGCATACCATAACTTTTTTATTGTGAGGAATAATCAATTAGCTCTCCATTTTTCCATTTGTCGGGATGGAACGTCTTACAAAGCTTCAAGGGATTTATGTGTTCACCGGTAAGTCTCAACTAAAACGAAATGCAAATACTCATCAAATGAATAATTAAAAGTATTAAACTTATAAAATAAACTAAAACGAAATGCAAATAGTCATCAAATGAATAATTAAAAGTATTAAACTTATAAAATAGGAAAAACGTAAGGATTTCAGCAGTAAGGTAGAGATGGAAAGGTAGTATTGTAGCTGAAGTAACTAATGAACTATAAAAATACATTAGTGACTTATCCTGTTCGATCAATTAGTTCTAGATACACTAAGGAACAATTCCCATATTTGCTACTTCACTACCTCAGAGTTTCAATAGCCTGCCATTCTGTGCAATGACAAGTCAGCAAATGAATTAAGGTTTAGAGATAATAGAAATTACGAAAAGAGGACAAAATACGATAGGAATTCAGACCACAATTTCAGCGGATATGATATTTCTGAAGGAGAGAGTTTTTAGAGATCAGAGAGGGTGAGAGAGATTAGAGAGGTCAAAGATGGAATAGCCAAGTTTTTTTGTATTAATTTAAACATTAGATAATCTTTAGTAATATTTATGTAAATGACTCTCCCACCGGTAATATTTATTTAATTTATTCATCATAGTAAAAACAGAAAAGTTATCAACTGAAAAGAAAAAAATTATCAAATGACACAACAAAGCAAGTTTCATAATAAAAACCTGAAAAAACTGAAAATAAATGAAAAACGAAAAGTGAAAACTGAAATTTTGATTTCTATATTCAAAGGAGATAGAAAACCGAAAACTGAAAAACAATGGCAGTCTCGAGTATAAAACTGTCGCCCTATATCACCCAATGAAGTACTAGAAATGAAAATCATCAACCAAAGTTTCATAATAATTTAGAAAATTACCTCTTCCTCAGCCACATCAACTGCGGCTTTAGATCCTCCGTATTGTTTGCACCTGTCCCCACCAGCAATACGATTCTTCTTACCTGACTCGGATGCCCTTTTAAATTGCTCTGACCACATATATTCTTGCACCGCAGCCCAAGTGAAGTTATTCATTGTTGCAGGTCGCTTTTTCCTTGAAATTTTAATAAAGATATGACATTAAATTCCAATTTATTTAAATAAGCCACAGATTAAAAAGTAACATCATTCATTGTGCTAACCTGATATCACCCATAATCCTTGAATAAGCATGACTCTTTAAATGATTTTTGTAAGCTTTCATGATATCTTCAGGTTTTAGAAGTATCCCAAGTCACTACATCCTATATGACAATGGTTCTTTAATCATAAAGATCATATAAAGAATACAGTGTTTTAAAGATGTGTTTATTGTTATAAAATCATCTTATGGTCTGGACTGTCTTTAGCGTTTTAGAGGCCCAAGACAAAAAGGTTTAACATTTAGAAATCATCTTCAATCAAATTTTTATTTATCCATCACATAGCAATACTACATAATCTACTTATATTTAAATTGTGAAAGGATGTTAACTTGGGCATTTTTCCGTTGCTACAGGCCCGCGGACGTCTTCTTTTTGCGCAGCGATCAACTAACGGGAGGCTTCCGTCTGCTTCCCTCTTCTTTCGGTCAGCGCGACCTCAGCTTGCCAGGGAAAATATTCCAGCTGATAAATCGATTAAAGTTGGGCTGATCCAGCTGATAAATCGATGAGTTTTGCTCTTTGTACACACATTAGTACACACATCTATACCCACTATATATACCTAAAAAAATTACCCCCTTTCCCATTCTTTTCTTTCTTTCTTTTACCCCTTCTCTCTCTTCACCCTTACTTCTTTTCTTTCTTCTGCGACCTCTCTCCCTGATTTCCTCCGTGCCTTCTCTATATTCTTCTTCTTCTTCTTCTTCTTTTGTTTCTTCTTGCACCAACACAAACAAAGTGACAATGGATTTTCGTAGCTCAAACCAGAAGCTCCCATCAACCACCCATAATATTGAGGTAATGATTTAATTCGATTTTTCTTTGTGCATTTTAGGGTTACTTTTAATTAAAATTTCCAGTTTTTTGTATATCATGTATTTTACAAGGCTTATTAGTTGAATAATATGTATTATTGTTAGAGAATGTAGTGTTAGTTATTGAAGTTTTAATTCAATTACTCTATTTCACATTTATGCTTATAACATGTTTGTTGAAATGACTCAATGAATATTTTTGTTAAAATTCAAGACTTTTACTTTCCTTTTTTGCTAATTAGTTCAAGATTCTAACTTTCTTGTTTCCCAACTTAAATAATGTTATACGTAGTATGTTTTTATTGACTAATTTATTTGATTAGCATGCTTTTGCTATTTTAAGTAAATTATGTGGAGTATATGTTATGCTGAATTTTTGACTACTTTCTTACATTGATATAGGTTTGTTCAGACCCTAGTTTGTTCAATAAATCTGTTTTTATGTTTTTAAGTGTTTTAAGTTGGTTTATGAATTATTTTGTAAGGTTGGTTTTTAGGTTTACTAGTTTTTGCTTGAAGCACTTTTTTACTGCTCATTTATAAATGGATATAGTTTTACAGTGATGAGGAGCATGGTGATTGAATCAAATGTCTTTATGAAATAGACGCTCAATCATGTTTGATGAGTGACTGCCATTAATATATTATTGCATTTTTATACTTTGCTAGTAATTATGAACTCTTGAAGCCTAGTTGTGGTCTTTGGATATGGTTCTTACACTATATGACAGCTTAGTGTATGTTATTCAGAGCGAAATACTAATATGTGATTTATTGTTTCCATACTCAGAATGCTTTTTCACTTCTTCCGGAGGCTTAAAGAGCTATGTGCACCCCTAAATGAGCTGAAAATTGTGCCGCAGGTGGATAGGTCGGGTGAGATGTATTGCGGCACCTTCAAAGTTGACTCAGAGTCCTAGAAAGAGAGTACCATCATTTTTAGAGTTGGGAGTACTAGTGCATCCCTCAAAATTCTCCTTTCGTTTCTCCATTTCTCGAATTGTCCTAAACTTAAACTGAGTTTTATGTTGAATTGTAGCAAGACGCTTCATGTGAAAGCCATTTCCGACCTTTAATACTTGTATATACTTGAAAGTTTGTTTCCATCAATATGTATTTGGTAATTATATTTGAAATGTTCATATAAGTTGCTTGGGGGTGATTATGATTCATTTTAGTTATATCTAAAATGTCCATATGTGGTAATTATCTTATGTCTTCATTTATATTATCTCTGCGTGATTAAAAAAATTATTTGTGTGTTTATTTATTTTGTCTGTGTGTAGACAATCATTGTTTGTGTGGTTTTATTTTGTTTGTCAATAGTCGAAATATCGCATGTCTTCATTTATATTGTCTATGTGTGGTTAAATTATTTTTTATATGTTCATTTATTTTGTATGTAGAATAAATGAACGGTTAACGGTTCATCTTCATTAATTTTGTAGTGCTTCGTCAAAACATCATTTATGTCTTCACTTTATTGTCTGTGAACGGTTAACATATTGTTTGTTTGTTTGTTCATTTATTTTGTCTGGACATAAATAATAATTGTTTGTGTGTTCATTTATTTTTCCCCAACGTAGACAAATTATCTACAACAAGTCACCAAAATGAGTATGAATAACAATTTTGTTTTTCAATGAAGTTAGGGAAAATCACATATATGGTCCCTCAGTTATCCACGAAATTAAAATTTCAGACTTGTATTTTTGAGATTGTAAATGTCACCTCTCAATTGTCCAAAATGTTGTAAATGTAGTCCTTTAAGCAGTGAAATGTATTCCCGCTCACATTGTATATTCCACCCCTCAAAAAGACCACATTTACAACATTTTGGACAATTAAGGGGTGACATTTACAATCTCAGAAATACAGGTCTGAGATTTTAATTTCGTGAATGACTGAGAGACCATATATGCGATTTCCCCATGAACTTAAAAATGTACTAAAAGCATAATTTCAATTCCTTGGACAAAATCGAAAGTCATTATCTGAATACACAAGATACACTATGAAAATACAAATAATTCAAGTCTAATTAAAGTCAAAATAAAAGTGAAATACAAACACTGAATATACACTCCAATAAACACACAAACAATTATATTATATGCTACACAGACAAAATAAACGAACACAAAATCAATGTTTTAGTCATGCATAAACAATATAAACGAAAACACGGACAATAATTTTTCTACACATGCAAAATAAAAACATACACAGACAATATTTTAACCACACACAAACAATAACTTTACACGAACAAAATAAAAGAACAAAATGACAATTCTTAAATCACAAGTACACATTGTCATGTGGACATTTCAGATAAAATTATTAAATACATATTCATCAATAAGATAACATATTGAATACATACATATTCTCTTTTCTGCTTATAGGTAAATATCAATTGTCAATCGCTCAATGAATCAAAATAAGAGTTGTTCTCTTTAAATCACGTTCAAGCTGGTGCTGGTGGTACCGAGAGCAATGACTGAACTTCAATGGTCATGCAAATGTATAAATTATGTTGCGTCAAGGCCTGGTCCAACCCATTACTTGTGTCCCATACCTCATAGCACTTGAGACAGATCCAAAAGAACAAAATTCAAAGCTGGAACATCATTTATTGATAAACATCTACCCATATACACAAAAGTCTTCCAGAATCTTGATCAAACAGCAAAAAAATTAACCGGGCGGACTTGCAGTGTGTTCAGATCCTTCCTAAAAATTAAACCAATGTTAACCTCATTCCAAACATATCTGGTAACCTATTTGATTCAAAGTATAGTTGGCTTCAATAATTCATTTAACATATTTACATGGATTCACCCATGTATAATAAACTACAAAATAAACTACCATAAACATAATAATCAAATAAACCAATAAATAAAAATAATTATGTCATTATTTTAATTGGGAAAGAAGTACATTAGAATGTTGAACTAATTAATAGAAAAATTTAGTGAAAGTCTTGGATTTAAACGAAAAACCATTGAGTCATTTTAACAAACATGTTATGAGCATAAGTGAGAAGTGGAGTGATTGAACTAACATTTCAAGAACAAAGACTACATTCTCTTACCATAATACAAAATACTCAACTATTCATTGCTATATCATACATAATATACAAAAAAAGCTTGAAATTTAAATAAATGTAACCCTAAAATGCACATAGAAAAATCGAATTAGATTATCACCTTAATATTACAGGTTGTTGTTCGTAGCTTCTTTTTTGAGCTGCCAAAACCCACTGTCCCATCCTCGTCGATCGGCTGCACAGATTCCAGCTGCAACCACGCCACCGTTCTTGAACTCGGACTTAAGGATGATCGATTAAAGAGCTGCAAGGGAAAATGGATATTAGAGAGGCGATGATGGCTGAAACGGTCGACTGTTTGTTTGTGTTGGTGCAAGAAGAAACAAAATAAGAAGAATGAAGAAAGGGGAATGAAAATAAAAAGAAGAAACGGAGAAGATCAGGGAGAGAGGTCGCAGAAGAAAGAAAAGAAGTAAGGGTGAAGAGAGAGAAGGGGTAAAAGAAAGAAAAGAATGGGAAAGGGGTAATTTTTTTAGGTATATATAGTGGGTATAGATGTGTGTACTAATGTGTGTACAAAGAGCAAAACTCTAAATCGATTAAGAGTTTTGCTCTTTGTACACACATTAGTACACACATCTATACCCACTATATATACCTAAAAAAATTACCCTTTCCGATTCTTTTCTTTCTTTTACCCCTTCTCTCTCTTCACCCTTACTTCTTTTCTTTCTTCTGCGACCTCTCTCCCTGATCTTCTCCGTTTCTTCTTTTTATTTTCATTCCCCTTTCTTCATTCTTCTTATTTTGTTTCTTCTTGCACCAACACAAACAAATAGTCGACCGTTTCAGCCATCATCGCCTCTCTAATATCCATTTTCCCTTGCAGCCCTTTAATCGATCATCCTTAAGTCCGAGTTCAAGAACGGTGGCGTGGTTGCAGCTGGAATCTGTGCAGACGATCGACGAGGATGGGACAGTGGGTTTTGGCAGCTCAAAAAAGAAGCTACGAACAACAACCTGTAATATTAAGGTGATAATCTAATTCGATTTTTCTATGTGCATTTTAGGGTTACATTTATTTAAATTTCAAGTTTTTTTTGTATATTATGTATGATATAGCATTGAATAGTTGAGTATTTTGTATTATGGTAAGAGAATGTAGTCTTTGTTCTTGAAATGTTAGTTCACTCACTCCACTTCTCACTTATGCTCATAACATGTTTGTTAAAATGACTCAATGGTTTTTTTTTAAATCCAAGACTTTCACTAAAATTTTCTATTAATTAGTTCAACATTCTAATGTACTTCTTTCCCAATTAAAATAATGACATAATTATTTTTATTTATTGGTTTATTTGATTATTATGTTTATGGTAGTTTATTTTGTAGTTTATTATACATGGGTGAATCCATGTAAATATGTTAAATGAATTATTGAAGCCAACTATACTTTGAATCAAATAGGTTACCAGATATGTTTGGAATGAGGTTAACATTGGTTTAATTTTTAGGAAGGATCTCAACACACTGCAAGTCCGCCCGGTTAATTTTTTTGCTGTTTGATCAAGATTCTGGAAGACTTTTGTGTATATGGGTAGATGTTTATCAATAAATGATGTTCCAGCTTTGAATTTTGTTCTTTTGGATCTGTCTCAAGTGCTATGAGGTATGGGACACAAGTAATGGGTTGGACCAGGCCTTGACGCAACATAATTTATACATTTGCATGACCATTGAAGTTCAGTCATTGCTCTCGGTACCACCAGCACCAGCTTGAACGTGATTTAAAGAGAACAACTCTTATTTTGATTCATTGAGCGATTGACAATTGATATTTACCTATAAGCAGAAAAGAGAATATGTATGTATTCAATATGTTATCTTATTGATGAATATGTATTTAATAATTTTATCTGAAATGTCCACATGACAATGTGTACTTGTGATTTAAGAATTGTCATTTTGTTCTTTTATTTTGTTCGTGTAAAGTTATTGTTTGTGTGTGGTTAAAATATTGTCTGTGTATGTTTTTATTTTGCATGTGTAGAAAAATTATTGTCCGTGTTTTCGTTTATATTGTTTATGCATGACTAAAACATTGATTTTGTGTTCGTTTATTTTGTCTGTGTAGCATATAATATAATTGTTTGTGTGTTTATTGGAGTGTATATTCAGTGTTTGTATTTCACTTTTATTTTGACTTTAATTAGACTTGAATTATTTGTATTTTCATAGTGTATCTTGTGTATTCAGATAATCACTTTCGATTTTGTCCAAGGAATTGAAATTATGCTTTTAGTACATTTTTAAGTTCATGGGAAAATCGCATATATGGTCTCTCAGTCATTCACGAAATTAAAATCTCAGACCTGTATTTCTGAGATTGTAAATGTCACCCCTTAATTGTCCAAAATGTTGTAAATGTGGTCCTTTTGAGGGGTGGAATATACAATGTGAGCGGGAATACATTTCACTGCTTAAAGGACTACATTTACAACATTTTGGACAATTGAGGGGTGACATTTACAATCTCAAAAATACAAGTCTGAAATTTTAATTTCGTGGATAACTGAGGACCACATTTATAACATTTTTGACATTTACAATCTCAAAAATATGTGATTTTCCCTAACTTCATTGAAAAACAAAATTGTTATTCATACTCATTTTGGTGACTTGTTGTAGATAATTTGTTTACGTTGGGGAAAAATAAATGAACACACAAACAATTATTATTTATGTCCAGACAAAATAAATGAACAAACAAACAAAATGATGTTTTGACGAAGACATAAATGATGTTTTCACAGACAATAAAGTGAAGACATAAATGATGTTTTGACGAAGCACTACAAAATTAATGAAGATGAACCGTTAACCGTTCATTTATTCTACATACAAAATAAATGAACATATAAAAAAATAATTTAACCACACATAGACAATATAAATGAAGACATGCGATATTTCAACTATTGACAAACAAAATAAAACCACACAAACAATGATTGTCTACACACAGACAAAATAAATAAACACACAAATAATTTTTTTAAGCACGCAGAGATAATATAAATGAAGACATAAGATAATTACCAAATATGGACATTTTAGATATAACTAAAATGAATCATAATCACGCCCAAGCAACTTATATGAACATTTCAAATATAATTACCAAATACATATTGATGGAAACAAACTTTCAAGTATATACAAGTATTAAAGCTCGGAAATGGATTTCACATGAAGCGTCTTGCTACAATTCAACATTAAACTCAGTTTAAGTTTAGGACAATTCGAGAAATGGAGAAACGAAAGGAAAATTTTGGGGGATGCACTAGTACTCCCAACTCTAAAAATGATGGTACTCTCTTTCTAGGACTCTGAGTCAACTTTGAAGGTGCCGCAATACATCTCACCCGACCTATCCACCTGCGGCACAACTTTCAGCTCATTTAGGGGTGCACATAGCTCTTTAAGCCTCCAGAAGAAGTGAAAAAGCATTCTGAGTATGGAAACAATAAATCACATATTATTATTTCGCTCTAAATAACATGCACTAAGCTGTCATATAGTGTAAGAACCATATCCAAAGACCACAACTAGGCTTCAAGAGTTCATAATTACTAGCAAAGTATAAAAATGCAATAATATATTAATGACAGTCACTCATCAAACATGATTGAGCGTCTATTTCATAAAGACATTTGATTCAATCAACATGCTCCTCATCACTGTAAAACTATATCCATTTATAAATGAGCAGTAAAAAAGTGCTTCAAGCAAAAACTAGTAAACCTAAAAACCAACCTTACAAAATAATTCATAAACCAACTTAAAACACTTAAAAACATAAAAACAGATTTATTGAACAAACTAGGGTCTGAACAAACCTATATCAATGTAAGAAAGTAGTCAAAAATTCAGCATAACATATACTCCACATAATTTACTTAAAATAGCAAAAGCATGCTAATCAAATAAATTAGTCAATAAAAACATACTACGTATAACATTATTTAAGTTGGGAAACAAGAAAGTTAGAATCTTGAACTAATTAGCAAAAAAGGAAAGTAAAAGTCTTGAATTTTAACAAAAATATTCATTGAGTCATTTCAACAAACATGTTATAAGCATAAATGTGAAATAGAGTAATTGAATTAAAACTTCAATAACTAACACTACATTCTCTAACAATAATACATATTATTCAACTAATAAGCCTTGTAAAATACATGATATACAAAAAACTGGAAATTTTAATTAAAAGTAACCCTAAAATGCACAAAGAAAAATCGAATTAAATCATTACCTCAATATTATGGGTGGTTGATGGGAGCTTCTGGTTTGAGCTACGAAAATCCATTGTCACTTTGTTTGTGTTGGTGCAAGAAGAAACAAAAGAAGAAGAAGAATATAGAGAAGGCACGGAGGAAATCAGGGAGAGAGGTCGCAGAAGAAAAAAAAGAAGTAAGGGTGAAGAGAGAGAAGGGGTAAAAGAAAGAAAGAAAAGAATGGGAAAGGGGGTAATTTTTTTAGGTATATATAGTAGGTATAGATGTGTGTACTAATGTGTGTACAAAGAGCAAAACTCATCGATTAAAGTTGGGCTGATCGAGACATGAGAAATATCTCTCTGACACGGTCACACGGTCCAACCTCCTCCACTTATCTCTGTGCGTTCAAGATGGAGTGAAATCATTTCATTTTGATCCTTATCTCATCGTCTGCGCTCGCTTTTCCTTTGGTGCTGTTTGCCAAGATCTTGGTCTGTTCTCGCGAGACTGTAAGTGTCTTTGCTGTTTATTTTTTTTTATTTATTCTCCCTCTGTGTTCCATCGTTGTGTGTACTGCGTTGGACCGCTTATTTTCTGGGATTTTTTTGGGAGGTCGGGGACTCAGGGAGGTTGCTGCCTCAAATAAGTCATACCCAGTACAGTGGATTTTAGAATTCAAGGGGATAGTACATACGAACACAAAGATCGCAACCACACCTTGGAGGCTCTGCATCGATATGCCGAAATGCTGAATAATTACGAATCATAATATAGGTTATATGACTATAGGGTTCCATTTTTTCCAAAACGGGGGACTTTAAAAGCTGACCTTTGGAATTGAGTTTACAAATATGAAATTCAGTTTGACTACAAATATGAAATACGAAATGCTTTTACACCTTTTGATCTCCATTTACAAATATGAAATTCAGTTTTATATGTGTCAAAATATAATATACAGGTTTTTGATTAATGTTATGAGTTATGAAATATGAAATTCAGTTTTATATGTGTCAAAATATAATATACAGGTTTTTGATTAATGTTATGAGTTATGAAATATGAAATTCAGTTTTATATATGTACCAAAATATAATATACAGCGTACTAAACATGTGGTACACCGTACCGAACGCGTACCGGGATGAACGTACCCCCTTCGAACCGGATACGCTAGATCCAGCGAACCGCGTTCCCGTTCCCCGTTCCCGTTTCGAATCGTTCTGCGAACCATGTGACCATGGTCGGGGTGGCGGCCTTGTTAGCTACTCCTCCTGGGGTGCTGCTGTGTGTTGGGTGCTGTGTCTGTTTGTTAATTTGAGAAACTGGGTTTGAAAGTTTGCCTTCTGGTTTTGACTATGGTTGACTGTTGTTTCCTGGTGTTAGGTGTTCCTGCTGCATTCCTTGGAGTTGCTGAAATTGTAAGCCTCTCATGTTCCTGTGCATAACTTTTAAGTGTCTGTGTCTTTTAGTTGTGTTGTGTTGGTGTTTGAGTATTGTTTTATGTGGGGTGTTCGTTTGTTTGACAGTGCTTGCATTAATAATGGGGATGTATGTGAGTGTCTTCATGTTACTAAATCGGGTGACAGGTTAAACCAAACCTGCCCAAAGCTATGAAATTTTTTAGACGCCCCAAAAAGCAATGAATTAAAAAATATAATAGAACATTGTGAATTATTCAAATAAGAAACTAATAAGACAATAAGAGATCAATTAGACAAAGTCTCAAACATCTTAAAACTTACCTCGTGGTCCAACCCTTTTCTTATCTGCTGGTGGTGGTGGTAGTGTACAGCATTTTCCAAGATAATCTTTTCTTCCAACCAAAAACTCCCCCAAACTATTTGAAGAATTGAATGTGAAAAACTAAAACCAAAGTAACATGATAAATGAGAAAGGGAAGATTTTTACCCTTAGTATTATGTGTATTACCCTGTGACAGGCTCCATGAAAGAGAAAATATACTGCTTCTAAATCTATATACAAAGTTCCAATGAGTGCATTATGAAGTACTCAAGGACAAAACCAAATTGTTATAAAAAGGAACAAAGATAGATGTAACATCACCTCCCAACATCATATGACATACCTGTTCAGAAAGCTAAGAAACATATTGACGATTGTCATTAGTAGAAGCTAATGCAACCTGCAGTAGTATGGGAATTCTTTCACGAAATTATGTATGGTTTTGGCATCTAAAACCCAAAAATATAGAATACCTTCGGATAGAAGAGTTTCATAGATTCCCAGTGACACTTTGAACCTTCTTTGAACCTGTGGTAGTCATTCTCCATGGCTACAACAAAGCAAGAGTATTACCAGAAACTCCTCACTTGTCCTTTGCAGGAAAGCATGCAGATTTTTTACTTTTACCTAAACGAGTTTCTTCACAGCTTGAATCAGCCACAACCTAAAGTAAAGCTACTTTGCATAAATTTTAAAAACATTTTGTCAAAAAAAAGGTAATGCCCAGTTTTTCCAGTAGATTATATTATAATATAATATAGGGTGTATGAGTTTAAATTTAGCATCTTCCCTTTTTAAAGATATATCAGTTGAAGTTCACGAAAAAAGATAAACAATAAATAGAAATACACACATAAAGATTCTTGAAAAAAATTATTCATCACTTGCCAATAATATCTTAAAGTTAACTCAAATTGAATAGTGTTGATCTCTATTGCATCCGCATAAAGAAATTGAATAAGACAAATATGTTAAGTTTGTTGATTTTGAAAAATGGAAGTTCGAGGACATATAAAACCTCATAAACCCACAAAATAGAAGCAGGGGAAAAAATCAAAGTAGGGCATTTGTAAAGTAGACTCAATTTGAAAAAAGAAATGGGGTGTTCGTTTGTTTGACGGTGCGTGCATTATTAATGGGGATGTATGTAGGTTTGTTCATGTTACTAGATTTTTTTTATGAGTTTGGGTTGTCATTAGATTATTATGCCTTTGAGCCGTAAAAGAAATTGTTTTTCCTTTTGTTACCAGTATTTTTGAACGACCCACACCTGGCCATTTTGTCTGAACGTCAGTTAAATAGTTTTCATGTTGGTTCGGTGTCAATAACCTTTTTTGTGTTTAGTTATTGACGTTAGTTTGCTGGCCGTTTGCATAGGCCTTGCTTGTCACCGAATTTTAAACCGTTTGTGCTCATCGCCCTGGAATGTAAAGATGATGTAGTTTTCTTCACTGCTGGTTATATAGTGTGCACTTTGCGCTTTTTTAGTGACACTATTGGGTTATGGTGCGCTTTACTTATCTAGACCGCTAGATGTCGGCGGAAGAAAAACGTGAACGTCGACTTAAGCGCCGACGTCTGACGTACAGCCAGCGGGTTACGGACAGTCGAGTCAGCAGCGCTTGCACCCCCATCTCTCGTGAACGGGTCTGTGCCCGTACAATTCTGCCAGGTTTGTCTCCCATGTACGTACAGTTTCTTTATGCTTTCTCTACGCTGGCGCTGTTGGATATACGGACTAACTAATTTTCCCCTTGGTGTTCCACAAATTCCCCTTTGATACTGTCTAAACAAATCCACCATTCTGCGCTTACATATGATCCTTGATATTGTTTGTTCCCTTATCATTCTCTCTCTAAACGGTCTGGCATCATTACATACACTTTCATTTAATTATCCAATCATTTGCCAAAAAAAAACTACAAACAATGTGTATTCTGCATACTGCTGCCTTTGCTGTGCTGTTGTCTCCGTCCTCTGCCTTCTTTTCCCCTTCGTGGCTATCTCGTTTTTAAAAAAAAAAACAATGCTGCCTTACTCTTAAAATGTTTGCGCGCTCGGTGTGTTCTTTTTCGGGCTTCACTTGATGACTTCCTGAACTGTTCTGCATTGGTAGTCACAGCTTCGGTGCCCGCCCCTGCGGAGGGCTCCAGCAACCCATCCCAGGTTAGCAATACCGTGTATCGGCTCCAAACCGTACCTGATTGCGCGCTGTGCGGTGCTCGGCGGTTTCAGTATGAGGCTGCAAGTATGTGCTGCAGCAAGGGTGATGTTGTTCTATCCTCCACAGAAATGCCAGCGGCTTTGGCCCGATTGTTCACGGTCCGTGACCCTTTAGCCAAACACTTTCAGTCATGCATTCGAACATACAACAACACTTTTGCCTTTACATCCATCGGGATCTACAACTATGACAAAAGTCTCTGTCGACGAAACCAGGGAATATACACATTTAGAGTTCAAGGGCAAATATATCATTTCATAAATGACTTACTTCCCGATGGATGTCCACCTCGAAATCTTCAACTATATTTCTACGATACGGACAACGCGCTTGCGAACAGGTTGGATTCAACGGATCGATTGGACAGTGAAGTGGTCCAGACATTGATGGAAGTGATGTGTGCAAACCCGTATGCTCAATTCTTTAAAACCCTGGCTGATGTGGATCAGGCTACCGAATTTTCAATTGTGCTTAATGGGAACCCTCGTCTCGATCAACGTGTTTACAACCGCCCAACAGCATCTCAAGTTGCTGCAGTCTGGGTCGAGGATGGGCATGAAGGCGTGGCCGCTGACAGAAACATTCGTGTGTATGCGCACAGTGGGAGGTCTCAGAATATCCATTACTATTACGGCTGTTATGACCCCCTGCAATATCCGCTTTTGTTCCCACGAGGAGAGGTCGGGTGGCATGAGGGGATTCCCAAAGGTGTTGCTGGCATGATGCAAGGAGGTTCTGCCCCTGCAATCTCACTCTCTGTTGCACCCAATCGTTTTGCAACAGATGAAAGGCTTATAGCGGAGGAAGCTCAATTGTTGAATGCGGGCAATAAGAGACATTCTGTTTCTTGTCGACAGTATTACGCATACAAATTGCAAATACGCCATGGAGATACCTCATTTGTCATGCACTCTGGTAGGCTCTTTCAACAATACATAGTTGACTTGTATATTAAGATAGAAACACAGCGCCTTGATTATTATCGTAGTAAACAGCGAGAATGTCGCGGTGAGACGTACCAGGGGTTAGTTGACAGCGTAGGCGCAGGTTTGGATAACACCACTAACGTTGGTCGCCGTATAATCCTTCCAGGATCATTCATTGGCGGCCCACGTGACATGCGGGTTCGCTACATGGATGCAATGGCGCTTGTCCAGAATTACGGCAAGCCAGATTTGTTCATCACCATCACTTGCAACCCGAATTGGCCTGAGATTAAAGAACATCTGTCCTTCGTTGATGAAGCCCAAAACCGTCCTGACCTTGTCGCCCGGGTGTTCCGAGCCCGCCTTGAAGAATTTAAAAAAGACATAGTGTCCAGATCTTTGTTTGGCAAGGTGGTTGCGTACACATATGTCATCGAGTTCCAGAAGAGGGGTCTTCCGCATGCTCATTTCCTACTTATACTATCCAGGGAATGCAAAATAACAACTTCTTTTCGGTGTGATCAACTTATTACTGCTGAATTACCGGATCCAATTATTGATCCTCGCCTGTATGACCTTGTTAAAAAACATATGATCCATGGACCATGCGGTGAGATGAACCCGCAGTGTCCTTGTATGGTCCCGTCACGGGGTTCGGGGCCCCAAGAATGCAGGAGTAAATTCCCCCACAGTAATTCGCCTGACACCGTGTTTGATGATAACTGCTTTCCTGCGTACAGGCGTCGTGAATCGGGGATCACTGTTCATGTAAGGCAGCATTTGCTAGATAACCGCTGGGTAGTTCCCTATAACGCCCACTTGCTGCGCAAGTATGACTGCCACATCAATGTGGAGGCTTGTGCAAGCGTGCGGTCGGTTAAATACATATACAAATATGTGTACAAAGGCCACGACAGGATCAGCATGGCAATATCAGAGGCAGGGAAAAATGAGGTTATTGATGAAATTTCTGACTTCCAAAAAGCCCGGTGGATTTCTGCGCCTGAGGCTGCGTGGCGCATATTTGGTTTCTCAATCTCGGAAATGCGTCCTGCTGTTCTTCAAATGCAAGTCCACTTGGAAAATTCTCAATATCTCACCTTTTATGGCAACCAGCGCATTACCTACATTACGCAGGACGCAGATTCAAAGAAAACTATGCTCACACAGTTTTTTTCCATGAACATGTACAACCAGGTTGCGAAATCCTTGCAGCTTCTCTATGTTGAATTCCCTCATTACTTTGTCTGGAATACCCAACGCAGGGAATGGACTCAGCGCAAAAGAAATGAAGTCATTGGCAGGCTTGTGTCTGTGAATCCCACAGAAGGGGAGCGCTATTATTTGCGACTTTTGCTTTCGAACGTGAGATGCCCAACGTCCTTTGAGCATCTCAAACGTGTTGCTGACAATACCATGCCAACGTACCGAGCTGCAGCAGAAGCGCTGGGCCTGTTGTCCGGTGATTTTGTAATACGGGCATCCCTTGATGAGGCAATCTTGTTTCAACTGCCTTGCAGCCTCCGCAAATTGTTTGCAACACATGTGTGCTTTTCAGACGTACCGAACCCACGTTTGCTTTGGGAAGAATACAAAATCCATTTGAGTGAGGACTTTGCTAGATTCCAAACGAGCCCGGCTGCTGAGGAAACTACACTGTTAGTATTGCGTGATCTGTTCACTGGAATGGGCAAGGATATTGACTCTTTTAATTTGGTAGATATTGAGCTGCGTGAAGATGCCACTGAAGGGGGGACGCGTGAGGTGTTGGCAGAACTTAACATTCTTGTCAGTGATGTGGACCTAAATGGCATTTCAGCGTTGAACACTTGCCAACGAGCAGCATTTGATTCAATCATGGCGGCTGTTCATACTTGTCAAGGTGGCGTCTTCTTTGTCGATGGCCCTGGGGGGACTAGGAAAAGCTTCCTATACAGGTGCTTGCTTGCTGCAACCAGAGTGAACAAATGGATAGCACTGGCAATAGCGAGCTCAGGTATTGCTGCATCGATACTCCCTGGAGGACGCACTGCCCACTCGCGATTCAAACTTCCACTTGATGGGGAATCAAAATATGTTTGCAATATTGGCAAACAATCTTCTGAAGCACGCCTTCTTAGAGAGGCACGCCTCATTTTGTGGGATGAGGCGTCCATGGCGAACCGGCTGATTGTTGAGAGTTTGGATACCACAATGCGAGACATACTGGGCGTTGATGCTCTTTTTGGAGGGCGTGTTATAGTGTTCGGTGGAGACTTTCGACAGACATTGCCTGTTGTCCGCTCAGGCACCAGACATGACTTTGTAGATGCTTGCCTTCTAAGATCAATGACTATATGGCCACACGTCCATCGCCCACGCCTTTTCGAAAATATGCGTGCCCATGAAGACCCTGAATTTTGTGACTACCTCCTGCGTATAGGCAATGCAACTGAACCCACTGTATCTTCTGGCCGGATAAGAGTCCCTTCCAACTTTGCTATTCCTTGGGTCAATGAAACCGTCTCACTTGACTTACTGCTTTCTGTTGTATACCCAGATCTATGCTTATTCCAAACCGACCCTTATTCTCTAATGTCTCGCGCCATATTAACGACAAAAAATGACATAGTGGATTTTATCAATGCATCCTTAATGTGTAAGTTCCCTGGAGATGAACATACCTTCCTTAGCCACGATGTTCCTGTTGACTCAAAGAATGCACACTGTGAAGATTATTTACACACTTTGTCCCCCACTGGATTACCCCCGCATAAATTGACTTTAAAGCATAATAGCCCGATCATGTTACTTCGGAATCTGAATCCATGTGATGGCTTATGCAATGGAACCCGTTTGATTTGCGATTCATTTGGGGATCACATACTGAGCTGTTACATCGCTACGGGCGACCACAAAGGGAAACACGTGTTCATTCCTAAAATCCCGCTAGAAGTATCGCGGTATGAAAAATGCCCTGTTCCATTTAAGCGCACGCAGTTTCCGGTGAAAGTTTGCTTTGCCATGACAATTAACAAGTCGCAGGGTCAAACGCTCGACTTCGTTGGCATATATTTGAAAGAACCTGTTTTTTCTCATGGGCAGCTTTATGTTGCAATGTCAAGAGCTCGGAATGCAGGTTCCATCAAAATTGTTATTTGTCCTGATGATCCCCAACCAGCCTTGGCGCACACGACGCCAAACATTGTGTTCGAAGAAATAATGCCTTTCATTAATTAGGTTTTGAGTTATTTGTAGTATGTTTTGATCTCATCCTCACAGATTATGCCGTTATTTACCTGCGATTGACTAAACTGCCTGCCTAAACATCGCAGCGACCCATTACAATATGGCGGCTGAACTGCCCATCGTGTCAATCATGCCAGAAACCCGCCCATGGACCTGCCGCGTTACAGTCGTGGAGAAGCAGAATGTACGCACTGCAAAAGCTTCCCCCATGAAGTTCATGCCGATGATACTAATGGATGCTGCTGTACGTTCTGTTTTTTTTTTATATTCCAGGTATTCCTGTCTTTAAGTTTTGCTATGCCCAGACTGATTAATTTATTGGATTACTGTTAACAGGGGAACAGAGTGCAGGCTACTGCATTCCAGGGTGATATTGAAGGGATAGACCAACACCTTGCGTTATACTCGACGTATCTTGTCTCAAATGCGTATGTGAAGGCGATCACTGACATGCGCTTCTGTGTTGACAGAGAATACCCTTATGTTTGGTCGTTCACACGCCGTACCTTGATCCAAGATGTTCCTGCAGAGGAAGGTCGGGACTTCCGTCAGCTGGCTGAGGCAGATACCACCCCTTTTACTGAGATGTACACTGCTTATTTGCACGAAGAACGTATCAGTAAGCCTTTGTTGTTTGTGTGTATATTTGCGATAACGCCTTTTTGTTTAGATGATGCATCCTTACCCCATGCCAAACTACAGATGTTTTGGCTGCAATTGTCAAGAAACTGCCGCGCACCTTTGTGTTTTCCAATGGCGTGCAGAAACCAGCATGGGATGTGGTTCTCATTGATGCACAGTAAGTAGCCCGTCTATTTAATTGGCCTTCGTTGTTATAACCCTGTCACTGCACTCATTTCATATTTGCTTTTGATTCTGATAGGTGCATTCCAGTACCGTTTACTATCTGGGAGGAATTCATCACCCGTCATGGTTGTGAGATTGAGAAGTACTTGCAAGCTGGTGATTTCCCTCTACTGCTGATTAACAGGGCTGCCATAACCCTTTTCCAAGGTAGACAAACATCACCTCCGTGAACTTTACTGTCTGCTGCCATGGCCCTTCCTGTTTATGTTGTGCGCACTCATATTTATGATTGGTTTACTACAACGCTCAGGTCTGGCTCTTTCAACTCGCTTTGACTGCCATATCGAACTGAATCCTGACGGAGAACGGGCATTACAGCTGAAGAAATGGTAGGTTGTTCGTTTACTTGGCCATGCATTTGTTTGGTAGCCCCTTTACCTTGGAGTCGAAATGTCCTTTTGCAACTTTATTGTTCATACTGCCAGGGTCGGTGAAAACAAAGAAAAAATCAATGAATTATTGCAAGCGAGAGCATATGACGACGCACTTACAGTAATTGCCAAGCCTTTTTCCCAGCCTTTAACTGCCCTTGCAGATTTGGAAGGTGACCTGAATGAGGTATGCCCTGCTGAAAATAGAAACCCATTCTAATTTTCATTTATTCAGTCAGCCTACTCATTCTTGACCTTCCCTACTCCCATTGCACAGAACCCCATTGTATGGGTGTCTAGCAAGTTCCGCTTGTCAGATACATCCGAAGAGGGCTCCTACATTGGTTGCGACTACTGCAACCGCAAGGTCCACGGAACAGAAGGTGTGGTTTTCCAGTGTTTATTCTGCGGCCAGAAGAACGGCAAAACTGTCAAAAGGTACATTTATCCTCCAACATGCATTGTACTTCTTCAGAGTTGTTTGCTGACATTAGGGACAATGCAGGTTTAGGCTCAACGCTGCGCTGGATGATGGAACAAACGTTATACCAGTCACACTTTTCACCAGCGAGGTCCTGCAACTGTTGAAATTTGTCAAGGTGGACCCTGCAAGTGACATCGACCTGGAATCCTTAGCTAAAAACCTGCTTAACATTGCCGTTGTGTCCGGGGTGAAGCGGTCCAGGCCCAACGATGAGGGTCTCCTCGGCAATCCATACGCCATCGTCTGTGTCGCTCCTTTCGAGAAAACCACCCCCGGCTCCCCAATTGATATCCCTGTTCCGCTCCCCACTGAAGCTGCCCCGTCAACTCCTTCAAAAAGAAAACTAAACTTTGGGTCCCTGGGTGAGCTAACTGCTACACAGTCACCCTCATCGTCCAAACAGGTCCTGGCAAAGGACAGTGTTCCGGAGGAGACACTTGCGAGCCTGCCTCCCAAACAATGCAGGACCAGCAACACTTGATGATCTGTGTAAATTTTTTTTGCTGTGATATAAGGTGGACAATGCAGACTTCAAAGGAAAAAACTGTTTGCAGCTGATGCATGCCTGCATTTCCCTCAATCCCCCTTTTGGCACATGTAGTTACGTATAATAGGCAGGAAATAATAGAGCAGGTGTCGCTTTACTTGTTTCTGTATTGTGCATATGCTTGCACCCTTTCCTCACTGCGGCATCCAATAATAATAATAATAATAATAATAATTATAATAATAATAATAATAATAATAATAATAATAATAATAATAATAATAATAATAATAATAATAATAATAATAATAATAATAATAATAATAATAGTAATAATAGTAATAATAATAATAATAATAATAATAATAATAATAGTAATAATAGTAATAATAATAATAATAATAATAATAATAATAATAATAATAATAATAATAATAATAATAATAATTATAATAATAATAATAATAATAATAATAATAATAATAATAATAATAATAATAATAATAATAATAATAATAATAATAATAATAATAATAATAATAATAATAATAATAATAATAATAAAAATTTGGTCAATTTATATCACTCTGAAGGCATGATTTAGTTTATATATCAAACTTTTATAAAATTTGATTTTTTTGTGACTTTGTAGAATTTTTATTTTAGTATCTAAATATGTAAATTGTATTTACTAAAAATAATTAATTTGAGTGTTGACATGGATCAGTTAACTTTATCATTGCACAAACACCGTAAATTATCGAAATATAGTCTAGTCTATTTAAGTTTGATCTGATATGTCTCGTCTATTTGAGCTTTTACAACTGAAACTAATCCCAGTAGGAAACGAAAACATAGTAATAAGAAATTTCCTATCTATTTTCCACCAATGCTCTCGATTTAAGTAATGCACTTATATTTGGATTTTAAAACTTATTCTTAAAGAGATTTTGGAAACGAAAAGGACAAAAAACAAAATACTACCTCCGTCCCCCTAAGTTTGGGACAAGAGAAAGTGTCACGGTTATTAATAAAAGTGGGTTTATGTGGTTGATATTGAATTGATAAAGTAAGAATAAAGTAAGAATGCTTTAGAACCACACAAATTTTACCAAATAAGGTATGAGAAAATCTTAGTGGGACGGACCGAAAAGGTAAAATGGGACAATCATAGCGGGATGGAGCGAGTATTTTCTATTATCCGAAACTATA
The DNA here is from genome assembly GCA_945859915.1 of Cuscuta epithymum. NCBI lineage: Eukaryota > Viridiplantae > Streptophyta > Magnoliopsida > Solanales > Convolvulaceae > Cuscuta > Cuscuta epithymum. The sequence continues at coordinate 4,426,995 of CAMAPF010000942.1, forward strand.
CATATGCACATATAATAAATTAATTATATACTCCGTATATGTTAAGGAAAATATTTTTAAAATGATATTTTTAAAGTTGAGTTCTTATTTTAGAGCTATTGAAGTGAATTGATAAAGTGAGGTGTGAGGAAAATTGATTTTTTATTCTATAGTTTAATGACGGTTTTTAGTGACTGAATTCTTTCCGTCATTATTTGTTGGCGAAAGTTAATGACGGATCGGTCCGCCACTAAACATCGGCAGATCGTAATCTCCCACTAATATCCGTCACTAAATAGCGACGGAAAAGTTTCCATCACTAAAATCCGCCACTAATTTCCGGAATTCTTGTAGTGGTTGCTTATTGTTATTTACAATTAATTCTGATTTTTTTCAATTAGATTTCTATTCGTATGTGCTACATGTTGGAAATTTATTGAGAAATGGAGCTCAAGTGTTCAACATAATTTTTGGAATATTATTTTTTATAATTATTGCCAAGCTTTAATTATTAAAGATAATTTAATTATAATTATTATGATGAATTGTGAAAATCACAGGTGATTTAGTTCACAATTCAAATAATAATAATAATGATTGAATACTTTTTAATGGTTTGTGCATGTGTACGTTTTTTGTAAAGTAACTCCTAAAATTGATTTTAAATTTGGAATTCCTTTTTGTCGCATGGAATTTTCAAAAGGTTCGTTCATTTGTTAGTTTTTCATTTAAAGGGTGCAGCCCTTTTGAAAAGTCATAATCCTTGATCTATGGATTACTATTTTGGAGATATATTTTAACTAAATTCATCCGACATTTTTAATACGGGAGTTATAAACCAACGCACACTGACACAACCATTAACTTGGGACTCTTCCTCTCTATAAAAGGAGGGAAGTTTGTTGAACACGGTAGTAGAACATTTTTTATCTTGGTCAGTTTACATTGCCTTATTTAATTACTATTATCTGCAGTGATAGTGATAAAATATTTAGACCACTTTATATAAAAATCACTTGTTTGGTGTTATTTTGTTAGTAACCAAAATACACTGCACACCTTCTTTTTATCCCAAAAGTTCTATCTTGTAACCCGGTTACTGCGATAAGGGTAGATAGTAAACTTTTAGGAAAACGTATTTAATACGTGATTAGAAGTGATATCCGGTCCAGCCATATTTCACACCCTTATATTTCACTATTTTTATCCTCCTGTTCTAACAATCTAAAAGTTTACTAGTCCGAAATTATGGCCGCTACTCAACGTGATATCATCAACACCAATTTTCAAAAATTGGAAAAGTTTGAAGGTGTGGAGTTTCAAAGATGGCAGAAAAAGATGCATTTTCTGCTCACTACTTTAAAAGTGGTTTGTGTGTTAAGCACCCCGAGGCCACCCGAGGATGATGAAAACGAGACATTGGAAACAAGCCGCCGCCGCATAAAGTGGGACAACGACGACTACATTTGTCGTGGGCACATTTTGAATGGTATGTGTGATTCTCTTTTTGATGTGTATCAAAATGTTGAGTATGCTAAAACATTATGGGGATCGCTAGAATCTAAGTACATGATCGAGGATGCTTCAAGTAAGAAATTTCTCATTAGTAACTTTAATAGTTACAAAATGGTGGATTCCCGTCCGGTCATGCATGGAGCAATTTCATGAGATTCAACGTTTATACGATCAACTTTTGATACACAACATGCATGTAAATGAAACCTTTGCAGTTGGTTCTATAATCGACAAATTACCACCGTCATGGAAGAAAGTGAAAAATAGCCTCAAACGCAAAAAGGAGGATTTGTCAATGGAGCAACTTGGTCGCCGAGTTCAAATTGAATAAGGCATTAAGTTGCGTGAAGGTGACAATGGTAAAAAGAACGACCTTCCGATTTCCTCTATAAATGTTATGGAGGAGGGACAATCGAGTGGGACTAAGAAAAATAAAAAACGTCCCAAGAAATTCACCAAAGGTTCCAAGTTTCAAAAGAAGCTCAAAAATAAGAAAGTAGGCTCTTGTTGGGAATGTGGTGGTCCACATTTCAAGAGGGACTGCCTGAAGGTGAAGAAGAAGAAAGCCCAACCGAACGGCCATCCTAACGGTGGCCAAGACAACCAAGTTCGGAATATTTTTGTAGTTACAAATGATGTTGATAACAACATGATTTTTGTAGCTATGCTTTCTGAAATTTGTGTTGTGCAGGATGATAAATCTTGGTGGTTCGACACCGGAGCAACAAGGCATGTATGCAAAGATAGGCAAGCCTTTAAGACTCTAAAAGAGTTGGAAGAGGGGCCGATCTTATACATGGGAAATGATTCTACTGTGCAAATTCAAGGAATTGGCCAAGTAGAGTTGGAATTAACTTCCGGGAAGAAATTAATTCTTAATGGTGTGTACTTTGTACCACAAATCCGGAAAAATCTTGTCTCCGGTGGCATCCTAAATAACTTTGGATTTAAACTTAGCTTTGAAGCAAATAAGTTTATTTTATCTAAGGGTGGTGTATTTGTAGGCCAAGGTTTCTTTTGTAATGGCATGTTCAAACTAAGTGTTGTAAATAAAGTTGTTAATTCTGTGTATATGGTTTGTGATTCTTCTTTGTGGCACAATAGGTTATGTCATGTTAATTATCGTAGACTGAGTGACATGTCTAAAGTAGGATTAATTCCTTGTTTTTAATGTTAACATAGAATTTTTATCCTCATGTTCTAACACTACATACTTATTTGGAACACAAAATCTATATATAGATATGTATATGAAACACCTTTAGTAACAAATGTGATTATATGGGCATTAACAACAAGAAACATAAAGAAACATGGAGAAACAACAAGAAACAAAAATTATAAAGTTATCAACAAAAAGAAACAAAAAGAAAACAAAAATTTTAAAGTTATCAACAAAAAGAAACAAAAAGTTGATAATATTAAGGGAAAATGAAAACTAATAATCCAACCTTTTAGTGGTCTTCTTATAATAGTCCCACCTTTGGATTATTCATGAATAATCCAACCTTTGCACCTCATCTTCATTCACTGGTCCCTGACCGGTTGATGACCTACTATTCCAAGTTATTTTCTTATCTTTGCAAAATATTATCTTTGTGAAAGGTGAGATTTATGGTATAATGGTTTGCAAAGATAAGAAAATAACTTGGAATAGTAGGTCATCAACCGGTCAGGGACCAGTGAATGAAGATGAGGTGCAAAGGTTGGATTATTCATGAATAATCAAAAGGTGGGACTATTGTAAAAAGACCGCTAAAAGGTTAGATTATTAGTTTCCATTTTCCCTAATATTAACTGATTTTTTTCCTTTTAAAAAAACTATTAAATAAGAAATTCAGATTTTTTTTTAATTTCCATTTATGTATATGTGTGTAGTATATTAATTTTGAAAAGATTAATTTTTCGAGTTTTTTAAAACTTACATGCTTTAAAAGTTTTACAGAATAGCTGTTATGTTTTTAAAATTTTACAAGTTATATTTTCTGTTTTTATTTTAATGAATAAAATACTCTTTCAAAAATCTAATGTTTTCAAATTTATATTTTATATATTTCAGTTTATTTATTTTACTTTGTATATATATATATATATATATATATATATATATATATATTCTAGTTTTAAAATTTCATACAAATTTTAAATTGTATTGTTTGAGATTTTATTGTCTAAGATTTTATTCATATTTTTTAGTGTTCATACAAATTTCTGATTTTTATGTTTTAAAGTACATATTTAATTTTTGTACATAGATTCAATATATTTTATTTTCAACACAGATATATTTTTTCAATCATTTATCATGTTTCTGTTTTATACATTATTTCTGAGTTTATAATGTTTTTCAGTTTTAGTATTTTTAGATTTTTAAAATATTTAAATTTTTTTATATTTTTAGTAACTTCAGAAAAGAGTTTGATCTAAATATTGTAGTTTATATGTAAATTATTTAATAGGTATAATCATTTTTTAAATTTATAGTTTAACACTTTCTTCATTTTGATGTTAAAAATTGTATATTTTCTCGTTTTTGGATTTTATTTATTACTTTGTCTGTTTTTTCTAATTATTTTCATCTTTTAGACTTTTAATTAAATTTTAACCTTTTTCAATTTGAAAACAAACTTGAATTAATTCTTGCACTTTTGATTAGTTTATCAAAGAGGGGTAGTTTGTTGAGAAGCTACGTGTTGCATGTTACGTTCATTTTATAAGATAATAAAGAAGTTCCAGGAGGCGTGACTCATCCGGGTCTCGATCTTTTTGAAAAGTAATGTCGGTGGAGTCTATTTTTGAAATACTCATTAAAGATTGAAAAAAGTTAAATTATTTTCAGTTTTAAGCTTACTCGTGAAGTTTTCCCTAAAAAATCTTATTGGTCTTTCAACAGAAGAAATGAAGTGAGGCGATTATATTTAATATCTCGCCCCACTACAAGAAAAAATGTTTTTTGCGTCAACAAAAAGTCGACACAAAAAATCAAAAGTCGACGCAAATGCGTTATTTGCGTCCACAAGTGGACGCTAATGGGTCGACACAAATGCCTCGACGCAAAAAAATTATTAGCGTCGACTTCTTCGTCGACACAAATAAAATATATCTTTTGCGTCGACCTTGTCGACGGAAAAAGTCATGAGTACGAAAAAAATAATAACGGTATTTGCGTCCACTTGTCGACGCTAAAAGTGATTTTTATAAATAAAAAAAAAATTCAATATATTATTACAACATCATGTGCTAGTAATTTTTTGAAGAATAAAAAATACAAGTACATATTCGTACTTCAAAGTATATATACCCAGAACAAAAATACATAATCACACACTATTTTTTTATACATTGAAAATAAATAATTCACACACTATACAAGTTAAACTATATCTATTTATAATTGGCATCTGTCTTTCAAACAATTTTAGAAAGATCAACTGTTATATATTCTCTTACACCCTATGTGTATAATTCCTCCATATGGTTCTGAACTTTTGGCACTTTTCCTGGAACCTTCAAATAAAACAAAAAACAACAAATTTCTTTCAGAAAAAATAACAAAATTTCTTGGACTAAATATAAGAGCTATATGATGTTTAGGAAATCAATATACCCGCCACAAATATAAAAGAAAAACATCTTAAATGGTTATGGTAAAAACCTCATAAATAGCACAAATTTATAAAAAATAATTAAAATTGAAGGATTGGTTATTGGCTTATTGCACAAATAACAATGCATACAAATGCTTACTTTGATCCAGTGTATGCTTCCCAACAACATTTAAGGACATTCCAATATGTATGACCTGAAATGAAAATAACAACTAATACCCACCATTCCTTTGAAAGTAACATTTCAAAACAAACCCATAATATAACAAAAAGTAAGTGAGAAAAATGAAACAAATAACATGAAAGACTTAAGTAGTGACACAAATGTATCTAAGAATACACAATAAAAAATTTTTTTTAAAAAATAGCACTTGTTATTGATAACAAATAAAACTATCATATAAAATGAAATTGAAGCAAAGTGTTAAGACACTTACCCGTAGCTGAATTTCTCTAAAAAGATGTCATATTTTTCACTTCACATACCATGTCCCATATGTTCCCTCTTTAGAATAAATGAAACAATCATACCCAAATTATTTTCATAATACCTGAAAATATTTAAATGGGTTTAGATAATATACTATGTACATATGCATTTGGAGAATAATACTACAAAACATGTATGACTCTGTTTGAGGACTCTGCTAGTGCAGAGTATAATATATTTCATATAATCAAAGGGTGTTAAGGTATACTCTGCATTTTTAGCATCAGGATAGGTTGCAACTCAATAGGCCAATTTTGATTTAGATTTTATTCCCATTGCACATGGGAGTTGCTGTTTGTGAGTCAAACTAAGAAAATGCATATCATTAGGATATACTCTGTATATAGTAAACTCATCCTTTTTTAGGATAAAACTGAACAAAGAGAAATTCAGCAGCAAACTCCAAACAATTGAAAAACACTAATTATAAATAAACATTATGCAAATATAAATAATTATATTTGATGAATTTGATTGCTTAACAAATAAAACTTCAGTCATATAAAAGTCGAGATTATAAATATAAAATTAATAATGTTCAATTGAGATAGTTTGATGAATTTGATTGCTTAGGGTACCCTAGATACGGCTTCCCCTTCTTTGAAGGGCTGGCTACGCCCTGGTTTCCGGTCATAAGTTCGCCAGAAAAGATGTCGTCAGCGTCGCATCGTCTGCCGGAAAATATACTTTCTAGTAGAAAATTCCTTAAATCGCAAAGATATGCGTAGTATGAGTTACATGACTAAGTCTACAACCAAGTAAAGTTATATATTCATGACTAATATTGGGCACAACTAAAAGTTATGAAACTCAAATTGTAATTTTAGCAAATTTTTATACTCCGTAGTAAATTTATATACGGAGTAGCTGTTTTTGTGCTATGATCATAAGCAAAATTATGACTATAAAGCATTTATCATTTCAATTTCTAATTGTAAAGCATTTATCATTTATCATTAATCTATTTTGTGCTATGAATAAACCATTTATAATGATTAATAAATCATTAACACTGGGATGCATATCTTCTGGATCTTCCATTACATTTCAACAGATGTAAGGTCTCCTAATTAATTTTTGTGTTCGAGGGCGGAGGTGTCTGATTGCAATCTCTCTCGCATGCATCTTTAGTAGGCCAACAATCTCCAACAAGACAACACCAACAAGTTCCATTTGTACAAGTTTCTTGTTTACAATATTCATAATATATCTTCCCACTTGTCGCAACCCTACCTTTTAAAATCCATAAAAAGTACAAGTCATGCACATGCACAATTATAATATGCATAAAATGAAAATATGATATAATGAGACAAACTAGAATGAATGTAATGTGAGATATGAGCACTATGAATAATATATCTAAATAGAAACGCGTACTATCATAACTTACAAAATGTCATAATGTATGACATTTTGTGATTAATTGATAATTTTCAACACTTCCAAACAGTGTATTATCTTACCTAGAAATGTTTCAGGGCACTGCCGTTAACCTTAATAGATGAATGTGCACTTTGATAATTGTCATTATCCATAAGAAGAACTACGGATGGAGAATTCGGTTCCATTTTTATCTAATGTGGTTTGGTTTGGTTTTATTCAATTTGGGAGACGTTATACCAAATTGAGATTCCCAAAGTGAAAATGATTTGATTCAATGCTTGATATATTTATTGATTTTTTTGATCTATACATCGAAGTTCTACTTTTTAAGAATACAAAATGAAAATAGTAATGAGAATAGAAAATGAAAATAGAAAATGAAAATGAAAAATGAAAAGTTTAACATTTTATCAACCACTAGAAATGGTTGACCTCTCACAAAATTCAATTTATTGTTGATTCACAAATACAAATCACATAAAATATTCAAAGAAAACTAAATAAAAATAAACGGTGCATGACAAAAAAACATGGGCAGAAAGACTATTTTGGTAAAAAGAAATAAATCTCCCTAAGGTAATTAAAACCCTGCTAAAATCTGAAGATGCTTACTAGGAAAAGTGGAACATTGAAGACTATATTGGAACATCAACAATGCATTAGGTCTGATAATAAAAAAAAAAAAAGTGGAACCAATTTCTAAAATAAACCATTGCCACCATAAAAAAATGCAACGGGAACATGCATAAGTGCATTGCATTGGCAAAAATGCAATCAGTCACACTTTGTACGGAACATCACTATTTGTTTTAACTCTCCGTTATATATACACACTATATATATACCAGCGTTAGAAGAAGAAATAAAAGGGAAAAATAGGTAGAGACCATCTCCACTTACATTCATAATTGCTGAATAACGTTGAGATGGTGAGACAGAAGATGACCAAATACTTAAGGTTCAGTGGAGCCATTGTGCAGTTTGTAATGTTTGTACACGTATTGAGATTTATGGGATGATTCTTTGATGAATTTATACACTTAACACGAACCTTATTTTTAGTAATGTATAAATTTGGTGATCAAATTTATTATAGGTCAGGAATATACATGTACTCATAATCTGATCCATTTAATGTATGTCCTTAAATGTACAACTATCGATCGAATACCTGCTAAATTTACTTGCTTGACTTCAAATCAGATTTTCTTGCTTAATATTCTTGCTAAATTTGGAGATCACATTTATTGCATTTACTTTTATACTGTTATGATGATTAAGGATGTTTTCTTTTGGACTGGTTTCAGTCCCAGACCAGACTAGACCAGACCAGATCAGACCAGACCAGACTTCCGTAGTTATAAAATACACAGTGACCAGACATTTACCATACCAGACAAGACCAGATCAAACTAGACCAGACCAGCAAACATCATAATTGATTAATTGATACTAGGGGTTATGTCTAAAATATTACTAAAAAAAGAGACTTGGACATAAAAGAGACCGTTTTTTTAAGTTCAAAAAATGAGACTAAAATATACTAAGAAGCTGTTCTATTCGTCTTATTACTTATTACTTATTACTTATTACTTAATCTTATTTTATTCATATCAGATCAGATCAGAAAAATTCAGATCAGATGAGATTAGAAAACCTCAAACATGATTTATCACTTTTATTATTATAATTAATAATAATAAATTAATAATATTAAAATAATGATGATAATATATTATTTTTATTATTAATAAATAATAATAATAATATTCTAATGCTATTATAATGATATTAAATTATAATAATAATATTATTATAATATTAATAATATTTTAATATTTATTATAAAATGAAAATAATAATAATGATGATGATGATGATGATGATGATGATGATGATGATGATGATGATGATGATGATGATGATGATGATAATGATAATCATAATAATAATAATAATAACATCATATAGTAATACCAATAATAATGTTATAATATTATTATTATATTATTAATATATTACTATTATTATCATTTATTATAATATTATTATATTTATTCTATTTTATTATATTATAATTCATATTATTATATTATTATTATATAATTATTATTAGTAAAATTATAATTATAATTATTATTGTTATTATTGTTGTTGTATATATTATTTTTATTATACAGGGTAATTATAATTGTATTTATAATTATAATTATAGAAATAAATATTATAATTATAGTTAGAATTATAATTAAAAATATAATTACAATTACAATTGTATTTATAGTTATAATTAGTGTAATAGGAATAATTAATATAATTTTAAATTTAATTTTAATTATTATATTTTTTATAATTATGATTATAATTATAATTTGATTTATATTATATTTGTAATTACAATTATAATTATAATAATTATATTTATAATTATAGAAATATTCCAATCAGATCAGATCAGAAAGATTCAGATCAGATCAGAAGGATCCAGATCAGACCAGAAACATTCAGATCAGATCAGACCAGATCAGAAACATTCAGATGAGATCAAAAAGATTTAGATCAGATCATATCATAAAGATTCAGATCAGATCAGATCAGAAAAATTCAGATCAGAACTTAAAAAATTCAGATCAGAAACATTCAGATCAGGTGAAGAGAACAACATCTAAAGGGACTATTATACCCTTACTAAGCCCAAATCCAACTGACTGCTACAGTACCCTGCTACAGTGACCAAAGGTCAGTGACCAATATCACAGTGACCAACGAAACAATTACAAAATTCAGTCAGTGACCAAAAATTCATTGGTGACCAAAAAATCATCAGTGACCAGTCATTGCCGTTTACACTTACGCGACCCAACCAAACTCGACAGTTACAGTTATCCGTCCGACCAGTTACAGTTACATGACCCATCCAATTACAGTTACCTGACCCGTCCATTTTCAATTACCCGACTTGTCTAATTACAGTTAAGATTCGTCCCGTTTTCAGTTACCCGACTATTTTCAATTATAGTTATCTGACCAAAGCAGTTACACTTAACCGACCCGTCTAGTTAAAGTTACATAAACCGACCAATGATAATTAGACGGTCCGATAGTGACCACTTTCAGGCACTGCCGCCGCCCGCTAGTAACCTACTGCCGGCCTCCAACAACCCGCCACCGACCAGCCGCCGCAATTTACCCAAAACTCCTGCCTGCTGCTATCCCTCCAACCCCTCCCAGTGATATTCCAACAACAACCACCACTACTAGAAATATGTCTTATAGTGACACTTTGATAGTGACATTTTTTCTAAAAGTGTCACTATTATTGCTTTTAATATAAAAGTGTCACAACTCTTTGACTTAAAAAAATCAATACATAGTAGTGATACTACATTAAAAAACGAAAACCCTTAAACCTAAAAACAAAATTCCCTCCTCAAAATTTTCATTTCCCTCCAACTTTTTTACTCTCTCAACAAACTCATCCCTTGCCTTCATTATTGAAGAACCCTAGCTAATTCAATTAGACGTGTGACTCTCGATCATCTGCAACCGGCGGTGGCTACGGGCAACACCTCTGTCGATCATCTTCTTCTTGGGTCATGTATCTTCACAGGTACACAGAATGTCTTCTTCTTCTCGCCCCACCTCTTCTATCTCAGTGAGGTCTGGCGCAGGTAGATGCAATATGATGAACATGGTCTACATGTATTATTATTAGGAACAGTACCTGGTTTTTCACGTTTGATGGCTGAACCATGGATCTGAACGATTTAAGGCTACTTTTTGTTGTTTCTTTGTCGAAAATAAATCCTCAACCGTTTCCTGGTCTCTGATTTGAATTTGGAAGGGTGTTTGACGGCCAAGAACCACAAAAACGAAGTTTTGGTTCACAGATTTTACTGTTCAAAGCGATTTTTGGTTGAGTTGTGGTCTGCTACAACCGACTGTAACTATGCCAAAGAAGAAACAGGGTATTGGGGAAGATTCCCAGACGCGAGTTACTAGGTCATTTGCCAGGTTTGACGTGCTGGAGCGACTGGACGATGAATTCCCACCCCTTGGTGCTAGGAATTAGAGACTGCATGTACGAAAGGTTTAGTATATGACTGCTTCCATGGTGATGGGTTTAGTATCACCCTTACTAACCAGTCACCCAATTCTCCAGACCTTAACATCCTAGACCTAGGTTTTTTGGGGCAATACAATCTTTGAAAGACCAGAATGCACCTAAGACAGTTGATGAACTGTTACAGGCAATTGATGATGCATTCAAACAACTATCACCTATGAAGTGCTATTAGTATGTTATGATTGAAATAATGAAAGTGCAGGGAGGGAACAACTACAAGCTACCACACAATGCAAAGGATAGGATTCAGTAAGGGAGACTTCCAATTACAAATGAGGTAGATGTTGAACTTTTGGAAGCAACAGAACACATTGTTGGGAAAGAAGTAGGGGTACTGAAAGTCAGGGGAACTTCATAATTGAAGATGATGATGATGATCATCTTCTTCAGTGATGAGGTACATGTACTGCCATGTTTTGGGATATTGGGTTCAACAGTATAGGCCTTAATTTTTTTGTTTTTTGTACAGGCCTTAATTGTACTACTTCAAGGACAGTCAGACATTTAGAAGTAGTACAAACATGCTCAGACCTTTTGTACTAATAGAAACATACTCAGACCTTTTGTACAAGTAGAAGCATACTCAGACATTTTGTACAAATACAAGCATACTCAGACATTTTGTAATAGTAGAAGCATTCTGAACTACCAATGGTCATAATTATTTCATCATTTTGGTACAATAACATCATACTCAGACCTTATGTACAACTACTATTACAGCATACACTCCACACACAAAAACTGGAAGACATTCTTTATGCTCATCACAGATTTATCAAAGTACCAGATCATGGGGCTATGGTAATCACAGTATGAGTAAAATACCAAATCACAGCCTTATGGTCATCACAGTATGTATTAAGTACTACATCACAGGGTCATGGTCATCACAGTATGCATAAACTACCACATCACAGGGTCATGGTCATCACACTATGCATAAACAACCAAATCACAGAGTCATGGTCATCACAATATGCATAAACTACCAAAATACTTTCATATGGCCATCATAGCATGCATAGACAAGAATATAACAGACCTAATGCTTTCATCATAGCATACCACGCATAATGAACCAATACACAGACCTTCTTGGAGGGAACGTCATCAGCGATCAACGTCATCACAGAAAATGTAGAGGGAACGTCATCGGCTACATACCCAGGGGAGGGACTTCATCTCTAACAACGACTCCCAATCACCACCACACACCTTCAACACATGCACCTCTCCTCCGTTCCGAGACACTGGTTAGAAGACTCAAGACCGGAACCTGAAGCTTCCAACTCGCCTTTCTCTAAAATGGAATTCGGCTAGGGTTTGATATGGGGTTGGAAGTGTTATGTCTGGACATATATTCTTCCCTCTTGGACGTACTAAACTTTTCATTAGTTCAGGCCCACTTTAGGGCCGCATCCCCTCCAACTTGTTTTTAAATTTCTTAGGCCTGCTGGTGGGTCGAACCTTGTATATTTTGACTACTTATATCAATAAAACATTTCATTTCTAAAAAAAAAGAACCAATACACAGACCTCCTACTATCAACTTACTATCATCACAGTATGCATTAAGAACCAGTACACACAAGGTCTACTTTCATCACATTATGCATAAAGGACCAGTAGGGATACTTTCATGACAAATTGCTTAAATAACCAGTACACACAAGGGACAGTTTCATGACTGTATGCATAAAGGACCAGTACACACAAGGTCTACTTTCATCACAGTATGCATAACTGCCATTAATCATACCAAACAACCCTGTACAAGCCATATGCATCACATTAAACATCAATAAAACCATTTTTCATCATTGCTTCCCCCAAAAATCACACATAGGACACAGAGTACGAATTAAACCATAAACGAAGATAGGGTATAGAAGAAACTCCCCTAATCTGTGTCCACATCCCACGTCTTTGTTTCCCATTTTGGTATAATGAGTTTTAGGAACTCTTCTAGCCGAGGACTTCTCCGAATAGGATGGATGTGGGTGTCTTTGCGTCTTTTGAGCCGATTTGGGTCCACCGTCTCCCCCACAACCTCTGTAGGCTTCTCGATAACATCCTCTGCAAGCTCGTCTTCACTGTCCAGGATTATCAGGAGGTCATCCTCTTCCGGGGAGTTCTGAGCCATGCACCTCGGATGGAGTTCTGATACAGGGTATCCAAAATCCGATGCCACACCATCCTCCAGAAGAAGACCCTCTTCACTGTTAGGGACGATGACCTCTTCAATACTCTCCCTCATAACCTCTGCCGGCTTCTCGCAAACATCCTCTGCAAGCTCATCTTCACTGTCCGGGATTATCAGGAGGTCATCATCTTTCAGGGAGTTCTGAGCCATGCAGGTGGGATGGAGTACTGAAACATGGTCTGCGATTGAAACTATTAAGGTTTAGACCCAGATGATTGTGAGAGAGAGGGAGGCGGAAGGGTAGATAGATTTACAGAGGGGGAGACCGTTGATGAAAATGAGGGAGGGAGATGCAGTTACAGAGAAAGAGGGAGGCGGTGAGTGTAAATGGGAGAGGGATGCGGGTGGGGTAAATGGGAGGGTAGACAATACAGATTATTTTTTAAAGGGGAGGATAAATTAGGGTTTTTAGTATGAGTTGGTTTCCTTTTTTGGAAAGTTGGAAGAATTTTTGGGACAGCCCAAAAAGGAAAGTTCGAAGAATTTTGCCGGACGAAGGGAGTACTATATATACTATGAATAATAGTAACTTTAGTCACGTACGTTATGTTCAATTTTACATATAAGGGACGATAAATTAAAACTCTTGTTATAATAACTATTATTCACATTCTTTGTATATCAATATCACTTCGGTAAGACTTTTGGGTACAAATCTCAAAAGTATAACCATAGTTAGCTAGGGGGAAACACTCAAAAAATGGAGGAGGCTTCAATCCACAACCAAATATGAACCGAGATTGCTTGGAATGCCATGGCAATAAAGGCCATGACAACCGCCGCCTGGTAACGTCTGCAGGCATACTCGCGCCACTTTTCGTAGGAGGAGGCGGCCCCAGAAAACATCAACCACCGACGCGGCTGCGAATGCAGCTCCATGCTGAGAGATAACTTACACATACACTGCATGAATCCATATATTCAATATGTATATTAGTAATTACCTACTCCATGATAAAAAATGTCTAACCAAAAAGAGACATCATCTTAATTAATAATTACTTAATACAAATAATTCAAAAGAGAACTTATTGCATAATATAGTGAAGAGATGTACCCTATCAAAAGCAAGGTTCACCATCTTAAGGATAGGGGTTTGTAGCCTTCCCCAGGCACCAAAACCTTGAGCTCAAGACATATATATAAGTATAAAGCACCATATAATTTGAACGCATTGTTGAACGAGTAAGAAGATGATCATCAATTAAACACAAAGTCAAAAAATAATACTCTACAAGAATTAGTAACAAAATGCATTTCTTTCAATAAAAAACTAGAACAAATATGGAGCATTACCAGATGGGACTATTCGTAGAAAATCCAGGAACGAAACTTATAAAATACTAAAAGCAATCGCCGCAAAAGTGCCTTGTAGCATCCTCAGTATAACCCCGCTGGTCTTCCAGGCCCGCCAAACATCTGCTTCATTTTTCTGGATGGTGTACGTAGCTAAAAAGGCTCCGGAGTTAAGTACGTGACTTTCCGGCCGGCAAGACGCAACTAGAATTAGCTAAAGTTGGGATAAAGGTGCATGTGCGGTAATGTAGAAAATAGAATAGCCTAAATTTTGAACGATCTAGTTATCCACATCTATTCCCCATGGCTCCTTATAATTCACGGCTCTATATAAATACAGAGAATTTAGAACAAGCAACCATCTGATTCAGGCTATTCTATTTTCTATATTACCGTATGTGCACCTTCATCCCAACTCTAGCTAATTCCAGTTGCGTCTTGCCGGCCGGAAAGTCAGTCATATACTTAACTCTGAAGCTTTTTTAGCTACACCATCAAGAAAAATGAAGCAAATGTTTGGCGGGCCTAGAAAGATCAGCGGGGTTATACTGAGGATGCTACAGGGCACTTTTGCGGCAATTACCCTTAGTATTATAAGTTACGTTCCTGGATTTTCTACAAATAGACCCATCTGGTAGAGCTCCATATTTGTTCTGGTTTTTTTTTTGAATGAAATGCATTTTCTTATTGATTCTTATGGAGTATTATTTTTTTGACTCAGTGTTTAATTATTTGATGATCAGCTTCTTACTCGTTCAACAGTGCCTTCAAATTATGTGGTGTTTTATACTTATATGCCTTGACCTCAAGGTTTTGGTGTATGGGGGAAGGCTACCAACCCCTATCCATATGATGATGAACCTTGATTTTGATTGAATAATATCTTCACTATATTATGTGATAAGTTCACTTTCAAATTATTTGTATTACGTAATTATTTAAGATGATGGCTCTTTTTGAATTGGTTAGACATTCTTAAGTATGGAGTAGTTAATTACTAATATGCAAAATGAATATATGTTGCACGCAAGTGTATATGGGTGTTATCTCTTGGAGCTGCCTCAGCCGCTTCGGTGGTTAAGTTTTTCTGGACCACGGCCATCTGCGAGAAGTGGGGCTAGTATCCTCAGACGTTATGGGGCGGCGATTGTCATGGCCTTTATTGTTGTGGCATTCGAAGCAATCTGGGTTCATATATTTGAGCCTCTTCCATTTTGTGAGCCCTTTTTTTTTATTTCTCCAGCTACCTATTATAGTCATGCATGTGCTTATACTACGTATATATATGATGAATATATATTATTGATGGAGCATTACCTACCTATACAGTTATACTTATTTATTGAGACTTTATCCAAAAGTATTACTAAATGAAATTAACGGTTACCCATACAAATAAAACAAGCATTCCCTGCCTCATACCTACGTTATCAGACCCGAACCGGCCCGGGCGGGTTGACCTGGAACCCGGCAAACCGCTTGGAATACCGGGCCGGTTAGCACCAAACTCTCAAATGACTAAAAACCCGCTTAAACCCGATGGCCTGGCCGAAACCCGCCCCCAAACTCGTTCCGGAACCCGACCGAAACCGCCTAACCCGGCTGAACCAACAAACCCAGTTGTGCTCTTAACCTCCATGCTCTCTAATCCGTTGCACTACACAAGCTGATTGGTCATATGGGTTCTTTGTTTAGTATTACCTCGTGAAGCTTCAATATATTTAAAGTACAACTATCATTATTTAGTATCTAAAAAAATCACATTACATGTTTTCTCATTAAACTAATCCCTACTGAATATGTATTGTGATTATTAATTATTAAGATTAATATTATAAATATAAAACATTTCCTTAATTTGATAATAAATAAAGTAATACATAATTTATATTTTATTTTTTTAGAAAATATTGACCGGGTTTTCGACCGTTGACCAGGTTGACCCTTGACCCGGTCACTTTTCCGGGTCATCAACCGGTCCGATTTTGATAACACAACCGCATATCCTTTACCCTGTCAATGTGGTTCTCCCCATTTTGACCGGATCGGATCGATGCGAGTATATTGATCGGTTCAGTGCGGACATCCATCGAATCGATCACAATTGCGTCCCTATTTACCGTACTAGAAAAGTGTTAACAAGATTACAAGGTTTAGAACTTGCCAGGATCCGGAGAATGCACAGCACAAATTAAAAGTAAAAGTTTGGGCTGACCAGCGCCAACTCGCTGTCACCGCCACCTGTGCTGCTCGAGTGCTCCTCAGCCTGCGCTCGCAGCTGCTCCACTGCCAGTGGGCGGTCTCAGGCTCTGGTCTGCCAGCGGTACTTCCATAGACAGATTTTAACATAGACAGACCAATAGAAGAATCATTATAGAGAAAAATCCCGGAAAGTCTTCAAGATATGTAAGCATTTAATCACAGATCATAGGCATCAAACAAGGAAAATAAACAGTATTTCCCTACCTGCAAGCGCAAAACTGAGATGTCCTCCAGCCGCAATAGCTACAATCTTAGTGGTGGTAGAGCCAAACTACTCTGACAGGAAACATCTGGTCCAATTGGTGGATGCTGAAACTGTGCCAAGTTATTTTTTGGAACCCCATTTAGATCAGTCTAGACTGATCTGTTTACTTACCCCAAACTACTTCTCCAAATTACTATAGACTCTGGACTTCAGCCAATAAAGTGAACAAAGTTAATTAACTGCACAAAAGGACTCAGGAGGGAAAAGAAAAGCCGAAGTTGTGTTGTGAAGAGAAGTAAAGGGTTCTTAAAGGAGATAGCAGCGGATAGCAGCGGGTTAAATACTGCATTTTGGTACCTCATCAACTATTGTAATGTTACATTTTGGTACCTTAACTATATATAAATATTGCAGCGGGTTAAATGCATAAATGGTACCTTAACTCTTAAATGAATCAAAATGGGACCTTAACTATACATAAATGTTTAGAATTGAGAATTTATACGAATTTCCGACCAAAAATTACATGCGACAATCAGAATTCTATGCGTAAAGTCTATTTCACCTTATTTTTGTCCATATGACCACTATAGGGTGGCTCTACACAGGGACGGAGCCAGAACTCAGTCATAAGGGGGGCCAAGAACAAACACAAACACTAAAGAAAAAAATCTCTAAATAGGACAAAAAAGTTTATAAACAAGATTATCATTGTTTTAATCTCAAAATAGGACTTATTGACTCCTATTTTGGGAAACTTTAATCAAATAATTTTTAATAGAACTAAATAAGATCTATTCAAGGAGTAAAACATATTTTTTCATATTTTTAATGAGGAATGATCCTTTCAAAATTACATGACGCGATCCACCATCCGGATGTCTGTGTTTGATGTGCTTCCGGATGGATTTTTTGGGTGAAATTTTATGACAATATTCTTCATGATGTGTAGATTATTCACACCTAATTTCAGTTTAAAATTCAATCGACAAATCAGTTAAATAAATTATTGAAAAACACTGTACCAAAAAATATATAAAAAAAACTCAATGTTTTTCCATAATTTATTTAATTGACTCTCCAATTGCATGTAAGCTGAAATACGATGGATATAATATACACTTGATGAAATACACGTTCACAAAATTTCATCAAAAATTTTTACCCGAAAGCATCTCACATAAAAGCTTCTATTGAGTAATTTTGATCCAATCTTTACTGATTATTTCATTTATAATAGTAGTATTACTAAACAATAAAAAAGTTGGGAGGGGCCATGGCCCCCCTACCCATACACATACATCCGTCTCTGGCTCTACACATGAAATTTTGATTGTCATAAAGGACTTTTTTGTTAAAAATTTAAATAAAATCAATCTGAAACATTTATTTATAATTATGATACCATTTTAATTCATTTAAGAGTTAAGATACCAAAATACTCATAGTTAAAAGAGCATTAACCTGATTCTAATTATAATCCAGCAACCTTTCCAATAGTACCGTAATGGTACGTGCATTTCATGGAGGAAAATGGACCTTCTTCACATCGTGCATGTGACACACTGACACGCATGTCTAATAGCATATCAATGGCATAAAAGTACTACCATTGAGCAAAAACTGTGGCCCTCTTACCTTTCTTTTTTAAGAAAAACGTCATCTCAATATTTAAACTTTTGTAAGATGTCAAATTAGTAGCAATACTACTTGTATCTGCTACATAAATTATTTGGAGTACGTGTACTGCAGAGAGCTAGGTGAGCCAAGTACCATAAACGATTAATTGGAGAATGTCCAATTCACATTTCAAAAATTGTTGAAATATTTCCAAAGAAGTAATTTAGCCATTTCAATATAAAAGATCAGATTATATTGTAACACATGTGTATATTAAAAGTTAAACTTTTTTTTTACAAAAGTTAAAATAATCTTGAATAACCAAATATTTGATGGAGTATTTTGTACCGTTTTTTTTCTAAAAAGAATATTTCCAAATAATCTCACATTTTCAATTATGGTGTTTAAAATTCACATCAAGATAATTCTCAAATAAACTTATGAATAAGGATACCTTAAAGACGACACAACAAAACTGCATGTCATTCTATCAAATTATAACATAGGACAGAATATAATGGAATATCTATAAATAATGAATATATGCGAACTTATTTGCTAATAGTCGGTATATGCAAATATATAAACATACAGAGTGTTTTATATGCATAATTGGATTCCAGCATGTTCGAATTAGACTTTCAGTATGTGAATTGTTTTACAAGGATTTTGAGTTTTACAAATTCGATAGGATTGAATCGGGTGTATCATTAGTCTATTCTGTGTAGTTCGTTTAGATTATTATTTGTGATTGCAAATGGATTATTCCATTTCAACCAATGTACATCTATGATTATAATCTAATTTCGAACCAATTAAGACAAATCTAAATGGTTACATTAGGCTTTCTAGGCATTCTGACAAAAAGATTACATAATTTGGATTCGAATTAAAGCATTTTTTCATCGTTTCACTTAATTAAGAAATATATATTAAATGTCAATATATTGCAAATCATAATAAATCTAGTATCAAACATTAATTTTCTAGAATTAAGAATTTAGAACTAAACAAAATATTATACTTAATGATTAATAAATAAAATAATAACTTTAAACAAGTTCGTTTTATTTGGTTCGGTTTTGAGATGTGAAAACCGAAATTGAAATCAAACAACTACGGTTCGGTTCGGTTTTTTAGTTTAGTTTTGATTTTCTTGCAGTTCGGTAGTTTTGATTGCAGTTCGGGTTTTTTCGATTTGTTTTTCAGTGTTCGATTTTTCCAACCCACCCCTGCCCTAGTTCACTCCCAATTCCCCTTCCCCTTAGCATTAGGGGTAGGAAAAACCGAACCGAAACCCGGAAACCGACCCGAATTATGATCCCGGTCTGGGTTTTTTCTTTTTAACCGGCCCGAATTAAAAAAAAAATGGACCAAACTGAAAATTCCGGGCTCATTAACGGGCCTTAAAATCTATAACCCGGCTCGGACCGAAAAAACCCGAAACAATTAGTTTTAATATAAAATTAATATAGTATATGAATATAAATAAAATATTTCCTATATATGATTATAATCACGGTGGATAAAAAAAAGATTTAGTAACTTTTAGTGACTATAAATATGTTGAATTTGTTTAGCGTAATGATGACCATGAGAATATATTTATAGCAACTCTAGTAACATTTTGATTTATAAAATTTATTTCGTAATATTTTTAAGAAACTTATATTATTTATATATATACATCTTACATAAAATATTAAGATAATTATCTTCTTTAAATTTGAATTGTTGGTGATTTTGGAGACCAATATTTGTGTTATTAGTTGCGGTTTGTATTTTTGATTAATTTTATTTGAAAATAAGTGTTAAAATATAAAAGAACAATGACATATTTCACGTCCGGACTTTAACCGGTCCAACCCGAACCCGGACCGAACCCGGGCTCCCAAAAACCCGACTCGGACCGAATATAATGAGATTTATTCCGGTCCCTAATTTTCATAACCCGAGACTTTCCAGATAATTTCCGGGTTTAGCAAAAACCCGACCCAGACCGGACCGATCCCACCCCTACTTAGCATTGTGCAGTTGTGCGGACTTGTCGGCCCATCTAACCCAGACCATCAGACTAATCCCTGCCAGCCCAACTCCCCAACTACCTAAGTGAAGGCCCTGCCCTTTAGCCCCTGCGTAGAATCACAGCCTCACACTGTGAGGTCACAGGGCTTCACACCAGCGAAGGTCGACGGAACGAGCATCTCAGTGACGGAGGGGACCGGACGACATACGAGAGTCACGAGACGAAGACGACCTACGGAGACCACGGACCACCCTTCGGTCCTTCTTCTGATTTCCGGCGTCATCTTCAGTGCGACGGTACTCCCATTTCTAGACTCCAGGTAAGCCGCTTCATGCTTTAACCTAATTGTTTTTTGATAATTTCATTTAAAATTGTTTATTTGATGAATTCAAATAAGATGTTAACTGTTGAATGTTTTTATTTGTTGAATTCAAATAAACTGCTGAATTTTTTGCAATTATATTCTCATAATCTTATTAAAAATATTAATTATGTTGTAAATTTGTAATTGTGGATTTATTGATTTAGTTAACATTGTTAATTTATTATAATGTAATTTTTATAATTACTCATATTATTTGAATTTTAGTTGGATAGGTTGTTTGACAAACAATCGCTATGCTACGATATTATGCACCGATACCTAAACAGACGAGCATTGGTGGTTCTTCATCGAATAATTTAGTTTCTTCGTCAGATAATGTCACTCCTAACAATGAAAATAATGTTGAAAAGGCTCGAATAGAAGTTGAATTGTCGGATGATGACATTACTAGTGATCCTGGATTGCGTAAACAGATTGACACTTACGATGTTAACATTAGAGACGAGATGAGGAGACGTTATTTGACAAAAGGTCCTTGCCAACCACGTGGGATGAAATTTCCACAGACTGAATTTAGTGGGCACAATCGATCATTTCAAAAGCATTGGTTTGAAGAATTTAATTGGTTGGAATATAGTGTTGTCAAGGATGCAGCATTCTGCCATTTGTGCTATTTGTTTGCTAGAGGTCATAAAAATGGGGATGATGCTTTTACTGAAGTTGGGTTTAATAACTGGAAGAAAGCTAAGGAAAGATTCCGTAAGCACGAAGGAGGAGGCATACATCTTTATGCAAAAATTCAACGATCCGGGTTTCAAAACCAAAAGCAAAATGTAGATTATTTATTATCGCAGCAAACCAAGAAAGATGAGAATTGCACAACAAGATTGGAGAAGAAAACTTGACAGATTGCTTGGTGTGTTCCATTAGGAAAGATGTTTTTGTTAAAATGGAGAATGATGTCATTATGAAGTGATTTCTGAGTATGGCACCTCAAATACAAAGATTGCCGCCTCTCAATTACTCTCATTTATTTGATGCATCAGATTCTAATCAAAACTAAGGTACTCTTTAATTAGTTGTTGTGTTTAAATTTTATTGTTTTATTTATTGCTATATTCGGGATATATATGATTTTTGTGCTAATGTGCCCCCAAATCACGAGTTCTGGTTGGTGCAAACGTCATATGTTTCTAACCATATATGACATTACATATTATTTACGTCATGAACCCTTAGGTTATGTTTCAGGAAGAGGGAGGATATTGACTATGAAGGCATTATTGTGAACAATTATACTCTTTGGCTGCGAAAGCCTCATGAACATAATAGTTAAGTCACCGTATTAATTGTTTGGTCTAAGATTTAGTTATGGCAATTGTTAAAGATTAATTGCTGATTTGGGACTCTTTCTCAAAAAAATGTTGATTTGGAACATACCACTTATTATGAAGGCATTATTGTGAACAATTATACTCTTTTTCTGCGAAAGCCTAATGAACATAATAGTTAAGTGACCATATTAATTGTTTGCGCTAAGAGTTAGTTATGGCAGTTGTTGAAGAGTAATTGCTGATTTGGGACTCTTTCTCAAAAAAAGAATGTTGATTTGGGAACATACCACTTATTTTACGTTCAACTATACCTAGAAGCTTGAGACAACTAAAATTTGTGAGTGATATAAGTTTATTTCTAAATTACTTCGTAATTTGTACTTTCAAAATTCAAATATGACAGTGAGATTATTTTTCGATATGGTATGTGTGAAATCTGAACTTTAAAGTTTTCATCAACACTTAAAGCAGCTTTTTTCAAATTCACGCCATCAAAGATGTTAAGACATCAATTTCGATGTATATATATGTTGCAAAAGTCTCAAAGCTCTGATGCATATTTTGGAGAAGGATAAGATCTACAAATGTCCAATCTCAAACAAACACTTCTAGTTGTGGTTTGTTATGAAGGAGAAAGTTGATGTTATTAGAAGTAGTGATTGTTATGCTATAACATTGACTAAGGGGTATCCCCAATTTAGATTTCGATGGAATTTAGAATTCCACGAATCTAGGTGTCCTTGACTTAGATATTAAAAAAAAATCAAAATCTTAGTATCCCCAATCATTTCATGGATTTACTTCTTTTGGATTTGAGCTCATTTTGATGGAATTGGGTATTAAAAATAACACCAATTCATTCCTCCTTTTGTTTTAACCTTACCCCTCAGATTTGAAATCTATCAGTTCTCTTCCAACTTCTTCTCCACTCCTGCTCTAGGTAAACCTTTTCGACCCTGTCCTCCCATGTTCATCTACTACAATATGTTTGAAATATAATTTGTGTTTCATTTTAGAGGGTTGGCCTTTTGATATGGTTGTAGACACTCCAGATAGCAGCAAGAGTGATAGTAGCTCAGTATGGTGTTAAACTTACATGTCTCTCCTATGTAATAAGAATGTTGTATACTCGTATTTGACACCCCTGCTGCTAGAAAAAGATGCTGCTAAAAAAAGAAAAGAGCAACATGAGGTGATTAAACAATGTAGGATTAGTATTTTTCTTCTCATTTTTTTTTACCCCAGGGGGTGTCAGAGGGAGGGGGTTTAGGGGGATGGGATAAACAGGGATCAATCTCACTTCATTAGTAATTAAACAATGTAGGATCATCCGGCTTAGCGTGGGTGGTTTGCATAGAAGCAAACCCAGAGGGCCATATTATGGTCACTTTTCCATTATGCACTTCAAATGATGGGAACATCATTGATGTAATGAGGGTACATGGCAACATTTTAGAGATTATTTTTTGAAAAATACTCCCTCTAACATAAAAGCTTCTCATTTCAAAAGCAGGTAGATTAAGAATAGTGAAAGGGGATATAAATTATTGGGGGTATGATGGGAAAAAAAATTATTTACGAGGGGAGTACTACAAATGTAGTAAAATGTACCTTTGGTCCATGAATGTACCAAAAAAAGAATGAAGGCCTGTGTGGGTGGGTTGGTGTTGGACTGTTGGCAAATAACCGGTCCAAGATGAATAGAGGGAAAATGAAAAGACTGCATAGTACTTGGTCTCAAAAGGGCAAATTGATAAAGTAAATATCAATTTCTAATCTTTCTTAATTCTTGTACCGATCAACTTCTGCAATTCAGTTCGGGCAAGAGGGAGTAGTAATAATACCCAACCAGTTTCGAAAATTGTTATGAGCATGGACCATGTTTGCTATTGAAGATTAGGTCTCGAAAAACACTGTAGTTTTGCTATGAACACTGTACTATTATTTAATTTAACCTATTTAGGTCTTTTCTTTATTATAACAGTGGTTTCGAAAAAATCTATTATGTTTCGTAAAAAAAAACATCTATGTTTTTTTTAAAGTTAGACTCATTTAAAATTTTCTTTTCTAGGTCTTAAATGTTTAGGAACATCACCTGCCTTGCTTAAATGTGACGACACAATTGGTGCTAGACCTGGACTCGGGCCGGTTCGGGCCCGGTTCGGGCCTGGGCCCGGCCGGGCCTCGGGCCAGGATAGTTGGGCCCGGGCCCGAACCGCCGGTGGGCGGTTCCGGTTCCGGTTCCGGGCCAAACCGGGCCGGGCCGGGCCGGGCCTAACCGATTTTTTTTTTTTTTTTGGCTCTTCTATTTAACCCCCAACCCCTCCCCCTCAACCCCAAACTACCCCAAACCACCTCAAATGGCCCAAAATACCTAATCCAACCCAAAAGTTAAAAAAAATTCAAAAAAAAAAAAAATTAAAAATCGGACCGAACCGGGCCCGAACCGGCCGGGCCGGTTCGCCAAAACCTCGGCCCGAGCCCGAACCGCCCAGCAGCCGGGCCGGGCCGAACCGAACCGGTGGGCCCACCGGGCTCCGGGCCGGGCCTCACAGTAACCGGGCCGGTCCGGTTCCGGGCCGGTCCGGTTCCGGGCCGGGCCGGTTCCGGGCCGGGCCGCCCGGCCCGAGTCCAGGTCTAATTGGTGCCTTAAGGGGTAAGTCTCGAGCTCGATTCACGACAACTGGGATGAAATGGCTAGGTTCAGAGTTCACAGATCCATTCATTATTTATGATTAAAATCCAATTTCACATCCTCACGTTTAAATGTTCGACTGATGTTGGAGCCTTTAACGGTGGGGTGTCATCCTCGAGAGTAACATCAAATTATTGACCTATTTTGAACGTTGTGATAGAATTGAAATGATATTTATTTTGGATGGAATGTCCATTTGGTTTTACCAAACTTTTTAATCATGTACTAATCATGAGTATTTGCCATTTATGGGTCATGATAAATATGGAGTTATCTAATATTGTTTCTTTTTTTTTATGAAAGGGGCTTACATTGATAATACATCATTCAGATAGTAGGTTATCCGATAAAATAATTCCTGACAACTGTCGGGCCTATATTTTTTTCCCCTACTTATTTATACAACTTCAAGGGCATTTATGTGAAATAAGAACTACATTTGAGAATTGAGAACAAAAATACAATATGAAATACATTTTCTAACAAATAATACTCCGTAATATAATTAATTATAAGATGTAAGTTGTAACTAATTAATTAATTTGAGAAGTTCTACATATAAAAAAAATGAATGTATATTTATTTGAAATATGAACTACAAGTTTACAAATTACAATAGAGAATTGAGGGGAGAATTAAAACATCAAATACATTTTAAAATAAATTGTAAAATACTACCTCCGTCCCGGTAGACTTTGCAAAGTGCAAATTAGGTGAGAAATAAGAATAGTAAAAACTGTGTGGTTGAAATTTGTGTAGAGGAGAGAAAAATGTGCAGAACCACAAATTAGTTGCTTTAATAGGAAAGTGACAAAGTTTTTTGGGACAAGTAAAAAAGGAAAATTGGCAAAGTCCAATGGGACGAAGGGAGTACTAATTAATCGGAATCTCTGGCATAGGAGCCACCCTCGGTTGTTGATTCATTCATAAAGTCTTGGGAGGGGTGATGCTAATTTCTTGAGTTATACGTATGGCCTTCAACTAATCGTGATAGCATATAAGCGTCTCAAGAGACTTTGCGCTCAAACTCGTTATAGATGCTGTTAAGACGTTGCCGGCCGAACTAAATTCTTGTTCCACGGCAACTGTTGAAACCGGCATTGATAGCACTTGCTTAGCCATTTGTGCTAAAATCGGGAACATTCTTTCTTTTGACTTCCACCACTTTATAACGTCAAAGTCATCACTTTCGTCAAATTCTACCTCATAATTTATATACAAAGAAATCTCATTAAGTGCGCTTTGTTCAGTAGTGTGAGTTGTTTTAGGTTTTTCATAAGATTGCCAAAAGCAGATTTAAAAAGTGATTTTCCTTTAGATGAAGATGTTTGTGTCAGGGGAGGGGGCGTGTTGCCATATTGTGCATGAAACTCATTAAATAAGACATAAAATAAATTACTAACCTCGTTGTATTCAACTTGCGGATCTATGACGTTATCGTCATACATTGGAAATGGACCAAAAAAAGCATGATAATAGAACTTCAAACATTCTTCCAAATTACCAAGTCTAAAATGAGGATCGAGAATGAATGCAATACCATAAATATGCGGAATATGTGCATAATATTTTAAAAAGTTTTCCTTCATAAAACCACAAAAATAACTCACGTAAGCGGCATTCTCAAATTCATTAAGAGCACCGGTGAGATAAACAACTTCACGAATAAATTGATTTGAGGTAGGTTTATAAACATGACTAAAACTTTCAGTTGCATTATTAAAAAATATCAAAACATTACAATTTTTTTCGCAAGTGTCGATGTGAGCGGAGTTTAAAATATAGTTATCATATTGTCTTAAAAAAGCAGGAAAATGTTCTTTATATCTAAGAAGAACTTTAGTTAATTTATAAGTACTATTCCAGCGAATAGACAAATCTTTAGGAAAAGCAACATATTTCACACTTCTTTCAGTCAAATAATTTTTCCATTTTAATTTAAGTTGACCATTACCCCAAATACGTCTAATCCCCCCTTGACTACCTCCATAGCATATCCTAACGCTTTTAGACCGTGTTGCACACATAAATTTATAACATGACATGCACATCGTTGATGAAAAATCTACCCATCAAAGTATTAGAACCACACAATTCACGCAATCTAGGTATAGCAGCAGTATTATTAGTAACATTATCAAAACCTATAGCAAACACCTTTTTTTATTATTATTATTATTATTATTAGAGAGCTTTATTAATGATGAAATCAGAAATTACAAGAAGGGAAAAAAGAAAGAAAAACAACAAACAAAGAACAAAGAAGAAAGAAAAGGAAAGAAAGTTAGAAAAACTAGCCCAACCCAAAGTACAATATAAGGTCCCTGCTTAGATAACCCCAATACTTCTTCATGAAATCAAAACTCCATTCGTGTTTGAGACCTAGTCCTCATAAGATGCGATCGCTGATTCTTTTTTCTGTATATCTTGATTTGAGTATTCAAGTTCTCTGTAGGTAGACAATTTTCTCTCATGACCAACAAAGCTTTATTACATATATTCTCATTTGTATCAGAATCCCATAGATCCTCCGTTGATGAAATAGGAGTTCTCTTCTCACTTTCTGAAGCATGACCAAACAAATCATCTTCTGAGTGTGTACAAAACTGCTCGCCCAAAAAACCTTCACAATTAAAAGCATCTGTGTACTGGTTACCTGAGAAAACGTCCCTCGAAACCCTGACATCTGGGTGTGCACAGTAGGTAGCTTTTTCTTCATTAGCGGGTTTGTTATTCAGATTGTCTCGGTTATCAAAAGAAGCAACAATTCTTTCGAATTCTTTGATTAAAAATTGAGAAAGTGAGTCTACCCCTTGAGACATAGTGATCTGAAAAAATTCTTTGATGTGTGCTAAGGAAGATTCAACTCCTGGTACGAGCTCGAAGCTATAAACCTCCATGGTATTCAAAGCCAGAGGTTTCTCATAGGATGTGGTATGATTAATATCAACTTGTAACAGAGTTCCCAAGATAGATGATTCATGATAATAAGATTTGTCCATGTCTAAGGTGGTAAAGTCCCCCTCATAGTAAGATTTTTTACTTGATAAATCCTCACGATAAGACTGTGCAACCTCCAGGAGTGGTTGTTCGCTGTGGTAAATTGGACCTGTTTAGCAGCTAATTTCCTCAGTTTGGTAATCGCCTGTGTAAGATGTGTTAAGCAAACACCTTATCAATCAAATTATACTCATTTAAAATACGTTCAATCAAAATATAAATATGTTCAACGGTGTGACGATCATTAAATTCACGAAAAGCAAGAACATGTTTATGCAAATTGCAATCATTATCAATTAAATGTGCAGTCAGACCTAAATAATGTAAATTATGATAAATATCCTCCCAAATGTCATAACAAATAGTAACACGGCCATCAAAGTTTGCAAAAAAAAATTGTAACCTATCCTTTTCCGCACGATAAAACCTTATAATTTCTTTCTTAACCGTTTTGCTAGTATAACCTCTAAATTGAGGATTTAAACAAGTTTGTGCATAATCTTTAAAAGCAAGACTTTCAGAAAACAAATAAGGCAAATTTTATTCAACAAGTAAGTTAGTCATACCAGTCAAATTTTGTGCATCATTGTATTGGAAATTGCCAAAAGGTTGGTCATTTGCAAATCTCGATATTTGAGTTTGCTTCCCCTTGTCTTTCGATATTTTCGCATACTCCACCAAGCGCGCGGACTTAAGATGCCTTGCGAGGCTCCCATATCCGCCGGAAGTTCCCAAGCTATACTCCTTATTGCAATGATTACAACTTGCGTACCATTTCTCGGTTGTTTTGTCTTTCCTCTTTGTAAAATTATTTTCTATAATAGGAGATATAGATTTCTTACCAAGTTGGGATGAACCACCCTCGTCCTCCAACTCTTGCTCATCATTCAGGGTGTCGTGACTGTCGTTGCCCCCACATCCTCCTCCGCATCCTCATCCTCAAGCTCGTCTTCGTCAATGGACTCCGAGATGTTTTGTTGATGGAAAAAGCGACCATCATTTTGCGCCAATAGTTGTTGTAGTTGTTCGTCGGACATCGCATCCCCATCTCACCTTTGGTATCCCGTTTCAAAATCTTCTCGACTTTGAGAAGAAGACCCGGCCCCCCTTTACCTTTGCCTTTGCGAACTAGGATGAGTTGTCGCAATCTCCTTCCTTCGGTTGCATTGGAGATTACCCATATCTATAGAATGTTTACCACGGTCCATCTTTAAAATGTAACAAATATTATATTATATCAAATGTTTTAATATGAGTACAATAGTAATAATAAAATTCGACTAATAAAATTATAGCAAATTTCCAAGTACTTTAATAAAAATAACAAGTGTCTTTAATTTATTAAAATAGGAGTAACGAAATTCGAATACTTGGAGTGTGTTTATTAAAATAACAAGTGTGTTTATTAAAATAACAAGTAATTTATTAAAAAGTAACAATTAACTAGTTTTATATGAAAAATGCAACAATTAACAAATTAACTAATAGGGAAATGAAAAATGTAACAATTAACTAGTTTTATACTTTAATGAAAAATGCAACAATTAACAAATTAACTAATGGGGAAATGAAAAATGTAACAATTAACTAGTTTTATATTTTAATGTTTATAGTAACAGTTAACTAGTTTTATACTTGTATGATAAATGCAACAATTAACAAATTAACTAATAGGGAAATGAAAAATGTAACAATTAACTAGTTTTATATTTTAATGTTTATAGTAACAATTAACTAGTTGTATACTTCTATGATAAATGCAACAATTAAAAAATTAACTAATATGGAAATGAAAAATGTAACAATTAACTAGTTTTATACTTTAATGTTTATAGTAACAATTAACTAGTTTTATACTTTTATGATAAATGCAACAATTAACAAATAAACTAATAGGGAAATGTAAAATGTAACAATTAACTAGTTTTATACTTTAATGAAAAATGCAACAATTAACAAATTAACTAATAGGGAAATGAAAAATGTAACAATTAACTAGTTTTATACTTTAATGAAAAATGAAACAATTAACAAATTAACTAATAGGAAATTGAAAAATGTAACAATTAACTAGTTTTATACTTTTATGATAAATGCAACAATTAACAAATTAACTAATAGGGAAATAAAAAATGTAACAATTAACTAGTTTTATACTTTAATGGAAAATGTAACAATTAAAAAAAATGCAAGTAATAGAAAAAACGAGACAAGTATTAATTAACTAAATTAGGATAATGAGAAATGTAAAAATTAACTACTACGATGAATTTAATTACTATGAATTCAAGTGTAACTGTTTGTACGTAGAATGAGTGAATCGAGAAATTATTGACTGCAGCTTAGAGGAATATTTAACAAAAGTATTCATGCAGTTATAACTTAGCCGATCACAATTCTAAAAGAATTCTTCTTCTTGGGTGAAATAATTTCACACAAAGTTGACGTATGACTTCCCAATGCAGCATTAAATTTTTAAGTGCTCCATGTGTCTTCATAATAACATCCAGTTCTTCTATATAAATAATACAGAGTAGTAGTGAATCCATCCGCATGACAATAGTCAATAGATGTGAATCAAAACAAGGTACGACCATGGAATGCTCCTGCCTGTATGTGATTCTTGCACTGCAGTGCATCTTCACCGATGAAGAGGTACAATTTTAAATTAGTTACTTCTCATTTATTAATACATGTTTCATTTTGTGCATATAGTAAACAGAATCAAATTCACAATTTTAGCTAACTAAATTAACAACCCCGATTATCAAAGGCACGGGGGATTGTTCATGAGTACAAGAGGATTATTCTTTCACGAGGGATTCGTTGTTTTCGTAACATCTATTCACGAGTATAATCCTGCCGGACTTGCTTTAAACATTAAATGTAAGTGTGGTTTCATATACTTTCAAATAAGACTTAGGCACTTAACGAATTTGCATAACAAAATCTTTAAAATGTACACTTCAGAAAAAGGCTTAAAAGAATACACCGACACCAAGAATGCACTCATGTGTTGTATAAACAAATTGTCGGAAAACCTCCAACTTTAGTGTTCTGTGCATGAATATAGAGCGAGTGAGTCACTTAGTGTATGTAATGAGTTTTGTATTTCCAGATCAAATATACCATGGAAGTGTTTTAGGGAAACAACCAATTCCAATCTGAAATGCGATGAGATAGATATTTTTATAGAAAATGCGATATTGTATATATGAAGTGATTGATACAATATTTGATAGGGATTGGAATTTCTTCTAAAAACCAGATACAAAATGATTAAACATTTCAAATTAAACGTGTCATTCTATAAGAGACAATAAAAATGAATAAGTAAATTAATAAATTATGTTGTTGATTGTAGATTTGAGAATAAGCAATTCTACAAATATGTTCTTAGCAAATGTATCATTTTCTTTCAAATTTGAATACCTTTCAATTTCTAAAAAAATGTTTTTTAGAAGTAGAAACAGATTTGGGTTGAACTAATACTCATTTGTTGTTGTGTTGTGTACTGGCAGGCAACAAGAGCAAGCATCATTCTAATCGTAGTAAATTTAACTACAGGAGCAAAGATTTCAGCATAATCAACACCTTCCTTTTGAGTAAATCCCTTAGCTACTAATCTAGCCTTATATCTAATGTCGTTAGGCTCTTCCTTAACCTTAAATAGCCACTTACAGGCAACAACGGAACTATTGGGCGGTCTAGGAACTAACGTCCAAGTCTTATTCGCTCTAAGTGACTCCATCTCACTTTCCATGGCGCAAAGCCATTTAGCGGACTCATTAGACTTAAGGGCCTCTTTATAGGTTCTAGGTTCGTTAAGCTCAAGGGTCTCAAACACAGAGAAAGCAAACATAGAAGTATCACACATATGGAAAGCATAATCAAGCATACTATCAGCAGTTCTCCTAATTACTCTCCTACTTCTATCTCTAGCAAGTTGATAGTCATGCAAATCATTCTCACTAGCATCCGCACTCTCATCATGCGATTCATTGTCATTTGAATGCATATGAGAATGCTCCACCTCACTCGAAGTGGTGGTAGTATCATGCTCAGAAGAATCAGAATCATGCAATTTAGAAGAATTAGAATCATGCAAAACAACATTATCATGATTAGCAAACAAAGGGCTAGCAGCACGTGGTATGGACTCCACCTCAACGGGTGTACTACTAGGATCAGACTCAGAATCAGGAACTGACTTAACCAGACAAGGAAACTCGGATTCATTGAAAACGTTTCTACTCACCACAACTTTGAAACCTACTTGGTTCCTATCCCAAACTCTATACCCCTTCACACCCTCGGGATAACCTAGGAAGACTCCTTTCTTAGACCTAGGATCCAACTTGTCACCTTGTTGATGCACATACGCTGCACACCCAAACACTCTAAGATTAGACAAATCAAGGGGTTTGTTTGAAAAAACAGATTCAGGGCACTTCCCACCCAAGGGAACAGAAGGAGACCGGTTAATCAAGTAGACAGCAGTGTTAACTGCTTCACCCCAAAATTTTTTAGACAAACCGGCGGTGGCAAGCATACTCCTAACCTTATCTAGAAAAGTCCTATTCATCCTCTCGGCTATCCCATTTTGTTGGGGAGTATAAGGCACAGTTTTATGCCTTCTAATCCCACAATCAACACACAGTTGGTCCATATCCTTATTGCAAAACTCTAGACCATTATATGTCCTACGGGTTTTGACCTTCTTACCAGTTTGATTTTCTACAAGGTTTTTCCATTTCCTAAACTTCACAAAGACATCAGACTTATGCTCAAGGAGACGGACCCACACCTTCCTAGAAAAATCCTCAATGATGGACAGAAAATATCTCTTACCCCCGTGGGTAGAGACACTAACAGGACCCCACACATCAGCATGAACATACTCTAACACAGAGGTACACTTAGTAGGATTAGAATATGGGGAGGAGGGGAATGTAACCTTATGCTGCTTGCCTAACACACAAGATTCACAGAAGGGGATGGGGGACACAGAATCCTTACCTTATGGTTTCTAGATCTACTCTTAGACCTACCCCTCACAAACAACGGTTCACCCAAGTCCCTAGACTGACTGTTACTACCCCTCGAGTGTCTAAGGTCTAACTCCTTACTCCTTAATCCATTAATGACTACATCCAACGAGATATCATCTCTAACATACTTTATGGCAGATTTGACGTCATTGTATGAGTCAGGGATGGCATTAAGTAACACTATGGGTGTGTAGTCATCTATGTGTTTATCACCGGCTTGCTTAATATTCTGAATAAGCTTGTTAAACACATCCAGGTTCTCATCTATATCCTTAGACAGGTCAAGCCTAAATCTAAAGAATTTTTCAAGCAAAAACAATTTACCAGGCAAAGAAGTATCGGTATATGTCTTATCTAACTTGTCCCACAAAGCCTTTGCAGAATCTATAATACCCACCTTCCTGAGTACTGAATCAGAAAGGTTCAGGTATATAGAGGAACAAGCAGTTTCATTCATTTCATCGCGCTTAGCAGCATCCTCAGAGTCTAAATAGAGACCAGTCACTGCTCTATAGACTTTCTGTTGGATCAACACACATTTGATTTTCTGTTTCCAGATATCAAAATCTGTCTTTCCGTTAAATGGAAGCATGCCATATTGATTGACAGCCATATTAACCGGAAAGCCAGCACAACACGCAAGAGAGTAAATAAAAATTATCAAGCAAAGAACAGTACGAAGCAACTAGCACGAACAAGCCGAGACGACCAATGAACACAAAGCTCGGGTACAATCTCCTTGTTCTTTCGTATCGTACGAAGCAACTAGCACGAACAAGCCGAGAAGACCAATGAACGCAAGGCTCGGGTACAATCTCCTTGTTCTTTCGTACAAGCAAGATAAAATTCTTATTTACTCAACAGACAGATAAATGATTAATTATAACCTATAGGGCTATCAATTGTACGAAGCAACTAGCACGAACAAGCCGAGAAGACCAATGAACACAAAGCTCGGGTACAATCTCCTTGTTCTTTCGTACAAGCACAAATAGGCTAAAAAATTAAATCAACAAGTAAAGAAACGGGATTTAAAACTAATCCGGACAAAAATATTCCCAACTCCGGACAACAAGTATCCAAACAAATATTCTTAACCGGAGAGTTTATCCACGAATCAATCAACAGAAAAAATCAAAAATAAAAAATCCAACACGTGATTAAATTTAAACCGGAAGAAATATTCACAACTTTGGACAACGAGTATCCAAACAAAATATTCTTCACCGGAAAATTAATCACAAACCAACAAGTAATCACAATTCAACTAACAATCAAATAGCAATTTAACTTGAAATTAAAATGAATGAACTACGAATAAAAATCACATAAAGGATTAGTAAACGTACCTGGGGCCGGGCACAGCCGGCATCCAAGACCACGTAGGTCGGCAGCGGGGAGCGGGGGGAAAACAATAAATCTGGTGGCACTCCGGTACACCAAGGATGTTAAACGCCAATTTACCTGAGCGGGGCCCGAGGTTGGGTTACCCGACTTACCGTAGGCAGCGTGGGCTGCTGTAGACTCGGCGGCAGCGGACTGGATGTGGCGGCAGAACTCCCTGGCAGGCGGCAGCGGGTCTGGAAATCTCTAAACCCCTATTACTCATGTGTCCTAATCTACTATGCCACAAAGCATATTTATCAGAACTAACAACATGAGCAGAATCACAGAAAGGCTGAGCATGGCACACATACAAGTTATTCACCTTTTTTGCCTTACACAAAACAAGGGAATTTTTCAAAACTTTCATGCACCCATTACCCCATTTACCCTCTAACCCACTACCCTCAAAAGCAGCAACAGAAAACAAGTTATGACGCAAATCAGGAACATGACTCACATTTTTCATAGTAAACACAGTCCCATTATCAAACCTTCAAGCATACATCACCCACCCCATGAATTTTGCATTTCTTATTATCAGCAAGAGACACAAAACCATCATTGCAAGAATCACACTAAAAGCAATCGCTGATAGTGTAGCACGCTCCTCCCCCTTTATAGCACATGCGAAGCGCCACGCGGTTCGATTGCACCGACAGGCTGGCTGTTGCTGGCACCGCATACCCGCGGCCCAACACCATGAACTACATAACCCAGATGCACAAGAAATTAATTAGTGCTTAGAAGTGGGGAAAGTGCAGATAGGAGAAGAAGACAAGTGTGTGCACAAGATGAATCGATTTCATCTTTGAAACCCTCAAGTTTTGAACGTTTTTTACACTAATTACTCTAATTAAAATAGTGTTGCAGCTAGGTCAATTTGTTTGGAGAGAACTATGTAAATTTTGGCCGGTTAAGAAATGCACATGGAGTAACAAAATAGACGCGTAATCATAAATAGTGGAGTATAGTATATATCGATGGTTTAATATAGGGAAAACTGTCAAATAGGTCCTCGAACTTTCATAAAAAAGTCAATTAAGTCCTTCTATAGGAGACTCTGTACGGTCGTCGCAATTTGGGGCGGTTCCCGGTGGAATTTTTTGATGAAATTTTTTGAGCATCTTATTTATCAAGTCTAGTTTACTTATACCAAATTTCA
Organism: Cuscuta epithymum; assembly: GCA_945859915.1. Classification (NCBI taxonomy): domain Eukaryota; kingdom Viridiplantae; phylum Streptophyta; class Magnoliopsida; order Solanales; family Convolvulaceae; genus Cuscuta; species Cuscuta epithymum. Next base: position 4,462,667 of record CAMAPF010000942.1, read on the forward strand.
TCTAAAAATTTAATCGGGAGCGCATTCAAATTAATTCGAGAACGCAAAAATGTGCAATTATCTTCAAGAATTAATTTGAATGTGTTCCCGATTGAAGTTTTAGCTGAAATTTGGTATGAGCAAACTAGACTTGGTGAATAAGATGTTCAAAAATTTTCACCAAAAAATTCCACCGTGAACTGCCTCAAATCGCGACGTCTGGACAGAACCTCCTATAGAAGGACTTAATTGACCTTTTTATGAAAGTTCGAGGACCTATTTGACAGTTTTCCCTTTAATATACATAAATTTTAGGGGAAATTTTCCTAAATAGGAGTAAATGAGGTTTGAAATTCTAAAATTGGACTACTATATTTTTAGCCGAAATATGAGTTGTTACTGTCATATATGAAAAATATTGCTATGATTGAAAAATACCAAAATACTACCATTAGTTATAATAAATATTGTCATGTTAAATGCACTTCATTGCAAATATTTGTAAGTCATGCCTACAAGATGACAGTAAATACTGACATGTTAGTCCTATTTTTGCAATATAAACATAGTAGTCCTATTTTGGAATTCTAAACTCCATTTACTCCTATTTTGGGAAATCTAAATTTTACTTTGTAGTTTTGATTAAATGAATTAAGAAATTATGGCATGGTTTATTCACCCATATTGATTATTTTTGTATACTTTTTTCCTTCGAAAATGTAGAGATATCAGTCGTGAAGATGATAAATACTCACAAATTGGTGATACATCACATATATTTATATTATTGCTCTCAACGGGAATTGCTTTTTTAAAAATAATTTCAAGATTTTTCAATGTACCTTTTATGGTGGATGTTATGAATCGTAAATTATGGTTTCTTAAACACCAATAACATTATGATTAAAAAACACTAATAACATTTTCAATTCCAAAATGAAAATTTTGTTCAAAGCTAATTAAGTTTTAATTTTCTTTTTAAAATAAATGCAACAGTTTGTCGACAAACTGTTATAACTAGGGAATACTTTATCGTTATTTATTCTGTCAAAAAAATTATAATTACTAAAAAGAGTCTAAAGACTATTGTACTATAATGTTTTTTATATTATGCTAATTATAATTTTAAGAGATAACTCCGTAACTAAGAGCATCTTTGGCGGTTAGCCAGAGCCAGCTAAGAGGGGAGTAAGGCCAGGCAATTGCCTAGGGCCTCATATTTTTTAAGGGCCCCAAAATAAATTATACTAGTACCTTATATTAGTAATACTCCGTATTAATTTACAAGCGTCGAGCACAGAGGAGAAGAAAACTTTACCTTCTCAATGCACTCATTCAAGCTTACTCACTTTTGTAGACTTCAATTCTTAAACTCTAATTCCCTAACTTCCTAGATTTCCTCAAATCATCTAACCATCTCCATAGACTTGAAAGAATGTACGTAGTTTCCTAGTTTCGCTAGCTTAAGTGCTTATCTCTTAAGGGTTAATTAAGGACTTAGAATTGTGTATATATAGTTTAGGGCCTTAAATGGTTAATATTGATTATTCCTGTGTTCGTTGAAGAACATTAATGGGAGGCTTAAAACAATTGAATATATTTTGTAGAATTTAATTCCATAGTCCTAAATACTTTATATATAAAGTAATTTTAGCAGGGAAAGTGGGCTGCTCTTGAATAAAATTATTGTACTATGTAATACAAGTATAATTTTTTAACTAATTTGATTGTACTAGCTATTTGGTTTTATTTGTAATTTTCACAAATATTTGTATTTGTGAATTTTTCTAATTTGAGGTTTCTTCACAAACGAGCTCTATTGAAAGATGTGGTTAATCTTGATTGTAATTAGGTTCTTAGTAATTTTCTAATTCAAAAAGAAAGAAGAATAGTGTATTAAAGGTACAAATATTGATACGTTTGGCATATGTTTACATTTAAAACTTTATAATTTTCACGCTCAAAATATATGGTGCAATTTGAATAACATTGAAATCTATGCTTATATACAATTAGTCTTATATTATACTAGTAATTTTATGTGGCTTTAGTGCGTGTTATAAAAATCATATCTGATGTATAGAAAGGTCCATAAAATTAAATGTTTTTATGAATATGTGTGTGTGATACTTGGCCTAGGGCCTACACACTTCTAAAACCGGCCCTGCGGTTAGCTAAACACGTTGTAGCTTTGCTTGCCGGCCACATCAATTTTTCTAGCTAATTCATTTTCCAGCAATGTGGTAGTCCAATGGTTAGCTACAATACTTGCCTCTTGAGTAGACCCCACAGATCAATCAATTTTGAAAATATACATTTTGAATGAATTTTATTGTTAATATAATAAAAATAATATTTATTTTGAAATACTTTCAATTCGATCAAGTTGGCAAGAAAACATAACCAAACTTCTGGCAAATTGATCAAGTTGATTGTCAACTATGACTTTGACCAAACATTAATCCAAGGAAACAATGGCAGTATGGCACTAATAATACCCGTGAAGTTTGGCTAGACAAAAATATGAATGTTTTTTACTTTGACAAAAAAGTGAGCATTTAAATAAAATAAAAAGCCTGATCCGTCCACTTCTTTCAACAGAACCTTCGCAGCCCTTCAAAATCCATCTAGCTCCGCAACTCCAGAGTTCATCGCCGCCCAATCCACGCTGCCACCGCCGTCGACTGTGAGACTTCGTCATCGCCCAATCCACACCGCCTCCGCCGCTGACCACAACGTCGTTCACGACTTTGTCTCCGCCATCATTCCTCATCGCTGTTCACATTCGACCGCATCGCAGCCAATCCACACCGCCTTTGTATTCGTCGCAGCGATGCCGCGCCACCGCTATCGCCACCGTCTACTCCAGGTTTGTACTCTACTTGTTCACCATTCTCTGGCCGAGGATGATGGGTGGAAACCGTCAGATCTGTGACGACGGCTAAAGTGACCTGGATCTAGGGTTCGTCGACGGCGGTCAGATCTAGATCACCATCGACGATTTCATACGGCTAGGGTTAGGCTGTGTGTCACCTGCGTGAAATAGGCTAACGATAGCTTGGCGGCAGAGGTTGGGGCTGGAGAAAGGGGAATGGCGGGCAAGGTTGGGGCTGGGCTGGGGAGTGGCGGGCAAGGTTGGGGCTGGGCTGGGGAGAGGTGAATCAGGGGTAGGGTTGGGTTGGTCAGAGCTGGGCCGGCTGGTCGAAGTTGGGGGCAGGGGCGCGAGGCTGGGAGGAGGGCTACGAGGGGCTGGGGCAGTGTAGGCGGGCTGGAGAGGGGCTGTGGGCCTGTGGCTGGGGCTCAGAGGAGCTGGGGGCTGGTAAGTCATGTTGGGGTGGGGCGGTGGTCGACAATGGTGGTCGGTGATTGTTGGGTATGGCGGTGGTGTTGGTCACTGGGCGGTGGTGGTGGCCGGACGAAGGGTGCAGGTGGTTGTGACTATGGTGGGGAGGGGTTGTGGGAAGGTTGCAGGTGTTGGGCGGTGCCGGCGGCAGTCGGGTTTTGGGGTGCTGGAGCGTGGGGATTAGGCAGGGAAGTCTAGCGGAAATGGAAGCAGCGGTGGGATGGTGCTGCCGGTGGAGTGGTGGAGTGGCGGCGGTGTGTGATAGGCGATGTCTACAGTGACACGGGCGGCGGCTTCAGTGACACGGGCGGCACCTACAGTGACACGGGCGGCGGTTACAGTGACACGAGAAGTGGTGACAGTGACATGGTGGTGGCTACAGTGACACCGGCGGCAGCTAAGTGACATAGCGGCGGTTTCAGTGACATTGGCGGCTGCAGTGACATCAACGGTGGCGACAGTGACATTTGATAGTGACATTAAAATTGAATAGTTACATTAAAATCTGTCAATGACATGAATATGACCTTCTTAGTCACTTTTTGGTTCTAATTTTAATGTGCTCACTTTTTTTAGAATTGTCTTTGATTTAGTAATATCTAGGTAAAAACCCCTTAATCCAACATCCAACATTAAGCTGACAAGGGTGAAAATGCATATTATTAAAATCAGTACAAAAATATGTATTTTGTTAAGTAACAAAATAAGGAATAAATTATTTGCTCAAATAAATTTGAAACCACTTCGGAACATCATCGTTGAACTACTTTACCATTGATGTTTTAATAGATTAGTATATTAATTATCAATAAATTAAATATATTTGGAAGTTACCATTTTAACTCAATTTTCTCTCTTTTCTAGCATGTAGCTTGTTTTGGCTAATTTACTTGCCCAAGCTAGAAAGTAATATGCACTCCAATAGTAGGCTACTAGCTTAAGTATTTTAAAAAATTACAAGCAAGTCCTTGGGAGGAACCATTGGAGATGCTCTAAAAGTTTACGGTGTAGAATTTCGACAATGTTTTTTATTATTAGTAGGGAAAACTGTCAAATAAGTCCACGTACTTTTAACAAAAAATCAATTGAGTTCACCTACTTTTTTTCGAGTCAATCAAGTCCATGTACTATAAAAAAATGATCAAATTGTTTTTTTAACAGGTATTCAACCGGTTAACCGGTTAACAGACATTATTTTATTGTTTTTCAATTTTTTCTTTTGCTTTTCCCTTTTTCTCTTTCTTCTTTTTTCTCCTTTTTTTCTCTCTCTCTTTCTTCCTGGTCCGCCCTCTTCTGCGTTTAAACTCCTCCATCTCCCCTTTCCCTTCATTTGTCTGCAGCTATAGATCTATGGAGCTGGAGGCGGCGGCAGCTATGGAGGTTGGGTGGTTGGACGTCGTTCCAATTGAAGATGCGGAGGTGGAAACCGTGGATGTGAAACCGGAAGCTGCGGGTATGGTGGTCAGGGGCTCAGGGCGGCGGCCATGGAAGCCGGCGTGGTTGAAGGTCGCTTCATAGAGGTGCCGAAGGGGAAGGCTGTGGAGGTGGAGGCCGGAGGCGGTGTGGATGGAGGCAGGGACGGTTGAGGACAGGATGGACTCCGGGGGCGGTGGCTATGGAGGCTGGGCGGCGGAAACGGTGGCTATGGAGGCTGGGCGGTGGAGACGGTGGCTAGAGAGGTCAGATCGGAGAAGTTTGTTCCGGTGGGAGTGACTTGTCGGAGGGAGAGCAAGGAACTACTGGGAAAGGAGAGTTGAAGTCTTGAAGGGGATTTTAGGATAGGGAAAGAAGAGAGGTCCGGAAAAGAGAAGAAAGAGAAGAGAAGAAAAGAAATGGAAAAGAGAAAGGAAAAAAGAAAAGGTAAAAGAAGAGAGAAAAAAATGGAAAACAATAAAATAATGCTGCTTCGGACATCCACATGGCATTTAACCGGATAACCGGTTGAATACCGGTTAAAAAGTCAATTTGATCATTTTTTTATAGTACATGGACTTGATTGACTCGAAAAAAAGTAGGTGTACTTAATTGACTTTTTGTTAAAAGTACATGGACTTATTTGACACTTTCCTCTTATTAGTATGATTTATGGAAGTTTAAAAAAGTTTAAAAATGAAAAAGTGGATATATTCATTTTTAAAAATGAATACTATGAAGTTTTGCCAAAGTAATTAATTTTTTTTGAGATAAGGGTCAGATAGGGCCTCGAACTCGAAAAAAAATGTCAAATAAGGTCATATTTCGGATGCTCTGTCTGGCCGACGCCATTTGGGGCGATTCCCGATGGAATTTTTTGATGAAATTTTTTGAGCATCTTCCTCATTAAGTCTAGTTTATCCATACCAAATTTCAGTTAAAAATTCAACCGGGAAGGTAGTCAAATAATTTTCCGAAATGTACGGCGTTGTTTAACTTCACAGTTATCTTCAAAAACTCATTTGACTACCTTCCCGGTTGAATTTTTAGCTTAAATTTGGTATGGGTAAACTAGACTTAATGAGGAAGATGCTCAAAAATTTTCATCAAAAAATTCCATCGGGAACCACCCCGAATGGCGTCGGCCAGACAGAGCATCCGAAATATGACCTTATTTGACATTTTTTTTCGAGTTCGAGGCCTTATCTGACCCTTATCCCATTTTTTTTCTGTTGCCAAAGTAATTAATTTTTTTCTGTTGCCAAAGTAATTAATAATATACCACCATTATCACTATTCACAAGTCACAACTTCACAGTTTATGTTTAGAACAAGCCATTTCATGTTATAGGCCGGGTAGAAATGCAGAATAAGAAACATAGTGGGTAAATCAGCTTTGATTTAGTTCTATTTTTTGCATGTTGCTAAAAAGAGTCAAATTTAGGTGTCTAGATTCTTTATTATATTACAGGAAATATGATTGATAAAATGAGCAGATCAATTCTTTCTTTCTTTCTTTTTGCCAAAAACAAAACGTATTTAGTAATATAAAACTAACAAGAGATAAAATAATAAAATAGTTCGGGACTACATTGTGATGAGACATAGAATCGGATGGCCTCCAATTCAAGGACCAAACAGATTCGCTAATCCCACTACATAAAAGGCAATTGTAAGAAAATAAATTGTCCTAACTAAAAAGATTACAAACTAAATCAATAATCCTGGCTTCACCAGCCACCAGAAAGGGAGAATTGATTTGACCATCAACCAAAAAAGAACTTAGCCAATTAGAATTTTTCTGAATTATCACTTTGACCAACCATTGAAAAGGAGATCCAGTTGGACATTTTGTTTTTCCCAGATGAGGCGGTGGTTTAGGTGGAGGGTGAGTAATTGGAGCCTCATAACAAAAAGGTTGAAAAAGCTTTGACAATCATGAACAACGAAAATTCAAGATATCGATTACACCGAGGGGAAACACACAACCTCTAGACATTACTAGGAAATTGACATACCACACGATCATCCGAAGCCGACAAAACTCTAGACCAACGAAGAAGACGGACCAAATCCTCAAAAGTAGATATTACTACCTCCATCCCCCTAAGTTCGGGACAAGAGAAGGTGACACGGTTATTAATAAAAGTGGTTTTATGTTGTTGATATTGAATTGATAAAGTAAGAATAAAGTATGAATGATTTAGAACCACACAAACTTTACCAAATAAAGTAGGGAAAGTTCCCGAAATAGGACTAAAACAGTTTGAAAATTCCAAAATAGGACTGCCAAGTTTTTTATTCCCAAAATAGGAGTAATTACTGTCATGTTTGGAAAATACTGCCATGTTTGAAGTCTGGTACTGCCAAAACATGACAGTAATTAGTCCTATTTTGGGAATAAAAATATGGCAGTCCTATTTTGGAATTTTCAAACCTTTTTAGTCCTATTTCGGGTAATATCTCAATAAAGTATGAGACAATCTTAGTGGGACGGACCAAAAAGGTAAAATGGGACAATCATAGCGGGACGGAGGGAGTATTACTTAATAATATATATAATTAATGTGTGTATATATATACCTGATACTTGTACCACAGTACAAAATCAGAGTCCACCATTGCATCAATTTAATTCATTATCAGGGAATGCTGAGAGCTCCGCTCGAAATTCACCATGATGTCAAACATGAAAATATTATAAATCAACTATCTGATATAATTGTATATATATTACAAATATATATACAAATTTAACTTACTGATAAAACGGTAAGATTTCTGGAAAGATTCTACTCCCATTATTTAGCTCAATAATGTCAAAGATGGGACCATAGGCATTTGTATTCTTCCCTAGTCATTCTATCACTTATCTTGACATTTGTCATTCATATTATTGGACTAATAGTCGTGTGGGTCACCCTCGAGTGGGCCTAGGACGCCATTATCGAATACTCGCTATTTTTAGCAGGTTGAGCCCAAAATAATGTCTGGGCCGCCCGACCTTCCTCAACTTGTCTTGAAAAGTTAAGTAACATTATTTAGGTAATGTTGGGCTCCTATGTTCATTAATAAGACCCAAATAAGTATTTGCAAAACCCGACACTAATATATGAGTCTGAATAATACAATATTCAATCATGCACTACGTAAAACATAAATCGTTTTACAATTGTTTGGTAACCGGAAATTCAATACATAACTTGAATTTTAAATTGAATTTTCAAGGACGTTCGGGTGCGGTGTCACAGAGGGAGTAAAAAGGATCGAAAGCATATATAAAAATCTTTGGTTCAATCCTTCACTACCCAGAGAATGTTACCATCTTCCAAGACTCTTTGTGATTCGAGGAGAGAAGGCTAGAAGATCGGTAAAGTTAACTAACTTTACCTAGGCATGGCCTCGGTTCGGGCCGCCCGGCCCGGGACCGGCCCGACCCGCTACTGTGCGGGCCCGACCCGGCCCGGTTATCCGGGTCCGGGTCCGGTTCGGGCCGGAGGCCCGGGGGTGGGGCGGTTCCGGGCTCGGTTCAAGGTTTTGACGGCCCGGCCCGGCCGGTTCGGGCCCGGGTCCGGGCCAAATATATATTTTTTTTAATTTTTTTCATTTGTTTTAGGCTGTTGGGCTTGGGCTATCTGTTTAGGCCGGTTTGGGGGGGTTTGGGGGGGGTGGGGGGTGGGGGGGGTGGGGGGAGAAAGGAAAAAAAAAAAAAATTAAACCGGGTGGCCCGCCCGGCCCGGCCCGGTCCGGCCCGGAACCGGACCCGGAACCGGTGGCCACCGGTTCGGGCTCGGGCCCAACAAAACAGACCCGAGGCCCGGCCGGGCCTAGGCCCGAACCGGGCCCGAACCGGCCCGGGTCCATACAAAACTTTACCGATAATGTGTGTTGATATGTTCACTAACCAAATCATATAGGAGTATGAAGATGCAATTTTTAAAAGTATAACTTTGGAGACATATAATTTAGAGGTGTAATAAATTGAACAAACTAACTAGGTCATAGTTTATAGGGTATGTTTGGCACAACTAGCTAAAAAGACACTTTTACAGACTGTTTAGTAACTGTTAGCTTTTAGTGACTGAAAAGATCTTAAAAGTAAAAGGTAGTAACTGTTTGCGAAAAAGCTGACTGTTTGGTTTAGTTCTGTTTGGTACGGAAGCTGTTGGGACTAATTAATGCTAAAAGTCACGGACTTTTTTTAGATGCTACCACCTGTAGCATCTCAAAAAAGAGCTTTTTATTTTTTGAAAAGCTCTTATAATTGTCGTACCAAACATACAACTAGGAGCTTTTAGAGACTTTTTAAATAATACAAAAGCTAGAAGGCATGGACTTTTGCCTGCCAAACATAACCTATATGTTCGAGGTCACGGGGCATTAGAGACATGATATATCAATAACTTAATGGACGCCTAATTTTATTTTTTTTGTGCCATCTTGTCTACAAATCATTATTAGTGTGTAAATAATGTATTCATATTTTTTGAATTTTGTAGTGAGTGAAATTATTTTTCTTTTTATTAATTTATTTTTATTTTTTCAATTGAAACCACTAAATTTAAGTATCATTTAAAATTTTCATTCGGGCAATGCACGGGTGAATTAGGGGGTTTTGGATCTGATTCTGAAAACTGCTTTTGCTCCTTCAGGGAGCAGAAGCAGAAGCTGGAGTGTTTGGGTGAAAGTGCAAAAGTGATTCTGGTACTCAAATTTACTCCTAGAATCAATTTTTTTAGAAGCTGAGGGTGACGAGCTTCTGAAAACTGATTCTGATTCTGCTTGTGCTTTAAAAAAGAAGCAGAAGCAGAATCAGTTCCAAACACCCCCTTACTAGTAGGGGTGGGCACGGTCCAGTCCGATCCAATATTTGGCCAAACCCGTACCCGTACCATGACTATTCAAATGGCCCGGTTCGGTTCGGTCTTAGACCTAAACCCGTTCGGTACGGTTCCATTTTCAAACGGGACAGTACCATGTCATACCAATACCAAACAATGTCATTTTTTCAAGTGTTTAAGAGGAAATTAAAGTATAGCCATCCTCCAAAACTCCCACTACAAGAATTTCGGATTTTAGTGGCGGAAAATCCGTCATTAAAACCGCCATAGATTAGCTTTGTGTCGGATATTTGTGACGAAAATTCCGCCACTGAAATCTTGACATTAAAAGGGTTTGTGGCGAATAAAGCGTTCCGTCACAAATTAATGGCGGAACTTAGTGACGAACATAACTGCCACGGTGTTTAGCGACAGATATTCCGCCACTACATTCCGTCACTAAATTAAATATAATTTCAAAAAAAAATTAAATACCATAATTTTGTTAAAATAAATTGTAGAAAGTAATTCAAAATGAATGTAAAAAATCAAATCATAAAAGTTAAAACTAAGATTTCAATATTAATAAAATACCAATAGCCAATTGTTCATAATTAAACGAATTAAACAACTCTGTACATAACACACCAAATTGAAAATCTATATGGAAGCTTTCCAAAATCTCAAATACACATGAACTACATCAAAATGTACAAATATCACATATCCAGCTACACATATCTAAAAGTTGTACACATTTGAATGTTCTACATGAACTAGCTTGAATTGGTTATACTAATGTCAACTTTAGCTACATGGATTTTTTGTAGTTGAATGTGCTGATTCAAGCCATCCGCCACAACTTATGAAAAATCTCTGCAAAGACATTACACTTCATGAGTCAACTAGAAACAAAATTTAATATTCAAAATGAATACGGAGTAAATTAAACAACCAAAAAAATGAAGTTTGTAGAAGAGAGCACTGAGCAAATCGACAATAAATATGATTTTTGCAACGAGAAATATAGCAAAAATTGTTGAAGAAACATTACTTACCATTTAATCCAGGCAGCTCAATGTCCTTTGTCTTGAACTCGATTTTATTTCTTTATTTGCAATTCAATTAGTTCCCATTTACAACAAATACGGGTTAGAAATAAGTGACAAGGAATTCATTTCTCTGAATGTCAAATGAAGCAAACAAGTAACCAAAGCCAAACACAGTAACGCGGCATATACTTCGTATACTCTAGCTCGGCAGCCAAGGAGAACAACAATAAAGGAAATGAAAGAAAAAAAACAGAGAAATGGAAAAGTAGCTATTACTGAGGAAGACGATGGCTGAGTCTGGCCGCCGTTGGACTCCCAATTGCTTGCCGGACGAAAGTAAATGCTGGCGGCGATTAGTTTTTGGGGGTAGTGTGGTGTGCCGCGATATGGCTGCTAGGGTTAATTAATGAGGGGGCTGTGTTGAAACATATTGATGGGTGATACGGGCTGGGCTCCGAAATGTTTGAGCGGGTTTTTTTTAGAAAGTGGAGGGAGTTCCAAAAATTTTAAGCGAGTTTGATTTCAGAAGAGGAGGGAGTTGTCACTTTTTCGAAAAGGAGCTGAGAAGTACTCCGTATTAGACTTATTAGCGAGATTATATAGGGCTAAAACCGTAAAATTAATACATTCGGATTATTATATTTTGCTTTTTGTGGATAAAAATTAGGACATGTTTCATAACTTATTTCTAATTTATTAGTCTTATCTACCAATTTTTATATAAAATGGGTAATTTTAGATTTTTCATTTGAATTTTGAAATTGTGTAATAATCAGTTCAGAATAAGTCCGATGTGTATCTCTCTCACACTCATCTTTTGAATGTGACATTTTTAACTGTCCAACAGTATATGCCATACAATAATGGTGGTCTAATTGCTCTCCTATTAATAACCTTAATACTAGTAGGCATACCTCGATCACATTGAAATTCTGGCGCACTCTTCTGTTTCATCTAACATGCTCTGATTCTATGGGATACACATTCATCTAATTCACCATCATTCTTAATTGACTTTGTAAGTTCATCTATCACTACGAAAAACAAGAAAGGGCTCAGAGCTAACCTTGGTGCGCTTCGATAGTAATATGGAACTCTCTATTCCTCCCTACAGTAGTAGAGACACTTGTAGAACAAATTCCATACATATTCATGATGATGTTGATATACTTCCACAAAAATGCTTATTCTAGTTAAGACCCACCAAAGAACATTCGAGGTACCCTATTATATGATTTTTCTACTCAATGAACTCTTCCCAGGTATTTACATGGCTTCAGTATCACGAATAACGATAATTGGCATCTACAGATATCACCAGAAGAGATGTAGGCATCAAGTAGGAAATAACACAAAGGTTACGAGAGAAACATTACATGAATCTTGTTGTGATTATAGTCATTAATTGTATCAGTTAACTCTCCCAATTGCATAATGATATACTACACCTATAAATATTTCTTGTAAATAACCTATGGGGGGATTCGTTCCCTTAGATAGTAATATTGTCCTACGCTGCCAAATTATTTACTTCGTTATGCATTATAGATTAGCTCTTGCAGTTGAAAGTATAGTCCATCATTAACTAACTAGTCTATTAAACTTTAAAGACAAGCAACATAAAGTCACAAACACAAATATATTTATAAAAACATATACTCCCTCTGTCTCATTTAAAGGTTCTCATCTAGTATTCTCTAATCAACATGCATTGTTCTTAATCTTTTACTTTATATATTCAATCTTTTACTTTATATATCCAATTTTTATCAAATTTATTTTTTTTGATCAGGTATTAGGATGTTTTTACTTGGAATGTAATTTGTTGGTCTGGTTTGGTCTGGTCTGATCTGGTCTGAACTGGTCTGGTCTGGGCTAGTAAGGTCTAGTTTCTTTGTATTTTTATAACTATCCAAGTCTGGTCTGGTCTGAACTGGTCTGGTCTGGACTGGTCTAGGACAAATTACAGTCCAAGTAAAAACGTCCTTGTAGAACTTTTAATGTGGTTTCTCAATATGTAAATTTTATTTACTAAAAATAATTCTACTAAAGACAGAGATTAGTTAACTTTATGGTCAGTCAAACATCATAAACCGCGTCGGAACCTTTAAATGGGACGAAGGGAGTATCAACTAATTTTATGGTCATTATCACAAACACAAATTAAATAGAATAAGTTAAAGGATGTAATATTGAATATATCAATATAATGGGTACAACGTACAAGATAAATAACACAAAAGGTTCAATTTTATTTGAAAATAAAAAGAATTGTTACCTTAAACCGATTGAACATGGTGAAGTAAAATTTGTAGAGAAAAAATGATAGATGAATTGTGTTGGTGTGTAAAAAAATAATACTACGTCTGTATATATTAACATATTTTTCTAATTTAGTGACGGAATTTTGTGGCGGATATTTTCGTTGCTGTTTAGTGGCGACTTCTTCCGCCACTAAAAGACGCCTCTAGTTTGTGTCGGAATGGTGACGGAACTAATCCGCCAACAATCTGCGACGAATGTCAATCCGACACTAATTTCTGCCAAAGATTCCCGGCAAACACACATCTGCCACTAAAATCCGTCATAAAAATCCGAATTTCTTGTAGTGTCCACACAATTTATCAATTTTCATACTCCTTCCATCTCGAATTGACATGCAAAGTCATTGTTTTTTAGCCAACTAATGTTAAAGTTAAATTCTATATACTGGTAATTAATTCAATTTTTTACAATTAAAATTTACATGTTCTGAAACTACATTAAAAAAATTTCAAAGTTGCAAACTCCAAATTACATATTGAGATATTTTTATATTAACATCATTTTAAACTAGACAAAATATTATACGAATGAATCAAAGATGATCAACTAGTAGGAAATATAGTTACACATTGAATTGATAGTTAACATGCATGGTTATGAAAAGATACATTTGAGTATAGTCAAAGAAAATGAAATTGTTTGACATTCTAGTTAATTTTGCAAATCAATTTGAGACAGATATAGTATTACATAATTAATAAATTTCAAATAAACTATAGTATGTAGTATAAATTGAAATAATTAAATCATATATTGGTCTAATTCCAGGCTTACTATGAACTAGCTAGCAAAGGCGGTGAAAGTGTGAAGGCACTAGTCAAATGAATTATATAAATATAAATTTAAATAATTAAACCATACTTCGTTCCGTTACCGGTTCTCATTTTATGAAAACCGGTCATGGCAATATTTAGAACCGGTACGGTCCGGTTCGGGACAAAAAATTTGAGATCCGTTTCAAACCCCGTTTTTCGGTTTGGTATCATGCCGGTTCGGTATTTTTGCCCACCCTAGTTACCGCTAAAACCATTTCCAAGTTGAACATGACGGTTACCCGAATTATGATAGGAGTACATTGATAATTGCAAACGAACAAGCTTAGCATTACAACTCGCAACTAAAGGTATCCCAATTTACCAAAAGCATGGTATATATCACACAACATAATTTTTGCAAATTACAGAGAAGTTTTTTTAATGAACTTTTGTCATATAAACTGTAGATGAAGATTATTTAATTTATAAAAAATATACTCTGTGATAGTATATGTGAATGATATCTACAGTATTCGAATACTATCTTTTAAACAACTGTCACAAATGATGATTGATCATCACTATTATGAAATATTGACCAATTAAATGTACTTAATCTCCAAATAAACCTTAAGCCCATGTACCAATTTGAGTTGTTTTCTAAAATTCCATAGCAAGGGTAATTCTTTGTTAATAAACCCTGCACTTACCATACTTTTTTATTTAATCAACCCTAGCTAATTCCCTATTTACTCTCTTATTCTCCCCTTAATTGTTTTCCATATTTCATTTAAAGGTTTGCATAATAATATAGTTTAGAGTAATAATAACAAAATATAAAATTGATATTTATATATATGGGTAAGCTAAAAGTAATGCCGAGGATTAACTAAATGATGTAATTATATTTAAAATATCAAAGTTTATATTCAATACTTATCAACCACACATATTAGAAAATGAATCTTAAACACTGAATCTGATTTTTAAAGATATATTGTATAAAAACAATATCAGCTAATCAATAATTTTGCGCAACTAAAGGTATCCCAACTAATTTTGTGCACTTTCCCTACAAATCGCATTGGTATGGAAAGACTATTTTTTGTATTTTAACTCCCGGGCTGCTTGATGTCGTGGGTTCGATTCCTCAATGGGGTGTTTTTTTATGCATCATAATTTAAGCTACGGCAATGCTCCGCATTTAGCTTTGCCGTACGACTCTTCAAGTCCCATTTGACATATACTCCCTCCGTCCCCCTAAGTTTGGTACGGAGGGGTGTGGTGTGGTTTTTAACAAAAAGTGGAATTGTGTGGTTGGTATTGAATTGATAAAGTGTAAATAAAGTAAGAATGAATTCTAACCACTCAAATGTTACCAAATATGGTATGGGACAAACTTAGTGGGACGGACGAAAAAGGTAAAACGAAACAAACTTAGGGGGACGGAGGGAGTACTTGATACCTATGAAGCACGGATACTTCCCTAGGATAGCGTATTGGTGTATCCGATACTCTAGGATACCCGTACCATACGTTCCCGGGCCGTATATGTAATTGTTAAAAGTTTCCATTTTTTTATAATTTTTTGAAAGTTTCCGATACTCGTATCCTGACGGATACCCGTATCAACTTTTTTTAAAACAAATCTCAAAATTTACTTAATAAAATTCTAAAAAAAAATGAAAATCTAAAACTATAATTTACTTGGTAATCAAATAATGGGCCTATATGGCTATATCCGAATTAAGTCATTAACTCATACTCCGAATTGGGTACTTGCACTTTTAATTTCAAGATTGTAGTTGTTTGACTTATTTCTCATTTTAAATTAATGACTTATTGACTTCATTTATATTTCGAGATGCACTAGTGTATATGAGAAATATTATAAATTTATTACTAAGTATCTTGAAAAAGGAAAATGCTTCAATGCAATGGATGGGTATACATCATAGGATATTATATGTATATATATTTTTTCAAAAAAAAAAACTATTTTTAATACTATGTATTTATAAATAGACCCCTATAACTTTTAATATTTGTAGATACACCCCCATAACTTTTAATATTTATAAATATGGCCCCGTATCCATATCCTACTTTTTTTTGGTTTTGACGTATCCCCGTACCCGTTTCCGCGTTTCCGCGTTTCCGCGTACCAGTATTGGTGCTACATAGCTTAGTACTAGCTTAGTACTTTATATGCCTTCCACTTTTCTAATTCGTTTTTGCATTTTTCAATACATATTATTTGTCACTTTTTCTTTCTTAATTTGCTTATTGATTTGCGGGTTTCTTTTTTTTAGATTAATGGCCTCAAAATTATAATTTATAACATACTCCCTCCGCCCTCTATTATTGTGTGTATGTGATTCATTTTTACTTTATTCTCAATTTATCAACTCATTATCAACCACATAATTCTACTTTTCTTAAAAACCACACAACTCTCTAATGTCTCAATATTAGGGACGGAGGGAGTAGTTTTTAATTATTTTGAAATAAAAAAATAAATTGAAGAGTTTTAATTTTAACTTAAGATAGCTATTACTTTTTTGTTAGCATAATACTATTTTTTATTTGAAGCACACTATATACGCATATATACTGTATAATATTTGGATCAAATAAAAGAGTTGTGAGAATAAATCTTGTGGATTAACTTGAGATCTAATGGCTCAAAATCAATCAACAATGCACTACATAGTACTACCTCCGTTCTTAAATAAGTGCAAAATGTGAAATTTTATACTACTCACATGTTCTACTTTGACTATATTTTATTTATTGATGTATTAATATATATTTTTGAAAAATATATTATTAAATTTGTCTCATTGTAAATTTTCAAAAACTGATTTTTTTAAATTTTTTTACTGATAGAGAATTATATATATTAATGGTCAAAGTTGTGCCTCGACAAGTGTGAAATGTTGACTGTTGCACTTATTTAAGAACGGAGGAAGTACATTTTATCAGCAACGTGGTGAAAATTTAGTAAATAAATCAAAGTTTTCTGTCATCACAAAAAAAGTGAAAAACAAATACAAGCATCCATTAGTGCACCAAAATGAGTAAAATGTGCAATTGTTCGCACTATTCATAGAGCAACTTTTTTTTATTGGAAATGCACTCTATATATCAAAATGATTACTTTCACTTTTCATCAAAAAAAAAATGATTACTTTCACTTGTTTTTTCTTATTCTAATAAAAAAAATTGTATAACAAATACTACGTACTTAGTATATGTGTGTGTCAGTTAGCACTGGCTCAAATTATTCTCTGGTTCCGCCACTGAGTACTTGACCAAGTTATATTCAAATTCCAACAACTTAAAAGGTTGTAATAATATAACATACACCAAGCAAATTGTTGATAAAAAAAGCATGTAGTATCTCTCGACTTCAAATCACATTTAAGCTAGGTCTCCCATGACTAGCTATGATCATCGATCCATTTGTTATGAAAATCACTAACAATAGATAGTAGTTGTATGCATTAAAAAAAAAACAGAAACAATATTAATTAATAAGGTGAGGTGATCTTAGTAATTTTCATTCATTCAGGAGGCGGTGATGATGTGTTCTGGACACACTGATTCTCGCACATCTCATGAGAGTCCCAACAACTTCGTCCGAGAGCGCAGCACCAACAAGGTTCAAACCCGCAATCGTCTTTTGGGATACAAAACTCGATATTTACTTTCTCACTTTTTGCAATCCCACCTGCTTAGAATATCAGGAAAAACAGTACAAGGAATAAATGTGTGAAGTTGTATCATGATGTAATAAGAAGTGAAAATTATTAAATAAAACCTTTAAATATTTCCAATTCATTACTTCAGTTTTTCTATTAAAATACAACCAGTCAAGTACTTTGGCTTGTTATAGCACGTTTTTTTAAAATAAATTCGGAGTAAAAGGGATTAAAAAATAGAGACTGTATACACTTACATTCATAGATTATGAGGCAGAAGAGAAGTAAATACTTTAGGGCCCTTGCAACCATTGTTTACGACTAGTAATTTGCTTGCAAGTATTGAGCTCTGTGAGAATTATAACGAATGGATTTAAGCACATATACATAACATATACACACATTTATACACACATGCACTATAGCTAGACGTACTATAGGTATCAAATTACGGCTAAATGAATTACTTCGAATGAGTTAATGACACGTAATAATGCACTCTATTGGTATCATATTAAAACTACTTATTATTATTATTAAGTTTGGTATGACATTAATTACATTAAACTATCATAATGAAAAATAAATCCGTATCTATACATACTTTCTAATTCCTTATTACTACCCAGGCCATATACCGAGTACCATGTACTAAGTATTTAATATTCATGTGGACTAAAGGACTACGTATCTATTTAGTCTACATCTTTCACTTAATCCACTTTTGATACATGACTATTTTATTTTCATCCATATATGGTTCTTCCAGCATTGTTTCGGTGGGTTAAAATTGCCGAAAAAGGACCACAAATAGTTAAAAAACATTAATCAAGTATCAAAAGTGGACAAAATGAAATATGTGGACTAAAGGTAGAATTGATACAAAACTAATAGGACCAAAAATGGAATTAATGTTCAATTAATCATCATACATTTGGAGATTGTTAATGGACCCGCCAAGTCTTCTTTGACATGTCTGCTCTGTTCCAGGCCAAGATACGATAGCAAGGCCGAGCTTGATGATCACCATCCCGAGATACCACACTAACATTGCCGGATGAGGCCAAGTGGAGGACTCGAAGTGAACCCGTATTCCATATGCCATCAATAGGAATGACAATTTCATATCCCGCTTTTTTTTGAAGAAGAAAACTTAATTATTACCGAGTATTATTAATGAGAGTAACAAAGACAAAGCAATACAATTCAATAGCTCAAGGCTACACTAGAGTGAGATATAGAATTGACTAGTCTCTGAGGACCTGTCAAATTCGCTAACCCCGCATTATAGTAGGCTAATCTAACACCATTGCTGAAATTGCTACTAAAATGAGAGAGAACTAAACAAGAATTCTTTAAATAAGATTTACAAAATAAATTACTAAATTTAATGAAAACCACAAATGGTAGTCTCTTTCTTATTACGCATTATGGGTGCAAACGAGTTGAGCTGAGCTCGAACATGGATATGCTAGAACTTGATAAGAATTCACGAGCTCGACTCAAATCGAACTTCGATGAGCTAAATAATTTGGGCTTGACCTCACCATCAGGCTTGAGACAATTTTTTACCCAACGTGTTTTGTTTTTTTAAGAAAAATATAGAAACCGGAAAATAGAAGTGGTACCGAACGTAGACTTAATCATTTCAGTAAGACAATAGGAGGGCGGCTGCCCCCACTAGATTCCCACTAAGTCCATATATTTTATTATTTTTCCCATTCTTTTTTAGTTGTAACAGTCAACCTTTGCACATTTGCCAATGCACACATTTGATCGTAAGTATATTTTAATCTCTATTAATAAAAAATATTAAAAATCAGATTTAGAAAATTTGTAAGAGTTTTTTACCAGAATATTACTAGAATAAAACTTAATTACATAAATATGACTATTCATTACTACAACGTAGTGTTGTGGTAACTAACGTTCAAAATTTGATCATGAATTACTATGATTTCATTACTACTCTAGTAACTAGTCATATTTTTGTAAATCATCTTTATTTTGGTCATATTTATGTAATTATTTCAATTTGTAATGAGATGAATTGAAAAATATATTTTTTTAAAAATAATTTTCATAAAATAGTAGTATAAAATGTAGTCGAAGTAGATCATGTGAACCAGTGCAAAAAGTCAACGTGTTGCGATTAAAAAGAGACGGAGGATAGTATAAATTATTAAAAGACCAATTCTATGCCCCCACTAAAAAAATAGGCTAAAGGGTCAAAATCCCTAGTAAAATGGGTCTAATTAGAAACAGAGCTAGGGAGTATATTTTTCTGATTTTTTTTATATTGTACATATTATAACATTGGATAATTGATTATTTTGTTTTATTGTAAGAAATTTGTGGTGTTAGTTTTTGAAACATTAGTGTAAGTACTCTATTTGGTTTAGGCTCATATATAACATGTTTGAGGAATGACATAATGAGATTTTTATTCCAGTTGAAGCTATATCATCAAATTGTATGTCTGTAATCTAAAATTGCTATAAGAAAATTGTTTTGACATTAAATTGGAAGAACAAGAGAAAAGTAATATGTGTATTTGAAATGTGCAATAGCAATAACCTTGAAACCTGTATACATGTTTTTGGGCTTTGGAGGGTATGTAAATTTTAAGGTGTTGTTAACACACAAGTGAAAAAGAATAATATTCTCAAATTTGAACCATTAAAAAATGGCATTAGAATATCAATAAAACATAAAATTTAAAAGAACAAAAAATCAGTGTTAAAATCCTAAATCACAATAACAACAAACGGAGAATTATAATCTAATGAGTTAGATTAAGGAGGTTGGATTGAAGAAGATGAAAGGGAAATGAATATCATGGTGTCGGTAAAAATGAACGGTTAAATCTGGATTTGTCAAATTGATGAGCTAGAGAATAGGGAAGGAGTTTTGTGGAAGGTGGAGATGGGAGAGAGAAAGAGGTGAAGGGGGAATGGATAAAAGTGAATGGTAAAAAGAAAAGGTGAAAAAAAATATTTGTACAAGTGTACAAGTTGTGTACAAATCATGTACAAATAGCATTTTTGATGAAAACATATATAGTGACATTGATGATCTATTTCAAGAACAGAAGATGTTGCAAAATGTTTTACCAGATGCAAGTAACAGTGTAACACAGCCATTCAGATGCCTCATTTAATTTTTAAAAAAATTACGGAGTAAGTGTTATCCAAATCCATTACTTTCTTACAGAAATCTATTGGCAATACTTGAAAATTGAAACTAAGTATTGCCAGGACAAAAGGATTAAAGAAGAAGATTCTCAAGAATCGTCTACCGTCAACCTTGTCTCAAGCACAATTTAATGGATTCACAATATTAAACATTGAACATGAAATATGTACCAGAAGTCCAGAAATGATTGCTTTAAGATTATTATTATTAATGACATCGCTTCACAATGTTCCGTGAAAAATGATTCCAAGTAATATGTATATAGTTTCCACCTTTATTTTTGTAATACTTTTATTTAAATATATGCATCTTATCTCTTTGTAAAGTATTTCTGTATTTCTTGTCACTATTATGCCTTTTTATATTATATTGTTGTATTACATTACATAAATATATATAGATCGATTTTAAGAGAATGAGTCGCATATAATTTTGAAAACAAGCTTACACTAGAGCTTGGCCCATAGGTCCTGAAAAATAGAAATTAGCACAATTATTAATGAAGCTCGTAACGTTATGCGCAGGGGAGTAGCTAGAGGGGTCATACTAACGAGGCTCTGGTCAACCCCAAATTCAAGAAATGCTTAGATTTATCGTGTAAAAGAATTATATATAAAATAGAAAAATTCTTTGTACTGGCTTAATCTGACACTCTGATGTATCATCCTGTTGTCTACGCCCCTTGGACTCGATCATGTGTCAATGCGTGCTGCGTGCATGTTATATATCTTGTGTTGTAGAATATAAAGAAGATCAATGATCCATCAACATTCAAACATGACGTACGAACGCTAGCTTGAAGCCTTGAATTGCATGTTTTATTGAGAACACTAAACAAGGAACACACATGAAATATTGAAATACCTCAAATACATACGGAGTACGTACAACAGTTTTTATTTAACGCAGCACTGAGAGAAATGAAACTTGCAAATGCATATATATAATTATGCATGGGATGTACGTGCATGATTAATTAGGCCTGTTTGGCAAGGTACTCATCCAACTCTTTGAAGTTCTTCTCAGCAAAGGTCTGAATGGCGGAGGGGTCGGGAATCTCATGACTGGCCTTCTCGTACAAACAGCTCCACTGCAACAAGCTCCCTCCTTCCTCCTTGGGAACCACAGTCACGTGAGCCTTGAAGCTTTTGTAGTACTCCAGCAGATCTCCCCCGATGATGCTGTAAGCAAATGTCCTGTTTGATGGGTCCACTACTTCGATCCTCTCCTTCGACACCTTCACTATTGGCGAACCTTCCACACGTACAACATATGTTATCAGGAAAGAAAAAATTCGTATTTGTAGACGATCATTTGTACACGTACAACATATGTTATCAGGAAAGAAAAATTTCGTATTTGTAGACATTTCGTCAACAAAATCACAACTTTTTAGAATATTGTAGGGGATGTCTGTGTGGCGTGTAAAATAGGCGAATACAACTATACATACACGTACCTCCCTACGTGTGTACACGACGAACAAATCATTAAATAAATGGTAGATTCTATGGTACCCATAAGGTATCATACATTTGTCCATATGGACCAATGAGAATGTAGCAGTTGAATTATTTAAATCTATATTAAAAATGATAAAGTGATGTGGTCCAATCAAATGAATGATAGATATGGTACCCCATGTTTTAAAAAGATACCGGAGTTGTCACCTAAATAAATACTCCGTAGTTGATATGGGGGACCTACGTTAGAGATATGGTGGATAGAAGTCCATTGCAACTTAAATCCAGTGTAATTTAATGTTTTTCCATCATTTCACATAATTATATTCATTTTTCATATTAAAGTCTAATATTTTGAATGTATTATATTATTCAACCTAGTCTTAATCAGATTCTTGGATCCACCTCCACAATATTTATAAACGTACTTCATTTCAATATACTACGTATATCATTCAAATATTAGTTCATTATAGTTTTTTTGTTAGTTTAGGTTTTTAGATATTTAGGTTCAAACGTTCACCTAGAAGAAAGTAAAAGTCAAGTCAAACTATGAACTTAACTGCTGGACAGTAATATTTTAATACTCCCTCCGGTTCTTTTTAAACTTCAGTGTTTGACTTCACAGTTATTAAGGAAATAAAGTTGACTTTACTGTAGAGTACACTGTTGAGACACTGTTTGGCACTGTTTGGCACTGTTTGGCACTGTTGAGACACTGTTTGGCACTGTTTGGCAATGTTTTGGTGTAGATTTTTTTGCCAAATAAGGAAATAAGGAAGTGTGAAGTTTATTTTGGACCGTCCCAAAAAGGAAAATGAGAAGTTTATTTAGAACCGGAGGGAGTATATATATATATATATATATATATATATATATATATATATATATATATATATATATATGAGTCTCGTTCTTGTCCAGCTGGCCTGATGGGAACCGCCGTCCGGTCGAGGGCATTTCGGGCACTTCCCGATCGAATTTTTTGATGAAATTTTTTGAGTATGTTCTTCATCAACTCTAGTTTTACCATACCAAATTACATATAAAAATGCAGTCAACTTCAAAAAATTATTTGAATGTCTTCCCGATTGAATTTGGAGCTGAAATTGGGTATGGATAAACTAGACTTGATGAAGAACATGCTCAAAAAATTTCATCAAAAAATTCGATTGGGAAGTGTCCGAAATGCCCTCGGCCGGACGGCGGTTCCCGTCAGGCCGGCTGGACATGAAGTTCTCTCTCTCTCTCTCTCTCTCTCTCTCTCTCTCTATATATATATATATATATATATATATATATATATAGGTTCCCTATATATATATATATATATATATATATACCTTCTCCGTAGTTGATCAATCGGACGGAGCCAACAACAATGCCATCGCCTTCGAGAACTTCAACGCTTTCGTAGTCATTGGGAAAGGCTTTGGGATAGATGAAGATGAAGTCCCTTAGGGCTTCCCACATCTTATCAGCATGGGCCTTCACTTCCACTTCTACGCTAAGCTTTCCACTTATATCAGCCATCTTTAGCTAATATAATTAGTTCCAACTATTATAGATATGAACTCTGGAGGCTAATAAATAAGGAACCTCAGCTCTGGTCATAGAATGTATGTATCTGCTTTTAGCTAAGGTCTAAGAGTGCACATATATATAGTACGTATAGATGATTAATGTGAGATATGCAGATCTCATTCGATTATCAAAATCGAAATGTTACGTTTATGCAAGTTCACCTACCATTGCAGGCTTCCTACCCTACAACTTTAAGTTTTCCTCGTTGCTTCAGTAACGTACCCATAAGTTTCTTTATAGACCGACAAATATCACTTATGTCCATGAAAATAGTGACAACAATCATAGTGCAAAATCAATTTTCTTAATAATGTACTCTCTCCGGTTCTAAATAAACTTCTCACTTTCCTTTTTGGGACGGTCCAAAATAAACTTCACACTTCCTTATTTCCTTATTTGGCAAAGAAATCTACACCAAAACAGTGCCAAGCAGTGCCAAACAGTGTCTCAACAGTGCCAAACAGTGTCTCAACAGTGCCAAACAGTGCCAAACAGTGTCTCAACAGTGTACTCTACAGTAAAGTCAACTTTATTTCCTTAATAACTGTGAAGTCAAACACTGAAGTTTAAAAAGAACCGGAGGGTAGTTTTTTCTTCTTCCAAAAGGTTGAATCCCTAACCTCAAAACACTCACGTCTTGATCGGACAAGGCATTTAGGAGCAGTGGCATATTTGGATTTCAACTTTTGGAGTTCAATGCCTTTTTACAACTACAAATTTTAAGAGTAATAAATAATTATTTTAAATATACACATATATACTTACAAGTTTTTTAAAAAACTGAGTGTTCATGTGAACACCTTGGAATGACTATGGCTCCGCCAGTGTTTAGGAGATTGTAAGTCACGATAGGCCGTTGCGGGTTTCGAACCTTCATCAGTATATATAATGTTCCAACTTTGTCACCACTCAAACTGAGTTACCCGTGTATAATTTTTTCCTTTATTCACTCAAATGTATCTTAATCAATTTAAGTAAGGCTATACTCTCTCCGTCCCAAATTGATTTGCAAAGTCAACAATTTTGGTCAACCAATAATAAAAGTCATACTCCGTATTGATTATTAGTTTAATTTTTAATTATTAAAATTTATATATTCAAAAACTACACTAAAATCTATTCAAAGTTGTAAACTCCAATTTAGAATATAATTAAAAATTGACATCCAAATTAGAATTTTTTTAATTTTAAATAAAATATTTGAATAAGTCTTTCGGACAAAGTCTTGTGCCTCGAATCACGGAATCTCTATGTTGATACCCTCATCAAATAATTGTATCCCTCTTCACTCGCCAGCTACTCAGCGGCTCAGCCATCGCGACTCGCAAGCTTATGGAACAAGATGGACTGGACTTGACATTAGTACATTACTCATGAGTTATTAGGGTTTGTTTGTTTGAATGTTACGTAGTAGAAGTCTAGAAGGTTATAGTGAGTTTAAGAAATTGGGCCTTTATTTTTGTATTTTAGTATTTGTAACCAACATAAGTATTAATTTTGGGTTTCAAACTTGTAATGGACTTCTACTATATTTTAGAATTTATAGTAATTGTTTGGTAGGGAGTCGATAGAGTATTATACCGGTATACCGCGGTATTTGAAAACGTTTATCGTTACCGTACCGAAATATATTTGTACGGTATCATATCATACCTTACCGAAAATGATGACATACCAATATTTCGGTATAATAAGTGTGGTATACCGATTTTTGATACCATTGACAGATACACCGCTAATAATTGTATTGGCACCACACAAAAAACGTGACAAATAATCATAACATTAACCGTGACTTGTCAATTGTCAATGACTCCTCAAACGTATCCAGTATTGTTTATTTATTGAATAAAGAAAGGTATCCGATTTTGAAGATCTTAACCGAACTTGTACCTTCAACGTAACTACACTCACGAAGCTTCAGGTTCCAGCGATTAGCTAATAATGACGCCGCTAGAGTAGTTCAAGAATGAGTAGTCACCAATTCATTATGCATATATCCTCCCATAAACATGATGTGATGTAATTACACGTTTTTTTGTACAATAATTTTTTGTGTACATAAATTTTGTAAATACTTGACATATTTTCTTGTTTATATAGACAATTATTGTTTTTATCTTTGTTTGTGTAAATAGACAATCAAGGGCGGAGTCAGGATTTCATTAGAGAGGACCAGAAAGAAAATCATTAGTGCACAACATGTTTGAGTAATGCTTAAGAGAGTTTTGCTAGGTGTACACATTTTGTGTACACAAAATGTGTACACATGTCTGCCTTTCACACAAAATTTGTCTGTCACAGACAACTCAAAAACAGTTGTCTGTGACAGACAAATTTTCTGCAAAAGACAGACATGTGTACACATTTTGTGTACAAAAAATGTGTACACCAAACATTTTTCTGCTTAGGAAAGTAAATTAAAGAAATGCTAGTCGTTTACCAACATTTTTAATGAATAAATGGTTTTCAAATTCTAATTTTAGAATGTAGTTGTGTTGTCAATTTAAATGCCAAAGGTATGAGAGCATAACTCCAGCACCATGGTTTTCATTATGATTAGGACCAAAATAATAGTGTAGATTTATTATTATTTCTTATTGTGGAACTCCTTGTGTAATATTAACTCTTTCTAGTATAAATATATCTGTCAGGGCTACCATTAAGGTTAAGCCTGGTATTATTTCTCACATGGTATCAAGAGCCAATTTCTAAAATCCCTAATTTTTTTCGGCTACGATGACTTCTACGCCAACCTCTTCCGCCGCCGCTGAGTCCTCTGAGCCGGCCACAATTTCAGCCACTGCCCAGATGACGTCGCCGGCCTTCTCTTCGTCTCCAGCAACTCAGCCTCTATCTTCTGCTGCTTCAATCTCGCAGCAGGCCTCCAGTCTGTCTTCTCAAACGATGGCTGCTTCAACAACTCTTCCCTTCATGTCAATGGACCCTGTTATCTCTCAAACCTGGATGCTGCCTCCTCTTACGACGAAATTTAGCGCCTGGAATCCTTCCCTCTTTACTTGGACGCCGACACAGCCCTCAGTCCGTCCACCAGTGCAGCCCGTCCTCTCTACTGGCAGAAGTTTTCTTCCTCCCATGGAATCTGCCTCCAATTTTGCTGGTCCTACATTTGCAGGAGCACCAGGTATTGCACCACTCTCCTCTCCTAGGCCAATTGCTCCACGAAGTACTGCTGCCAACACCAGTTCTATTCTTAATGAATTAGTTAAGAGTATTGGATTTTCTGCCCTTAATATTACCAACGTTGTGACCACCAAATTAGCTGCGGTAGAGGATTACCAATATTGGCGTACTCAATTTGAGTCTTTTCTGCTCTCCAATGGTTTTTTGGGAATTTTAGATGGTTCGATTCCTGCTCCCCCTCCCTATATTTTTGATGCGTTTCATCTTGGGACAATTAATCCGGACTATTGTAATTGGTTAAAACTTGATCAAACGGTGCGTTCGTGGCTATTTGCCACTTTGTCTCGAGATGACTTAAAGAATGCTTCTGCTATTTGGAGTCGGTTAGAGTCTCATTTTATGTCTGCTAGTCTTGCCCGGTCCATGGAAGTAAAACGCCAATTGACTACCTCTCGGAAGGGACCTAATCAGTCTATGGAGCATTATCTCAGAGACATTAAGATTATTGCTGATAACTTAGCTTCGATTAATGATCCTGTTGCTCCTCGTGAACTATTTAAAACTATTTTGATGGGTCTGGGACGAGACTATGAGTCTCTTATTACCTCAGTTGGTCTATTTCCGGAGAGCTTCACCTTTGAAAGACTACGCAACTGTTTGATTGAAAAGGAGCAAACTATACAGTATATGCGTACTCTAGAAGAGCCTCCGCATGCCCAAGCATTTGCGGTCCAAGCTCAGGCTGCCGGGCAGCCACCTCCCCACGGCGGGCAGCAGCAACGTGGGAGAGGTTATCGCGGTAGGGGCGGTCGTGGACAGCGGGGCAGAGGGGGCCGTGGACAGCGTGGCCGTTTTTATGCCCCACATCAGCATGGTTATGACTTTCCTCCTCCGATGGGCTACGGTTACCCCCCTCCTGGCTATGTTCTAGGGGGTGCACCTCATGCGGGCATTCTTGGGGCTCCAGGCTCAGCAGGTATATCTGTTCAGTCACATGTTTATACTTATGCCTTATCTGCTTCTTGTACTAACCGTGGATATGCAGGCTTTTCATCTGTTGAAGGGAACTCTGTTCCTCCTCCTGTAGTTTGTCAAATTTGTTATGCCCCAGGTCATCCCGCCTCTACTTGTCCGTCCCGTTTTGTTCAGCCGGCTGCACCTGCTCTCGCTGCTCAGGCTCCTGATGCTACTGACATTGTGTGGTATCCTGACTCAGGTGCCTCTGCTCATATGACTCCTCATCCAGGTATTTTGTCTAATAAAACCTTTTCTCCTAATTCTCATTCAATTATTGTAGCTAATGGTACTTCTCTTCCTGTTATGCATACTGGTGAGGTTGTTTTGAGTTCCTCTGCTCGTCCTCTTTGCCTAAAATCTGCTTTTCATGTGCCTAATATTAAATATAATCTTCTGTCCATTCAAAAATTATGTGCTGATAACAATTGTGTTGTAGTTTATGATAAAAATTGTTTTTCTGTAAAGGACAAAACTACGGGGGCGGTTCTACTTCGAGCGGTCAGTGATAATGGTGTCTATCCTGTTCGTCAGCCTGCACTTCCACTTGTTGCCCTTTCTGCTGCTTCTGTTTCCCTTTGGCATAATAGATTAGGACATTGTGGTACTCGTGTTTTAGATCAACTTAGAATTAATAATTTAATTTCTGGCACTTCTGCTTCTATTTCTGATTGTATTCCTTGTCGTTTGGGAAAATCACAACGGTTACCTTTTAATAAAGTTTTTCACAACAGTCCGTGTGCTTTATATTTAATCCATTCTGATGTTTGGCAATCTCCTGTGCTATCTCATCTTGGTTTTAAATATTATGTTTTTTGTTTTGTGGATGATTTTTCTCGTTTTACATGGCTATATCCTATGCGGCGTAAGTCTGAGGTTACTACTCATTTTCATCATTTTAAATTAATGATTGAAAATTTACTTGACCGCAAAATTAAGATTTTTCAGAGTTATGGAGGGGGTGAATTTGATAATTTTCATATGCGGAAATTTTTTACTGATTCTGGAATTATTTTTCAAAAATCTTGTCCTGAAACTCCGCAGCAAAATGGCATGGCTGAGCGCAAGCACCGTCATTTAATTGAACTAGCGCGAACCATGCTCATCACTGCCAATTTGCCCGCTCAGTTTTGGGTTGATGCTGTTCTCACTGCCACTTTTATTATTAATCGGTTACCCTCTCCTACTCTACATGGTGTGTCTCCGTACGAAAAATTGTTTCTCTCTGCACCGGATTTATCTGGAATGCGTGTTTTTGGTTGTGCATGTTTTCCAAACTTTAATGCCACTTCTGCTAATAAACTTTCTCCACGGTCTGTTCAGTGTGTTTTTCTTGGTTATGCGTCTGAATATAAAGGATATCGTTGTCTTGATCCTATTTCTGGTCGGGTTTATATTAGCAGAAATGTCCGATTTTTAGAAAATATTTTTCCATATTCTAAGTTGATTCGTGCTACACTGTCTCCGTCGAGTATGCCTTCTTACACCGCTCCAGTGGCGGAGCCAGAAGTCTATAGTTAAAGGGGTCGGTTCTTGAAAATGTTACTTTGCAGGGGCCAAAGTTTAAAATATCAACATATTTTCTATAGATTAAACATATTTATACATAATATATACTTAAGAATTTTTTTCCTTGCAGGGGCCGAGGCCCCCTCCAGCCCCTCCCTGTCTCCACCCCTGCACCGCTCCTTTGGTTCCCCTACGTACCAGTGACCAGCCCCCATCCTCAGACCTGCAACTGCAATCCCATCCAGTTGACTCACTCCCAGATTTCCATGCACCCACTCCAACCTATAATCATGTTCCCAGCCCCTCTTCTACTCCCATTACCTTAGCAGACAGCCAATTACCTTCCACTACTCTGGCTGAGACTTTACTGGCCGACACACCACCATTCCCTACTTCACTGGCCGACAAATTAACAGTGCCTACCCCCCTGGCCGAAACCACAACAACCTCTACCTCTTTGACCGAAACCCCAACAACCTCTACCTCCTTGGCCGACACCATCTCGACCAACACAGCAGCTCCCAATAGCTCCGCCCCGGTTGACAATATTCATCCAATGCAAACCCATTCCAAATCCGGTATTTTTAAACCGAAACCTATTTTTAATTTAAACACAGTTGTTAGCACACCTGACCCTACTTGTTTGTCAATAGCTAATAAACATCTTAAGTGGCGAGCTGCTATGGCAGAGGAATTTAATGCTCTTATCTCTAATCATACATGGGATTTAGTACCATTTGATGCTAAAAAGAATGTGGTTGGGTCAAAATGGATTTATGAGACTAAGTATTTGGCTGATGGGTCTGTGGAACGCTACAAAACACGGTTAGTTGCTCAGGGGTTTAATCAGCAGGCGGGTATTGATTTCACTGAAACATTTAGTCCTGTTGTTAAGCCCACTACTGTTCGTCTTGTTCTCACTTTAGCCGTGTCTTTTGGTTGGCCGATTCGCCAACTTGACGTTAAAAATGCTTTTCTTCATGGAAATTTAACTGAGGAAGTTTATATGCGTCAGCCTCCGGGTTTTGTTCATCCTCAGTTTCCTCACCATCTGTGTCGGCTTCGTAAAGCCATTTATGGACTTAAACAAGCACCTCGTGCTTGGTTTCATAGGTTTAGTAGTTTTCTTCTTTCTCATGGTTTTGCTTGTAGCCGGTCTGACAACTCTTTGTTTATTTTTCGGCGTAATTATGATATTATTTACCTGTTATTATATGTTGATGATATCATTGTTACAGGCAACTCTCTTAAGTTAGTCACTCATTTTTTATCTCTCTTAAATAAATGTTTTGCTATGAAGGACTTGGGAGACTTACATTTCTTCCTTGGCATTCATGCTCATCGTACTCCCTCTGGTCTGTTTCTATCTCAGCAAAAATACGTATCAGATCTTCTTCATCGGTTTCATTTACATACCTTAAAATCCGTGCGCTCACCACTTCCTAGTCGTACTAAACTTTCCCTTACTGATGGAGAGCTTCTCGCTGACGCCACGGAATACAGGAGTATGGGAGGTGCATTACAGTATTTGACTTTGACTCGACCAGATATTACTTTTGTTGTACACCTGGTTTCTCAATTTATGCATGCTCCACGCACTTCACATTTGTTGGCTGTTAAGCGTATTTTCAGGTATCTTCAGGGAACATCCACTCATGGTCTACTCTTACAGTCCTCACGCGGCTCTACAGAGGTCATTGCTTATTCTGATGCTGATTGGGCTGGATGTCCTGATACAGGCAGGTCTACTTCAGGCTATGCAATTTTTCTGGGGCCCAATCTTATATCTTGGCGGTCCAAAAAGCAGCCCACGGTCTCCCGCTCTTCCACGGAAGCTGAATATAGAGCCATTGCCTACACGGTTCAGGATACTCTTCACATACGATCTATTATGTTCGAGTTGGGGTTTGCTGTTCGTTTTCCAACTACTCTGTTCTGTGACAATGTATCTGCTTCATATCTGTCTGTTAATCCCATCCAACATGCCAGGAGTAAGCATATTAATATTGACTATCATTTTGTTCGTGAACGAGTAGCTCATGGTGATCTTCGTGTTAAGTATGTTCCGACACAGGCTCAGCTGGCAGATATTTTTACCAAGTGTTTGTCGCCACAACGTTTTATTCTTCTTCGTGACAATCTGCGCATTGTTTCCCCTGCACAGCTTGAGGGGGTGTAATAGTGTAGATTTATTATTATTTCTTATTGTGGAACTCCTTGTGTAATATTAACTCTTTCTAGTATAAATATATCTGCCAGGGCTACCATTAAGGTTAAGCCTGGTATTATTTCTCACACAAAAGACATCAGGATTGGTGGTCCACCAATCTTATTCCAAGAACTAGCGTTTAGTGGACAATTTTCGCTCAATATTATAAAAATGTTCTTTTTCTAAATAATTACTACATCTGTCCCACTGACGTTGAAAAGTGAGAAGGTGATCGATGCTAAATTGACACTTTTAAGAAAAATGAATTTATGCGATTGATACTAATTTGACAAAGTAAAAATGATTTAGAACTGTACAATTTTACCAAGTTTGGTAACTGACAACTTTAGTGAGGCAGACTAAAAAGAAAAGACATTCTTAATGGGACAGGGGGAGTTATATACTACGTATGATATTGTTATGAGTTTTTCTTAAATAGTGTATACATCACAATGACTAAGAACTTGTTTGGTAACACTGAAATTGGATGGGTTGGGTCTGCTACTTCTACTAGAATTTATGAAGTCCTGGTTGAAGTGACTACATTGGTTGCTTCTGCTGATTTATGAAAAAATTATATTTAAAATATTTTTATTACTGAAATAAAGAAAAAATTAAGCGAAAATAACTAAAATTGCCCTCTACAGTAACTTCAACCAATACAGCCTGAAAAGTAAGTCAAAAAACTGGGTTATCTAACGGGCTCTAAATCTCAAACTTAAAAGTCTTTTGGTTTATTAAAAAAATTTAATATTACCAAGAGTTTATATTAAAAAATCCCAATGACTATTTCTCAAACTTAAAATTCTTCTACACAATAAAAAAACGGAAATTGTCCTAAATAGGACTAAAAAGTTCCTAAAAAGCACAAATAGGACTACTATTTTTAAAATTCCCCAAATAGGACTAAGCATTGATTTTCTACCCTAAATACCCCTAAGAGTATTAATTCATAATGAAATGCTTTAATTCATAATAAAATCACAAAAAACGTAAAAAAATATTTAAAAAACGTAAAAAAATTAAAAAAAAAATTATAAAACATTTATAAAATAAAAAATTTAATTTTTTATTTTTTTAATTTTTTTAAAAAAATAATAAAAAATAGTAAAAACCCATAAAAAATGAAAAAAATTATGGATACCTTTCTCACCGCCTCCCGCCGCCTCCCAGCACCACCACCTCCGATTGGTGAAATTTCTTCCACTTTTGGTAAAAAAAATGCCATATTTTTCTGAAAATGCCAAAAAGATGGCATAATTACTCTTCAATATGCCAACATTTTCATTGATTATGCCATCATTATGGCATTATTTAAAATGTCGGCATATTTTTGTCCGGTGATGGGAGATGGTGGTGTTGGGGGTGGCAGGAGTGGTAATGTGTTTTTTTTAATTTTATGATTTTTTTTATTTTTTTTTTATTTTTTTTTAAAAAAATATTTTTTTTATTTTTTTAAAAAAATATTTTTATTACTTTTCTATTATTTTTTTTACGATTTTTAGTATTTTTTTTCGATTTTTATTAATTTTTTTATGATTTTATTATTAATTAAAACATTTCACAAGTTACAAGGGTATATTTGTCCAAACACACATAAATAGTCCTATTAAGGGAATTTAAAAAATGTAGTCCTATTTGTGCAATTTTTCCACTTTTTAGTCCTATTTAGGGAATTGACTCATAAAAAAATCCTAATCAATTAAGTGCACAAGTTCGGGAAGAAGTCATGTACATATTAAGAAGGATCACGTACATATTAGCAATGACTAAATCTCAAACTTAAAATACTCCGATTAACTTAACAGAAGTTAAACTTCATTAGTTAGTACATTAAGGGTAAAGAAGTCATATGAGAAGGTAGGTTCCATTTTCTAGGAAGAATGTACAACTTGTGATGCACAAAGTGTATTGACATAAATTAAGGGTATCAACCCTCATTCACAAATATAATGTTGTTAGATAGATAGGGGTTAGGTTCAAATAAAAAGACATCATTAGATAAGAAATGAGAAAAAATCCAGGGCATCAATTAAAACGTACAATCATGTGGCCATAAACCAATATGTGAGTTGCAATGTTTTAAAGGAAAGAAAATCAAAGAAGCGTATGACTCGTTTGCACTACATAATGTGAGAGGTGTATTAGTAAAATGAGTGTAATAACTACTGAAATTGAATTAGTTCACAATCAAATAGACAGACTAAATATTCCAATATACATTCCACCTTAATAACCACGAACCAAATAATCAAAGACATCGCATTTGATAGTGCAATGAACGAGTATTTTGCTGCAAGAGTATAATATTTTAGAGCAATTAGTGGTCTTTGCCGTTAAAAGTATAGAAAAAAGTAAATTGATTGGTGCAAAGTATAATGGGGTTATTTATGATTGTTGTGGTGCAACAAGATTGATGTATTATTGCAATAGAGGGATTTTTCAATGTTGCGGTGCTATGTATGGATATTTTCTATAAAAATTAAGAGAAATAATTTGACGTGATAATTTTTTTTTGCATGAGTTAATGAAGATGCATCAGTGTTGACATTTAGTGCAATGCAGATGGTGTAACTTTCCAATAGTAGTGTTGAAAGAGTGAGAAAGGTTTATAGATGAGTTGTGATTGTTTGATTATTTCGATGCATAATTTATGACTTGTCCTGCATACGAAAAAATACTTTGTATGCAATACAATGTATTAGGTGTGCACCAAATGAAGGATTTGTAGCAGTATAGATTATATATGAGTTGTGTGTGTTTTAGAATTTAGTGATTTGTGGTGATTTAGTTTTAAATTTTGCAGGAATGGAGCAGCAGCAATTAACGAGTGGTAAAAGGAAATCGAGAGGAATTGCAGAAAAACAATGAACAAATAAAAAATTGTGTCAGAAGTGGAACAAAGAGACCATCTAGTTTATTATATTGTTGTAGAAAATGAAAAGAGATGAAGGTGCTTAGTGTATAATTGCACATCGTTTCAGTTGCAGAAAAAGAAGCTCCGAATGGAAGAAGATGAAGGTGCTTAGGAGAACGCTAAAATGGAAAGAAACAAATGTCCGGAACTTTAGGGATTACACTTGCGTGAGCGGGCGACCTGCACACACGAATGTCGTCCGAAAATCTATCTTCTAAAGATAACGTTAATTTTTGTTCTTCCAGTACGTTAATTGAAGAATAGGTGCAATACCTAAACCGCCCCTGCTACTAACGTAAGATTTATGTAGATCTAACGGTGGACAATACTTCTCATTTCTCATACTATCTGATCTATTAGATCAACTTCTAACCAGAACCAAAATCTGTAAGAAAGACATGTATCTCCCATGTATCTCTCTAACTATTTCAAATTAAGATTCAACCCTTAATTTACAGGTCTATTTTATTTGTATGAATTACAAACTGTGAATACCCCCCCTCCCGCTAATCAAGTGAATTAATATATCAGTTTTCACCATTCATTTCGTGGAACTTTTTGAATATATTCCTTTGTGATAGTAAAAACCTATACGTTTTAGAGTTCAGTTACTTCTTTTCTCTTCATCCTCTATTTTGATAGTAAAAATGGCACATGACAATTTTTCTTTGCTTGGTTTCATATTGGATCACCGTAACAATGCTGCCTTTTTAGTGTAGTTGGAATTGTTTCTTGATTTAAAATATTTTGGGGCATGGTCGAATATTTTGTTTGAATAAATAAATAATTTTTACTACTTTACCTTTTTATAAATGAGCAAGTTTGAACTAGGGCTGGGTCCGAAAAACCGAAAACCGAAAACCGAATCAAATTAAATCGAACCGCAACCAAATAAAACCGAACCGCTAAGAAATCGAAACCGAATGTAAAAAACCGAACCGAACCGAAGTTGTTTGGTTCGGTTTTGGTTTTTACCCTTCAAAACCGAACCGAACCGAACAAACCGAATTATTTAAAATATGAAATTTATAATTTAATTGTTAGGCATTAATTGTAATTAATCTTAATATCATCAATAGTCTTTGGTTTTCTTGTGTTAGAAAAATAATGTTTGTGTTATGTTTAATTTA
Source organism: Cuscuta epithymum (assembly GCA_945859915.1). Lineage (NCBI taxonomy): Eukaryota > Viridiplantae > Streptophyta > Magnoliopsida > Solanales > Convolvulaceae > Cuscuta > Cuscuta epithymum. Next base: position 4,498,223 of record CAMAPF010000942.1, read on the forward strand.
ATTTAGTTTATAAATTCATTTACACATTCATTGTCTGTAATAATGTAGCTATATTGAATGATAATAATATGTGTTTACTAGTTATTAGTAGTAATTAACTTTTTTTAGATAACTTAAAGATTTTATATTGATAAAACAATAAATATTCATCTCAACTATATCACATAAAAGTATAGAATGTATATATTCATGAACTTTTTTCGAACTACTCACAAACAAAATAAATCTATAATATATACAGTTTTATCTATCTCGCATACTCATATAATTCAAGACATATTTATCTCTTCTCATTTTTATTTTATTTGTCATTGTATTGTGCTTGCATTCTTTATGTAATATGTTTGATCCCTCTAAGTATTATATCAATTTTGAATCAAGTGATAATTTTTTGGTAAAAAACCGAAAACACCGAAACCGAACCGAAACAAACCGAACCAATCAAACTGTGGTTCCAAGTTTTGGAGTGTAAAACCGAACCAAAACCGAACCGAACTTTTTACTTTGATTCTATATTTGGTTTTAGGTCAAAACCGAACCCATCCCTAGTTTGAACATATAATGGATACATGCTCATTTTGCAAGATATTCGATCAGCGGTTAGGTGCAGTGTGATACTTCGTGTGAATTATATTGTGCTATGGCACATTAGTGACTAAACTTGGAGTTATATATATATATATTTTTGTGCCCATTATCCGAATATTATTAATATAATAAAACAATTACATCCTTCTAAAAATAACTTATCTAAAATAAGGCAAGCCCATCAAATCAGTTATTAAAGCTTTTCTGATCAAGTGGGGAGCATCATTCTGATTGAAATAGGAAACCATATTGGAGTGATTATCCGGATGTTTTTGTGCCAGGAGGTGAGCTGTCACATTAGCTTCTCTAAAGACATGACGTAAATAGCAGTTCGCCTGGTTTAAATCTGTCCGAATCACATCTAGAGAGCTTCTCCATCTTCCTTCGTAATTGATGTCGTTCAAAAGCCGCACCAAGGTTAAACAATCGGTCTCCACCTCAAAACCCGAATAACCTTTATCCACCGTCCAACGAAGAGCTATCTGAAGAGCCTGAATTTCAGCTTCCAAAGCTGAGTTAGCATGAAGAGCAAAACTAATCCCGAAGAGCATCTTTCCCTCTTTGTTACGCAGCACTGCTCCACCGTTGGAGATGTTTTGTCTGAAGGAGGCGTCCATGTTAAGCTTGAGCAAGTGCTTTGGCCTTTCCCATTTAATCATTTTCACCCTAATCGTAGAGTTTAGATCATAATCTGAGATGATTTTATCCTGCAAAAGTTGCTGAAAACCAGTATTATCCTTATTACTCTTCAATGTTTTTGGCCAATCTTAGGTGAACAATTTGATTTGAAAGATTAAGGATTCAACTGTAGGAGAAGAATTCGTGGACCCCCAAATTAATTTAGCATAATTTTTCCATATATGCCATACAATAATTCCTGGCATATTAGACTGAAAAATACCAAACCAAGAGTGTTCATCTGCCTTAATCCACCAACTGATAAGCATCTGTCTGAGGAAAATGTGGTCTCTTCTAATTGATATTTCCAGAATACCCATAAAATAGAACCAGACCTCTTTAATAATAGGACAAAGATAAAAGATATGATCAATAGATTCAGAGTTCTTCCTGCAGAAAGGACACATAGAAGGATAAATTATAGCTTTGAACCTGATTAGATTCTCTGCAATTGGGACCATATTATTCATGAGCTTCCATAGAAAAATTTTAATTGGTAAAGTCTGCCTCTTACTCCAAATGCAGCGTGAAGACAAAGTACAAGACTTCCTCCATCTAATCTCATGAAAGGCAGAAGATAGGGAAAAATGTCCATCCTTCTCTGGCAGCCAAATAATATTGCCATTATCATCTAGATCAGATAAGTTCTCACCTCTATTGTTTATGTGACAAATTCTTCTCCAAATGCAAGAATCAGTAACTTTGGGTATCATGTTACCATTCCTTGCATACCTAGCATTCCAAAATTTAGCCCATAAAGAAGAATTTTGCTTCCACTTCCACCATAATTTGAGAGAAAATGCCTTTTCAATATCTGATAACAATCTAATACCAACCCCTCCCTCTTCAACAGGAAGGCACATCTCTTTCCAGTTCCTCCAATGATAATGATGTTTATCAGAACTAGAACCCCAAAAGAAATGAGACATTTTCTTTTCAAGAATTCTAATAACTTTCTTTGGAAAAAAGTCTACTGCCATGAAATGAATAGGAATAGTATTAAGCACGTGTCTGATAAGGATTAGTCTCCCTGCTTGACTGAGATTCTTCTGCTTCCATGATGATAATTTGCTGTCAAATTTCTTAATAATATCTTCACAATAATTAATCCTGTTCATCCCTTTATGCAGATAAGAGCCAAGATATTTCAAGGGGAGACTGGAGTGCTGCATATCTAGAAGATCTTCCGTTTTTTTTATCCTCCCAGTAGACTGTTTAGTTGTAACAAAGGTACTTTTTGAAAGATTAACAGTTTGACCAGTAGCATTCTGATAATCTTTAAGGAATTTATTAAAGGCCATAATAGACCTAGCATCACCATTGAGGAAAATCAGTAAATCATCTGCAAAACTTAGGTGTGAAACTGGAAAACCCTCCTTACCAAGCCAGTAGGGCGTGATAGAGCCCTTTTCCATAGCTGCTTTAATCCCTCTAGAAAAGGCCTCGGATGCCAAAATAAAAAAAAAAGGAGATAATGGATCCCCCTGTTTCACACCTCTGAGAGGTTTGAAAAAGCCATGTGCCACTCCATTGACCAAAATGGACAGAGACGTACTTTTTAGAAAATTCATAATAAGAAGTCTGAAATTTCCACTAAAGCCAAATCTCTCCAAAATAGCCTCAAGAAAAGCCCAAGAAACCTTGTCAAAAGCTTTAGCCATGTCTAATTTTATCACCACATTACCACCTCTAATCTTTTTCCCAATAGAGTGAATCATCTCTTGAGCAATAAGGATATGATCAGAGATCTCCCTGTTTTTCATAAAACCTGCCTGTTCCATTGAGATAATTTTGGGTAGGATGTATGTCAGCCTAGATGCTAACACTTTAGTGCAGATTTTACTAATAAATGTGGAAAGACATATTGGTCTGAAGTCAGAAAATGAAGTAGGACTCTCCTTTTTAGGAATCAGTACTATGAGAGAGCTGCCCATAGCTTTAGGAATAGGATTACCCAAGAAAAAATCTTGCACAGCCTTTAAAACATCACTGCCCACAATTTCCCAATTCTTTCTAAAGAATTTCCCATGATAACCATCAGGACCCAGGGCACTGTTTTTGTTAAGAGCCCAAACTGCTCTTTTGACCTCTTCAATATCAGGAATCTTTAATAGATCTTGATTATCCTCCTGACTGACCAAACTGGGGATATTATGCAGGATATCAGAAAAATCCACTTCTTGGGTGACCGAAAAAAGATCAGTAAAGTATTCAACTGCAGCCTTTCCAATTGCATCTTGAGTTTCACAAATGTTGCCTGAAGAGTCAGCAATTTGGGTAATAAACTGTTTCTTCTTTCTAATGTTCACAAAAGAATGGAAAAAATGGCTATTAGCATCACCTTCTTTTAGCCATTTTATGTGAGATTTCTGCTTCCAAAACATGCACACTTGTTTATGTTTAGCAATTAACATACTATGCTTAATAGACCAATCCTCTCTATTAGTTTGGGAAGGATTTAATTGGAAAACCATTTCAGCTTTCTGGGCAGCCTCTTCACAAATTTTTAAATCATCAAAAATGTTCCCAAAAGATTTCTGGTTCCACTCTTTAAGATCAGCTTTCAGACATTTTAATTTGGAGAAAATTCCCCTCATACCACCTCCGAATAGAGGTGAGAACTTATCAATAATTTGGTAAGTTTTGTTAATTGTCCCTAAAAAACATCCGTAGTTTGAGACTTTGAGGAAGTGGGGTATCAATAATTAATGCTCATATTTACAATTACAATCATGCCCTTTAGTAACCACCGTATGCTAGTATTAAATAGAGATGAAAATCATCCCCTACACTTATACTCACCAAAATCCGGTGTACTAGATCTAATCCATCCGTTTATTTATTAAGATGAGTGATCATAATTTGTTCTCATTTCTCACAATAAGGCTTGTTCTCATTAGAACCACTCCCTATATATATATATATATATATATATATATATATATATATATATATATATATATATATATATATATATATATTATGATGGCTCAATTGTTTCATAATGTAAACGTCAGTGAAAAGTTTCTTTTTCATAGACTTACTTTAACACGATAGTTGTTACACTTCCGTTCACTTTTTAGCGCAGATAGTTTTCATTAATGACTATCTATGTAATGATCATTAGTAAGAGCGAGAGGAATTTACGGTGTTCTCTAAAGTAACAAGTTCATTTGAATAGAAATTTGTGTTTTGTGACGAAAATGAAAAAATAAGTAAATTTACCCTGAATGTGGTATACAAAGAAGAGGACAATAAGTTTTAATTTTCCTTAACAGTCTCATGAACTTAAGTTTAATGTTTACAAGATTTTTAGATTTCATTTCAATTCATGGCATCTTTATCAAGATTTTTAAATTTTTAAAAATATAATTGCATCTAAATTATTATTTTGTATGTAAGTACTTCACTCCCGTGCAACACACGGGTGAGGTAACTAGTTATAAGCATGAATGATGGCACGTTGTTTTTGTATAAAAAATGTGTTGGCTAATATTATACCTTTGTAGGCATGTAGTTGTGCTTAAGTAATTGTATCTTTTTCTGGCTTCCTCTTGCCAATAACAAACGTTATCTATCATCCCATTAGTAAAGTCTCACCCGTTACACCCAATCAATCCACTAATCGTGTTTCTCTTTTTGTTCCACACATTCAAACTATCTCACCGGTTAGTGGCTGAGGACCCAGTTCATCTGCAGAGGATCGCCGCCAACGTTTGTGTTGAGAACACACAAATAAAAATCAACAGGGTAAATCGTTGCCAATGAAGGTGGGCTCAAGCCCGTTCCCGCCTGCAGTAAACTGATAGCCCCTTGGGTCTCAGACCCCCCTCTTCCACACAGCCCCTTGCTCTCTATCAGTTTGATGCCTCCTTCATCCCTTTCACCCCTCCGTCTTCTCCAGTTAAAGATGTTATTTTTCCTTTGCTTTGATATGCATTTAAGAAAGTAGTTTAATTTCTTTTACATTTGATTTGAAAACCGATTGTCACGCTATTTTGTTTCGGTCGTCCTGTCCCAACAATTACCCTTACAATTATATACAATCTGTTGAACCTATTTTTCGGCTTACCACACTTTCAGCCATTTTTTTCATCCACTTAAGTTATTTTTTATTTTGCATTTTGAATTGTGTAATAATAACAAAAAATAATGTTGAAATTACTTTTCTGACTGTATTGGCTGAAGTTAGGTTGTAAACGAACCAAATCGAGTCGAATTGAATAGTGTGATTTTGTATTTGAATTTGTTTATTTTTTTCGAATACGAATAGGAATTCGAATATGAAACGAATATTTTTTTCAATTTGTATTTGTTTAACAATACGAATAGTTAACGAATCATATACGAATATCGAATCAATTTGAGCATAAGTTAAATATCAGTCAAATATCACTTTAAAACAACTTTTCCTATATTTTTATGTTTTAAATGCATGCTATGAATTAGTATGTTTTTTAGAATTTAATTTGTAACATTACATATTTCTTTAAAATTTAATAGATCGATGTATTTTTAGGTTATGTACAATGTACTAAAGTGAATCAATTTTATGATTACTGTATATAAATGTATTTTAATTTTTTTTTTGAAAAACACTAACACACATATATTAGAAATTATACGTATAATGTGTGAAATAGGTTTTTGTTTAATAAGTTGATAATTGTATATATCAAAGTGATCAAAACACTCAATTCAACTTTTTTAAGTTAAAAGCTGAAAATTACTTTCTTTTAATTGTTTGCAGACACTCTAAAACACTCAATGATCATTGCTCTTTGTACATTGTCTTCTTGTGGATTAATGTGAAATCACTTCATATATTCTTGTGCATGGAGCTAAGTGAGAATTTAAATGTAATTTTGTCATGCTCTTTATTATATTCTACGGTTTTACACCCCATTGATCATTCTATATCATAATGCACTGGAATTTATCATTAGATGGTCGAATTGCAATAGATTTTGTGTGGAATAGGATCGGATGTCGGTTTCGATATACATTGTTACTTTGTTCATTGCCTACAATTGAATTTTCGTATAACATATGTCGTTGCAATTTCTAAAATTCAAGTTCTGAATCTTTTACTTTTGAAAGTTGTAGCACGCAAAAAGATTTTATTGTTATGTGACTGCCATTTAGTATGGGCATGAAGATGCTCAAGCTACTCTTGATGCATGTTTTTTGCCAAGAAGTATCATATTAGTGTATAGATTCATTTTATACTCAAACTTTGCTTCTTTTAGCAAACACACAATAAAAAACAATGCCTACATCACATAATTAAGAAAATTGGACACTATCCCAATTGCGCAACACGTGTCATGAAACTAGTGTATACATAAATGTGAATATGTAGAGGTGTGGGAAAATTACCGAAACTTCGGTATACCATGCTTACCATATCGAAAAATATTGAATTTATCGAAAAAATCAATATATTAACATTTTTTGTATAGTATTGTGTCATATTGAATTACTTCGGTACAATATCGGTATATATTTTGAAAATAGTCAGTTGTGCACGGATATACCATCACATTGAAATCAAAGCCAAAATCATAACTTTTTATAATATTTACTAATATGTAGTCAAATATAATTACAATCAAAATTGTGCGTTAGCAAATGTGAAAGTCAAATTGTTGCAACTATTAAAGAACGGAGGATAGTATGTTGAAACATATTTGTAATAATTCTTATTAGCAAAATTGAATTGGACATAAGTTATTATTAGTGTTTTGTAATTAATGTCATTAGTGATTCTAGTATGAAGTATATCACTACTAACACCGATTATTTATATTTTATTTGGCATATAATAATTGTTTATATAAAAGTTCAAATATAACATTATATTTACTGATGTCGTACCTTTGTCGTACCAAAATTGTTGTATTACCGAAACAAGTTATACCTAAATTTTGGTAAGATAATGTTATGTATATTTGCATTCCAAAAGTTTTCAAGACGGCAATTGTATGAAATAAAATACTCGGTATACTATACCGAATCACCCCTACCGAATCACTCCTACATATATATACAAATGACAATTGAATGCTACAAAAAAATAACATAGCACATTAAAAACAAAAAAAAAATCAAAACATTTTTGTATTTGATAAAAAAAAACATTTAAATTTAACAATTTAGCTGAAAATAGTTGTATAGATAAACAAGTAAACTTGAACATCATCATATCAACTAATCAGAATGAAAATATTTAATTTATGTTAGCTCATATCAAGGATGTTATATTGTTGTGAAGGTCTTTATTTCATTGCAGCCTTCTGTGTGAATTACTGCTACTTGAAGTTAAATCTTGAACATCAACAAGATCATCATGTGGTATGAAGTTTGGGTGGCGCTCGAGAAACAAAAAATCAATTAAGTCATCACTAGAGAATTTGCGAATGTAGTTGATAGAAATTTCCACCTCTTTTTACACATTAAAAGAATGTTCTATGCAAGTATGAAAGGATGATGTTGGTCCCAGATTTGCTATAGATTAACAATTAGCTAGATGGAATTCATCGATTAAACAGAATAGGAAGATTTCACAGAATGATTCAAACAATATCGAGAACAGAGAAAACTCCTTTTCTATTTATCGAGAAGAACTTTTGACAGCGTAAGGCTATTCGGCAGAATGATCGATATAATACCTATATTGAACGCCTCTATTTATAGGCGCAGTACAGTTTACCTAATTAGGTTACATAGGAGTTTGGGCCTAAAGCCTTTTTTGGGCCTTATTCCCTCTTCTACCTATTTATTACATCATGAATATTAAAACTAATACCATAAATGGTATATCTATTCTAGTTTATTTAAACAAGACATTAAAGACAAACTTGACTCACAATAAAAGTTCTAACAGATGAGTTGGAGCAATTGAAAGCTTCTTGAGCATTTATTGGTGCTTCATTTTCAAACTAAACCAATTCTTTTGGGAAGACCCTTCTTGAAAACCGCTAAAACAAAAATTGATGTGTCTAGTGGTTCATTAACAATAGAATTCAACATCTTTGATTCTACCGAAAAACAAATTAAAGATCATTCTATTTGCTCTTTAAATGTTTTTGAACCACCACCAACACTAAATATTTTTGTTGGAGAGGAAACTGAAAAATTCTCAATTTTTAATGAAATAAAATTGAGCCAAAAAAATCTATTTTGAAAGGAGAAGAACTTAAAAAGTCGCATCAGTGCGAGTTAAAACCACCAACACTTGAGGTGGTGACGAAGAAGAAAATTCGGCCTTACTGGAGAAAGTCGAAGAAGGAAGTTGAAACATGGCCAAACATGGCCTTTGAAAATGAAACGAGGGATGCTCACGATCCCACTTAAAACAGAAAAAAATAAATGTCATGTCGCGACATTAAATCAAGCGCTTCTTGGCAGGCAACCCAAGTTTGTATTTTGAATATTTTCAATTATTTTTGTGTGTGTGAGAAAACCCTTTTCAACAACAACAACAACAACAAAAAAAAAAAAAAAAAAAAAATCGGGATTGAACCCGGTCGGGTATAATATACTACCCGGTCGGGTGCCTTCATAAAACACAGCACCCGGCCACTCACTCGGGCAAGGGAGTTACGGAAAAGAGTAAAATCAACAAACCCGACCGGGTCACCTTCATATACCCGGCCGGGTGTTTTTCCTAAAAACCTTCTGGATAAGCCAAAGTTAGACCCGACCGGGTCTACTAAACCACCCGGCCGTGCGTTTTGACAAATGAACTCACTGGATAAGCGTGAGTTAAACCCGACCGGTTCATACCACCCCACCCGGCCGGGTGATCGGGTTTTTACAGCAAAACAGGTCGGGCATCTTCTTTCTCCCCCATTTTTCTTCTCCCCCATTCGAACCACACCCCTCAAAACCTCCATTTTCGCATCTCAAAGCTTCGATTCCTCCCCATTTCTCCACCAAATCCATCAACTAAACACATTTTCTTCATCTCCTCAACACCCTCTTCCATCCTACACCCAAAAATCCCACCCAAATCCACTCATACACAAAATCCGAAACCCTAACCCTCCATCTTCAAAGTCCGAATTTTTCCCCCAAAAATCCCCAACAAATCTCAATTTCTTCTCATAATAATCATCCTCTCCACTCTCACAACCCCAAAACACCCAAAACCCACCAAAAATCCAAAGTTCCAAACCCCACCACACCCAAATCCGAATATACCAAGAAAAAAATCCAAAAAAAAAAAAAATCTACTCCATGGCTCCTAAAAGTCCAAAGCATCTTCTTCAAGGGGTAACCAAGAGATTGCACTCGTTCCCGGTTTTGAGAGTGTGAAGTTTAACACCGAGGTCCACAAAAAGCGCTTCATAGAGCAAATCAAACGGGAGGTAAAACAATCCTGTTTCATATGCATTACTACGCTATTGTCATTCATGCTTGATGCGATTATGCGTGAGATTTTCACCAACATTGGGATGCTTAGGATATTTGAGATGCAATATGTTACCTACCCACATTTGGTGTATGAGTTCTTTAGTTCATTTAAGCAAATAGCGAATGTTGATAATCATGCTGAGAGTAGAATCACATTTCGTTTATTGAATGAAAACCGTTCATTGACCAAGCGGGAATTTGCCCAACACTTTGGACTCCCCTTGTTCAATGAAGAACGTGAACACGACACTTTTGTGGGTGTGGAAATGTGGCAAAGGATGACGGGGCAGGTGGATGTGGAGCTTAGACACCTTAGTGTGATTCGTGTACAACATCCGGTCTTCCGAATTTTCTTGAAATTTTTATCAAACTATTTTCTTGGAAGACCGAATAACCATCACACAAGGGTCTGGGATGTTTGTATTCTTGGACAAGCTATTTTACCAGGTCCGGATCACGTGGATGTTGCCTCCATCCTATGGGATCACTTCAAGACAGTGGCAACTTCCACGGGAACTATTAGGGTAGGGGGTTTGATTACACATTTAGCCACACTCTATGGGTTTGTAGACCCAGGCCCCATTACCTCAGCACAGGTTGTTTGCACATCATGGCTCCTGAAAAATACCAAAGATATTGTTTTTTCCCATAAAACACCCGGTGGGGTAGATATCTACAATTGGTTAATCGATCCACCACATCCCATTTACACACAAATACCCTCATCCGACCTCCCTTTGGACCTTCTGAATCACCAAATTGGTGATGGACACCACTATTGTCTCCTTGGAAGAATACCACTCCACTACCAACAAGAACAACCCCAACAAGAACAGCCTGCGCATGAACCACCACCCCTCATTCCTGAATGATGTCAGTTTTCTCGCACTTAAAATAGATCGTAATATAGTGGTGTAAGTACGAGTATCGTCTCCACAGGGACGGACAAAAGGGAATCAAGAATTAATTAAATTCAGCGATTAAAAAGAAAATAAAATAAAAGCGTCGTGCAAGATTGGTTGGTTTGGAAAATAAAACTAATGCGAACAATTAAACTAGGGGGTTCTTTCTAATTAATGACGAAGGGAACAGAGATCGATTCCGGGGGTAACCAGATTTCCGGCAGATCAGGCCTAATTTCATGAAATTAATTTAATTGAGCCTAGCTAATCATTACTAAGTTCTTACCGCTCTCGCGGCGTAGAGTACAATAATTTAGGGGACCATGATGATCTCTCATGCGACAAGATCCTAAATTATTGCCAAGACAAGCGAGCTTACGGCCCCTTAATCGCTACTAATCTATTAGCGAACGATTAAGTGTACGTGAATGTGTCCTAGAACAAATTAGATCTCTCTTAATTTATTCTACATGCAATTGTAATTCTAGTCGCGATTCTAGGTTACAAAAGATATCAATTAAATTATTCAAACACAAATTAAGCGGCATTCATGCAATTACACCGAAAAGAGTCTAGCCATACATCATGATTAACCCCTTCATCAATCCCAAATCCCTAATTAAAACTACTCACAATTCATAATTGAAGAATCAATAGAATTGGAATAAAACGAATTAATTGTCATTAATTAAAAAGGTGGAACTTACAAAGAATCCCAAAAGATTGATGAACAAGGCTGAAAAGCCCTCTAAAATTTGTGCTAGGCACTCTCTCTATGCCCCCCCCTTCAAAACGGGGGTTTACAGGTTGTTTAAATAGAAAAATCGGGTGAAATTTGAGCTGAATTAGGATTTTCAGAGCCAGACACGATGTCAGGCACTATCGTGCCTTCGATCGTGCCTCCGGAGCAAAAACGCGCATTTTGGGCAAGCACGATCGTGCCTCCCTCCAGGCACGATCGTGCCTGGCTGGCAGTAGCTCCGCGGTGCTTTTCTCATCATGCACGATCGTGTCTGACTTTGAGGGCACGATCGTGCCTACTTAACTTCCAAATTTGACGAAACTTCCTTCATGAAAGTTGTAGATAATGAAGTCCTCTATCCACCCCAATTTGCCGAATGTGATTTGAATCATCCAATCAAGAGATATGATCAAAACGGTGGAAGGTGTCTTTCTGATATCGCAGCAAAGATCATCTGACTTCATCGTCTGTTTTCACCTTCTTCCTCTCATATTATCGCAAAGGTGTCTTCATATCATTTGTAGCCCTTGAAGTTGGATCTCCTATGGAACTTGAATCGTGTACATTGAATGTTTATTCAAAGAGATATGCTTGAACGATTGACAGAAGGTCATCCTGATCGTCGTTTTCAAGCTTCATTCATCTTCTTTTGATCCCAAAGCCAGTCCTAGAGCTCTTTTTCCTTCAAATCTTCATCGTGAATCTTCCGGTGACCTCCAATCCTATCAAATCATTCTCAAATGCTTCTCAAATCATCCCGATTGTTCCTCAAGTGCCAGTGCCGGGCTCAAATTCCCTGATTTTGACTACAAACAACGTAACACAAAACTCGAACCAACGCCCGGTAAACATAACTTGAGCTAAAATTGAGACTTGTAACACCTTAAAACTAGGAAAATCATCAAAAGCCGATCTCAACACGCATCAAATACGTGTCAAAATACGGACTTATCACTGAACATCCTCAACCACAACCCAATGCTCACCAATATTCACCATTTGAGCAAGAAATGCTAATTAAATAGCATGAATGCTCTAACCCTTAACTACACTCAACTTCGGGAGGAAGTTGTTTTGTATAGAACTGAGCAAAGGCAGAACTATGAGAGGATCGAGGAGCAAAGGCAAGCGGATTGGCGGAGATACAAAGAAGATCGGCGGAGAGATCAGGAGGACCAGAGGAGGACTTTTGGCCCTATCCACTCCTATGTAGCACATCAGGGTGATTTTGCCGCTATGACTCCTCCTCCTCCGACACCCTCATGGTATAACCCCACGGAATGGGGTAATTTTGGCGGTTCGAGCTCTAGTGGTGGAGGCGGAAACGATGGATACGGCGGTGATCACATGGATGAGGACACACACTTTGGGGGCAACCAGGGCTATGGAGGATTCTATGATGGCGGAGATGCGGGCGGGCAATAGGGACTGTGCCATGGACTAGCGGTGGGGGAGATCTTTCCGGTATGCTCACACTCATACTCTTGATTCTTGCTTTTAAAAAATAAAAATAAAAATAAAAATAAAAATAAAAAAAAAAAAAATAAAACAGCTTGTTAAGTTGAAAACCCACAAAGGGCAGCTTAAGCAAAAATAAAGCAAAAATAAGAGTGAGTTTGTGAGATTTGTTGAAGAAAAATGTGGGAAGCTGGGTTGAAAACCCGAAAGGGCACCTAGGCAAAATGAGAGAATGAGATAAAGTATTTCTTTTGATTTTGCAGGATCCTAAGGGTGGTTACTAAAGAAAGTTCATTGCATGAGGGAAAAGAAGTTGAAGACCCCTTGATGTATTCTTTTTATGTTGGGGATACTTTGTGAATATCTTGGTTCTAAAAACACTTTGTGATGGTTAATGATCTTATCATTTGAGGATTTCTTGGATTGCATTTACTCGAGACGAGTAAAGATTCAAGTGTGGGGTATTTGATATGCACTAGTTTGTAGGGCATAAATGTATGTTTTTATATTTATTCTGTGTGGATTGTTTACCGTTTTTAGTTAGTTTGTAAGCATTTGTTTTGTCGTGTTTGTAAATGTTTGTAGCTTCCATTTATAGTTGTAAAATAGTGTTTGAGCTTTTTGGCAAGGAAAAATGAGAAAAGTCAACAGGAATGCTGCCTAGGGAAATCCACCCGACCGGGTAGAAATCTTCACCCGGTCGGGTCTGATTTGAAATCAGAACCCCACAGGAAAGAGCTAGACCCAGTCGGGTCAAGTAATTCACCCGGTCGGGTCAGATGTGACCGGGGACATTTTAACGTGCTAAAACACAAGAACGTGGAAGATTATCTGATTTAGACATGCACCCGGTCGGGTGGGCACTTGACCCGGTCGGGTACCCGGCCCAAGGTGTTGAAAAACACCTATAAATAGCACATTTTCCCTTCACAAAAGAGGATCCCTTCTTCCTTATACTTAAGCTCAGTTTAGAATAGTTATTTCTTTTATATTTTTATAGCTTGTTTAGTCTTCAAATGAGGAGCTAAACTTCCATTTCTTGGTGTTGCTCTTGAAGCTTGTTGATTATTAAAGTTGTGAGTTATTTTCTTAACTTCTTCCCTTAAATATTAATTATTCTCTTAATCTATCTATATATTAATGTTGGGGAGTGTTGCCAAGATGACAATTAGTTAACATCTTGACATTAGTTATAGTCGTATTTATCTTCTTCCTCTATATATTAATGTTGGGGAGCGTTGCTAAGATGACAATTAGATAACATCTTGACATTAGTTATAGTAGGATTATTCATATTTAATCTTCTTCCTTGAATATTAATTCTTCCCTTAACTTATCTCTATGTTAATGTTGGGGAGTGTTGCTAAGATGACAATTAGTTAACATCTCGACATTAATTACTACTAGAAACGACCAACGAACCGATGGTTAATCATTGATGGTTTCACAAGTAAGTAACTTCGGTTTATTAATGCACGGTCGTGGTTGATAAACTTAAGAGGGATTAATTTTGTTGGTTAAACCGAAACCGTTGTGTTGAGGTTATCAATCTCAATTGATTTCATCAAGGAGTTAAGAGATTAAATGCTACTATCAAGTCGGTATATGGCGGTATTCTATATTTGACTAATAGTAAGGGTTATTAATGAACGGTCGTTGTTAATAACTACCCGCGATGAATTGGATATACTCCTCGATTGAGTATTCGAGAGGGGATAAGTTATAGATATAACAATGATCGACTAAAATATATCAACAAGTGGAAAGTAGCAATGCCAAGTCCTTCTATTCATGAATTTAATCTCATATAACTCGTTCATCTTCGTGTTTAATTTAATTAAATCATTCAATCCTAAAAACTCTCTTTTATTTACTAGTTCATAAAAAGAGAATTATTCCTTTCCCTGTGGATACGAACTCTACTTCACTATACTACGTATTACTGCTAGTATTGAATTTATTTTGACGCACCGTGACAAAGTGCTCATAAGATGGTACAATCATATCACATGCAAGTCCCTTGTATCCCTTACTCCTACATTGTCACTGATTCTAACATCACGAAATACTCTACTTACGGTATCTTCATATCTTTGGAACCTTTTAGCCACATCCCAGTTTGAGAGTCCCAAAGCTATAGTGTATATAATATACCAATTTTTTCTTCAATTGTAATTTTGTTACTTGATGTTAAAGCATATCTTGAACGCAAATCCTTACATAAGCATTGGAATAGAGTTGGAGACATCCTACTAAAGGCATGACACAACGAATAGAATGATTGTTTAACACGGCTTTCATTCAAGACTTTCCGCTTAAAGCCAAAGTCATGCAAAGCTACTACTTATACATATGTTCGTAATAATGGAAAGCAATAATAGCATTTGTATTGTGAATAGTAATCTTGACCATAGTAAGAAGCATAAGCTCATTGTCTTCGTTGGGGTTATTTTTATATACCTCCCTTGAGGTTTAAACATTTGACACTTGAATACAAAGTATGAATATATTATTGATATCCCCCTTTCTCCCTAACATATACTCCGTATCTTTGGCGGTGGGATGGTTATCCCTATTGATAAACTAAAAGAAATAAAAACGGACACTTACACTGCAGGAAATCTTCCACAGATATTGATGTCTTTTGATATAAATCATCTCTTCCCTAAACTCTCATATTTCTTTCTCCTGGCCCTTCGTATACACCAGCTCACTCGAATTATTCATCCCAAACTCATTCCAAATGTGCTCTCTCTAAAGTTGGTCTTTGTATAATATGTTGGGAGGGGAGTTCCAGCGACTTCTGGAGATGGACGTCCAACCCAGGTATCAATTAATTTTGTTTTTTTGGATAATCTACTTAATTAGTTACTTTTGAAAATTATTACTCCGTACTCTATATTTTTTTCAAAATGACGCCTCTTTTTTTTTTAATTATTGAAGTTCATCTTTCTTAAAGATGGTGCTTCAGATTATGAGTATATAATACTCCAAATGACCGGACTCCAAATGGTTACATTTTTTCAGATTGGTGCGTACATATGATTACTCCAAATGACCGGATTTTTCTTTGCTAACAAACACTTTTATAATTCTTCAAAAAATAGATTACTCTAAGTTACGTTATGTGTTTCTTTATTTTTGTCACTAAAACATGTTTAATAGACTCAACTCTTTTATAGATTAGCCTTTTATATTTTTGTAGTGCTTCGTAACATCATCTTAGTCAAAATTATTTCTTGATTTTCACTTAAATGTGAACATTATGAGTTAAAAGCACGTTAGAAGAATTTAGAGCAACTTTTATGATGTCAATATGAAGAGTGCAAAGTTCTAAGCCACATTAATAGACTCAACCCTTGTTCCACTTAATATATTTAGTTTTGACAGAGTACACATTAATAGACTGAACTCTTGTTCCACTTAATATATTTAGTTTTGACAACAGAGTACACATTAATAGACTCAACCCTAGTTCCACTTAATATATTTAGTTTTGATAGAGTACTATTTTTTTATTGTACTGCTCATTTAACTTTTTTTGTTGCCTTTAAATGATCTTTACATTTCTTGTGCAGCTTATATTACTTTGACATTGAGACTGTAGTTGGAGGTGAAATATTTCAGCTTGGGTTAGCTATCCCCGAGAAGTATAGTTTGCATAATCTCTAGACTGACTTAAAGATTGCATGTAGAATTTATGGTATTTATGAAGCAAAGAAGTTACACGTTGAAGCTATAATTCCGTGGGAAAATGAAACAAAGACGATTCTGAATGATGAGGATCTATTTAATACATTTAAACAACTTAGAAAGAAAATGTATTCCTCTACAAGATTTGTGGTTTCAACAGTTGATGAAGAGTCCCAAATTGAAATACTGGTAGTTACTACACATAATGAGGACAACTCAGATCTCGATCTTAAAGACACACTAGATGATGAGGGTGATATTGATCCAACTAGAGAAGTTGAACTCCTTCTAAATGAGGATGTGCACCCTCATGTTTTTGCCGTTAGTTCAAAGGATGAACCGGAGTTTGTCAATGATGATGGCTATGAGTACAATCCATCAAGCTCAGAGTTTGATGATCAATACATCGGCAGAGAAGACGATGGGAGCCATCTTGATGATTACCAGTCTGGAGATGATAGTGACTATGAATCTGATGATAATACCAAAGAAGTGGAATGTAATCGCTATGAGGCAGGTTCTGGTGGATTTGAGTTTAATGTTATAGGTGATAATATAATATTAAAGCCTGGGAAACTCTTTGTAAATGTGAATGAGTTCAGAAAAGTGTTACAGATATTTGCTATTCGAAATGGGTTTAGATTGAAAAGACTAAAGAATGAGAAATCAAGAGTCACTGAAAAGTGTGCTGCTGATGGTTGCACATGGAGAATTCATGCAAGTCCGAATTGGAACTAAAGAACTTTTCAAGTAAAGACCTATTGCTCCGAACACACATGTGCACGAATTGATGATAATTATGAAGCAAACTCCACATGGATAGCAGCAAACTATCTACATCTATTCAAGGCTAACCATGACATTAACATCACTGTCATTCCTGCAGAATTACTGAAGACGTATGGTGTGGAGTGCAACAATCAACGGTTGTACAGAGCAAAAAAGAAAGCCATGCAACTTCTTGGCCAAGATCACAAGACAAGCTATTCCAAACTACACAGGTACTCCGAGGCTTTGAGCAATACCAATCCTGGAACTACAGTTTCACTTCAGGCGGATTGGCTAGGAGGCGTTGAATACCCTTATTTCAAGAGGTTTTTTGTGTGCTTGGATGGGAATAGAAGAGGTTTCATTGAAGGTTGCATACAGTTCATTGGACTTGATGGGTGCCACCTAAAGGGCCCTTATAAAGGAGTCTTACTTTCAGTTGTTAGAATTGATGCAAACCATGGCCTCTACCCTTTGGCAATAGCTGTAGTCGACAAAGAAAATAAAGATTCATGGAAGTTCTTTTTAGATAATTTGTATGACCAAGTGTGGTTGTAATGGCGGTGAAGGAATTTGATTTATGAGTGATAGACAAAAGGGTATTTTAAATGCCTTATCTACTGTCTTCCCTAATTCTCTTAAAAGATATTGTTGCAGACACATCTATGCAAATTTTAAGAAGAAGTTTTCGAGTGAGCTTTTGAAGAATACATTTTGGAGGGCTTGTAGGAGTTTTGATGTGACTAGATCTAATTCCAACATGGAAGAACTAAATTCGTTGTCTCCTCAAGGTCATGAGTGGCTAATGAACGTACCTACAGTTTGTTGGGCAAAGCATATGTTCTCAAAACACACAAAGTGCAATCACGTTACTAATAACATGACAGAATCTTTTAACAATTGGATTGGGAATTACAGAGGTATGCCCATTGTTCGTATGTATGAAGAGATAAGACGAAAGATAATGAGGCTAATACACAAGAGAAATATGGTTGCCCAAGAGTGGAAAGGTGACCTACCGCCGATTGTAAGAAAGAAGGTTATTGAAAACCGAGCTAATGCTAGGTCTTTGTCTGTGATCTTTGGCCAAAACAATACATTTGAGGTAATGGAAGATATTTCCAAGATCAATGTGTTGGATTTACAGGAGAAGAAATGTGACTGCATGGAATGGGAAATATCTGGCCTTCCTTGCAAATATGTTATATGTTGCATTGATGCTTAGAGACATCATGTGAAGACTATGTGCACCGGCTACTGAAGAAGGAATCTTTCTTGGCAACTTACAAGCACCAGCTCAATCCTGTCCCTGATGAGAAGAAATGGCCCCTGGTTCTTGAAGACAATTTGCAACCACCTACCATTATTAGGGCAGTTGGCAGACCTTAACTCAAGAGACGGAAGGAAGACGGTGAATGCTCTTCATTCAAACGAAGTGCAAACGTTAGGTGCTCAAAATGTGATCAATGGGGACACAACAAAAGAACTTGCACGACGGTAAAAAGAACATATATAAATGATTTTAAGTTTTAACCATTACATTTGAAAGTTAATGTGGAATGAGTCATTTTTATTTTTATTTTTAGGTATCTACCCCATCCAAGGGACCAAGGACATATGAGTCTCAGCCAACAGCCCATGATGATATTGGTAAGTTGTATTGTCATTGAATATTTTAATAAGTTAAAGTGTTTCTAGTCGTTTAAAGCTTGTAATATTACAAAATAATTTGCAGGGCAATCAAATCCAGATTGATACAGATCACTAGAGATGAAGCATATATTCAGCAGACTTGTTAAATATATTTAACACATATTAATACTTTTGTTGGCGTGGGGATAAGATCTTGCAACACATTTGATGCATTGCAGTGATCGAAAAAGATGTTGTGCCATCTTCTACTTAAACTAACTTATAGTTTGAGCTTTTGCTGTATTTTGCTGGAATATTTTGCTAAAACTGGTTTGCACTTTAGATGCCAAAGTGTTATGTCTCTTTTTGTAAAGACTGTTAGTAGAACATATCATCTCAAACAAGGTTCTGCTAATTACTGTAATATGTTCTTGATTATGCCACTTTTTGCTTACCTTAGTCATCTAGTGGGTTAGCTATTGACGTTATGTATATTCAGGGTGATTTATTAATTCTATTTGTTCTCAAAGTTAAGTAGTGCTCCGTATTTGGGATTCACACGGAAAGATTGATGGTAAATTTGATGTGTGACCAATATAGGATATTTTTAAGAAAAAATGGTCAAATAAACACTTCTACTTTTTCGAAACAATCACATAAACCCTTGTACAAAAATAAACATCATATAGATACACTTAGTGACTAAAAATGATCAATTAGACCAATATGACTTGAAATGACCTGTTGTAGCAGGTAAAGGATCTTTATTCAAGTTCATTCATACTCTATGTACCAGCTTTGTAGGGGTGGCTTTTTTTTAATTTTCTTTTTCTTTATCTTTCATATATACGTATAGTAGTACGCACTCCGTATCAATTCTCTTTCCTTTTCTATTTTAAAATCGTACGTATTCTTTTTATACGTAATCATTTCATACGGAGTATACACGTATAGAGTATTAGGCCTGGGACCGGTTCGGTTCCTAGGCAAAATATGTGGAACCGTTTGAAAATATGAAATTTTACTAACGGTTTGGTTCTTATAAATTATTTGATAGAACCGATAAAGAACCGAACCGTTCTTAACGGTTCGGTTCTTGTCATTTAACGGTTCCTAGTCTTTGATTTTTTTTTTTTACAAATTACAACTAAATTTTTGGAAAAAAAAACATTCAACGTTGAAAATTACAATACAAATATGTTGAACCAGTTAAAGAGAATAATAATTTGAAATAGTTTGGACCTTCTGAGTTCCGACCCGCTGGAGTTTGGACCTAATGAGAGAACCAGTTCTCTTAGGCCTAAGAAGCCTAAGAGAACCGGTTGAAGTGAATAATAGTTTTAAATAGTTAAATAACAAAACTAAAACAATGAATGTAATATAAAAATAAGTAAGTAAATATGCATTAAAAATATATATCCTCCTAAGAATATGTATATAATTTTAATTATTATATATAACGGTTCCTTAACGGTTCTTGGTACATATTTTTTTCAGGAACCGAGAACCGAACCGTTAATAAAAAATAGGAACCGAACCGTTAACAAATAACTAATAAATGTTGGAACCGAACCGAGTCATAACGGTTCGGTCCGGTTCGGTTCTCCGGTTCTTGGTTCCAAAGTCCCAGCCCTATAGAGTATTCCATGTCAATTTTCTTTCAATTCTATTTTTTCCCCTGTTTTGCTTCAAAAATAAAAATGGATGCTGCTCCACAATTTTCTTTCCATTTTCTTTTCATTTTCAAATCTTTGCTACAAATAAAAATGTTTCAGACAAGAGAAAAAATTGTATAATTTTTATACAGATTTTCAATATGGTTAATTAAAGTAAGATTACAGAAAAAACGTCGATAGAAAAATCTAATTTTATAAACAATAGATGTTTGGTTAGACAAAAAATGTTTTAGGCGGAGTTTTAAATTGTACTCCGTATATTTTTATACACGTTTTTAAAATCTTTCTTACTGGTATTTTATGTTTGTAAAATATATAAAACATATCGGTCAAAAAAACTACTTTTACAAACAATAAATGTGTGACACAAAAAATCATACACATTTTTGTTTAGTACGATTTTTGTTTGTATGAGGCTATGTATCGGACTGTTATTGTTTATAAATTCAACTTTTGTGTTCGACATTTTTATATTTGTGCTAACATTAGAGGCAAAAAAGTGTCGTTGTGAAGAATTTTGAAATTGTATACAAAATGCGTAATTTTGACCGTGTTAAAATATGATAGTCAAACGGTACAATGATTCTTGAATTCATATTCTTAAAAATCTATCAAATGAAAATACTCAATTCAAAATATTTAAATTGGATTGAATGAGAGAAAGATTTGATAAAAATCAGGAAAAACTTATGGAATTTAAAGTTGTTTATATAAAAGTTAGATATGTATATTAATGAAAAGTAATAAAAATACAAAAATAATCGGCTATTAGTCCTAAATATGACTAACAATAGACCTAAATGTAACAATGGGACTATAATTCTTTTATTACCAAAATGGAAGTAATTTATATTCTAGCACCACTAGCTCCGGTCACCGTAAAATTTTCATCTTGTGTAAACAAGACCCGACTTAAACAAACCAGGCCAGACTAAACAGACCAGATCAGACCAGACCAGACTAGACCAGACCAGCAAATTACAATCCAAGTAAAAACATCTTTAGTCTTATTTCGGGAATTTATATTTTAAGCTCGTATTGTTTCAATTTTGGTTTTATTCAATCCGAGAAATCTTCCAAAAATAATTTTAGATCTCCTTGTAAGACAATAAGACATTATTATCCGTTTTCTCTTAGATCAAAAGTAAAGTAAAGATACGGGGAAGAAATTTTTGCATTTTAGTGGAAGGCAAAAGAACGAAAAGAAAAATGAAAAAGCTAATGAAAAAGGAAAAAAAAAATTAAAAAAGACCCAAGACCTGCTATAGCGGGTATCCATCATTTAATAGTAAATGTGTAGAGAGGTTGAAGTGACTTATTTGATATAGTAGAAGGGTGTATATAGGGCCGGCTCTGACACTGTGCAGGCAGTGCAGCCGCACAGGGCCCAATTTGGGTGGAGGACCCAATCGTTAATTAGGGCTAATATATGTATTTTTGCAATCGGGAAGGTTGTCAAATGATTTTTGCAAGTAACTGGTCCGGAATATGTATTTTCCGGACCAGTTAACTTGCAAAATCATTTGACGACCTTCCCGATTGAATTTTTTTCTGAAATTTGGTATGGATGAACTAGACTTGATGAGGAACATACACAAAAAATTTGAGCAAAAAATACCACCGGGAAGGCCCCCAAAAGGAGGAGGCCGGACGGCGCTCCGGTCAGGAAATTTCTAACTGGGAGATTACTCTACTATATGTATAGTTAAGTACGGTATTATTTGTATTATTACTTTACTATACTACCGTACTCTGTATATATATTTTAGACATGTACAAAACCGGGCCGGCCCGCCCGGCCCGCCCAGCCTAGCCCGCCCGCACAAATAGGCGGGCTTGGGCATACATATTTACCCACCGGGCCCGGCCCGGCCCGCAATAACATATGGGCGGGCATGGGTTAGGGAGTAGGCCCGTTCGGGCCGATAAGCCCGGCCCGCTACATTTAATATATATACTAATTTATTTATTTATTTACATGTACACATGTATATTTATATTTATTAATTTATCTTTATACATATTTATAATTAATTATATTTAAATTTAACATAGTCAACATATGATCAACACCACTGGACCAACTCATTTTCTTAAGTTTTTAGTTCTTAACAACTAGCCCAGCCAAGATAATATCTACTTTTGTACTTAAAGATGATACTTTGTGCTTGAATTTTTAAATTTTAGCTATATTTTCTCATTATATTTTTTGTGCAAGTATCTTTATACATATTTATAGTTAATTATGTTTAAATTTAAGTTTTTAGTTTTTAACAACTAGTCCAACCAATATAATATACGTAGTATGTAGTATATTTTAGTACTTAAAGATAATACTTTGTGCTTCAATTTTAAATTTAAGATATAGTTTCTCATTATATTTTTTTGTGTACGTGGTGACAGGCTTAAAAACATTATAAGCGTATTAGCAATTTTTTAAATGTTGTAATACTATTTATAAAGTATTTAAAAAATTATATAATTTTTAAAAAATTAAAGTTTTCCCGGGCCGGGCGGCCCGGTGGACTACCCGGCCCGCTCTAACGGGCGGGTATGGACATGAGGTTAGGCCCATTTTTGCGGGCCGGGCCGGGCCCGCCCACACATGATGGGCAGAAAATTTATAAAAAGCCCGGCGCGAGCCCGGCCCGAACCCGTTTTTGTACAGGTCTAATATATTTGTAAGTTACTTTCTTCATTTCCTTATAGTTACAATTCTTATTAAGTTGGATTTCTTTTATTATGATATTTTTTGTTAGCAGTCAAAATAACTTTTTAATTACATTTTATACTTAATTTTTGTATTTTTAAGTTCATTATTTTCACTACATGTGTAATATATAATTACTCCATCAATCTCAAATTGAGTTGTAAAATTGACTTTATGAGTCAAACAAATTCATTTTATTCACTTAATTGGTATAATAATTTTTAATTAAATTTTAAATTGGATTTTAAAATTTTATAGAGATTTTAATGTAGTTTCTGAATGTGTAAATTTTAATTATTCTATATTAAAAATGAATTTATTATTAATACGGATAATTAACTTTAACATTGAGACGGATGTAATATAATTTTTTTTAATATAGGGTCTTTTATTTAGTTTTGCACAGGGCCTTTAATATTCTAGATTTCTAGGACCGGCCCTGGTGTATTAGTGTATATAACCCTTTTCCTGTTTTTAAATACCTAGCTACCTACTGGTTTAGGGAATAGGGAGGAGGGTGTTATCAATAAGATGTTGATAGTTTCCCCTAAGTGTCAAATGTTTAAACGTAAAATAACCCTCTTCACCGTGATTCATCATTCATGATATCACTATAAATAGATGAATAAATGAATATAATAATACAATCATACTAATCGTAAGAAAACAAATCACTTAAATCGGAAACATATAGAAGTCAAAATTAAATATCCAACCTAAATAAAGGAATTTGTATCCTAAATCTTCTTAATGAGATAACATATTAAATATGTATAAACAAATAACATACTAAACATATTCAAAAGGGAAAACTGTCAAATAGGTCCTCGAACTTTCATAAAAAAGTCAATTAAGTCCTTCTATAGGAGACTATGTCCGGTCATCGCGATTTGGGGCGGTTCCCGGTGGAATTTTTTGATGAAATATTTAGAGCATCTTATTCATCAAGTCTAGTTTACTCATACCAAATTTTAGCTAAAAATTAAATCGGGAGCGCATTCAAATTAATTCGAGAACGCAAAAATGCGCAGTTATCTTCAAGAATTAATTTGAATGTGTTCCCGATTGAATTTTTAGCTGAAATTTGGTATGCGTAAACTAGACTTGGTGAATAAGATGCTCAAAAATATTCATTAAAAAATTCCACCGGGAACTGCCCCAAATCGCGACGGCAGGACAGAACCTCCTATTGAAGGACTTAATTGACCTTTTTATGAAAATTCGAGGACCTATTTGACAGTTTTCCCTATTCAAAACATTTCTTTTGCCTGCATAAATTTCAGCCAGTTGAGCCTTTCGTCATCATCTTTAAAGTGGATAAAGAATTGTCTTCTACTTGGACTATCGAGAACACAAATGCTATGAAACCATAAGTTCCCACTCCTCACCAGCCCACCATTATCAGCCATTCTGGTCATTATTTCCATGACATGACCTACACTTGCACAATCATCAACAACCTTCTCCTTTTTTGCCAATACACGCTCAATTGCTTGAAGACATGTATTTCCCTTCTCTAAAATTTCACTAAGTTTAACCAACTCCTTAGACTGCCTTAGTTTGCGCTTCTTACTAATGACATTGGTCCCCGCATCTTCAGCAGTCGTAGATGTAGGAATAGAATGACCATTTGCACTAGCCTCATGCACAAAATTTTGAAATAAATTACCCTCATCTAGTTGGGCACTACAACTCTTGTACACCTCATAATCATCGGCATTATCATGGACAGTTTCTTGATGATTTTCTTGATTGTCATTCTCCTCCATTGTAGCACTTGGAGCCACACATTCTACTCCAGTTGCTATTGAGTCTCCAAATATTTGATCCCATTGCTCTTCAATGTTCTTTGGAATTCCTTTATGCTTGAACTTCTTTAGTTCCGTCTTTTCCTACAAAGAAAATTCTTACTTTAAATTTATGACAATAATCCCTGTTCTAAGGTAATGAGCTAAATGATACATATACCTTGATTTTCTTATTCCACCATTCATCAGAACAATCCAGCGTCCCAATGGCTGCATTCCAACTCAATCCGATCTCATCACGTTTCAATAATTTCCACAATCGCCAATCTTTTTTCATAAAGTCAAACTTGTTTTTCAAGCTTTTTGAAGAACACTTTCTTTTTGTTCTCTCCTCAAATAAAGCTTGTATTTGCTTCCACCTAAATTGTTGTCCCCTCCCTCTCATAAGAATGAACTGGATGCATATTTCATTAAAAATTCCAACAGTTTCATTTGACCAAATAAAGTAACTCCCCTGATCTTTCTTAGACGACATCTGAAAGATCCAACCGGCAATATAAATGACAAACTGTAATTACAAAAGTACGAATTGAAACCAATTTATGATATATAAAATACAAGTGCTAAAAAAATCAACCACGTATTTTACTTTTTCTTTCTTAATCGCCACGCAGCACAAATTTACATGTTAATTTAGAGAATGAAAAGGTACTCTGAATAATCCATAGAACATCCTAAACCAGAAAGACGAATATTTTTGGTCAGCTACTCAGCTAGAAACAAGTAGGATGCACAAGAGTTGATAAAAAAGGCCAGAAACTAGCCTTGTTCCAATAAAGACATTATGAAGTATTTCATTAATAGAGATTATAGCACCGTGTGTCATTAAAATATAATATGTTTTAAATGTAAAATACAGAGTATATCATAATCTTTTGCTAGGTACTGCTTATGTTTCATAAGGCCAGAAACTATTAGATGGACAGCTAGCTGTTTGCGGCTGTGACGAGGTCCCACTCCCCTTTTCCCCCATCATTTAAAGCCCCTTTTCCCCCATCATTTAAAGCAAAGCCTAATTCAATGAAGAACTCATGAAGCTTTATAATAACAGCCTTCAACAATAGTCTATTGTAACAGCTATTATATTGTCTTGAAACCCTTCACAATAATTAATTTCTTGTTTCTAGGAGAGGGAAAAACCCACTTTCGTCTAACAAGAATATCATAGCTTTGTAGTTTTTGGGAAGTCATGTCAGAAGATGGTAGAGTTTCTACAGTGTTCAGTGGGAATTGTCCAAGCAAAAGCCCCAACTCTGGCTAAAGACAAGTGGGGTACCCACCTCCATAAAACAGGTGCAAGAGATAATATACTCTTACTTAACCCAAAAAAAAAAAACTCCAAAACAAAAAGCCTGGGCAAGAAAGGCACCAAATAAACACCTTCAGTGTGTTTTCTAAACTATAAGAGATCAGAATTCTCAAACTATACAAAAAATAAAAAAAAATAAAAATTGTTAACCAGTAAACTAACAATGTCAAGTGGATGAGATAAATACCAAACTGGTTACTGGCTAAAAAGCAATCTATTAGGCTATAAATACAAAAAAAAAAACAGAAACAAAAAAGCAATCGGTTAGACGGTTAGACCAAATAATTAATTGTTAATGTAAATCCATATATTAATATTTAATAGCAAATCAATACACATACAACAACATTAGCTCAGTCCCACGAAGGCTCCCACCTACAGTGGGGTAAGGTTGGGTTGGATATATCCACCCTTACTCCTGAACTAAAGCACAGAAAGACCGTTTCCGGATGACCCATGATGAAAAACTCGTTGAAAATTGCATGGACTGACTAATGCTTCGTAACAAAGAAGCGGTCTGAGCCATTTTGCTTTATTCCGTCATATGCCTAAGCCAAAAAAATATTTGAGGCTTTGGCTCCATTGAAAATGATAGAAAGCAATCAACACATATACACAGTTAAAACTTAATTGTGTTTCCTACATTTCAACCCACCTCCAAAAATCAGGTGCAGAAGATAATATACTCTTACTTAACTCAATCAAAAAAACTCAAAACAAAAAACCTGGGCAAAAAAGGCACCAAACATATGAACAGAGATGCAAAAACTAAAAAACATCTCGAGTGTTTTTTCTAAACTATAACAGCTCAAAATTCTCAAACTATACTAAATCTTGCTCATAAAAAACGTCAAACTTTGGGAATTGGTGGAAGAGTTAACACCACAGAGAAAGACCAGCTCTAGATAAATCCACATTTTTTTAAATCCATTCAGTGCCATGAAGAAACAGAGAGGAGAGGTTCGTCATACCGAGCTAAGGAGAGAAATCCGAGGGGAGAATCTATACGCCATAAGATGAACTGTAATTAGAATTCTAATTCCAGAGAAGGATTTTAGCTTGACTCATTGTATAATGGCTAAGGGATAACGTTCAAAACCTTCACTTTCCATCAGAACCATCCATTTTTCTTTATCTTCATCATTATTATTACTAAACTCTTTACTATACGCCTCAGATTATACTAAACGTTTTCGCCCAAAGTTACCACACCCGAATTCAACGATTTCGCGAGCTTCAGTGCGGTCTCGATAATGGTAGCGGTCTCATCTAACAGATTTTATAGCCGAAGCATGAAATTTACCGCTAGTACATCATCTGGGTCAACCCTTAAAAATGACCCGTTTAGTTTATGGATCGGCATCTCCACGGGTTCGAGTAACGGAGTAAGAAAAGTCCTCTGAGGATAAATTAAACGCTTTTGTAAATAAATACCTCAAAAGCAGCTGTGCCTTGATCACCTGCGATCGATCCGGGAAGAAGCAGCGAGAGATCGCGCATGAGATGAATAGGGATCTCTTGGATTGGGAAGTCTTGAAAAACGGGTTGAATCACCTATTCGAGTAACGACATGGGCCGAAGAGATAACTGTTCAAACATCTTTGGTGCGATCCTTTTTTTAGGTTTGGCCAACCCAACTTTAGTCCTTCAAATAAACACAAATGAACAGCACTATTTTCATAAAATTTGACTGAATATAAAAGATTCCATCCCTTTTTAATTGAATGGACGTGCTAAAAATATCTTGTAGTCTGATGGCATCATTGTGATACTTCAATGTTAACCATAACATTGAACAGACAGATACTATAATAGGTTAAGAAGATTGTCAACAAAAAATTTGAATAGATGTGCATATATCTAGTCTAATTATACGATTGTCATAATTATAGTTCTTTTAGATTATATTGCCCCAAAGTTCTAAATAATCCTTGTATCCCTTTTTCAGTATTCCGTTGTATTTCTTTTTAGCTGATACTAGCTTGAAACCATGTGCATCTACAACACCATTAACTAAGATCTATTCTTAAGATTAATGAATTATTGCTGCCATTAACACCATTTAATCAATAAGACAACCAAATACTTTGCCCTGCATTAAAGAGAAAAGGGACAAATAAGGTCACGTACTAACCAAAAAAGGTTAAATAAGGCCTTATTTAACAGGTTTTGTCCGGCCGTCGCCATTTGGGGTGGTTCTCGGAGGAATTTTTGATGAAATTTTTTGAGCATCTTATTCAGTAAGTCTAGTTTACTCATACCAAATTTCAGCTAAAACTTCAATTGGGAAGGCATTCAAATGAATTATTGAAGATAACTGTGCAGTTAAAAACGCAATTATCTTCAAGAAATCATTTGAATGTCTTCCCAATTGAATTGTTAGCTGAAATTTGGTATGAGTAAACTAGACTTAATGAATAAGATGTTCAAAAAATTTCATCAAAAAATTCCACCAAGAACCACTCCAAATGGCGAAGGCCGGACAGAGCCTCATAAATAAGGCCTTATTTGACATTTTTTGTTAGTACGTGACCTTATTTGCCATTTTTCCTGCATTAAATGTTGAAAAAATTACACAAATATAACTACTTTAAACTCCATTAACAAAAATATGACTTTTTGCTCTAACTTAATCACATGATGCCCATACGTGATCCATGCTATAAGTCACTTTCTTGTAACTCCCATGACTTTTGATAATATTCATTTAAAAATCTCTTAAATGTTTACTCACTTGTTGAAGACAAAAGTACATTAAACTCGTAAGAAGTTTTACCGTGAGCGGATTGTATCCATATGCTCTCTTTACTTTATCCCACAGTACCATTGCTAACTGAAATTTTTTACTAAAATTTGTCATTTTGCATTTAGTGAGAAATGCTATCTTTCTCTCATTTGCAAAAAGTTTTGCAACATAATTTGTATGTTTTTCATTTCATCCGAAAGTTAATGATGCAAAATTCATTGAAATAAATAAGGACACCGTGAATAACCAACTCACAGTAATTTCTTTATTTAATCACTTTTATATGCAAGTGCTCTCACTTAGATGTGGCACATTTAGTAAAAGTTTAAATTATGCACAAAATACTTATTTTCTTAAAAACGTTAGAAGAGATTGAAACAAATTAAAGAACCTAATTGAAATTAGACAAAAAGCTTGGAAAGTGACAACCATGGTTATTTTAAAGATGGCATGTAGCCCGCCTGGCTCATATAGTGGTGGACTAGGCCCGAGCGGCCCGTCCCGGGAGTCCGGGACCGATACTGTTTGGTACCGGCCCGGACCCGGTTTTCCAGTACCGGTGCGGGCCCGGCCCAAGGATAAATACAGGCGGTCCTGAGCCAAACGTCTAGTTTTAAAAAAAAGCATGTACCGGCCCGGGACCAGTACTGTTTGGGCCAGACTTGGAAGAGATACCAGGCTTGAATTCTGCAGTACCGAAACCCGCAAAGACTAGGCCCGACTCGGTCCGAGTCTATCCCTAGCTCCATCCAGATGCACGAAAGTGTTTCTTTTTGGGGTAATTTGAGTTTGCACCTCATTTTATAGTCCAAATTGGACTTTGCATTCTGTTTTTGAAAAACATTATGTTTTTTGCACCCCAAACCCGTATGAAAAGACAAAAATGCCCCTTGATTGGGAATATGATGAATGGAGTGCAAAAACAAAGTTTTTAAAAAATGGGATTCAAAGTTAAATTTGGAGTTTTGGACAATAAAATGAGGTGCAAACTCAAATTATCTTTTTCTTTTTTACAAAAACAGGATTGCATTATTGGGTACCTAACGTTAGAGATTTTGAAGAGGGCCAAAAGCTAGAAACATCGTATCAAATGGGCAGTAGCGTCAACATTGATGGGTTCTGGCCATTTATTGAACTGAAAAAACAAAACTTTCATTTCGAAACTTTCAGTGATATCTCTGAACCAAAAGAGATTGAACAAAAACGTATTGGTTGTTTTTTCTTAGTTCCATAGTTAAGAGAGCGGGGCATTACATATTCATCATATTTCACATGATTGCTATTAGCCAGCACATGGTGAAGACAAGAGGAAGTGAGGAACTGGAGGAAGCCTCGACCCCCCCCCCCCCCCCCCAAGAAAAAATTCTAATATATAAACACAAAAAAGATCAGGTCCAGCCCTCCCCGGTCCAGCCGTCGTCCGAACTCCGCCGTTTGGGGCGGTTCCCGGTGGAATTTTTTGATGAAATTTTTTGAGCATGTTCTTCATCAAGTCTAGTTTGTCCATACCAAATTTCAGCTCAAAATTCGATCGGGAAGGTCGTCAAATGATTTTTGCAAGTTAACTGGTCCGGAATATGTATTTTCCGGACCAGTTAACTTGCAAAAATCATTTGACGACCTTCCCGATCGAATTTTGAGCTGAAATTTGGTATGGACAAACTAGACTTGATGAAGAACATGCTCAAAAAATTTCATCAAAAAATTCCACCGGGAACCACCCCAAACGGCGGAGTTCGGACGGCACCTCCCGTCCCTCCGGCTGGACCTGATCACTTCTCTATATAAACATATGAATAAAATTTTCAAACTCCGACCCCTAACTCCACATTTTGGCTCCGATAATGCATACCCTCCAGGCCGCAGCTACTGTTTGACTATACACCATTTACTCCCAACTTGATAACACATGATAAGTATTCTGGCCATAATGGAATGGTTTATCCAATGGGGCAAACAATTTAGCAAAAAAACCAATGGGGCAGCAAGCATTGTCAAGAAGAATGTACAAGTTGCTTCAGCACGGAGCGATCTTGCTCAGATGGCACGTTTCCCTGTAATCCATTTTTCAAATATCATAAGCAAAGGGATCATCACCCCACACATACATTCCGTTGGGGATAACAGGACCCCAAAATCCAAATATAACATAGGAGTATGGGACAAATGCAACATTTAGCACAATGATTATCAACTAACTATCCATGTTCAATGTGAACCAGTCCATGCATTCCAAACGATTAGCAAAACTAGATAAGGTCAATCCATCAAAGTCAACATAGCATAATTTGGAAATTTTGCCTATCAAACGGCACAATTCATGTCTGACACAAGCCGTACAATTTAAGCACAGATGGCTGATGGCCAAGATCTTTTCAAATCATTATATCCAACCCCACACTTCATTGTCCAACCCCACCACCCTCTCCTGAGGACCATCGGCTTGTGTGTCACATGCACCACGACTGCCTTCTAAGACTGGTAAACTGGTAAAGAACTTAGATCTGAATAGACAAGGTTTTCTAGAAAAGAGAGCAAAACACATTCCATAAGCTATAGCTACTATACTTAGAATGTCTATGAGAACAATTCACAGCTAACAAAAAGTAACCAAAACCACATGCAGACAACATATTAAGTGCCAATAGCCAAGCGTGTTTCTACATGTGCGCGCTTGAAACTAATTTATATGGACAGAAACCCATCGGGTGGTTTTCAAACAGTCCATAAGAGAGCCAAGGTCAGTCTGAAATCTTCACTAGGTCTTTTTTTACATCCGCCTCCGCAAACACCTCATGTTATTATGATGGTCGGCAAAAGGATTGGGGGGTGCACCACCACCACCAGCTCCATCGGGTAGTAACAATAAGTCTACCCCAAAGATGCTGCTATTGCTGCTCCTCTTCTTGCTAGACAAGAGACTTGCCTTTTCATCAATTGTTGATACCGCTTCCAACAGCTCCGACAACAGTGATGGGCAGCTCTCTTCCATGTGCTTGAACCCTTCAGACTGCATAACAACTGTTGATTAAGAGAGTTCAACTTTTTAGTGTGTGTATATATAAGCAAATTGTTCAAACACTATCCATGTCAATGCTTTTTGCATGGATAAAACAAATGACATGCAATTAAATTTTCAGTTTTACATTGAGCGGCTCATTAGGAGAGTTGAAAGGAATAATGACGGAACCGAGACTTAAACTTCAAAAGAAAAGAGTGGATTAATTTAAAATCGATTGCTTTGTGGTATGAAATGAAATTATTGGAAACAGAATTCAAATTTTGTACATAATGGTATTGAAAATGAGTAAGTACTATGTGATAGACAAATAAGTGTGGTCAAGGATTTGCAATTCCTAGGAAGGGCCAGGGGGGTACAAAAAATCTATCTCATACTGAGGATTTAAAAACTGGCTGATGAGATTCCACATACTATTTCCCCTCCATTATGTGTGTAACAAATGAGCGGTAAAAGTGTCCTCATAAAAAGTTATCCAGATGGTTCATCAAATATAAAGGTAAATGGGACTTACAAAATGGGATAGAAAGGGCACCATTCAGTCCTTGCCCATATTTTCAGAAAGTTGCAGAAAAATATAAGCGAACAAAAAAAACAATCTTAATCATCATCGGAACCATATAACCATTAACACTGCACATGTCTAATTAGTTCACATACTAATTATATAGTCTATAAGTAGCCATTCATATAACGCATCTTCCATTACATGTACCTCCCAAGTTTGTAGCTGCAAACTTCAAACATATGTCTTTAAGCTGGAGGCATCGGTGCTGATCGGCTAGTGAAAGAGTTGTTGCCACCGTATCTGCATTCACCTCTTCGCATAGTTTTGCCTCACATAATTGTTTCAATCTATCTAAACTAAACCGGTCGGCTGCAGCCAATAAATGTTGCATCATGATTGTTGATGTGCACGTTGATGCAGAACCAATGACATCATGTATATTTGGAAGCTGATCTGAGTAAACAAATTCAAGCATTGCCTACAAATTTGAATAACCCCACCAAAGTCACTGCTCAGTGTGAGAAGTTTTGGATTATTTGCACAGAATATGCACCTATTGATTATAGACATATCTCCCTCTATTTTATCGACACCTTTCTCAGGGAACCCACATATTAAGAAAAACACATTAAAATTTCAAATTAATCACTACATAGATGATAGAACGTATCTCAATTAAAGATGATAAAATTTCCATCATTTTCAATGGAGCCAAAGACTCACTATTTTTTGGCTTGGGAATATGATGGAGTAAAGCAAAATGGCTCACCAAACTGTCTCCGCTTCTTTGTTATGAAGTAACAGTCAGTCTATGCAATTTTCAACGCGTTTTTCACTACGGGTCATTCGGAAACAGTCTCTTTGTGCTTTAGTATAGGGGTAAGATTGCGTACATCCGACCCCCCTACCCCACCGTAGGTGGGAGACTTTGCGGCACTGGGGTAATGATGATGATGGATCCTTATTTATGAACTCACCATACATTTAAGCTCTTGTCATGCTTTCCATTGTGCTTCATATTTCATTAAAGGGTAGGGATAAGGAGAAAGTATGTAATGTTGCATGAATTAACTTAACAGGCAGAGAGGAATGCCAAAACTCAATATAAATAGGAATGGAAGAAATTATAAACTAGTAAACGTTAGAGTATAGGCAAAAACTTAAAGCTTAACTGTGTGGACAGTGAAATATAGCTATTGAGTAAATAACTTAAGAAATAAAATGTTTCAGAATAAAATTGGGGCATGAGGAAATGACATGATAATAAGAAATGTAATGTGGTTGTTATTGGACTTGCAAAGTATGAATAAAAATATGAATGAATCGGAATCACACAAATATTACCACATACGTTATGGGGCATAGGGGCACACTTAGTGACTTACTGAGACAGACAAAATAAAAGATGGGACAAAGATAGTGCGATGGAGGGAGGAATAATTACCTTAAATATTGATGGTTCTATATCCTCAAGTTCTACTTTCTCTGTATTAGGATTCCCAATAAGGCCAAAAAACTGGGCTTTGAACACAGGAGAACGAGCAGCAAGGATTAGTTTGTGAGCCTTAAATGACTCCTCCCCAACCTGGAAAACTATATCACATCCAATTTCAGAATCTAGCAAGTATTTGAGACTCTGGCCCATGTCTGAGGCGGGAACAGAAATGCTAAATTGTTTAGGCCCTTCAACACGAGTCCTGACAACTCCTACGGTACAATGCATCGAAAGGCAATCATCCTTTAGATAGTCAGAAGTTTCTAAACTTGCCCGCTTGAAAAATCTTTTGTATCCCCTACAATTCAAGGAAGAAGAAAAGTCAGTCATTTCTCTACAATGTTTTTCTTTTGAAAAAAAAAATGCCATACTCTCGGTGAAGAAAGTCAATTCTTTGTTTTGTAGAGGTTTTTCAATCTTTTTTTTATGCATAGAAGCCAAACCATGTGCCATGTAAGCAGGTAGAAAGTAAGATAAAACTACAAATGCCAGAATAGTCACGATATATTAATATACAAGATCTGGGCCTACAGTGGCAGGCAATTTAATTGTATGCACCTACTGCATAAAAAGCAAGAAAAGAAAAATATAGTTCCCTAATCTTAGACTGCATGCTTTCATTTGTTAATGTATCCTGCTTCTGATAGAACACTGTGCAACTAATGAAAATATGAAACTCTAGTAATTA
The DNA here is from genome assembly GCA_945859915.1 of Cuscuta epithymum. Classification (NCBI taxonomy): domain Eukaryota; kingdom Viridiplantae; phylum Streptophyta; class Magnoliopsida; order Solanales; family Convolvulaceae; genus Cuscuta; species Cuscuta epithymum. Next base: position 4,533,061 of record CAMAPF010000942.1, read on the forward strand.
TATGATCAAGTGCAAACACTAGTTCACTTCCTAGTTTTAAGAAATTGATTTCCAGTAAACTGATAATGTGAGGCCATTTTGTCTGCAAACTTTGTGCTACTCAGAATAAGAATATGTCTAACTACAGTCCATGGCATCCTGCATCCTTGGCTCCCAAAGGGTTATGGTATCATATCAAGGTCTTCTCTGATATTGAAAACAGCTCGATCCCCAACTGCATTTTTTTCTTTTACACTATTAAAACTCAAAAACTTCTTGTATTCTATACAAGCTTGAATCTTTATGCACAGTTGCATATCATCATATACTGAACCAAATCAAATCCAGATGACCTCCATTCCGCTCTACAGAGAAAACATATGCACACTGCTTCTCTTAATCGATCCATATGCATCAAGGAATAATGTCCTACTGAACAAGAGACATAAGTAGTAAGTACACAACAGAGCTACACAACAAAGGCCCTGAATATACAGATCGGGACACCCTAAACTACATAGTTACAACATAGCTTGTGATTCTATATACGCAGAGATAGGTTCCATTTTATTTGTCTGTCCTGTTCTTTTTTTAAAAGAAGTCTGGGATCGTGTATCCTAGATAAATTGCTGAAATTGGAGTTATGATGTATGGTTAGTGGTAGAAGGAACATAAATTCAATGCGGAACAAAGTTGACAAATGGCAACGCACAAGCCTGATACTGGCACAATTACACAAGCTGAAACAGTAAGACACTGAGACTTCATTGTTGGTTACTGCTACGGCTCATGGATAGAGATGGCAACATGTAGAATACCTTACCCATTTAGTATTTCCCATCTCAAAGCCAGTTCAAATCCTGTCGAAAACAGGTTTTAAAATTTTTATCCCAACCCCATCCTGGCCCATTTCTGAAATACCTGGAACCACCTAAACTCATCCTGTTAATTGTTCTTATCTTTTCTATTTACCATAAACCTTTTTAAAGTCATATTAATTCTGTTATGGACATGGTTAAAATATGAAGGTGAAGAAGATTGGTTGGGATATGGTGTTTCTGCCGCATCAATCGACTTCCCCACATTTAATAAGAGGTAGGAGACGCCTAACCTAGTCAGGGCTCCAAACAAACTATTCTCCAAGATTATTTATTAATCAATACTGTGAACCCTTATATAACTAGTTAACTACTACATGAGTCCTAACGTAAGAGAAAACATAAAGCAAAAGGCTAACAAGAAGCTGGCTAAAACTAAATAAAGAAATAACACTAACAACAGCACCAAGTAAACATAAACAACAACAGTAATAATGGGGAACTAATACTCATACTAATCCAAAGAAACTAATAATAATAACAACATAATACTTGTAGTGCACCTTCTGGAATTAGTTTACTATATCATTTTAAGATTTACTAGTTTAGTATATTATAATTATATTGTTATAACTTACAAATGGGGATTATTAGTTTGATCTATAACTAATCCGGATTGAGGATCCAGGTAGTGAGTACCCACCATGCTAATCCTGAACCCATCCAAACCCTATTGAGAATTAAAATATTTCATATAACCATCCCAAATCCCCTCATGATGATAGAACATAAGCTGTTTCAGATGATCTAAAGTAACTCTCCTACATGCCCTCAAAAAAACTGAAAATTCATGAGGATGTTACTGTTTTTAACACAAGAATTTCTTGAACCATTCTTATCTATATGCATCCAAGATCTTCTAAAAATGCAAAGGATGTCTAATGATAGGATAGAACCTTAGCTCAAAAAGTCAAAAAAATAATCATTCTTGAATCAGATAATGGAAAAAAAATGCACTATAGAATGTTTTGGTGCTTCCAAAAGGCATGAAGATTTTGCTGTTTATGAACACTCTAGAACAGGTAGATTGTTTAAATATTTGATTCAACTATGCAGTCAATAGTTTTGACAGTTGTGTCCAATAATTATGCATGCAAATGTATTATTTGAATTTATAGACAGTCACAGAGAAAAACATAAGTATTTCCTCAGATGAAATTTGCTTGAGCCAGCTTAAGTATGTCATATAGTTGGTCAATGAAGCTGGAAGCATAGTTGCAATAACAAAAAAACTCATATTGAGCTTAAACTCCATTTAAGATTTTTTGTGGGTCACGAGCACACAGATTTCCTGTACTTTAAAAAGTAATCCAGATTCATATTTTGCTCCTGGATTGATCTACCAAACAACCACACCAACTACTCTTTTCTGGATCATCCATCATCATCATTACCCAGTGCCACAAAGGCTTCCCACCTATGGTGGGGTAAGGGGGGTTGGATGTACGCAACTTACCCATGTACTAAAGCTAGAGACTGTTTCCGGATCTTTTGATTCCGGATCTTTTCTGGATCATCCATCATCCAAAAATAATCCACCTCATCTACTTCATCCCCAAATAATCCCATGAAAGGGGGAGCCCTAAGCAATCATCAATTACACATTACATATAAAAAACAAGCGGAAGTGGGAAAGACAATGTTGTGAGCTAGGCATACGTGCACTAAACAGAATAACAGACAAAAGGAACCACTAGGAATTTTGAAAAAACGGCTTGATCTCAGAAATTATGTCCTAAATTGACCTAATATGAATCCAGATGCCATTTATACACCAAATACCTTGAAAATTGTGATAGACCTTAGACGTAATGCTGTGAAACTAAAAGTTTAAAACCGGAAGGATGAAATGAAACCTGTATGAAGATAATCACATATTATCCGTAGACGAAATAACGATACATAGCGCAGACGTACATACATACCACATGCTCCCTTTGTATTTCAAAGTATACGGCCCGCTCTCTAGGGCCCGATCAAAATGGGAATGAACTTTGTGCTTCCCTTTCCCGCTCTGGTCCATCAGCGTGAGCTCAAACAATGCCCTGACGTCGGTGCCGTCGCTGGCAAGCGCGATGAAGACAGAGACGTAGGCGGAAGAATCCTCGGCGTTCTTGCCGTCGGGGTAAAAGTAGATGGCCCAATCGTAGCCGCCAACGGAGAAGGTGTCGCTGGAGATGTACTTGCCGAGACCCATGCCCTTGGCCAGAGAGTAACCCCGGACGGTGAACTTGTGGGACCCATTCACCGTCTCGTTGATCGACCTCGAGCAGGAGTCCGGGCAATTCACGGCCATCTCATCGGCCGGAAACCCAGACAGGATAAAAGCTGCTGGAGATGGGATTCAGATATTCCGAAAAAACAAGCAGAACTTGTAAGAAAATGGAAAAATCGGGCTGAAATGGAATGGAAGGAGAGAAGAGGCAGATGGGTTGGTGGTCACGGAGGAAACGGTGAGCAGTGGTTATTGGATGTCATTAATCTCAGTTTTTTATCGAGGAAAATATCGCACGAGAATTTCATTTCAGTGTGCACACTATTTGCGAAAACACATCATTTTGCACCTCGGCCCAATTTTACAAAAGGTACACAATTTTTTTGTGTGTTAATTACTAAAGAGAAAAAAAAAATCTACACATACATGTGTGAAAGTGTGTATGTCAAAAATTGTGTATCCCAAATACAATCATTTTGCAAACATCATTTTTATGATTTTTCATTTTGTAATTCTGAAGTACGAATTATCTTTAGGAGAATAAAAAGTATATTTTTCATTTTTTAACTATAACAATCAAACTTTCATGTTTACAAACACATAACCTTGACATTCTAGCAAATCTAGCACTATACCTAAGGTTAAGCCTTCATCTTTCTCGTTGTTTTTCCTTTATTTTTTTATTTCTTTTTACTTTTTTTTCTTTTTGACTTGTATTTTTCTTGTTCTCATATCTATAATAAAATATTTTCTTTTACCATTTATATATTGCATGAGAATAGGTGCAATCTTTCGCACTTTACACGTGAATATCACTTTTTATTGAAACTACATTATATATGTGTATGTGTGTGTCTGATCAGGTACAAAAAATGTGTTTATTCCGCAAATGTTTGGACAATGCATATTTACGTTATTTATATTGCGTTTTAAAGTTCAATATGTTGCATATTATTCAGCCATAAAATAGCAGATGCATATTAAAGTCATTGTTTTAAAACTCGTTATACTCCATATATACGGCTATACGCACATATATACATACATATAGACATGTCCCTTGTTCCGAATCGAACCGGAATCGGAACCGAACCAGCGGTTCACGATTTATCAAATGCTCAAACCTGAACCGGAACATTGAAGGGCCGGTTCAAGGCGGTTCCGAACCGCCGGTTCCGGTCCGGTTCGGCGGTTTTTTATAATTTTTATTTATTTATTTAGGGAGATATTACCCGAAATAGGACTAAAAAGATTTGAAATTTTCAAAATAGGACTGTCATGTTTTTATTCCCAAAATAAGACTAATTATTGTCATGTTTTGCCAGTACCAGACTTCAAATATGGCAGTATTTTCCAATCTTGACACTAATTACTCCTATTTTGGGAATAAAAAACATGACAGTTCTATTTTGGAATTTTCAAAATGTTTTAGTCCTATTTCGGGAACTTTCCCTTATTTAGGATATTTATATGTATTTAATTAAAACATTAGGATATAAGAACAATACTTTGTGAATCAAAGACATATATTGTGATATACGAGTAAAAAACATTAAAGATGTCATACAAATCTTTGTAACTTATTTATTTTTAACAAATTTGAGCTTTGTGAATCAAATTAAAACATTATATTTATTTGGGAAATTATCATTGACCTCCCTTGAGGTTTGATGTATTATCAATCACACCCCTATACTATCAAAAATATACTCTTACCCCCTCTCTATCCTTTAATGATGGTTAAATAACTTCTAATCTATATTTAGAGAAAACTGTAGGTATAATTTCATAATTTTTCGTTATGTCCGCTTTTAATACTATAATTTTATTCAATCACAAATCTGATCGGGTAATTAATAAATTTATCCATATTAAAAACCTTTTTATCGGAAGTTGAACAAAATAAAAAAAAAATGACTAAAACTGACATCACTCTAGGTAGTTCATTTATGCCTTTGAATTTGTAAAGTGGCTAACTTTACTCAATTGAAAATGATCAAAATATGCTAAATTTGTCAAAAGTCGAAAGAAATCAACTTAAATGAACCAAATTGACTCAAATGTGATATTTACTACTCAATTAAAAATTGAATGCAAGAAATTCCCAATATGCACTCTAGACACTTTGTTATCTCTGAAAGTGAGATCATTATAGGTATAGTAATAACTTGTAAATTAATATTTGACAAATAGATGATCGTGTTTACATGTAAATTATTGGTAAAGAAATTATAGTTTATGATGGGTTCCACACCCAAACTGATTAGTGCTAAATAATTAGGGCGGCCCATGACCTTATCTTCGGTTCCAATCTCCTAATTGATTTAGGTTCGCTTCTAATTAATAATTTAAATGTTTTTAACTACCTATTTTTTAACATTTAAATGGACTATAACTCATTTTAAAATGTTCTCAATGGTTTTAATGAAAAATGAACGGAGTTAAAACATGGGCGCCAATCCCGGTCCCAAAAAGTGAGGCCTGAGGCCTCTTTTTCACCGGTCTGGTCTCGGTCCCAACCTAAAATCTTAATTCAAAAATCGGTCATTATATTCCCGTGTATTTTCCTCGTTAGAAAAGTTTCATCAAGATTTCTACAATCTGAGATATATTTCCGAACTTTTAAAAGTAACAGAGATTTATTGTTTTAAACCGTACCTTTCGATTGTGTCTATTACTATTCCTATAATTTTTCTCACATGTCGATGTAGTTATGTACCTAATAAATTAGTCAATAATAAGGATTGTTTCATCAGAAAGCACGTGTGCTTGCAAAAAAAGTATGGTGGAAAGGTTCTTAATACTTATAAATTTATTAATTATCATATTAAATTTGCAAGTGAGAAAATTTATAAAACTAAATTTATACTTTTGCTAAACGTAAGTAAGAGTTACTAAACTTTCATTAAAGGTTAAAGAGGGGGGCAAGTGTATATTTTTAATAGTGTAGGGGTCTAGGTGATAATACGCGAAACCTCGAGGGAGGTCAATGATAATTTCCCTATTTATTTAGGATATTGATATGTATTTAATTAAAACATTAAGATATAAGAACAATACTTTGTGAATCAAAGGCATACATTGTGATATAAAAAACATTAAAGATGTCATACAAATCTTTGTAACTTATTTATTTTTAATAAATCAAATTAAAACATTATATTAATTTGGGATATTCAAATGTATTTAATTAAAACATTAAGCTCTTCAAACAAACAAAAAAATTAAAACATTAAGATGTAAGAAAATACTTTGTGAATCAAAGACATGCATTGTAATATAAAAAACATTAAAGATGTCATACAAATCTTTGTAACTTATTTTTAATAACTTATAGAAATCAACTCTTAAAAAAATCAAAAATTCTGGTTCCGAATCAGGACCGAAGGTTCTCAAAAACCGAACCACCTCCCTTAACCACATGTTCAGAACCTTGGCCACATACCGGTTCCAGTTTCGGTTCCGGTTAAACAGGAAACCGAGAACAGGTCTGCGTACATATATGCATACATATATACATACATACACGTGTGTGTGGTGGTGATGAATATAACCAAACATTTCAGCCCAACTAGTTGTGAAATTACCGTGTCTAGTGGGAGGTCTCGAGTTTAATTTCGTTAGGCACATAAGGGTTCAAAACTCAATGGAGTGAATTTCAGCCATGTTTATTCCAGGTCCCTCAGACCCCTGGAGTAAAAAAAATGTGGTGATGAATCTTCATGTCAGCCGACCTGATCGGGGCAGCCATCAGGCCGAGCCATCTATATGGTTGAGTAACTTGAGTTATTATAAGAACACATCTCACAAATTCACAATGGTGACAACTAGGGGTGGGATTTTGGAACCGGGAACCGTAGAACCGATTGGAACCGAACCGTTAACAACATCTAGGAACCGAACCGTTAACAATTAATGCCTCATTTGTAGGAACCGAACCGAAGCGGGTTATAACGGTTCGGTTCCCGGTTCCTATAAAAAATATGTGCATGGAACCGTTAAGGAACCGTTATTAAAAAAATAAAAAATAAAATAATATTAGTAGTAGTAGTAACAATAATAATAATAATAATATAATAGCAATAATAACCACCACCACAACAACAATAATAAAACAATATAAGATATTTAACTAACAATTCTAATTTAATCAACGGAAAAGAAGTAATAAATATTGTACATGAGGTTGATATATACATTAAACTCCTTTCTACAAATCAATTTTTGTTCCATCACATAAATTTTATAAATATAAAATAACCCAAATAACTTGTAGTTGATTGCACATATTATACTTTACTATTTTTATAATATTTCTAATTATTAGATTTATTATGAATCAATAGAATGTGATAATATTTTTTATATCTATACATGCAAACTCAATGTCTTTTTTTTAATGTTTTGAAAGACTTGAAGTAGGTGTCCTATTCTTGCTCCTATGATGACGAGTAACCTTCATCGCTCCGACACTACAACGATTTTTAATGTTTCATTTATTACATGAAAATTTAAATCACTTTTGTTCTATTAAGTGTTCAAAGTTCATTAGTTAAGTTTGAGCTTTAACATTTGAAGTGATTAGAGCTTCAAATAAAATTTTAATACTCGTGTTTTGAATTTTCGACGTGTTTAAAATTTTGTGTTAATTCTTAGACGAGAAAAAATTATTCTAGGAACCGGTAAAAGGAAGAACCGAACCGTTTACTACCGGTTCGGTTCCATAACGGTTCCTGATTTTTTATATAGGAACCGAACCGATTTCATTAGTTAAAACTTTTATAACGGTTCCACTCATTTTGAGTAAGAACCGAACCGGTCCCAGCCCTAGTGACAACTGACAAGCCGCTGGCGCCAAAATAGGATAATGTGAAATTGTGAATCTTTTACGGAGTAAAAACTAAGAAGAGTCGAAGAGAAGCAGATCCCTTGACAAAAATCAGACCCTAGAACCCATTGAATTAAAAATCAAAAATCAATTTGAGAAAAAGGCTCAATGTTTGGCCCCTTGCAAAGGAATATTGAGATGAAATTCTAAAACCACCAATGGTCACACCAAATGTTGTTTCTAATTGCATCATTGCATGGAACATATAATGAGACAACATATTGAAGAAATGGTGCTGATTGACATGCTTATTACAAGATTGACAGTGCAAAACAGAAAATCTTGAAATATCACTACTACTACTTGTTAACATAAAAAACAAAACATAGACAGCAATATAGCATCAAACATGATTTTTTGCAAAGCAAAGCAGGAGATTCCTGGGCAGAGAACCTCCAAGGCCATGGGAATTATTCACCACTCTTTTTGCCATTTTTAGGCCTCCAGATTGGCTGTATCTTAGCAGGAGACTCATGTGCATGTCTATTACTTGCAGGCTGTGATAGTAAAGAAGAATCCTGATTACGTCCATCAACTGCTGTATTTGGCTGCTTCCCCTCATTGATCATCATTTTTTGAAATTGATGAGGTAATGATAGCTTTATGGTTTTCCCATTGTGATGCATCCCCACAATGCTATTTCCTTTCCCACTATTGTTTCCCTGTTCTGTAGCAGGAGGCCTTGCAATAAAATTTGTTTTTTGTGGCCTAGTCAAAGTAGACATTACCTGATTCGGGCAACAGTGCTGTTCTCTAGTACTAATTCTAGTAGGACCTCCCGTTGCAACATTTGGGATATGAGGCCTAGTGAGGATAGGCATGGGTAATTTCGGACGACGGACAGTTGTTTGTTGTTCTCCAATAAAATTTCTGGTGTGATGATTGATGTGGATCCTAGCAGGTGGTGCTCTCTCCACATAATTTGGCAATTGTGGCCTAGTAAGACTAGACATGACCACATGCGGATTTTGGTCAGGAGATGTTAACAAATTAAAGGTTGCCTGGAATGATTCAGTTATGTTTTCCAGTTGGGTGCTGCTGACACTTCTTGCTGTGTTAGCAGGTTGTTCAAAGGGGTCTTCAATCTGGGAAGAACAAGAGGCAGTAAGTGTGTGTTGATCATGAAAAGAATTGTTAGCATTTAGCTAAGCTATTCACTGCCTCGGTTCCAAAAGAGAAGTCTTGTTTCATTGAAACTTTGGTAGCAATTGCTACAAAGCGTTAATCCAACTTTTAATAGTATTTGATAGTGAACTGCATTTATTATTTCTAAGGGACTATTTTTGGAGATTATTATTAACCTAAATAAGAGAAAATCATAGGTGTTTTACCAAAATAGGAGTGCAATGTTTCAATTCCCAAAATAGAAGGAAAGTATGTCTGGATGGACCAAAATACCATTACTAATACAACGTATAATTTAAATTTTCAATACACAACAATCAACTACCGCTGGACTGCCGCCTGACTCCGGCAAAATACTGCCAATTTGTCATCTTAGAATAGCACTACCATTCAGGGTAGGTCCTGGGCATGGGTGGGATGGGGGTTATCCCATGGCCCACAAGCAAGTATAGAGGGGGCCATAAATTGCATGTTTATGTGATTTTATAATGGAAATTTATATGACAATTGACTTAAAAAGGAAAATTATGTGGACTTTTCAGTCAATGGCAGCAGCGGAGAGAGGAAGATATGGGAGAAGAAGAGAGGGACGAACTGGAAAAGGGGAGTAATGGAATAGGCACATTTGGAAATTTAAAACAGGTAGTATTATTCTTTATTTATGCTACTCTCTGTATGTTCTACTCCTATTTGGGGTCATTTATTCTCTTCTTTCGCAGGATACATACCCCCTATGTCCTGCCCCTCCAATAAAGTCATTTTCAAAAGCTCTTTTGTCCAAAAAAAAGTTATAGTTCATCAAATGAAACTGATTCCCATGTAAGCTTCCAATTCTGTCACCAAAATGACAATGAAATAAATTTTAATAAATCTAGTTAAACTACCAAGAATTTTTAAAAAATATGCATATGATTTTATGATTTATAACCTTGGTTTTAAAAGGCATGAGGCGGCTTGAGGCGATTTCATCGAGTTACTCGAGGAGCGAGGTGCTAGGCGATGAGGCACTCGCCTCACGGATCTCAATCACATTTCTTTGGTGAAATATTTTTTTAGTACTTCTACATGAAGTATTCTTCTCAAAAATACTTCAAACTATTAAACAATCTTAATAAACATCATAAGAGAAACAAATATTTATTAAAGACGATCAGACAGAAGCAAGATATATATTTAAAGGCATAATTGCCAAAAGTCAAGTCACAAAACTCAATCTTAAAACTTCACATTATATAGTTTAAAGGCATAATTGCCAAAAGTCAAGTCACATTATCGTTCTAACACTACAATAGTACAATATATACTACGTATTATATAGTTAATATTACCATTGGCCTGTAATATGTAATAAACTAATAAACTATAAAATAATACATATTTATTAATAAACTATCACACGAATTCAATTCTGTAAAATCAATTACAGACAGATTTGTAAATTTAAATAATTTAAATAATTTTATAATATTGTGATAAACTATAAAATAATACATATTTGATTTTTTTATGGTATAATACATATTTGACTAATAAACTATCACACAAATACACTTCTGTAAACTAATTACAGACAGATTTGTAAATTTAAATAACTTAAATAATTTTATAAATTTAAAAACTTAAATACTTAAAAAACTTAAACTTAAAAGACTTAACTTTTTTTCAGTTATCTATCAAGCATCAAAACTTATAAATAACAAAAGATAATATGTATCAGTTATCAAACTTTTTATTTAAATAATTTTACTGTAAAATAATCACAGACAGATGTGTAAATTTAAATAATATAAATAATTTTATAAGTTTAAAAACTTACATCTTCCAAAAAAAAAGTTTAAAAACTTACAATACTTAAAATACTTAAAAACGTAAGACACATAACTTTCGAAAGATAATATGTACATAGTATCAGTTATCTAACTTTTTATTTAAATAATTTTGATATGTTTATAAATATAACAACTTAAAATAAAAGAGAAGAAATAGCATAAGACAGAAAAAAAGTAAATACGCTAACCTCTGCAACGCGAGATAGCGGCTAAAGAAAAATCGGAAACACAAACAGCTATGCAAGAGATAGAGCGGACTAACCAAACGGCAAACGCAGAAGGCAAAAGGGAAGGAGAAGACTAGAAATAGCATCTGAATCGCCAAAAAAACTGGAATGGGAATCGCCAAACTTATTCAAATCAGACACTTCCTTGATGCGCTCACCTCACAGAAGCGCAATAGGCGCCAAAAGTGTGAAAAGCGCTCGCCTCTCGAACCTGAGCCGCCTGGGTATGTAAAAAGCGATTACCCTAGCGCCTGTAAGCGCCTAGCGCCTTTGCGCGCCTCAGGCGCACTTTTTTAAACTAAGTTTATAACTATTGCACCTCGTCAAAATTAAAATGTTGGAATATGGCCAAACAAGAAGCTTTTGGGGAGGACGGAGACCTTTTAAAAAGCTTTCCAGAGTCAGACTGAACGTGTGTGGACACAAACAGAGAGAGAGAGAGAGAGAGAGAGAGAGAGAGAGAGAGAGAGAGAGAGAGAGAGAGAGAGAGAGAGAGAGAGAGAGAGAGAGAGAGATTACGAATAGTGCATATGTTTTTGGTAACCAACTCATGTTCCCTTGAATGTCTTCCCATTGTCCAGTGTATGTGCTAATCCCTTGATCAGAAGCTTTGCACCCAATGTCACAAAACTATAGACAGATTCTAAGAAATCAATACATGATGACAGTTTGAGGTCATTTATGGATTTGTGGGTTAACAAATTCTTACCTTCGCGAGGAATGAAATGAAGAGATCAGATAGAGAACTGCGATTACGGGGTCGGAACCGATTAGATTTAAATTGGTTTATGTTGTTGCCACATGTGTCTTCAATATGCTTCTCTGCAGTAACCCTCACGCCTACAAAAGTATGATCGTACCAAAAGAGATGGACATAGTAATTTTGATGAAATGCTTCTTAAACATATAAGTATATCCAGATGCAACAATTTTGAATTACCTATGACCTAAATTATGAATTAACTTTCTGAAGATGCAGCAGAAACTTAAAGAGGCCAAAATATGAAAAGGGATGATGAGTACCTGAAAGATCATCCACCATATTTCCTGGATATATTTCTTTCAGCGGAGGTAAAATAGCAGGTTCACAAGTCTGCATAAAATGAAGGAAAACCAGCACTAAACTGAGAAAAATTAAAGCCATTAACAAAGGACACTTAAGTCCACCTTTTTACTATCTATCTCATCATTTTTAATCAGGTTGCCTATATGTGTGTGTGTGTGTGCCCTCTCCAATGACTTAATATTATCACATACATTCAAACTAATAAAGATACTTCCAGGAAAGCTCATGTTCTTGCTTGCTTCTTATTCTTAGCACTTAGAATCTCTCATTTTCTCAATTATCTAGCTACTATACTGCAAAGGTAATGGATGTGCATAAAATTTTCCAGCACTACAGGTCCTAAATTTGGTTTCTTTTTATGATGTGTGTGTTATCACAAGAGTGGATAGCAAGTGCATGTAGCCTAGGAAAGGGAACCAAAACTTTTTTATGGGCATGACTTCATGTCTTCATGAAGAACAGACCTGAAAGTGAAAGATAACTAGCATGCTGAGCGAATATGAATTCATCGATCCATTTCTTGAATCATTAATTTTATGTGCCTTCGCCCATTCCTTGACCTGCAGAAACGACATCAGGTTGTTAGAATTTTGTCACATGACTCACCTATCAACAAAAACCTTCTCTACATGTTCCACAAGCACGTACCAGTAAAACCATGGGACGGAATCGTTCATCAATTGTACTGATCCAGTAGAGCAGTTTGGACTTCATTTGGCCACACAAATTGTTTATTGATATGTCGCAGGAGATGTTATACCTTGCCTCAAACTTCAAAATAGGGACTCTTGCACCAGTAATTAACCTTAATTTCCGATACCCTCCTGTAAAGCAAATCCATGTAAAGGACTAGACCACAAAAAAGCTTTTGTATTTTGAAGTGTTGGGCCTCAGAAAAATATAACGATAAATATATTTTTGTCCCCAGCAAATATAGTGCCTTTTGTTTAAAGTCCATAAAAAACTATTTTCCGCTTTTCATCTCTTCAATTTATGTTTTTTCTCTTAAGTCCCTCTTTGACTCTCTGACAACCTACTTTAAAACAAAAAAAAAAAAAAAAAAATGGCTAACAGGATTTCAGTTCTGCTTTCTCACGTCATTTCATTTTTAAGATCTCTGTATTTTACTTTTGAGATATAATAAGCTGATGATGAAATTTTAGCGTGGCTCTGCAAGCCAAATTGTTTCTTTTCAAAACGGAGATTGTAGCGGAGGGACTAAAATATGACATATGGGACTAAAAAATGACATAAGGGACAAAAAAATAAAAATAAAATTATATAAGAACCTTAAACAAAAACATTATATTTACATGGAGGAAAAAAATATGTAAGCCTAGTATCAATTAATAACATATTAACACCGCATAAAAACATATATAAACCTAATATCAACTGATAACACCACATATAGTTGATATGTTGATGTCGTCAAAGAGGAAATATTGAGGGTTATACCTCTACACCTCATTGCTTTTAAAACATCTTCCAGTAAACTTTGCTTTTGCTTCTTCCCGGCAGATGAGATATAGGAACCATTAGCCAACTCTATAGATAAATCGAGATCCCCCCACCTTGTAAAGAGATCAGATACAAATGACCCAAATGGTTCCACTGTCGCACCTGCTTTAATAGAATATATGCGAAAGCAGGTAATTGCAAAGAAGCAAAAGTAAATTAAGAACTATAGAATGTGATGCCAAATGAAAAATAGTTTCCTGCAATATTAGAATCACATAGACAATTAACCACAATGTATCAGAGTATCAGACAAAATAACTTAGCTACTGAAATGAATATCAATAATAACAAAAGAATATGCAGTAAATGATTGTATGCTCTAGGTAAGCATTTAAAGCTGGATGAATTCCCTAGTAATAAGCTTGTAGGCCACATTCTTATATCTAATAAGCTTGTCAAAAGTAAAACACTTTAATATGTTAGAATTGACAACCCATACAAAGAGAAATATCACATACATAATGTTAGCCATACATGTTGTGGGAGTTTGGAATGTTAAGAATGTTCACTCATCCTAGTTAGTATTGAGTTATCTAGACGACATGTCGCGGTATGCAATAGAAATCAACCCTACCAATGAAAATCATTAAATGAATCTGAAATGGGTCTGAATGAATCAAAGTCGTATGATCGTATTGCAGAGTACTGCAACATATCTCAAGAATTGAAATCCCGAGATTGAAGCGCACAATTCAATCTGGGGATTCTGGGCGTAGGTTAAATTTAAATCCGGGTTTGGCTTGAGCAGCCATTTCTCAAAAATTACTTCAAGGGTTGCTTTGCTCTGCATTAATCTCAATAAATGGGAGGGAAACTTCTGGTTGTCTAAAATGGCAGAAGATGGAGTCCAAAATACATAGTTTTGAGCTCTTGAATCAAACTAAACTTAAATGCAGGGATAACTGAAAATGTATAAGAAGAAGAGGTTTAAGTTGGGTACTGGGCATCTTAGATTATATTATCTAGGGAATTACCAGATTCAAACATGTATAATACTTTTGTTGTTTTAAACTTTGATGCATGGGTTGGATTGTCAAAATCATATACTCCGTATGAATTATGAAGTTCTTTTTCCTTATGCCACATATGTTTACTATAATATACCCTGTATTGTATACTCCTCCATCCCTAAATAAACTCCCCACTTTCCTTTTATGGATGTTCCCTAAATAAAGTCCCCTTTCCCGATTTGGTAAACAAATTCATATCAATTTACTCTACTACTCTTAAATAATAATGACAGCACAATGCAAAACAGTGTTAAACAATGTCAAAACAGTGTACTTTACACTAAACTTTACCCCTCCGTAAAAGGGGCATTTCAGGAACTTAAAGGAGAAAATCATTTCTTTAATATGAGTGCAATTCAAAGTGGGATCTTATATAGGGACGGAGGGAGTATTTGTTATCTATCAAAGTATCTTACGATTCACAACACGATAAGACTTATGATTCACAAAATGGATCTTATGACTTGAATCTCTTGATATCCTTGAGTTCATGGGTTGCATTTTGCCAATTTACAATGAAATGTAGCAATTTGACAACTGATATTGTAGATGAAGTATGCCCATTGCCCACTCCACCAATTTATCTAACATTTGACATTTCAATGGTAAAAAAAATTATACAATTTGCAAAACAATAGAATCAGAATTTTAATGTGAATGACATAAATGAATAAAAAAGTAAGCATTCTTTAACCACCTCTCAAACTTTCTATAGGTTGCACAACAGCTCGGAGTTCTTCAATTATTTGAAACCTAAAGGACCAATCATCTTTTGAAGGATTGATCTGGCTGAGAATGTAACAAAGTGTATGCTCCAGTGGGCTATCGCTATCCATTCTGAGCATCAGTTGCTCCTTCTAGCAAAAAGATGACCTGTCAAATTGCAACTAGAAAACAAATTACCTGCGTAAAGAGGTAAGACTGATCACAATACCGCAACTTAGGACTGGAAGGAAAGGAAAAGCATGCAAAGAAATCAGCCATGTTTAAAAGTTAAATATAACTCCAACAAGATAATGATTGTTCCATAAAGTAAATTGACACAAAAAAGATTATTCAAGGCAATAGCAGCATTAATCATTATACAACTAGTTTATTGAAAACATGTAAGAAACACGAAGCATCCAAACTCATAATAAAAGGCCTTAACATATACTCCCTCCATCCCGTTGGGAGGTTCCCACGGGTAAATGGCACTTTTTTAGGCAAGTGATTAAATAAAGTAATTTGGCTATAAAAAAAGGAAAGAGAAAATTTAGAAAGTAAACATATAAAGTGAAAGTAATTAAAGGGAGATAAGTTGGGGGGAGGGGACATTGAGTAGGAAAGGGAAATTTGAGTAAAGGCGTAACTCATCATCATTACCCTAGTGCCGCAAAAGCTCCCACCTAAGGTGGTCGTAAGGGGGTCGGATGTACCTAAGGTGGGGTAACGGGGTCGGATGTACGCAGCCTTACCCCTGTACTAAAGCACGGAGAGACTTTTTCCGGATGACTCATAGTGAAAATCGCGTTGAAAATTGCATGGACTCACAGTTCAGTAAGCCAGTTTGCTTCATTCCATCGTATTCCCAAGCCAAAAAAGAGTGAGTCTTAGGCTCCATTGCAAATTATTTCCTAAAATGGAATGGGAATCTTTAAATGGGACACCCAAATACGAAAAGTCTAATTAAAGAGAGTAAATTATTTCCTAAAATGGGATGGGAACCTTTAAATGGGACACTCAAATAAGGAAAGTGGAACCTTTCAAAGAATCGGAGGGAGTAAATTTCAATCAGATTGCCCTTTCATAAAATTATGCATTCTAAAAACATTTCATAAAAGTGTGATTATTTCCCAACACACACATATACGTTTGTCTAAAATGTAACTAAAGTATAGCAATTCTCTCTACATGTGACTGCCACTATTTACAGATCTAACCATGGCGGCACAATAATTTTTTAATTTCTTAAACAATATGAAGAGTTTACACATATTTCAGAACATCCAATGAATGTGCACAAACTATGAGAGATCTGTGGCTTGAAGCTTGCACTATCAATAAATCGCCAAACAAAAGCTAACACTATAAATTCAATGAAAAAAACACAGACAGGGTTTAACACATGATGCCCATGATGTCGCAACTTTATCACACAAACATAATGTGAAGTAAATACCAAAACATTAATCACCACAAGTTTTTCCCACTTACACGGGAAATATCATGACACAACTGAGTTGAGATAACTGTATTATCATGTACCATTGCAAGATTGATATTGAAAACCAATCAGCACATATTAAATAATTAAATTTTTAGAATACAAATGTGGATATTCAATATGATGTGTTACCCAATGAGTACCAAATCTTAGGTACTTGAGAAATGTTCAAAATGAAAGAAACCTTTCGAGCTTTTACTTGTGTTTTATACAGATATTGCATTTTTGTTATGCCACATACTAGGAGCACAGAAACTCTGCATGACTTACATTTTTCTGTTTGGGAAACTCAGAAATGTGACGGGAATCTGGAATCTACAAATTTTCATTTCCCTACAATTACTAAAGTTAAAAAAAATTGGGAAACTCATTAACCTAAATAATATGAAGAAATATTAGTAAATATACCTCTACACTTTGTGTTCCAATGAGAAATGTGTAATTTAAGAATTAATAACCTAAATTGATCTCAGTTTGGAATTAGATATCTACAGAAAGTCAAACTCAAAGTTCATATTATTCTCATCAGATATCATATTATCAAAAACCCAACGTTGCGAAGGGTTAACGATGTGTATCCACCTTGTGATTAAAAATATGTTCTCGCAAGCCACATAAGACTTCGTAGTTCAACCATAACAGTTAAAAATGTATTGGTTATTTTTAAGTTAGCAGCTAAGGTAGGGTTCAATCAGAACTCAGAAAGACAATGAAACTCATAGCAGGCAATTGATAAAACCACTTTATGGCTTATATAATATTCAACCTTAAGTTTGGTTAGTGAGTGTCAGTCCAGTTTCTCAGAGATAGACTTTGATATGTAAGTATGCCTTAAATCATTCATTACACAACAAATATGAAGCTCATAAGCTATAGTGTACCAAACATAGACATAACCTTTGACCTTTCACTCTTTCAGGGTGTAAATAAAATAGGGCCTGGGTATGAAGGCTTGATTAAGGGCCTCGCTGATTTCTGGGCTACAATCCGATGAATGACCCAAAGTAGTAATTTTGGCATGAGGATTTTAATCCTTGCGAGACCCCAAATTCACACCAGAATGCCACCAAACAATAACAAAGAGGAACAGTGAGCTCCAGTATAGCAACCAATGATCCAGATATAGACTTGTGTTTGGGTTTGATTTTGGAGCTATGGGGCAACCAATTATAGGATTATTTCATCACCTACGAATAACTTTAACAAAATCCACGGATTGACTCATGCACAGCTAAACCAAATCCATAGGGCGAGAAATGTACCATAATTGAGTTGCCCATAGCTCCGAGAGTCAAATCCAAAATTGAATCGCCAGCAGAGAATTAAATCTGACCAAACAAAAATGGCAAACGAACTCAGTCTCGATCTCATAAACAAAACAGAGACAAAACGAGAAATCGGATTTCTTAAGGATCGTACCTTTTAGATATATTAATAGGGTTTTGATTCTGGAAACACTTGCGGAGTTGCGGATGATTGTTACAACGGCAACATTAGGGTTTTTCCTATTTTCTTGAATTCAATCTCATTTTTTGGAGAGAACAAAGTAACAAGCCCGTAATAGGGTTAAATTTTAATAGAGAATTAGCGAATCGATAGAGAATTTCGGATAAATAAATAAATAAATTATAGGAAAAATTTGTAGTAATAATCTTAATGATTATTGGCGGTCTGCTTATAATAATCCTAACTATCGATTATTTCAGAATAATCTCAATATTCCCAACTTTAGAGACCGTGCACCTATAATGATCCAATGTGACCGGCTATAAATAAATTCTTATAGTTTCTAAGAAGAGATATAGCAGGTAATGTCTATAAATAATCTCAACTTTTAATTTTTACGCTTAATTTCTATTTAAATTCACCTCTTATAGCAGGTAATATCCGGTCGTGGACCATTATTGGTGGACAGTCCATATATTTGGGATTGTGCAAAAATAATCAATAGTTGAGATTATTGTTAGCGGATCAGCAATAGTTGAGATTATTATTTTCAATTTTTTCTAAATTATACAGTAAAAATCAATAACTCAATGGGATTAAGACCATATCGGAGGCCAATGTTATAAGCATTCTTATTGTTGTCGTCATTCTTGCAACTGGAGTGCATATACCGAAAAAATCAATACCTTCTTTTTGTTTATAATATGGCCCTGAGTAACTAATAAGGCCTTATTTTTGTCAATGATTGCATCTGGTTTTAACTTCTTAAAATTTCATTTACATCCAATTGTACTACACCCGGAGGAAAGTCTACGAGCTCTCATGTTTCATTTTGAACAATGGAGTTCATTTCACTTTTAATGTTATCCTTCCAATAGATGGCTTGAAGTGTAGTCATTGCATCTCTAAAGAAAATTGGATCTCTCTCAATATTGTAAGTGATAAAATCAGGAATTGATCATAGGTTGTTTAATTGCTCCTTCTAGGCTCAACTAGATCAATTGATTCAAAATCAATATGACTAGAACTATCAAATTCTATCCTCACATTTGTCATCTTTTCCACTTGATCAAGAATTGAATTAAATGTGGTTTCTTGATTTTTAAAAGAAATATTTTGGGGCACATCCGTTTTCATTGGAAAAACATCTTCAAAGAAAGTAGCATCACGAAGTTCTACAATAGTATTGACATCTACGCCAGAAATTTCAGATTAAATAATCCAAAATCTCAATGCATAAGAATGTTCAACATAACCAATAAAAATAGCATCAACAGTTTTAGCTCAAGTTTCTTTCTTTTCTGTTCAAGGACTAATATTTTTGCAAGATAGCTCCACACTTTAAAATATTTCAGACGTGGTTTTCTGTCTGTCAAGAGTTCAAATGAACACTTATCTTTATGTTTCATGATAATTCTATTCAGAATATGGCATGCCATATTCAAGGCATCCCCCACATAAATTTAGGTAATCCAAAATTCTCTAATAAATTGTCAATCATATCTTTAAAGGTTTCATTTTTTCGTTCAGCTACTTCGTTTGATTGTGGTTAACAAGGAAGTGTTTTCTCGTGTAGTACACCATATTTTTGGCATTCTAGTACAACAAAATTGGAAGTAATTCTCCTCCCCTATCATATTTAATCCTTTTGATTTTCTTGTCAGTTTGATTCTCTATTTCATTCTTGAAAATCAAGAATTTGTCAAAAGTTTCATCGTTATTCTTAAGTAGATACACATAGTAATATTTTGAATAATCATCAATAAAAGTGATAATGTATTTCTTTTGATCATGAGTAGGCACTCCATTAAACTCACAAATGTCAGTATGAGTTAAATCAAGTAATTCCGAATTTCTATTAATTAAATGATAAGGTTTTCTTACTTGTTTAGAAGTAGTGCATACCTTACATTTTATAGTTTTACCAATGGAGTGCTTAGGGATTAAATTTAAATTCACTATGCTGTAAAGAAGAATTATCACTACTCTAAGATACATGATTCAATTCAAAACAATCAACCACAATCTTAAAAAATTCCATCTCACAAGTAACTCTTGCAAATAGAAGTTCCACCAAATAAAATTACAACTTTATTTAATTTGAAAGATAACTCATAACCCTTCCTAACAAGAATGGAAGAACGGAACTACTAACAATGTTTCTTTTAATTTCGGGAACATGATACATTCCATGCAAAGAAAGAATTTTTCCCGGATGAAAGTTTATTTCTACTTTTCATATTCCTTCCACAGTACTAGCACTTCTATTTCTCATCATCATTGTTCTTCTGACCGCAAGCTGATAAGAAACAAAGAGCGATTCATTAGCACATACATGCACATTCGCTCTTGTATCTATTAGCCACTAATTGGTATTAATAGAAAACTTGAGAGTTAATAGAAACATACCCATCGGAACTAGTTCCTGCGATCACCACATTGACTTCAGGTCTGCGAGATTGAGCCTTAGCCTTTTATTTGGGCATAATTTTCCTCAATGCCCCATCTGTCCACAGTTCTCGCATGGCGGTTTGCCTTTGATTTCTTTGCAATTTTAAATTTGGCCTTAATCGGTTTAAAAGATGATGGTTGCTTACTTTTAGAGTTATCTGCTTGTTTCTCCCCAGTTACAATATGAGCCTTTGGTTGAAAATCCATTGCGCAATGTAGCCCGCTTTCTTATGCTCTTCCTCAACGGTTATGGAATGCATTAAGTATTTCCAAGTAATCTTTTTCATTTTATATTTTAAAGTCATACCAAAATATTTTCATGGATTGGGAAATTTTTCTATGACTGTCATCACTTTAAATTTTTCTGGCAATTCCATATTCGCTTCACGAAATGATAAGCTCAAATTCTTGTGTCTGTTTTAACACCGATTTTCCTTCTTTCATGTCAAATCGTAGCAATTTAGAAACAATATTTTTTTTCGAGACTGTGGTCATCAGAATTATATTTCCTATCCAACTCATTCCAAAGGTTTTTGGTCGTCCCATGAAGGGTGCAATAGACATCAAACAACATGTCAGATAAACTCACAAGAATAATGTCTTTTGCAATTTCGTTTCTCTCACGCCAAATTGCATGACATTCAAAGACTTATGGGATTTTTTTGACAAGAAAACTTTTGAGATTAGATTCGACAAGTGGAGGACACACATTCATATTCACCTAAAACAAGCCCTTGGTGATTAACCGATTTTTCATGTGTTGTTGCCAACACTTGAAAAAATGTCCAAAAAGTTTTTCGGGCATCCCGGTTAAATCCACCCTATGCGAGTCAGACACAAAATTATCATTTTCAGGGGCAAACAAAAACATTTTCTAAACCAACAATTTCTTTGTATACAACATTTTCCAAGTTTGTCATATTTGGATTGTCCAAAACTCGAGAAATAATATCTTTTTCAAGATTGTTAGTAAAATGATACTACATATTACAATGTGAGTTTAACCAGATAAAAATCTCGAGTTTAAACAAATCACCAGACAAACCGCCAATGCAAGAACAGAAAAATAATAATTAGAAAAATAACTAAAATGAATAAAGAGAAAAGATGAGAAACCTTATCGCAGTATCGTCCGTAAAAATGGACTGGCCTTGAAGAAAGATAGACACATATCCCGATAGTTATTCAGACGAATCTGGCTAGCTCACTCCCAGGATAATCCTACCATGTTTCAGGCTCATAGCTATCTTGATCGAAAACTATGAAAACTATGATCTCAAACTATATATTTCTTTTAGAAAGGAAAAGAACTCACAGATTAAAGATAGTCATTTTGAATTTGAATTCAATTTAATAATCCGATCAGCTATTACATTATTCACACAATTAGTGAGTCTCTAGAATTACGACATTTAACTCCATCATTTATCATCCGCCCGGTCAGACGCACATATAAGTGAAAATTAAAATGTGACATCACCTCGTATGATACCTGAACAATGTTCCTTATCACATAATGATTATAGATAACTATAGGAGATTTATCCTCTAATACAGAACAAATAAATTCAAAACAAAAACAAAAAAGAATCCAAAACCATACTTAGGGACCAATTGAAACAAAAAAAGAATCCAAAACCATACTTAGGGACCAATTGAAACAAAGATGAGAAATATGCAGAAAGCTTTTCGTACAATGGCCTGTCTGGCCTTTTTCTTAACACCCAATTTTGAAACTTTAAGGCTCCAGTTACCAACACTCAATCTCCCAAATGCTGCTTTCTTCAGGTCTGGTCTATAGTAGTTATCTGCCACCTGGTTGATAACATTTTTTGCCATGATGTGGAGTTCCTTCTTCAGGTCTGGCCATAGTTGATTCACGTACTCATGAAATCTGCCTCAAGTTTTGAGACTTGATAACCGAATTAATGCTTAAATTTTAAAAACTGTAAATAGGCAAAGTATTTAGGAATAATTTGATTAAGATTATTTTTTATAGTTATATTACACAGAAAACGTGTTTTAATGCATTAGGTAGAACTCAATGAATGTATTCTGAAGTAGAGAAAAATCTATTACAATGTCAAATTTTTTGTACTGTGTTATTTAAAAAGTAAAGAAAGATCACTTGACCGTTTTCTGAAATCCATGTATAGTGACCTCAAATATAATCATTCCCTTAATATAATTTCTACACATATGAAAAAAAGAAAGCATGGTGTGAATTAATGTTTAGATGACAACAATGGTATACATTTAACATTCCTGGAACAAAACCTCTATCTGTTAGGGCATTCCTATTTGTTAAAGGATTTATTGTAAAAAGTACTCTGCCACATTAGCTTCTTCTCATGCAATCATCAAGCAGTGCATTTATTCTTTAGTTGGCTAATACATACATACTGAAATTTCAACCTATCCAAGTAAATGGATGTTCAAACAAACACTGAAAAAGTTTAATTTAAGTGGTAGCAATTGAAATTAGATGTAAATAAACATCACCCCCCTCATCTATTAGAACAAACTCAAACAATGTAATACCCAACTCCCGGTTCTGAAAAGACATCGACCATTTCATTGCAACCGGGCAAAAAAATGCAGCTTTCTTTTGCATCTCAACTTTGATGCTCGTCAAATTGAGCTTTAGAGAGGCCATTGTTTATTTTTACGAAAAGAAGAAGTATGAAAGATGTGTGGTGTGTGATAACAGAATTACGATGAGTGTCTATAAATAGGCGATCAATGGATTTCATAGATGGAAGGAATCGCAGATTGTAAAGGAAAATCGTAGATGTGTGAAAGAGAAAAAGAGAAATTGAAATACCTTTGAGAGACCAATTTGAGATAGCTCGATGGATTGTCCCACGCCACACTGGTTGTGGAATGAAAAATGGAAGGACTCTTTGATTGTGAAGGAAAAATGAAGATGCTGATAAGTTAAGCAGAATATTTGACCGGTGAACGTAAGAGGATTGAAACATGTGATTGGCGAAGATGGAGAGTAACCGAAACCGAAGAAGGTAATAAGTAGAATTAGCGGAGAGAACGGCAATTAAAAGGGAGAAAAGCGCGCGGGGGGGATTGGAGAAGGGATTCTCCCTATATAAGATTTGATTTTTTAACAGCCCCTACATCCCAACATGAATACATCCATACAGTATCCCTATAGCATACATTAAATAAGTATCATATTTAAAAAAAACTAATAAAAAATACTTGAAAAAATGTTGAAAGAAAAACAATCATATTTTGGTTTCCACATTCAAGCCAAATCAAATACAAAACGTCCTGTTCACAAATGTGTTTCTGAACTAGGTATTTTTTTTAATTAAAAGTTTAGATACAAATCAAATATAAATCATAAAGTAAAGACCATAATAACCGATTTTAAAACAAAGAGAAGCAAAGTGGGTAAATCAAAGTAAAATGTACTGTAACTTCACATGCATTATGTATAAAACATAAATATACCTATAAAGAGAAACTGAAAACAATAATCTGAAAACTCAGTCCCTATAGAAAGTTACTGCCTCTCATCACTCAACAAATCAATAGTTAATTTTAAAGGAAGATTTAAAGTTTTTTTTTGAAGAGAAGCTCTATAGTTATTTAAGCACTTCTATGGGGAAGAAATTATCCATTTGCAAAGGCGAGTTTTGTTCGGTGTGAAACGTATAAGCGAGCCTAATATTAGGCAGATGGCTTCACCTATCATCATCATATTAATAAAATCATTTGCACTGATTCTAGTAAGAAAAATAGCGTGTTCTAACATTCCCAAAGACATTTCTCCATCTAAAACTATATAGTTAATAGAGAGGAAGAGACATGCTTTTGCAACAATGGTTGATAGTAAAATATGCCAATTGTCTAAACATAATGAACACTAGACATGAAAGGAGAGGAAATGTTTTAAGGAATGCTTACCACTTGATTGTTCGGTTAAGGTATACAATGTTTTTGCTCAGGTGAACCTGCATGACATTGTCTGTCCAGAAAAACTCCCCGACCTTGTAACATATTTTAGTTCGGGTTCCACATTTTTGGTAGTAAAAAACTTTGCAACTTGGATTGATCTTGTTGCACTGCACAAACCAAAATGGACCAGTGGGATTTGCTTTTCTATTATCATCTGGTAGACCATTAATAATTAAGGATCACATAACATAGTAGCCCAAGAAGAAAGTAAAAGAATAAACTTTTTACATCATACACACATGTTGGAATAATTGAAACGAAAGGCAAGCAAACGACCCTGATTGCTGCATAAATAAGAAAGTACAAAGCATCTGAAACTTGATACCAAACTTTCTTTTGATCCCCTGAGACTGTCTAGAAGATTGTTGTTTCCATGACGATTGACAAACCAACATAGGGAGTACTAACTCATGCCTGCTATAGGTATCTATTTTTCACAACAATTTTGTGAACTAAAAATGAAAAATTAAGGCATGAATTAAGTTATCTGACATAAACAGAAAAACAAAAGATGAAATCAAGGCCGGATGATAAACAATTTGGTTTACAAAAGCATTGAAGTGAGAATTTGCAGGCGTTGTGTCCCTATAAATGTTTACCTGAATTGATGTATTCCACCAGAGAAATGTTCAATCAATTCCTTGGATGTGTGTAGTTTTCATCGCTAAAGAATGGAGTTCTCTCGCTGGAAGATGTCGAAGAAGCCGATCGAGTTGGAATGGAGATGGAAAGAAGACGTATTCAACATTCGTATTTGGGGTTTGACATTCATACCTGAATCGATATATTCCATCAGAGAGATATTCAATCAATTTCGTGGATGCCTGGAGTTACTTGCACTAAAGTATGGGGTTCTGTGGAAGATGTGGAAGAGGCCGATTGAGATGGAAAGGAGATAAAACGGAGGGAACAGGCGGGGTGAATGAGTTTATTGCGGACGATCAGGAAATGGACTATTGAAAGGAAAGAATAATAAAGATCAACATAAATGGCTCATGAGAGAGAAGCGGGAAATTTTAGGGAGGAAGGATTGTGCTTTTAGGTATATAGGATTATCAACCACTACTCCATATTTAATGCAATTATAACTTAGAGCATGAAATTGTGACACTCAAAATAATATTTATACCATCATATTTTCAACAACATAATGTGTGTGTGTGTATATATATATATATATATATATATATATATATATAGCCCCCTAGCTATTTTTACTTCTAATCGACAGAAAAGGACTCATCAGACGATCTGCTACTCTACTTTCTTAGGCTTCACGCAACATCGAATGGAGACTGTTAATAATATTGCGATTTCCATTCATGGAGGGACGATCAGCGACGGGAGTGATGGAACCGAGGACAATGATGGTCCAACAAGATTGCCCTTCTCATTTCATGCTTTTGCATCTTCGTTTAGCGGTTCTGCTATGGCAACAGTTCCCTTCTCGACGCCGAGAGCACGAGACAGACGTGCAAGGGGACATTGAACACAAAGAAGAATGAAGTAAAAGAAAACAAAAGAAGTTGAGAAGAAGGTGAAGGCGACAGGCATGGAGTTGTGTGAACTACAGAGTGATAAAAAAGAAAGTGAAAAAACAGTGAAAAATAAACATAGGAAAAAGTAACATGCCACAAAAGGTCACCTTCAAGTAATTTAACTCAATCGACAGTTTTTAAGAGCAAACGAATTTATATAATTGTTTTTTAATGTATGATTTTAAGTGACAAATATATAATATAATTGTAGAAAGACCTATTCGATGTTTTTTCCTGAATAATAACTAATTTGAGTACTTGAGTGCAAATAGAAGGAAATTGTTAGAGAATAATTGATATTACTATGATGACGAGTTCACTAAGCCGACCTGATACTTTCTTCTCTTTGCGGAGCACAAAGTGTGTAGCACAATAATAATAATAATATATACTCTAAAGCATCACGTAATCCGAACAAATCATGATTCCAAACAACTAATTTAATAAATTGAATGACGATGGCATACATCTACCAAAAAATGACTATCAAATAGTTGATGAACAAATATGGCATAGTAGTTTCTTAAGTTGGGTAGCTAGGCACATCAGCACCTCACTTTAGTTGTGACCATCAGTTGTGACCGTCGTCATCATCAGTCTGATCCGTCATCGGTAAAATGACTTTGATTTTGCAAGGAAATCTATGACACTTAATTATATTATATAATTAAGTTATGGGTAGAAATGTAATATATTTAGTCCTATTTTGGGAAAATCAAACATATGATCATACTTTGAGAAAAATGCTACAAGAATAAATGAAGCACAAGCATCCAAATTTATATATTTATTAAAAAGAAAACTCAAAGTTTCGAGAATGTTCAACAATATCGGCCTCTTTATGATCAATTGTTATATTAGGATGTTTTTACTTGGATTGTAATTTGCTGGTCTGGTTTGGTCTGATCTGATCTGATCTGGTCTGGTCTGGTCTGAACTGGTCTGGTCTGGTCTGGTAAGGCCTGGTTTCTTTGTATTTTTATAACTATCCAAGTCTGGTCTGGTCTGGTCTGAACTGGTCTGGTCTGGTCTGGACTGGTCTGGTCTGGTCTGGTCTGGGACAAATTACAGTCCAAGTAAAAACATCCTTACACAACTCAATGAGTAAGAACATTAGTCGTTATACAAGCGTTACACTCATTGCTGCATGTGGTAGTGTGGTACAAGCATAGGTGCAATCGAACTTTTCTTCTTAATAATTGTTTCCTTACATTTTTTGCTTGTTATATTTTGTATAATGATTATTTACGGTTAGATGTTTATTCATTTGAAATTATATTTTTATGTGTTAGCGGTTTAATGATGAGACACAATAATAGTTAAAATATTTTTTTCTTAATGGTTATCAACAGACAACGTACCACAATTAACGGTTCTTCAAATGGTTCCTAATTTTCTTTCAAGAACTGAACAGATCTCACCCCTACATTTTCTTCGTAAGATGACATATAAAATATACGGAGTAATTTTTTTTTGAAGTTTATCTTGTGTATCGGTATTAATGTAGAATCCCCTTGTTCAACTTTATTTTATCGTAAAATGATAAATAAATAAAAATTTAATGTTCAAATCTTGCATATTGAGACCACCCTGGTACCCACCTCTCGACTCAACCAGTACTAGTTCAGGACTTGTTGGTCGGGTTGTGATCATGGATAAATAATTAACCAAATCCGAAAATCTTTTATGAAGAGAAGAGACAATTGCAAAGCATATTAAACTAAAAATGAGTAAAAATTCATGAGAATCTATAATTTTAGAAGTCAATAAAAATGATCGAATTTTTTTAAAAGGAAAAATTGATAGTAATAATCCCAACTATTGGCGGTCCGCTCATAATAATCCCAATTATTGATTATTACAGAATAATCCCAACTTTAGGGACCTTCCGCCAATAATGGTCCCTATGAATAAATTCTTGTAGTTTCTAAAGTGGATGAGGTGAGATATAACAAGTAATCCCTCTAAATAATCTCAACTTTTAATTTTTACGCTTAATTTCTATTTAAAATTCACTTTTTATAGAGGTAATATATGATCATGGACCATTATTGGCGGATAGTCTATATAGTTGGGATTGTACAAAAATAATAAATAATTGAGATTATTTTCAGCGGACCGACAATAATTGAGATTATTATTTTCAATTTTTCCTTTTTGAAAATCAACATTGAATACATAACTTTTAAAATGGGATAAGGGTCAGATAGGGCCTCGAACTTGAAAAAAAATGTCAAATAAGGTCATATTTAGGATGCTCTGTCTGGCCGACACCATTTGGGGCGGTTCCCGATGGAATTTTTTGATGAAATTTTTTGAGCATCTTCCTCATTAAGTCTAGTTTACCCATACCAAATTTTAGCTAAAAATTCAACCGGGAAGGTAGTCAAATGATTTTCCGAAACGTACTGCGTTGTTTAACTTCACAGTTATCTTCAAAAAATCATTTGACTGCCTTCTCAATTGAATTTTTCGCTGAAATTTGGTATGAGTAAACTAGAGTTAATGAGGAAGATGCTCAAAAAATTTCATTAAAAAATTCCACCGGGAAGCACCCCAAATGGTGTCGGCTAGACAGAGCATCCTAAATATGACCTTATTTGACATTTTTTTTTCAAGTTCGAGGCCCTATCTGACTCTTATCCCTTTTAAAATTGATTGAACCTCTACAATTTTGTAGCTAATTCCTCGTACTAACCCCCTAGGATTCGAACTTCTGTAGCGTGACGCTTCCGCCGAGTAGGAACACAAGCTGCGTCGGATCTTCCCCAGCTACACTCGTAGAGAGTCGCAGACTCACAAAGACGAGAGCGAGCGGAGGAGCGGGACCGCTGCACCCTTGCGACCCACCCAACCGCCACCGTTGTACGCTGCTACCGCCGGCGGTGCCCTGCTTTGCTGCCCCCTCTTCCTTCCGCCGCACTACTCAGCCAGGTAAAACGCGGCAATCTTTCTTAAAGTTGTTCTTCTTCTTGCATACTTGTGGACTTCCCAGAGTTGCTGATTTCCGTATTTATGATCAAAACCCCGACTTCTTTATGCTAAAAACTGTTTGCAGAATCGGTGAAGTGCTAGTTTATCTAAAGTGCTAAAGTTCTAATTTATGTGTTTGCAGAATTTTACCGATTTGGATAAAGCGATAAACTTTATCAAAAATCATGTTTTTTAAACAAAGAAATTGCAAAAAGAGAGTTTGACAAATTTTAGACCAAAGGGGTGGGCAGTCTTTTGACAGAAACAATTGAAGTTGAAGTTGTTCTCTAATACTTCCTCCGTCCGTCCCAAATTGATTTGCAGTTTTAAGGTTGAACTATGATAAATTTAAAAACTTCCCTTTAGATGATTAAATCAGGTTTTCCAATTAAAATTTACATATTCATAAATTGCCTCCTTTACAAAGTCGCAAAATCCAAATTAAAATATAATAAAAAATTGATATTCTAACTAAGTAAATAAAACTAAACTAAACTGTGTTGACCAAGAAAATAGATGTTGAAAATCATTATGGGACAAAGGGTGTATACATATTATAATGACTGGTGCTTGAGTACTTCCCCTTAAGGTTGGACAAGTCTTAAAGTAAAAATGAATTAGAATGAAGTAAATACCACCTCCAATTGAGCAATGCAATTGGAGTAATTAAGAACACTGAAGTTATGTGAGTTAGTAAAATGTGAATAAAGTAAGAATGAATTAAAACCACACAAATATTAGTAAATACGATGGAATATGATGGAATAAAGCAAAATGGCTCACTAAACCGTGAGCCCGTTTGGAGAACTCTGTTTTCGGCTTATCATGCTTATCAGCCAGCTTTTTCACCAAACACGTAACTTTTACTTTCGCGCGCTGAATTGTGTAATAAGCCGAAAAAGTAAGGTTGGAGTTACTTTTCTGGCTGTATTGGCTGAAGTTACTGTAGAGGACCATTTTAGCTATTTTTACATATAATTTTTTCTTTAATTTATTAATAAAATATATTTTTAATTTTTTTTTTCTTAAATCAGCAGAATCAGCCAAAACAGCCACTCCAGCCAGAATATCATAAATTTCAGCAGAATCAACCAAAACAGCCGATTTTGGTGCTACCAAACGGGCTCCGTATGTGTTTCTTTGTTGTGAAGCAGCAGTCAGTCCATGCAATTTTGGACGCGATTTTCACTATGGGTCATCCGGAAACAGTCTCTCTGTACTTTAGTACAGGGGTAAGACTGCGTACATCCGACCCCCCTTACCCCACCGTAGGTGGGAGCCTTTGCGGCACTGGAGTAAATGAAAATGAAAATGATGGAAATATTAGTAAATACTAAATTTAGTACGAGACACATTTAGTGGCATAGACGAAAATAGAAAATGAGACAAAGATAGTGGTACATATGAATCAGAGTACATGATTTTTGGGTTTCTACGTCTTGCTTTTTTACAAACACATAGTGGTAAAGATGATAAGAGACAAAATTGGCCGTTTTTTCTTTATTTTTTATGTGTGTGCTTTTTACATAGTAGAAGTATCTATTACATAAAAAATTGTTTACTTTAATTTTAATACTTCCTCCGTTCTTAAATAAATGCAACGGTCAACATTTCACATTTGTCGAGACACAACTTTGACCATTAATATATATAATTCTGCATCAGTAAAAAAAGGGAAAACTGTCAAATAGGTCCTCGAACTTTTATAAAAAAGTCAATTAAGTCCTTCTATAGGAGACTTTGTCTGACTGTCGCGATTTGGGGTGGTTCCCGGTGGAAATTTTTGATGAATTTTTTTTTAGCATCTTATTCATCAAGTCTAGTTTATTCAAACCAAATTTCAGCTAAAAATTCAATTGGGAACACATTCAAATTAATTCGAGAACGCGAAAATGCACAGTTATTCTTCAAAAATTAATTTGAATGTGTTCCCGATTGACTTTTTAGCTCAAATTTGGTATGTGTAAACTAGGCTTGATGAATAAGATGCTCAAAAAATTTCATCAAAAAATTCATTCGGGAACTGTCCCAAATCACGACGGCCGGACAGAGTCTCCTATAGAAGGACTTAATTGATTTTTTTTTAAATTTCGAGGACCTATTTGACAATTTTCCCTAAAAAAAATTAAAAAAATAGATTTTGAAAATTTACAATGAGACAAATTTAACAATATTTTTTCATAAAAAAATATTAATACATTAATAAATAAAACGTAGTCAAAATACAACGTGTGAATAGTGTAAAATTCAACATGTTGCATTTATTTAAGAACAGAGGTAGTATTATCTTTTCAACAGTAGTTTTGTCATATTTTTATTGCTTAGGCAAAATAAAATTTTATGTAGGGGTGCTGGGTTGTTGCTAGTGTGAAAAGCGAGCATGAGCAATTTTCACCCCTTCATTCTTTGAGTGGGGATAAATTTAAAAAAGTTTGAATTTTATTTTGTACTCACTAAATAATTGCCCAACTCCAACTCTCAAGTTCCAACTGTACATTTTATTGGAAACAACACCAGACTATTAGCATTGAGCAATGTTTTTCTCTCTGTTTCTGTTTCCTTGTAACTGAGGAAGGTTCATCCCCCTGAAGTTACTGGTTCTTGATAAGGTATAACTTAACTCGTTTTGATTGTTCAGATTAGATAGAGAGTATGGAGGCAACTGCTTGGAACATCACAGCAAAAGACTTTTTTATTGTAAGTTTTTTTTTTTGTTTTTATTTATTTATTTATTTATCAAAGCCAATCATGCATTGTATAATAATGGTTTAATGTTTATTTTGGCGCATCAATCAATTGCAGGGTTCAAATCGACAGAAGTTAGCTTTACCCAGGCATTCCATTAGGCGAACACACAACTTGCTTTGGGGTGTAATTCCAAGGCATTACCCTATCAAGCTCTGCAAGAAAAAGGCACAGGCAAGAAGACATCTTTCAGCTGTAGTTTCTGGGAATGTAGACTCATTACTAGGCAAGGAGGTTGTGCGATCTGCGGGAAATGTTGTACATTTTTATCGGGTCCCATTGCTACAAGACAGTGCAACTTCAGAGCTTCTCAAGTCGGTCCAAACAAAAATCTCACACCAAATCATCAGCTTAAAAACAGAGCAATGTTTCAATATAGGTTTGAATTCTGATCTTTCAAATGAGAAACAGTCCGTTCTGAAGTGGGTTTTAGGTGAAACATATGAGCCTGAGCATTTAGGGACTGATAGTTTTCTACATAGTGATATGACAGAGAGTGCAGTTGTAGTGGAAGTTGGCCCGAGGTTGTCTTTCACTACAGCTTGGTCTGCAAATGCGGTTTCCATCTGCCAAGCTTGTGGCTTGACGGAAATAAGTAGAATGGAACGTTCTAGAAGATACATGTTATGTCTTGAGCCAGGAAGCGGTCCCTTACTTGATAGTCAAATAAATGAGTTTGCAGCCATGGTATTTGATAGAATGACTGAGTGTGTTTACCCTAAGAAGCTAACTTCGTTCGAGACAAATGCAGTTCCAGAGGAGGTCCGTTTCGTACCTGTCATGGAGAGGGGCAGGGCAGCATTGGAAGAAATAAATGAAAAAATGGGGTTGGCTTTTGACGAACAAGATTTGCAGTACTACACTAAGCTCTTTAGAGACGACATAAAGCGGGACCCAACCAATGTCGAGTTGTTTGATATCGCCCAGTCGAACAGTGAACACAGCAGGCATTGGTTCTTCACCGGGAAACTTGTGATAGACGGTCAGCCCATAAACAGAACCCTTATGCAAATTGTGAAAAGCACTCTAGTGGCAAATCCTAACAATTCAGTTATTGGATTCAAAGACAATTCCAGTGCTATCAAGGGCTTTTCGGTCAATCATTTGAGACCTACCCAACCCGGGTTTTCAAGCCCACTGCAATCTAGTGATCATGATCTTGATATCTTATTCACTGCTGAAACCCACAATTTCCCATGTGCCGTGGCTCCATATCCCGGAGCTGAGACAGGTGCCGGGGGCCGCATAAGGGACACACATGCCACTGGAAGGGGTTCTTTTGTCATTGCGTCCACAGCCGGATATTGTGTTGGGAACCTGAATATTGAAGGATCATATGCTCCATGGGAAGACCCTTCCTTCCAATACCCTTCAAACTTGGCTTCCCCGTTGCAAATCCTCATTGATTCAAGCAATGGGGCATCCGATTACGGAAACAAATTTGGTGAACCGTTGATTCAGGGGTACACGAGGACTTTTGGAATGAGACTCCCTAGTGGAGAAAGGAGGGAATGGTTGAAACCTATCATGTTCAGTGGAGGTATTGGTCAAATCGAGCACATCCATATTACCAAAGGAGAGCCCGAGATCGGAATGCTAGTTGTTAAGATAGGGGGGCCTGCGTATCGGATAGGAATGGGAGGCGGGGCCGCTTCGAGCATGGTAAGTGGCCAAAACAGTGCTGAGCTGGACTTCAACGCTGTACAGCGTGGCGATGCTGAGATGGCACAGAAGCTATACCGTGTTGTTCGTGCCTGTATAGAGATGGGACCAGATAACCCAATCATCAGCATTCACGATCAGGGTGCCGGCGGGAACTGTAATGTTGTTAAAGAAATCATACACCCTCCGGGTGCCCAAATTGATATAAGAGCGGTTGTGGTTGGGGACCACACCATGTCTGTCCTTGAGATTTGGGGGGCAGAGTATCAAGAGCAAGATGCAATTTTGGTTAAACCTGAAAGTGGTGGATTTCTGAAAGAAATCTGTAAGAGGGAAAGGGTACCCATGGCAGTTATTGGGACAATAAATGGAAAAGGGCGCATCACTTTAGTGGATGGTTTGGCTGCTGATGAAAAAACACCGCCTGCAGTGGATCTTGAGCTTGAGAAGGTTCTCGGGGACATGCCACAGAAAACATTCAAACTTCACCGCGTGGACAATGTTCTAGAACCTCTTGATATAGCTCCCGGGACTACAGTTATGGAAGCCTTGAAGAGAATATTGAGACTACCTTCCATTGGTTCAAAAAGGTTTTTGACCACTAAAGTTGACCGCTGCGTTACGGGCCTAGTGGCACAACAGCAAACTGTGGGTCCCCTGCAAATAACACTTTCCGATGTTGCTGTCATTGCCCAAACATATACTGATTTTACCGGAGGCGCTTGTGCCATTGGGGAACAACCAATTAAGGGCCTTTTGAATCCCAGAGCAATGGCGCGGCTAGCTGTAGGGGAAGCTCTAACAAACCTCGTATGGGCGAAGATTACTTCTCTTTCAGACGTGAAAGCAAGCGGAAATTGGATGTATGCTGCCAAGCTGGATGGGGAAGGTGCCGCCATGTATGATGCCGCCAATGCTCTTTCAGAAGCCATGATTGAACTTGGTATAGCTATTGATGGTGGGAAGGACAGTCTTTCAATGGCTGCCCATTCATCCGGGGAAGTAGTCAAGGCTCCAGGAAACTTGGTGATCAGTGCCTACGTGACATGTCCAGACATAACAAAAACAGTCACCCCAGACTTGAAGCTCGGGGATGACGGTGTAATTCTCCACATTGACCTGTCAAAGGAGGGAAATAGGCGTCTTGGCGGTTCTGCCCTTGCTCAGGTGTTCGGTCAGGTCGGGGACGAGTGTCCCGATCTGGAAGACGTCTCTTACTTCAAAACGGTCTTCAACGAGGTCCAGAATCTCATTTCTCATGATCTCATCTCTGCTGGCCATGACATCAGCGACGGAGGACTTCTGGTCAGCATGCTCGAAATGGCTTTTGCCGGGAACTGTGGTGTTTCTTTGAATTTGACTACACCTGGAGGGGATAGTAACAACAGCAATGTGCTCCAGATGCTGTTTGCAGAAGAGCTCGGGCTTATCATTGAGGTGAGTAAGGAAAATTTGGAGATAGTAATGGGAAAGCTCAGTAGTGCAGGCATTAGTACTGTCCAAGTCATTGGACATGTCACCGTTTCTCCAATCATTGACTTGAAAATTGACGGTTTGACTTATTTGAATGACAAAACTTGTGTTCTTCGTGACATGTGGGAAGAAACCAGCTTTGAACTGGATAAGAAGTCCCAAAGGTTAGCCTCTTGTGTGGAGCTTGAAAAAGCAGGGTTGAAGGATAGGCGGGCACCGTCCTGGAATTTGTCCTTTAAACCGGTTTTCACAAACAGGGATTATATCAACGCCACATCAAAACCAAAGGTTGCTGTGGTCCGGGAGGAAGGCAGTAATGGGGACAGAGAGATGTCTGCGGCTTTCCATGCCGCCGGATTTGAGCCGTGGGATGTCGCAATGTCAGACCTTCTGAATGGTCAGATGTCACTACAGGAGTTTCGTGGGGTCGTGTTTGTCGGTGGTTTTAGCTATGCTGACGTTCTAGATTCTGCAAAAGGTTGGGCAGCTTCGATACGGTTTAACCAGCCTTTGTTAGACCAGTTCCAAGAATTCTTTAATCGTCCTGACACATTTAGTCTCGGGGTTTGCAATGGTTGTCAACTCATGGCTTTGTTAGGTATGTGTTTGGATTCATTCCACTTTTGCATTCTCAGAAGCATTTTTTATTTTCTAGTTCTCTGAAGTGATTTTTGAGTTATGAAAGCACTTCCTGAAATTCTTAGTGCCCGTTTTGGTGAAAAGTTTAAATAGCTTATGTGACTGAATTTGCTGAAATTTTCTGATGCCGGGCAGAAATGGCTGTATCTTCACAATCAACTGAAAAAATAAAATACACTTTCGTATATCTAAATAGTTTTTCAATTTTTTTGAAAAAGAAAGCGAAGAATATCAATTTCAGGCAAAAGCAACCATTGGTGCACTACTTATTTTCATTATCAGATAGCATTAATAGTATGGTGGTAATTGTTTGTGTTTGGTGAAAAAACTGACACATAAGAATGATAAGGCAAAAACAAGAGCCTAAGGAGTGGCTCTTACAGTCAGTTTGGCATAGCTTATCTGAGTTGCTCTCTGAAAGTAACTTTTTCTTTATGAACCACTGCAGAAGTATCTTTCATTCTTAAAAGTTAAAACCACCCTATTTGGGTGTTTCACTTTCCAAACAACTGTGACTTTTTCATCAAACAATCACTTTATTTTTGCAATAATGCATCCAATCTCAAACCCCATATTTCATTATTAGGTTGGGTACCTGGGCCTGAAGTCGGAGGTGTTCTCGGTAAAGGAGGTGACCCGTCACAGCCAAGGTTCATACACAATGAATCGGGGCGGTTTGAGTGCCGATTCACAAGTGTCACTATACAAGAATCACCTGCCATAATGTTCAAAGGGATGGAGGGTAGCACACTGGGTGTGTGGGCAGCACATGGTGAAGGAAGGGCTTATTTCCCTGACAATAGTGTTTTCGAGCAGATTCTTGGGTCAAACTTGGCTCCGGTGAGGTATTGTGATGATGATGGCGTTCCGACCGAAATTTATCCCTTCAATATGAATGGTTCGCCACTTGGTGTGGCTGCTATTTGTTCGCCAGACGGGAGGCACCTTGCTATGATGCCCCACCCAGAACGATGCTTCTTGATGTGGCAGTTCCCTTGGTATCCAAAGCATTGGGACGTGGATAAGAAGGGACCAAGTCCTTGGTTGCGTATGTTCCAAAATGCAAGAGAATGGTGCTCATGAGTTGAGCCTGACACACCCAGGTATGTTTTACCTTAACTTTCCTTTGAGAAATCATGAGAAAAGTTCAGTTAAAATAAATATCACCAATTGGATACTCGGTTCCCAAATATCTGTTGTTCTAGCAATTAATATTCGTAGCTAAATAATTGTCCTTTTAGGAAGTAAATACATATTTTGTATCAATCACTCAAATTCAACCTTATTGACTTTCCCATATTAAATTCTATTTTTTCTTGAGAAGAAAAGAGAAACATTTGATGTTGAGCTTTTATAGGGATTTGCAATGTCATCAGGGCCGGTCCTGGGGGGGGGGGGGGGGTGCAACAGGGGCGACCGCCCTAGGCCCGGAAAAATAGAGGGGAAAAATAGGCCCAAAAATTTGTCTTTATATAGTGTGAGTAGGCTTCTTTTTTAATTTAAGCTCAAGTTAAAAGGCATGTGGCATGCCTCTTTGAGTAGTTAAGTCTCTTCACATCTCTAAGCTTTATAATTCTTTTAATTACAAAATTACCAAAATATTTATGGGCTCTAACTCTTTGTACAGCCCGTGTGTCTCCCAAACTCCCGATTCATAAACCACCCCATCCCACTAACCTAATTAATTTCCTGGACGGTGGCTTTCAAGTTCCAATTAAACTCAATTATCTAATGAACTAAAGGACTAAGGTTTAATAAGGTCTTGGTCGTCTTGCACAAGAGTAGACATTAGAGAGTGCCACAAGCCTGCAAATCACCATTAGCCAAAGCGGTCAGCGGTGAGGAGCCCAAACAGCGCCGGCGATTAGAACACCTTCTTCTGTCAAGGCTTCAAACAATCTGACAACGGCCAGTAAATTATTCCCAATCTATATTAGCTATGAATAATAAATCCACTAAATGTTCTTTTGATTTATGAATTATGATTAATGATTTCTATATGATGCATTTTTGGTGTCTTGGTAAATTCATATTTGTTTGGTATTGTGCAATTTTGAATTGAATTCCTTTATTTCCTTTTACTATTGTGAAGGTGTTTGATAAAATGGGTGAATCTGGTTGGGAAAAAGAGAAAAAGAGACAAAGATTAGAACACGGAAACGGTTCTAATCTGGTTTGAAATGAAAACTTAAATAAGGGGTAAACACGGAAACGGAAAACTAAATGCGCAACTGATATAGACTACTATCTTTGTGGGGCGTACAAAATTCGAACACAAAGATGGGCATCTTTGCGAGACAGTATCCA
This sequence comes from Cuscuta epithymum, assembly GCA_945859915.1. Lineage (NCBI taxonomy): Eukaryota > Viridiplantae > Streptophyta > Magnoliopsida > Solanales > Convolvulaceae > Cuscuta > Cuscuta epithymum. The sequence continues at coordinate 4,571,217 of CAMAPF010000942.1, forward strand.
AATTTGTATGAATGAATTATTTTTTCAACTTCTCACCATCACTTCTAAATTGCTGCTGCCTGGTTCAAATGTGCAGATCTTTTGTGGACTAAGTAGAGTCATAGTTTTATCTTTTCCGAAAAGCTAATCAAAACCCGAATAAAAGAGCTGGAGAAAGAACACAGTTCAAAGTGACAACTGACAAGGTGATGAAGACGCTGTAGCCTTAAGTTCTCAATGTGTTTTCACACAAATTTTGAAGTTAAGTTTATTTTCATTTTCTTCACTCTGATCTGTAATTTTTAAACTTTGTGCTGTTTTGAAATGAGGCGGCACTAAAACCTGACATGTTTTACGATTTCTATTAGGCATTTTAGTTTGCTTTGTTTTGTTGCATTATGTACACTTATATGGCTTCAAAGTTACCCTCCTTTTCCTTATCCAATAAATTGAGATAAGACTTTCTTCTTTCTTTGTTATATTCTAGAAGTCCTAGTCAGAACATGTATTTTAGTCCTTCACTACAACAAACTCTGAAAGAGTAGTATGTCACAGACGCAATCATGTTGAAAACATCTATCCAGATTAACAAAGGATTAGATTAGGTCTTTTTCACTCAAAAAAACAACTCCAAAGTTTGGAAACAAGCGGCTTTTTTTTTTTCAGAAGGTATAATGGGTTAATTTTAGAAGTTCTTTATAAAATGAAAAACAATTTCAACCCGATTTGGTAATACCCAAATCGGCTGTATTGACTAATTCTGCTGAAATTTATGATGTTCTGTTTGAAATGTTGGTATTGGCTGATTTTGCTAATTGATGAAAAAATTATATTCAAAATATATTTTATTAATAAAAAAAGAAAAAATTATATGAAAAAACAGCTTAAAAGATTCTCTACAATAACTTCTAATAATCTGTCTAATAATCTGTCTAAAAAAGATGCTCTTTGTGCCTTTTCTAGTAATCTGTCTTCCACTGCGAAATTCTTGAAAGTAGCTTTACATTGGCAGTGGTCGGAATTTGTGGGCATCTCAACCCTGAAGGAATCCATGGATGCTACACTAATACAATTTCCCTATCCTAAAGCAAAAGATCGATTCGGGTACCCTTTTCATAAGGATATAGAAACTGGTTCAACCCTAAACATTTAGGAGGTGTTTACTTCACTGCTAAAGTCACAGTTAGGTTAGTAAGACAGGTGAAGTAAACACGTACACTGCTTAAAAATCCGCTTACTAAGCGAAAAAGGTGCTTAAAGTGCCGCTTATTAAGCATACCACTCCCCATGTATTAATTAAGCGGCACTTTAAGCTTTTTCAGTTTCCGAATTTACCCCTTGCCCTTAACCTATTGTTATCCCTGCCCACCTACCCCGACCCCACCCTACCCTTACCCCACCTACCCTGACCCCACCCTACCCTTACCCCACCTACCCTACCCCACCCCGACCCCACCCTTCCTACCCCACCCCTACCCTACCTAACCGACCCCCACCCTACCCTTACCTACCCCGACCCTACCCCTACCTACCCGACCCCCCTACCACTACCCCCGACCCCACCCTACCCCTACCTTACTTGTCCGACCCCACCCCTACCCTACCCCACCTACACTACCCTTACCCCGACCCCACCCCTACCCTTACCCCACCTACCCTACCCCTACCTGACCCCACCTTACCCTACCCTGACCCAACCCAACCCTACCCCATCCTACCCCTACCCGACCCCACCCTACCACTACCCTACCTACCCAATCCCACCCCTACCCTACTTACCCGACCACACACCTACCCTTACCCTACCTACCCCACCCCTTACCCACATACCCGACCCCACCCTACCCTATCCGACCCTACCCCTACCCTACCCCCTACCCCGCCTCAACCCCCACCCTACCTACCCGAACCCACCCTACCACTACCCTACCTACCCAACCCCACCCCTACCCTACCTACCCGAACCCACCCTACCACTACCTGACCTCAATCACCCCACCCTATACCCCTTACCCCACCCCTTACCCCACTATACCTAGGGTGGTGGGGTCAGGGTGGGGCCGATGTGATAGAGGCGTTAGGGGCAGGGTAGGTGTGGTGGGGTAGGGGTGGGTTGGGTAGGGTAGGGGTAGGGGCGGGGTTGGGGTAAGGTGGGGTCGGGGTGGGTCGATGTGGTAAGGGCCTATGGGGTCGGGGGTAGGGTTGCGGTAGGGTGGGGACATGTAGGGGTAGGGTCGGGTAGGTAGGGTGGGGTCAGGTAGGTAGGGTAGGGGTAGGGGGTAGGGGCAGGCGGTGGGTGGGGTCGGGGTAAGGTAGGGTGGTTAAGGGGTTAGGGGTATGGGTACACATATTATATTATATACTTGTGTTCATGAATGTTTGTGTGTATATATATGTATAGGGTTATTTTGGACATTTTAATGTTAAGCGGTGTTTTAAACCGTTTGAAGTAAACACGGTCTTACAACATTGTTTATTTTATGCGCCGCTTATTAACACGGGTCTTAATAAGCACCGTTTAATAACCGGTGAAGTAAACATGTCCTTAGGACTTTAGGTAGTGTTTGCAATGTTTAAAAAAAAAGAAAAGCATTTTCCAATATTTTTGCTTTAAAAGTTGATAAGTATGGAGTATGTGTTTTCAAATGAGTGCTTTTACTTAAATACTTGTAGCTAAGCTATTTAAAGTTAAAATCTAAAAACAACGGAATATGTTTGTTTAACTGTTTTTCAATTTCTACCACACAAAAAACCACATTTCACTAAGCATTAACGTCTAACTTTTTCTTTTCAAAATTCAAATACAATCATTTTTTTTACAATTAATCACTTTTTATATACTCTATGAGATTGTATTTTCATTAATGCAATTATAGCTATAATTATAATTATGATTTTAATTATTACTATTGATAAACTTGTAATTATGATTATAATTATTATTATTATAGTTATAATTATAACTCTAATTGTTATTATAGTTATAAGTATAAATATAATCTAATTTTAATTTTAATTACACATTTTAAAATTGGCAGTTAAAAAATTTCAAAAAAAATCCATCAAGGCTGCTAAAATTACACAATTTATAGTTATAACTCTAAATGTACACATTACATGAACATATCTACATTTAATGAAGAACATACTTACAAATTTCATAAAAAATCCATTGAAAGCATCTCAAATAGAGGTGGCCGGATGATAATTCCTACCAAGACGGCCTAAGGTGAAGATTATATATAACATTAAATGAGTAGCGATCTTATCATGTCGGTCTGACAGGACTCACCGTCTGAACAAGGTCATTTGGGATCCTTCTCGGTGGAATTTTTTGAGCATGTACTTCATCAAGTCCAGTTTAAGCCCACCTAATTTCAGCTTAAGATTCAATCGAAAAGGCAGTTACATAAACTATTTACAAACATTGCGCTTGGTATATGTATAAACAACACAATGTTTTTCAATTTCATATTTGACTGCCTTTCTGATTGAATTTTTAGCTAAAATTTGATATGCATAAACTAGACTTGATGAAGAACATGATGAACTGCCCATATACAAATTTCAGAAACTACATTAAAATCGCTACAAAACCTGTAAAAAATAATTCAAATTTCATAAAATTTTGATATATAAAGTAAGAGATCAAGAGTGATTTGTATTGACCAAGTGAATATGAAAGATATCTTAGAAAATGGGACTGGGGGAGTATTAGATAAGGCCGTTTTAAGTTGACAGGGCTTAGGCGCAATGGAGCCAAAGTTTACCTATTTTGGCTTGGAAATATGATGGAATAAAACAAAACGACTCTCTAAATTGTCTGCGCTGCTTTATTATGATCGGTCAGTCAATGTAATTTTCGACGCGATTTTTACCACGGGTCATCCGGAAACCGTCTCCTTATGCCTTAGTACATGAGTAAGGTTGCGTACATCCGACCCCCTTTACTCCACCATAGGTGGGGAACCTTTGTGGCACTGTGGTAATGATGATGAATGAATGGATGAGAAACTACATTAAAATATTTTCAAAGTTGTAAAATTCAAACCAGAATATAATTAAAAATTGATATTCTAATTAAGTGAATAAAATGAAGCTGTTTGATAAGAAAGGTTGACTTCAATTTACAAATCGCTTTGCGACGGAGGTAGGGTTATTCTCAATCATTGAATTTGAAACACTTCATGTTCTAATACGACATTTGGTTCTAAACCACTAAACCAACAAAATTTCACCACTCAACCGAAGTTACTGGCGGGGTTGGGACATTTCAAGATAAAGAGACGAAGGGAAGTAAGTGATTATCCAACTTTCTGACAATTTTTTTCCGTATTAATGCTAATTAATTAAGTTTTTACGAAAATAGGGTTGGATTAAAAATATTTATGGATATACTGCTGAGCTTAACCCTGGTCGGGGTAAGTCGCCGAACCGTTTGGCGACTTATAAGTCGCCCAACCGTTTAGCGACTTATAAGTCGCCCAACGGTTTGGCGACTTACCCTTAAGTAAAAACATCGGGTAACGCCAGCCACACAGACAGAATGCAAAACCCCCCTTCCCAAACAATCTGCAGCAGCGAGGACGACCGACTCCGGGCGAAAACAGTTCCAATTCCAGCGAAACTCTGACGATTCCTCCCTATCTTGTGAATACTACTTCATTTCCATCTTCTTCAACACTCTAAGTAAACAAATATCTTCATTTCATCTCATTTTTCATTTTAGGGTTTAGAATATAGAAAATTGGATTTTGTAAATTAGGCATTCATCTCATTTTTGTGAATTGATTTGTTGTGTAATGTGAATATGTATGAATTGTTGATGTTGAATTCATTGTTATATACATTTTTTGTTATGTAATGTAGATTTGGAGGTGTTTTTTCCCCATTAATGCTAAAATACTAAAAAATTAGAATGTATTTTTTTTATGTGTTATATTTTTCCATTTTTAAGTGTATATATATATATATATATATATATATATATATATATATATATATATTGTAGGATTTGCTTAATATGTTGGAATGTCTATGAAATGATTAATTTGGGTGTATAAAGTGTGTATATTAATATTTACTCATCAAAGTTGGACATGTATTGTTATTAGAATATGGATTTCTCAAACTTCCCAATTGTGTGTCATTGGGGAGGGAACGTATATGAGGAAGGTGGCCAAATATGCCATGAAGGTGGTAGAAGCAACTTTGTCATTGTTTCTCGTGGCGCATGTCTGCTCGAAATGCTGCAAAAAATCTATGTAGCTACACAGATTCCTCCTAGCCGGTCTTTGCGCTTGAAAATGAAATTTCCAATGAACGGGGGAAATTACATGCTTATGCCACTTCTTGATGAGCTAGCTGTCACAAACATGTGGATGATAATTGACATGGAGAGTATGTCCTCGCTGGAGATATACATTGAGGAATCCATTGGTGACTCTTCTACAGCTTCGACAACATCAAATGATGTTGTATCTAGGCATGGTGTCAATGTAGGTGTCAATGAAGGGAACTCCTCTAATGATGCTGTACTGGACATGGTTATAGAGGAAGATGGTATGTATTTGCACAATGGTGCATCATTTGTGGATGGGCAGACCAGTGATGATGATGCTGACGAGAACATCAATGGTGATGACATGACAAAATCTGATGAAGATGATGGTGATACTGTCAGGGCAACTACCCCGTCTAGCCACTTTACTAGAATATATGATCTCCCTGAAGGCTTTACTGATGCGTGGATGAGCGGAGCGGGTATGAAAAGGTTTACACCCGAAAGTGAGTTTGAGGTTGGTCAACAGTTTGACAACAAAGAACAAGTCATCAATATTACCAGCTTGTATTCTATCAAAGGGTGTTTAAACCCATTCGTGACCGTGATTATTCCCCGGATTACCATGGACCTCATATTGTGCACGATCCATCCATGCTTCGGGCTAAGGGAAGACCTAAGTCCACACGTATTAAGAATGAGATGGATGAAGGTCCCCGAGGAACGGTTAGATGTGGAAAATGTAAACAAACTGGCCATAATAGGGCCACATGTGCGAAGAGATCATCAAGAGATGAAGGGGGGTCCACTGGGTAAGGTTTTAATTATAATAATCCACAATTGATACTAACGTGGCATGACAAAAAATTAAATAATATAATTTTAATAAAAAATCAATTAATAAAATAGTAAAATTTAACTAATATCCTTTTTCATTTTTGTAGGCATGGAGGTGTCAGCGGATCCTGGGCCGAGTGATCGTTCTGTCCTGACATTGCAGGCCACACACAAGAGTGAGGATGTGTGGCGTGGCCTTGATGTTCAGGTGGATAGGTGCCGCGAGCACCTACGTGGTTTGTCGCATGTGCAGGTGGACGACATAGTACTTGCATATGTTCGTGCTGCGGGTTTTTATGGTCTGCATAGATTGGTGGCTACTGTCCCTCTCGATAGAGTGCTATTCACTGCTCTTTGAATTGGGGTATGCAGTTGCCCAGTAAGGATGGTCATATGGAGGTTTAACGGGGCAAAAAGATATATGGTGACATCCTCCAAAAAAGGAACAAATATTATTCTTAGGCAGACAAGGTTGCGTGGTTGGAGGGTATGAATAAGGGAACTGATAATTTTGTGGTGTAGGAGAGTAATTTTGATGAGGTGTGTAATATTGAGGAGGAGGAGGAGGAGGAGAAAGAGGAATGTAAGGAGAGTATGACGTATATGGTGAATATTCCATGGAGGTTTGAGGGTAAGGAATTCCTCCAGGAATTTGGCTGAATGAGTTCATCTCATGCCTCTTAGAATAATTACCTAAAAGGTTAGCACAGAAAAATCCTACGAAGAACAAAAAGAAAACTAACTAAAAAACATCTCACTGAAATTAATTAACCCTTAAAACCGACACCGTCCCCGGCAACAACGCCAAAAACCGATGTGAGTTTTCTCGCACTTAAAATAGATTGTAATATAGTGGTGTAAGTACGAGTATCGTCTCCACAGGGACGGACAAAAGGGAATCAAAGATTAACTAAATTCAGCGATTAAAAAGAAATAAATAAAAATGTGTCGTGCGACATTGGTTGCTGGAAAATAAAAAAGCGAATAAAACGGTTAAACTAGGGGGTTCTTTCTAATTAATGACGACGGGAACATGGATTGATTCCGGGGTAATCAAATTTCTGGCTGATCAGGCCTAATTACATGAAATTAATTTAATTGAGCGTAGCTAATCACTACTAAGTTCTTACCGCTCTCGCGGCGTAGAGTACAATAATTTAGGGGATCAGACTGATCTCTCATGCGATAAGATCCTAAATTATTGCCAAGACGAGCGAGCTGACGGCCCATTAATCGCTACTAATCTCTTAGCGAACGATTAAGTGTGTGTGAATGTGTCCTAGACTAAATTAGATCTCTCTTAATTTATTCTACAAGCAATTGTTATTCTAGCCGCGGTTCCAGGTTACAAAAGATATCAATTAAATTAATCAAACACAAATTAAACGACATTCATGCAATTAACCCATCAAGAATCTAGCCATACATCATGATCAACCCTTCATCAGTCCCAAATCCCTAATTAAAACTACTCACAATTATAATTGAAGAATCAATAGAATTGGAACAAAAAGAATTAATTGTGATTAATTAAAAAGGTGAAACTTACAAAGAATCCCAAAAGATTGATGAACAAGGCTGAAAAGCCCTCTAAAATTCGTGCTAGGCACTCTCTCTAAGCCCCCCCCCCGCTGAAAATGGGGGTTTACAGGCGGTTTAAATAGAAAAATCGGGTGAAATTTGAGTTGGATTGGGATTTTCGGAGGCAGGCACGGTGCCAGGCACGATCGTGCCTTTGACCGTGCCTCCGGAGAAAAAACGCGCATTTTGGGAAGGCACGATCGTGACTCCCTCCAGGCACGATCGTGCCTGCCTGACAGTAGCTCCGCGATGCTTTCTCTTCACGCATGATCGTGCCTGACTTTGAGGGCACGATCGTGCCTACTTAACTTCCGAATTTGGCAATGCGTCCTTCATGAAAGTTGTAGATAATGAAGTCATATATCCACCACAACTTGCGGAATTGGATTTGAATCATCCAATCAAGATATATGATCAAAATGGTGGAAGGTCTCATTCTGAAATCGCAACAGGGATCATCTGACTTCATCGTCTGTTTTCACCTTCTTCCTCTCAGATTCTGGCAAAGGTGTCTTCTTATGATTTGTAGCTATTGAAGTTGTCTTTCATATGCAACTTTAATCGTGTCCTTTGGATGCTTTTACAAAGAGATATGCTTTAACGATTGACAGAAGGTCATCCTGATCGTCGTTTTCAAGCTCTATTCGTCTTCTTTTGATCCCATAGCCAATCCTAGAGCTCTTTTCTCATCAAATTTTCATCGTAAACCTCCCGGTGACCTCCAAAGATATCAAATCAATCTCAAATGCTTCTCAAATCATCCCGATTGTTCCTCAAGCGCCGGTGCCGGGCTCAAATTCCCTGATTTTGATTACAAACAACACAAAACTCGAACCAATGCCCGGTAAACATAACTTGAGCTAAAATTGAGACTTGTAACACCTTAAAGCTAGGAAAATAATCAAAATCCGTTCTCAACACGCATCAAATGCGTGTCAAAATACGGACTTATCACTCTTCTTGAGCGTTGGGGGCAGGAGACACACACATTTCACCTCCCTGTGGTGAGGTGACAGTGACCTTGGGAGATGTTGCTCTACTGACTGGGTTAGAGGTCGAGGGGAGAGCTGTTACTGGTACTGCTTGTCGACAGTGGGTTGATGAGTGTGAGCGTTTGTTGGGTGTTCGCCCCGTTCTTCGGACTGACCTTCAGGGGTCATCTCTGAGGATGTCATGGCTGAGGGAGCATTTCGTTGTGCTTCATCTGGACGCTGATGAGGTGATTATCCAGCAGCATGCACGGGCATATATTTTGAGGCTGATGAGAGCTTCCATTTTCGCTGACACGAGCGAAAATGAGATTCAGGTTCTGCACTTGCTTATGCTAGAGAGGTTTGATGTAACAACACACTTCACTTGGGTAGTGCCACACTGGCTTATCTGTACAGACAGATGTGTCGCGGCTGCCAGAGTGGGAGCACAGAGCTTGGGGGATTTTTGCTACTTCTCCAGATTTGGTCATGGGAGTACATCCACATTGGGCGTCCCATTCTAGTGGCATACCATGGCATTGGTGGACACCCACTGTCTAATGAGCCTCCACTTCTCCTGGGACCATATCATGTACGGGGCGAGTACCCTCTGGGCCGTCGGTATGTCTTAAATCGTTTGTATTTATGTTATTGTATGTTGAATATAAATATATTAATAATATTCTTTTTAATATATGTTACATGAATGGTTAGATGGCTATTTGCTGATCTATATTGCACGTCATCGGCTTCTAGACTTGGTGTGTACAGGGATGCATTTGATCAGATGTCTGAGGATCAGGTATGGTGTGCGTAATATAACATTAACTATAATATGTATAACATAAATAGTAATTGTGTATCTTTATGAAACAGATTACCTGGATGCCATATACAGCTGAGATGTGTGCAGAGTTGCCCCCCGCTGGACGAGAGCATACTCACATATGACGAGCACGTGTGCCGTTGATATGCTTTGACATTGTTGAGCTGCATTTGCCTGATTGTGTATTGCGACAGTTTGGGTTTGAGCAGGTCATTCCAACACCCATCGACACATATGCAGAGCTTCATAGGCTGGATAGGCGTGGGAAGCATACATAGGATTGGGCACTGAGACATGTCCGATACGTCACTATGTGGGACAGGCGAGCTGAGCTAGTTGTGACTGAGACACCGACATTTGTCCCGTCTGTTTCAGCCGACTACATGGGATGGTATTACAACATCACTCGCTTGTTTGTGTCTCCTTCGTTCAAACTTCCTACTCACCATTATCAGCCTAGCTCCTTGGCTTTGCATTTGACAGTGAGTATATTACTAATTACTAACGCAAGTCATTTTCTTTATTTAACACTTGTATTTTTTTCTAACTAATTATAATTGTGTTTTATATTTCAGACACGAGCTTTGCAGCGTATACATCAGAGGGCTATTGTCACAGTCAGTGATGTGCATGACATGGACATGTACGGACAGGCTCTGACAGACATTGCCTCCTTGTGTTCAGACGTGTTGGGGCGAGTCGACTATGTCTATCTTATACATATGCCCCCATCTCAGGATATGCCATCGACATCTAGTGCAGCGGCAGCTTCATCATCCCAGACTCAACATGAGAGAGTGGTTCTTCAACCGCAACAGCGGCGTAGGCTTAGGCAGCAACAACAACATCTCCATGACCAAGACGATCAAGAAGACCATGAGAACTTGTAGTTTGTCTTTTGTATTGGAGTTGTTCTTGTACATTAGATGTTGTAGGAACAATTGACTTTATTTTACGTATTTCCACCTGTAAACTCTTTTATGATGTGTTGATGTGTTCAGTTATGAATATTAGATGACTATTGTGTTATGAATATTGGATGATTGTACTGTGTTTTACCGGTTATGAATCTACTGTTTTGTATCGGATTTGTAAAGGGTATTTATGCGGTGTTTTGTATGTTGTTAAGAGCAGGTGTTATGTATGTATTTGTGAGCAGGTGTGTTGTATGTTTTGTAATGTCTTGTATCTGGTTCGTAACCCCTAAATAGGAGAAGAGATGCCTTATTTATAGAAAACAAGTGAAATCGGACTGAAACTACGAAATACGGAGTAAGGCATTAATCCTATCATTACTGTTATTATAATATAGCCAAGACTCCGTAATGTTTGTAACACTTAAACAGGAGAAGGAATGTCTTATTTATAGCAAACAGATGAGTTTTGGCTAACTGGGACTTAAAAGGTGCTGAAATTCACGTTTCGGAAGTACGCACGATCGTGCCTACTCTGGGACGCACGATCGTGCGTTGCTAGCAGTAGCTGCTGGTGTTCGTTCAATGCAAGGGGAAAGTCGCCCAACGGTTGGGCGACTTTCCTTGACCATGGTTAAATCCAGCAGTAGATTGGTAAATACTTTTAACCCAACATTATTTTCATAATTAATTAATTAATTAATTAACATTAATTCGAAAAAAACTCACTTTCTGACTTCAAATGAATAGATGACAGGTATACATCGTACCCAAATTGTAACACAAATACAAATTGGCTGCTGCCTCTCGTCTAGTCGTCTAGGTTCATTTTTTAGTTTACTTTGACTCCGATTCCAAATTTCCAAATATCCTACCTTCCAAATGACTCGCCAAACTTCCACTTTCATATACCCTTTGTTCTTAAAAAATTCAAAATTGCTATTGGTACCCCAAATCTTACCCCATTTTGTACCCCTCCCTAGTTTTGTGGTTAAAAAAAAGCAATGAATTAAGTGGGGCAATTATTTTGTGGGGTTGGGGTTTTGTGAGCCACTCATATAGTGAGGTACAAATGGGGTACCCCATTTTGGGTACCTCTAGCATTTCTCTAAAAAATTTCCCACTTCCAAGTGACATCCATCACCCTGTCTCTATCCACCCAACTGGATCCCCACCAAGCACCGCATAATCACAATCTCTGAGAAAATGGCAAAACCCATCAATCCATTTCCACACAACATCAGGCCATGACCCCTTCCATGGCAAAAATATGGTCAATCTTCTTCTTCCTTCTCGCCTGGGTTTCAAGAATCATTTTTTCTACTGGTGACGACTTTGTTTACAGTGGGTTTACAGGTGACACCATTATTCTAGACGGGGTTGCTGAGATTAAGAGAAATGGCGTCCTCAAGCTCACTGGAGACAAGTCTAAGATATTCGGTCATGCTTTCTATTCAAAGCCGATAAATTTTAAGAATTCTATTTCTGGGAAAGCTTTCACCTTTTCCACTGCTTTTGCTTTTGGGATTGTTCCCGAGATTGCAAATTTTGGCGGCCATGGGTTAGCTTTTGTGATCTCAAGAACCCAAGGTATGGAAGGGGTTCTCCCAAGCCAGTTCCTGGGTCTTATGAACTCAACCAATCTCGGGAAATTCTCAAACCATTTGTTTGCTGTTGAGTTTGACACGGTTCAAGATTTAGAGTTTGGAGATATTAGTGAAAACCATGTCGGTGTTGATATCAACAGTTTGGTCTCTAATGCCTCTGCAAATGCTACGGTTAGTCTCCAGAGTGGAAAGAAAATTCAAGCTTGGATTGACTATGATTCATCCAAGAATGAATTGAATGTGGCACTCTCACTTTCTTCAGAAAAACCCAATTTTTCAATCCTCTCATTCCCGCTTGACCTCTCTCCGATTTTTGAGGAGAATATGTTTGTTGGCTTCTCTGCTTCAACTGGTTTACTTGCCAGCTCTCACTATATCTATGGATGGAGTTTCAAGATTAATGGAAAATCACAATCTTTAGATCTATCTTCACTTCCTTCTTTGCCCCCTCATCCCAAAAAGAATCATTATATGGCCATGATCTTAAGCGTTTCTTTATCATCACTAGCTTTTATTTCAACGGCCTCCCTGATTGTTACATGCTTAGTTTGTCGAAACAAGGACTTGGATGTGGTTGAGCCTTGGGAACTTGAAGTTGGTCCTCATAGGTTTGATTACCAAGAGCTCAAGATAGCAACAAGAGGGTTCAGAGACAAAGACCTGCTCGGATTTGGCGGGTTCGGTAAGGTCTATAAGGGAATTTTGCCTAATTCCGGAGACCAAGTAGCGGTTAAGCTGATAAACCATGATGCCAAACAAGGTCTGAGGGAATTTGTGTCTGAAATTGCAAGCATTGGCCGACTTAGGCATAGGAATCTAGTTCAATTGCTTGGGTGGTGTCGAAGACGGGGTGATCTTCTACTTGTTTATGACTTCATGCCTAATGGGAGCTTAGACAAGTACCTTTTCGGAGAACCAAAGGCAATATTAAGTTGGGAGGAGAGGTTTAAGATCATAAAGGGTGTAGCTTCGGGGCTTTTATATTTGCACGAAGAGTGGGAGAAGACAGTTATTCATAGAGACATCAAAGCTGGGAATGTGTTGTTGGACTCAGATATGAATGGGCGGCTCGGGGATTTCGGGCTGGCAAAGTTAATAGAGCGTGGCGAGAATTCAGGGACCACTCGGGTTGTGGGCACATTGGGTTATTTAGCTCCCGAGCTAACAAAAACTGGAAAACCTAGTACATGCTCGGATGTTTTCGCGTTTGGCGCGTTACTTCTTGAAATCGTGTGTGGGAGGAGGCCTATAGAGCGGAAAGCACTACCTGAGGAGATGATTTTGGTGGATTGGGTTTGGGAGAAGTGGAAGGAAGGCACGATTCTTGAAGTGGTTGATCCAAGGATGAGAGGTGGTGGGAATTACAATGTGGATGAAGTTGTGCTTGTGATTAAACTAGGGCTAATGTGTTCCCATAATTCTCCAACCCAGAGGCCTACTATGAGGCGGGTGGCAAAATACTTGGAAGGCGACACAATGCCCCCAGATACTTTGGTGTCAGCGGATGGATACCGCCCTAGCAACAAGGGCGGTATTGAGTTTGACAAATTTCTTTCGCCATATCCATCATCGTCAAATTATGAGAATATTAGCACTTGCTCATCTATATATAATAGAGATTAGAGAGTGAGCTATTGATCTTGAAGCTGATTTAGGTGGACATGGGGAGCAGATAATGCATAGATGGAAAACCTCACTTTTTGATCCTGAAGGTGATTTAGGTGTACTATATTGTGCATTTTGAAGGGCGGTTCTGGCACAAATTAAGTTTCTCCCCTCACAGTAGGCCTCTGGGTGGGAGAATTATGGTAATTTTTAAATTCAACTCACAAGAAAGTGAGAAGAATGTCAAACATGTATCTGTGTTGGTATGTAGGCAATGTAGCGCATTTAGATTTTGAAGAACATTAAATTAAACAGCGTTTATTAGTATGCAAATAAATTTATTTCTTGATTTTTTCAAATAAAAAAATAGAATGCTCATTTATATAGGATTCGGGATGTTCAATTTATAAAATTACAATGATAGTCGTCTTTTTTGTAGTGCTTGACACAAAAGTTACTAAACTTTGTAAATATCAAACAATGTTGTTAGACATTAATTGACTTTTATTCTTAAAAGGGTATGTTTGAAAACCATTGAGCTTCAAATTATTGTAATAAAATAAATAGTGAAAGTTCCCGAAATAAGACTAAAAAAGTTTGAAAATTCCAAAATAGGACTGTCATGTTTTTATTTCCTAAATAGGAGTAATTACTGCCAAGTTTGGAAAATACTACCATGTTTGAAGTCTGATAATGCCAAAACATGGCAGTAATAAGTCCTATTTCGGGAATAAAAACATGACAGTCTTGTTTTGAAAATTTTCAAACTCTTTTAGTCCTATTTCGTTTAATATCTCAAATAAATACCCATAACACACATGCATACAACAAATAAATAATGTTGTATAATTATATTTTTCAGAGCTCATTTGTTGACTTTTTTTTTGGGTTTACCAGTCTTATCACTCATTTTTTTAATCAACTGTACAATTTTTGATTTCGCGTTGAATTTTGGGTTCAGTCCTGTACAATTCAGTTCATCATAGGCACTACTAGTCAGGACTGTTTTAACACGTTGATTAGAGTATTTAGAACAAGTTCTAAGAACTTTGAGTCTAAAAAATGTGAAGTCCATGCAAAACAATTGAAAAAAAACTAATCTAAGGTAACAAAGTAACGTTATGACAAAAGAATCTCCTAAACAACTCATTGTAGTTTTGGTCTTCTGGACAACGTTTTGACCCTTTTCTTTAGGTTATACAGTACTTCGTATTATAGAAAGTTCACTTCTTGATTCTTTACTCACTTCCTATTGTCCTTTTGGCCTATGTACATTCGGATTCTTATTAGTTTTTTCTTTTCATAATGAAGAATCACCACCTCTATATTAAAAAAAACTGTCTCTTTCAATTAAATTAAGTTATCTTTTACATAAAATTCTTTTACTGTGAATTTGATTTTTTAAACTCTGGTTAATGTGAACCACAGTGAGCTCAGTCCTACCCCTTCCCCTGGTGCAACAATCCATTCTATAAAAAAGAATATGATCTATTGGCACTTGGACGAAGGATGACAGCAAACTAGTAAATGAAATGAAGTGATGCAATATGTCATATACTCTCTTTCAAAACCCAAAGGGTAACCGACCTCGTGATATATTTCATTACATTTTCTGCCTGCATTTTCTCCCATAAGCAATGGTGGAAATGACATACTGTTTTCTAATCAGACGTGGGCCTTCTTCAAAGCAGTTCGACTGAGCTTTAATCTTCGCCATTCTACTGTTTTATGACAATGTATGGTTGCCGTTTTCATCTTTGATATCTCTCACCGCATAAAAAATTTCGTAGTCACCAAACCCTGCACACAAGCAGGTGATATTTAAACCCTTTTTGAAAAGAGCCAATACAATGAGAGCAATAGAGCATAATGAGCCAAGCTCACCACACAAACTTTAGTCGATGGAAATCAATGCTGTATATCCTGAAGATGGTTTTGAACCGCGCAAGTGACCACATGTGATAATGGACAAACATCATGGGATGAACAAAAAATGGAAAAGTAGGAGAAACAAGTGGGACACACAGAGTAAATTCTATAAAAAAGGGCAGCCCAGTGCACATTGGCATCCTCATAAGGTGAGGTGTGTAAGGAGTAAGTTTTCTATTAATTTTGACAAGAGGCGGCTCCCAAGACTCGAAGAATTTTAACCTCTTGATCACCAGCAACACCGTAAATGGTGCGCCAAGCTCCTCTTTGTACTTCCGGTGTATTTTCTATGACAAATAATTAATAAAATAAAGTAAAAATTTACTTTTGTTATAACAAAAAATATTTCCCCCCAAGTGCTAGGCTTTAAAAAAGAACTTATTGTTGTAAAAAATTCTTACTTTATGCATTCTTATTCAAATGCCCTTGCAGTAATTCTACATTCCAAATTCAGAGCCACCATTACTTTCCCAAAGACTTTTTTTTCAAACTCGCTGTTTTAGTTCCGAACTTTCTGCAGGGGGGATTAAACAGGGATAGAAGTGGGAATTTGCAACAAGTAAAAACTACAATTATCACTACCTTAAAAAAATACAATTACCTGCACCCAATGCTTCAAAGTCATCAACTTGAGGTGACAAGAGCATAGCGTTAGACAATGGCGGGTCCACAGCCATCCAGTCTGAACTAGCCGGTTCATCCGAGCATCTCTCTCTCTCTGAAACCCAGTCCTTAACAAAGGGTATGTTTTCATATGAAATGGGGTCCACAGAAACATCCTCTCTGTCTTTCTGTGCCCTGTAAATGAAAATTGGAGAAGAGAGAAATTCTTTTATCTTCCAAGCAAAACTTGTACGGAGTATATTCCAGGAAAAATGAGGTTTTGCTACTTTTGTTCACTTGGGTTCGCCAAAAGTAAAAGAACAAATCAGGGACCAGAATGCAAAGTTTAAAAGAACAGCTGGGCTTACCTCAAGTGTAAATTGTACTGCAAAAAAACGATATCCTTAAGCCGTTGATGCTCTATGCAGTTACTGGTTTCATGCATCTGATCCAAAGAAGCGTGCTTTGGCTTGGCATTATTACTAAGTAGACTACAAGTTTGGCTTAAAATGTGAATAGCCAAACGAGATAAATTTGGGCACCCCCCACCATATGTTGACCACCACTCAGCTACAATGATTGACTAAAAATTATCAGAGAGATTGTTTATAATGAATCAAACATGGAATTCTTTAAAAGCAACATACATCATTTCCTATAAATAAAATGGATTAAAAAAAGAAGTCTTTTTGGAGCAAAAGAAGCCCTATTTATACAATAAAAAAAGGAAGTACAAGCACGATTGTTTAGGGGGTATAAGGTGGAGTACTTGTGGTTTGTTTGGAACTTTGGATTAGTAGAGAAAGTTGTGAGAAAGATAAGGAGAGGAATAAGCTTCTCATGAGAATTGGAAAGTACAAGTGTATTAATCAAATGAAACAAGTGCCCTTGTTGAAATAAAAATATTCAAAGTAAACAAAAGTAAAAATCGGAAAATTAAAGAGTAATCCCTGCCTGAATCATTTCTTCTCATGAATGGTGAGAAAACAAATTTTACTGTTCTCACATGCTTTTTGGAACATTCTCACATGTTTTTTTGTAACGACCAAATTCTACTCTTACTCTTTTATCCCCCCATAAACAATACATTGGCAAGATAGTTAGCTTTTATATTACTCCATATTTTACTACTTCAAAGTTCAAACCCTACAGTCAACTTTGGCCTAAGCAACTTCTGTCAAATCTCCAAGTTTTTTTCAAGAACAATTATCTGACATTATATTTGCTTCATGTAAGGAATATTGAAAAGAATAGAACATTTTATTTTATCAATAAGGAAACTAGCTCACCAGGAAGAAGAGTATCTCTAGCACGAACTGCCATTTTCCGCCCGAAATCTCCATCACCATTCTGGTAAGAAGAAGTCTCCTTCACTATTCTGTCTTGAACATTCGGGTCAGGAACCAATCTTTCTATGCAATCATACACCAAAGACCTCAAGTGAAGGTGGACATCTTCCTCCGTACCATAAAAGAACCTCGGATTCAGGTAAAATCCCGCAGCATGAAGAGGATGTCTCTGAAGTGGGGCCCACCTATGGTCTATAATGTTCCAATAAATTAAATAGTCACTCTTGTCAGCAAGTTCTTTCTTGATCACTTCTTTTGCCCGGTAAAGACCAGAATAAACATACCCCATTGCAGACCGCTTCTCGCTCCTGACTATTCTTAGAAGTCTCAAAAGTGGGCCTGTCAGGTGTGTAATCAAAGTGCAACTTGACCAAAACGACTCACTGCTGATCAAATCTAGGAAGGAAAATCCCTCAGGCCTCTTTGAATGGGGACTCTCCATCCACTCCTCAGAAGTTACCATCGACTGTAAATAATGCCTGATGTTTATCATTCTTTTTAATGTCAAGAAATCCGTTGACGACCTGGTGTCACCCAAGTCAACCAAGTCAACCCCAAAAGTATGACGCCTCATCAAGTTCAAAATGTTGTTATTGTTATAGATAAACCTAGAGATACTTTTGGCTTGCCCAATGGTTTCACTTACCCACCCTAGACTTGTGATGTCATCAAGCATCATATCGATGCATTGGGAAGCACATGGGGCCCAGAAAACCGTCGGGTAAGTGTCAGTTAACTTTCGACCGGCATCAATATACCGATCTTCGTTACTCGTAATTACTTGTAAGACATTTCTTACCCCAACTTCCTCCACAACGTCCTTGAGCAATTCACATAGGGAATCGGCAGAATTTACCATTTCAGTCCCATCCACTGACCTTAAGAACATTGTCCCCTCAGGACAATAGACCGAGAAGTTTATTATAAATTTACCCCCATCGGTTGTCCACTCGTCGACCAAAACAGAACACCCACTCCTCGCCCATGTGTTTGAGTAACGGTCAGTTTCACACCTTAGTTCTTGAATCGAGCTTTTCAGAATCCAATTTCTCAGTTCATGATAAGTGGGCCCTGTTATCCCGGGTTCTTGGGAAGAAATCGAGTCGATCATTGGTTGGAAATAAGGAGATTTCACAACTTCAAAGGGTATTCCCGCATCTAGTAAAAATCGTGCAATGGCCATGTGGACGTGGTCATTAAGCCTGGCAGTGATACTCAAAACTTCTTTACAAGTTATTACAGCAGATCCCGCCTTCCTAATCCTCCCTTTCTTCTTCCTACCCGTCATTTGGTTGCTTGTCCCTTCCTCTTCTTGACATCCATACGCATTAAAGCTTTGTTCAAGAGCATCCCCCACTGGAAGCAACCCAACACCAGGGCTGAGTTCACTTAAAGCCATAGCTTCAAGGGGGAGGGTATTTTGGGTATCAAGTTTCTGTTTTTTTCTCTTTTTCATTGCAGCCCCATTTAAGCTCTCTTGCATTAGAATCCGAACATCGGGCTGGACTCTCAAACAAGTAGAGGCATTTCCCTTCTGACCAGCAAGGTGTTCTTTAATCCTATGAATCCCACCACCCTTGAATATCTTCCCACAATATATACACTTGAGTTGTACCCTATCTCCATTTTTGTACATTTGGCAATGTTTCCATGCTGGATCGTGTTTTTGTGAAGTGACAGGTATGGGTTCCAAATTCGAAGTCATGATAAAGGGTCCTCAAGAATATCTTTTTTTGTTCTTAAAATTCCAATCTTTCCAAAATACAATAAGATTCTAGGGCTTAAAAAATCTACTTTTGCTTTTCAAATCCCGGAAAGGAAGAGCTCAGCTACAACATGCTAAACAGTTCAGGACTATTTACATTTTCCCGATGATTTCTGAAGGAAGAAAGCATAAAGAACCAAATTTATAAGGGGAAACAGATATCGGGTTCAAGAAAGAAACTTACCGGGTCCGGTTGAATCGTTAGCTAGCATAGAGAGATTGGATTACAAAGGAGACCGAGTTAGGAGAGAGGGTTTGGGTTTCCTTTATGTATGGATGGGCTGAATCGACGGAAGACCGGACAGACTGGTTAGGTTAGCGAAAAGTGGTTCGGGTTGACCCGACAATCCGGTCCATTAAGGGGAAATTAAAGAAAAAATGGCCGGTTTAATGACACGGTAGAACCGGGTGTTTGGTATGGCCTTTGACTATGACCCGGACGACTCTGAGCCTCTGACGCTCCCGGTACTTCCGCTTCTGTTTGGACCGGTAATCTGGCCGGGATGCGGTAAAGGTTCCCGCGGACACGAAACGGCGGCGTTTGCTTGTTCAAAGAACTTGACAAAGTTTGAATCTTTACTTGTGTTCTTTTCTTTTTTTTCACTGATTCGAGAACTAAAACCCAGCTGGAGTTAGAGCTTTTATCTTCTTTACGGTGGGAGATTTAAATCTGATTGCTAAGCTTCTTGATAGCTTAATATCCATTTACTTTTTTTGCAGATCTAGAATTACTCCACCGATGGATCAGGTGTAATTTGCTCATTGACTTTATCATTTTGTTAGATTACCTGAACTTGATTACTAGAAATTTGAAATTATGTCGTTGAAGATGTATGGGGTGCTTGATTGGAGAATTCAGGAATTCACCAAACCTATAGAAAAGTTGCTGTCTACTTTTTCTACCTGGAGGCTGGAATGAATGTTTCTTCTAGCTCTAGCTTGATACTCCCTCCGTCCCTAAATTATCTTCAAACTTTCCTTTTTCGTCCGTCCCAAAATTATCTCCTCTTTTCTTTTTTGGTAAAGAATTTGTGGTTCACAACCATTCTTACACATTCTTACACATTTCTCTCTCCTCTGCACAACTCTCCACCACACAAAACCCACTACCTAAATTATTGTGCCCAGCCGTAATAGGAGAAAAAACAGGGACGGAGGGAGTAATATAGATGGTGATTGGTGAAGAAGGGAGCTTCACATTGCATGGTAAAAAAGTTGCAGTTATACATCTGCTGCAAAGGTAAGAATCAGATGTATGTGTAATGATCAATTTTTTAGTTGAGTTTTGTTAGAGGTACACAAAATGTGTACACCTTTTGGGTACTTTTGTCTGTCCATCATCACAGGCAACTCATGTGTACACCAAACATTTTTCTTTGTAGTTTTGCAAATGACTTGTTCTGGATTCATTTTTTCTTTGACAGACAATTTGTCTGCGAAAGATAGACAAGTGTGCACAAAAGGTGTACACCAAACATTTTTCTTTGTAGTTTCACAAATGACTTGTTCTGTATTCATTTTTTCCAAAAAATTGAGCAATTGAGTGGAGATTAGCAATTAGATCATAGGCAAAACAAAACATATAAGTTCCAGGTTTGAGGGAGCACCAGAGTGATAGGTGCAGAAAATAAAAATGGGTCTAATGTTACAAAAAATTGCAAAACCATTTTCTATCTAAACTGACATGTATAATAATAATAATAATAATAATAATAATAATATAATAATATAATAATAATAATAATAATAATAATAATAATAATAATAATAATATTTCAAGACATTTATAAAAAATTGTAAAATCATATTCTGTCTAAACCAATCATAGTATAGTATTGGTGATCCTTATTTAGGAGAAAACAATAGTGGTCCTATTTGTACACTTTAGAAATGTTTAGGTCATATTTAAGGAATTAACTATATTATTACCAACTCCTAAATTTGTCCCTCCAATGATGTAATCATTCTGAATTATTTCATGTTCAGTAGCTAAATCATTGTTTTCCTATGAGTTCTCATCTTGATGAGGACATTCAAAATTTGACTTCTTTACACAAACAAACTTTTTCATTGAAACTTTTTTAATTAGCGCCGATTTTTTTAATCTTCTCCACTTTTTTATTGATACTATTCAGATTCTATCCTTTATATTACACACCTTGAAATTAATTAAATTTATAAATTTTATCATAATTGAAAATGTTTGTCTAACAAAATCTATAAGTTATAACACCAACACTCAATAGAAAACAATCAACATTAAGAAATCAAACAATCAACTATGGATGGAATCAAAAAATAAACTAATCAGATAATCATATAAGATTAATCTACTTTCGAGTGGATTTTTTTATAAAATTTATGAAAATGTTTTTCATCAAGGGTATATTATGTACATAAAATTCCAGTTTTACATCCAATCGTGAAGTCAGTTAAATTAATTAGGAAAAATTGAAAATGATAATTTCAACTATTGCTGATCCGCTAACAATATTCCCAACTATTGATTATTTTTGTATAATTCCAACTATATGGACCGTCCGCCAATAAGGTGAATTTAAATAGAAATTAAGCGTAAAAATTAAAAGTTGTGATTATTCATAGGGATTATCTGTTATATCTCTTCTCATCCACTTTAGAAACTATAGGAATTTATTTATAGCCGGTCACGTCGGACCATTATAGGTGGACAGTCCCTAAAATTGGAATTATTCTGAACTAATCGATAATTGGGATTATTATGAGCGGACCGCAAATAATTGGGATTATCACTATCAATTTTTCCAATTGCTTATTGAAAAACACTGTGTCAAAATATGTATAAAATGCAGTGTTTTTCAATAATATTTTTAACTGACTTCGAAATTGAACTTTAAACTAGTTTTTGTCCTTACATAATCTACACTTCATAGAGAACATGATCATAAGTTTTTATCAAAAACATCCATTCCGAAAAACTTCAACAAATTTTACCCGAATAATTGTTAATTTAAGGCTGAAAAATCAACTCACTCACACCTTTTACAAAAACTAAACCTAGGCCTATTTTTTGGACCTAGGGCGCCCTCCCACCCCTAGGGCCTCCCCTGAAAGTGCTTGGAAACAATACCAGTTTTGGCAAAAAAAACCACAAAGCCTTATTATGCATATAGACACACTTGTTTGAGTATAAGAGCGGCCTATAGTGAGAATCATACTTTCACAATTAAAATGACGTCATTTGATTTAAGTGAGAACTTAAAAACGCGAATGAGCAGAAATCATAATTTCTGTCTCAATATTTTTTGTGATGTAAACGCCTTGTAATGAAATGTAATTCATGTTGCTAGAAATGTAATTTTGATTAGCGGTAAATGTAATTCGTACACGTAACAACTCACGCTACTCCCTCCAGTGGTTTTTCTCTCGCCTTTCATACCCCTATGTCCCAAATTGATTTGCAAAGTCAACATTTTTTGGACAAATTGATCAATCAATGTTAAAGTTAAATCCTTCTTATTGATAAGAAAAATGTTGGGTATACACGTTCTTGGTGTACACTTTCATACATTCGTCTGTCTTACGCACACAGAGTTGTCTGTACATAGATAACTCTGTAGGGCCCCACAAATTTATTTGTGTACGGACAACTCTGTGTGCATAAGACAGACAAGTGCACGGCTCTATTGATAATTAATCCAATTTTTGAGATTTAAAATTTACATATTCAGAAATTATATTAAAATCTCTTCAAAGTTGCAAACTCCAAATTAGAATATAATAAAAAAACAGACATCCTAATTAAGTGAATAAAATGAAAAATTTTTACCAAGAAAAGTCGATTTTGCAAATCATTTGGGGGCGAAGGTAGTATATAAAATGCAATCCGCGTAATCCAAATGTAATTTCAGACAAGTCAAAATGTAAGATTTGTTAATTAAATGTATTTTTCTTAAGCAAGTCGAAATGTAAAACACTTTAATTGAAATGTAGCGTGAGGCAAGTCGAAATGTAAGTAGTGTTAACGGAAATGTAACTTGAGACAAACCTTAATTTAGATGACATTAATGGAAATGTAACTTAAGACAAGTCGAAATGTAAATCAAGTTAGGTGGAAACGCAACTTGACACAAGTCAAAATGTAAGTTGTCTATTACTACATAGCATATATATAAGCTGAAGAATTGTTGCAAGTCTTCAAATACAATTATAAGTTTTTATTTTAAATTAATAAAACTTCAGTTTTAAATTGACGGGGGGGGGGGGGGGGGGGTCCTAGATTTATTATGAAAATGAAGAAAAATGAAATTGTAGTTAGATTATTAATTTTTTGATGAAGGAGAATAATTTAAATAAAAAAGAAAAACTCAAAATTTTGAAGATTAAGAAGAAAAAAAATGTGGGCAGATTGTTAATATTTTGATGAAGAAGATGAAGATAATTGAATAAGAAAGAAAAAAGAAAAAAATCGGGAAAATAGATGAAAGGAGTGATTGACAGAGAAGAAGGATAACTTACTGGAAAAGAGAAGAAGTTATTGGTCTCTAGGTTGTTTTTAATTTAAAGATATGGTATTGTATTGTGAGAGATATACTATGTACCACCAATATTCAGGTCCGGCCAGGCTGGACCACTTCCCCCGTCCGGCCTCCTCTATTTGGGGGCCTTCCCGGTGGTATTTTTGACCCAAATTTTTTGTATATGTTCTTCATCAAGGCTAGTTCCTCCATACCAAATTTGAGCAAAAAATTCAATCGGGAAGGTCGTCAAATGATTTTTGCAAGTTAACTGGTCCGGACTATGTACATGGTATAACAACTCCATGATACAATTTGTGATATCGCAATGATAAAATGAGTATTTTCCTCGTACAATTGACTTAAAAAAACATAATATGAGCTTCTTAGTGGGAAGCCAGGTTCCCGCAGACTAGGAGGCCGAGGTTGCTCGGGTGCAGCAAGACACCGAAGGGATGCTGGGATGGATCGGACTCCAGTGTTTCCTTGCAATGGCACCCAGACCAGGGTACCTACTCCCACCGCGAATGACGCAAGCCACCGTTTCATAATATCAATCTAATTTAATATGGACTGTTTCTTTTCTAGTGATCAAGTGCTTGGGTTTGCAGTTGACAAAGATTTTGTTCTATCCAGTTTTTCAAAGATTATGATATTGGGTAGCGGCTACGGAGTTTTGAGAGAAATTGGTGCTCAATTGCATCTCTTTTTCGATGACCGGTTAAGCTTGTGATTTTGAAAAACTTTTCCTAATAACTGATCAAATTCATGGAACATAAAAAAGAATACTTTAGGGAGTTTCTGATCAAGGAAGAGGGAGCAATAACGGGGAGAAAATTTCCTCTTTATTGTTGATTTCAATTTTGTTAGCCGTCTATTTTTCTTTTTTACTGTAAACTTTTACAAGATTCGGATTGCATTACTTATGATTAAGTGCTTTGATTGAGTTGGATTATATTTGGTTTGACGTAATTCTCTAGTTGAGTTGTTTCTAATTGGTTATAAACATAATTTATACTTTATAGTAAAGAAACATTGATCATGATTGACTTAAGTCGACCCTTCCCTACAAGGCTACAAATTCCTAAGGTTGTTTTTCGAGTTTCGTTTTTTTATGTTCACATGATTTTAATGAGTCATTTTGCCATAACAAAATAAGAACAACTTATTTCATAATACCGTTGTATATAATGTACTCCAACCCGTAATTATTATATCATCCTCACAAAGTATACATATACTTCCTCTATCCTGCAGGTTTGTTGTAAATTCTCTCCTGCCTTTAAAGTTTAAAACGTCCTGTAAACTTTCTCCTGCCTATATAAAATATCCAGAAATGAAATTCTCACTTCTCTTTTCTGACATTTTATATCGATAAAGTACTCATTCATACATATGTGAATAGGGTACATTATTATGAATTATCTGCTTAAAACCCATGAATTCAAATTAAAAATTTAATTGCGGAAAGGAGGAAGTATATTATTTCATCCTCATTTATATAATATCATTATTTATTATAGCACACAACTCACAGCATGAAAGTTAAAATGTTCCATTATTAAAAAAGAGCAAGAGATATGCCACCGTCCGTACATAAACTTAGCTAATTTCTCAAACACATGGCAACATTTTACAGTCACGAGCTAACGTTTCCTTTAACCTTCTCTGTACACACTCCAAACATGTACAGTGAACTTTAATATTCTCTGTCTCCACAATGGCATCAGATCAGTTGAATGTTTTTGCCATCTGAACCATTAACCTGATTTTCTAGATATATAACAATAGTATACTCAAAGTCTAACAAATGTACATGTTTGTAAGTACAACTAGAAGAAGACTTTTATTTCTGTCACGCTTAACTGTCTCGTCTTCACGGATATATGGCTACAAACTGCATACTGTGAAAGAAGAAGAGAGTGACGCGAGCCTCAGTTAGCTGTACAGGTTCCTTTTCTATCCCATCTATGCAGAATATGAAGATAGAATTCCGATCCTCCTTTCTGCAATCGATTGAAAATATGATGGGAGTGATTGCATAGAAAAGAAGTCACACCAGTTCATGTAATACGGAGTAATATTGTAATTGTAATAGTATATACATAGATGACATTGAGAGATACTACAAGTGAGATTGAATGCATTTATCATTCAATACATATTTGGAGCATTTTAATTGTAATCATATCATATATACACAGATGACATTGAGGGAGCCATGGACCTAGAACAAGAGAGATAAAGAGAACATAAAAGGGGAAAGATTATTCAATGCCCGTGCCTGATTGGTAATGCTTGAATCGGTTCTAGACTTGTAGTGGCTAAATCTGTCGAACTGTACAACAATTTTATTTCAAATACTTTTATTAATAAAAACAAAGAAAAAAATATATCTAAAAAAGAAATCAAACTTTTACTCTTCACCAAAATCCTTCCAAAAAACTACTTTCAACTAGTACACAATCTCTTGTGCAACTTCGCCATGAGATCATTTCTGATATCACTGTCCCAAATTAAGATAAAGGAGGAGGGTCATGTGAATCACTTAGTCACATCACATGATGTGAATCAAAATGCGAATTATCGCTACAGCTAGATGTGTCGTCTTTCTGCATGAGGGTGTTGCCAAATATGCAAGGACACGCTATCATAGGCCTAGGTATGGTGATAAGTGTTAAGGTTGTTAGGTCATTACCTAGAAGCAGTGCGCCACGCCAGGGATGGTGTGAAATATGTGAAGGCATGGTGAGGATGGAGGTGATGTTAAGAACAGGTGATAGAGTTCTAGATTGCGATTTGGGACATGACGCATTCAATCTCTTATGGGAAGATCATCTATGGTAGTTCAGGTTATGAGGATGAGGAATATCATCATTATGTGCGGCAAAAAACTAAGTGAGTTGGAGAGAGGGCGAGAGAGTTTAATATCGGACGTTTAAAATGTGGCATTCAAGGAGAGCAAAAACCAGAAATGAAATAGACATTATTGTGGCGTGGGACTATGTTAAGGAAGTGGTGGAAGTCTCTAGGAAGAACACCCACATGATGAGCCTTACATTTATGATAGAGGATAAGATCATTTATGTGGTAAGTGCTTATGCACCACAAGTGAGATTGAATGCATTTATCATTCAATAACTCTAAAAGATCTTGAAGAAGTGGTGAAAGAGGCGACCTCAATGGACACGTAGACTCGAGTCGTGATGGTTTTGAAAGTATACATGACAAACATGATTTTGACATTAGAATGAAGCACGAAAGAACATAATTTTGCCTCAACATATGAGTTGACTGTTGTCACTTAACATAAGATATTTGTGCTTGATTTTCTAGGTAAGAAACATAGAAGGCGGGTTAAGCAACAACCGGAGCCAAAGTCAAAGTGGTGGAGGCTCAAGGGGATCTCCACCAAAGCTTTGCACACAAAATATTTGGTAAGGATATATGAATAATAACGTGCAGGTGGAGGATGTGTGATTAATAATGGATAAGACCATTAACAAAGTGACAAAAGAGATACTTGAAAAATCTAAAGACTGTCTGCCATCAAAAGAAGAAAACATTTTGGTGGAATGACACGGTGAAATAAGTCATAAAAAATAAAAAAGAATGCTCCAAAAAGTTAGGAAAAAAATCGAGCAATAAAATCATAGAGGGGTACAAGGAGACTAAAGCGAAAACTATGACAGCCATGAAGGAAGTACGAGAGAAAGTGAAGTACGAGAGAAAGTGGGCAAGGAATTTTATGTAAAATTTAGTTCTAAGTAAGGAGAGAAATATATTTATAGACTTGCTCATTTTCGTGATTGTAGGACTCAAGCACTTTATGTACAATTAGACTTACATTACTGTATTCCGTAACGCTTTGAGTGGTGAAACGTTGTCCCAATTCAAAAGATGAGTGTGAATGAGATGCACATGTTGCGTTGATGTGTGAGCATACTAGAAAAGGCCGCTTGAGGAATGAGGCAATCAGACAAAATGTAAGAATAACACATGTTGAAGATTAAAAAAACGCAAGAGTCTTGATTGCGGTGATTTGGTCATATCTTAAAAGATCGAGTGATACACCAATTAAACGAGCTGAGAGGTGGGGGAGAGGATGCGGGAAAAAGAGGGAGATGAAGACCCAAACAGACATGAATTAAAGAAGTCAGAAGCGATATGTTTTTCCTTGAGTTAAATGATAGTTTGACTTTGGAGAGAGCAAAGTGGACAAAGAATATTCGTATGGAAGAACAACTACTTTTCATCTGTTTTATTCTTTTATCTTTTTATCTTCTTTATTTTTTTTATGTTCTTTACCCTTCTTATCTTATATTTTTTATCTTATTTATCTTATCATTTATATCTTTATTTATATATATATATCTTTATCTTACCTTTAACTTATTTTTTTCATCTTTATCTTACCTTAGCTTTGTTATCTTTTTATCATTCTTATCTCTCGTATCTTTTTAGAACCAATTTCATGTCTCAACTCTCAAGTCGTGTTATCCGACCTAAACTCTTTTGGACTAAGGCTTGAATGTTGCTATTGTTGCACACAATACCTTGTGGGAAATAAAAATTCGTGTTTGCAAAAATTTGTTTGATAATACTTAAGCCAATAAAATGGATTACCAAAATGGGCACTCAGAATTAAAGATGATTTATATGCATGATTTTATAGTGTGACATTATTTATACACTTAATTGCACTAAAATCTAGATGGTTTCAAGTGGGGTGGGTGAAGTACCTCCGGTAGCAACAAGTTTCTCCACACGGGTAACAATATGCTTTCCGTAGGTATATTTCTTCAAGGCATTCAAGTGATCCTTCACTCTGTTGAGGATTAGTTCAAGTTGGTGGTCATCACAAGTCTCAAGTACTTTCTGTACAACGTAGTTTGCAAACTGGTCTTTCATCATAATCTGCATAAAGACCATATACCATTAGTACATAGTCCCTCTCATAACAAACAAGATGAGATGAGTGTTCATTAACTAAAAGCACTTTGTTCACAAATAACTGGCCACATAGCTATCCGACAATGTAAACTATAGTATAAAATGACTAAGTTACCGTATCATATTCAATACACTTTTGCTTGTTACTTTTAAAGTTTTAATACCTAGAATTGAATAGTGGTGTGTGTGTCAATTTATAACCACTTTGATTATCGCCTTAAAAACCACATTATTCTCTTTAATGGACAGTAATTTAAGACTAGAGGGATTATGAGTGAAGGATAACACTCTGGCTTATTTAATCTTTTTCTTCTTCTTATGAGCGAAATGGCATACTTAACCTGTGCTAGTGCCATTTTGGTTCAGTTAGTTAATCCAACACCAAGCACATTTATGCTGGTCACCTAATAACGCTATTGTGTACCAAAAAACGGTATATCACTTCATTGAAATTGGATGAAGAGTTGTACTAAATGAAGGGATGATGCCAGAAATCAACACACCTGAAGAGGTTCATTTTCATCCGGAGAACCAAGCATTTCATTTACCAAGGTCTGGCGCTCTTCAGGAGTGCCAAAAGTTAAGCACTTCTCCACAACATTGGAGGCAAATTTCTGCTGGCTCATCTGGACTATCTGTCCCTTTAGCTTATTAATTACAGATGAACGCTCCTCTGGCTTTCCATGCTCCAACACATGCTGTAGCACCACAATACACAATCCATTAGAAGGCCCCAAATAAAGTATATGTCTCTAGAAAGGGGTCTCTTTCCTTTTTCACTTTTCATTCATACAGCCCATTACAGACAAGTAATATACAAGTAAGACAACACATCAAGATTCTTGAAAACAGTGCAAACCTGAACAACATAATTCCCATATTGATCTTGAGCCAACATGCTAACAGATTGCAAAACCTCATGCATTATAATGCTTTGTGTTTCAGGACTGTGGCAATGTTCCAGAACTCTCTGTTGTGAAAAGGTACACGGTTTAGATTTGAAGAACTTGTTCTCTCTTGCACCATAATACCATCAATATGATAAACTAATAGTAGGCACATGCAGTAAAAATATTTTTATGACCTGGATGACCCTACACCCATATGGATGAGTGGACAATGTCATAACTTGGTCATAAAATGTAGTAACAACAAACTGAATGGCATCTTCAGGAACACATTCAATACACTTCTGGATAACATGATTCCCATTCTGATCACGCACACAGCGCATAATGTGGCCAGCAAGCTCTGCAACCATTTTTTTCTTTTGGTCCAGATCAACAACCTCTATTGCCTGGATTGTACAGAGGATAACATGTCAAGCTAAAACCTAAAGTAAAATTGATTTTGGGGGGCCTGTGATCATAGTTTATTAGTTCATAATGCATACATGTGATAGAGGTCAACGTAAACACGACAACACACAGAAAGATTAGTCATATAACATCTTCAATGCTTAGTAGTCAGTCCTCCTGACACTAAGAATCATTCTTTTCCCAGGCCTGCGTAAAATGCACGTTTAAGTTTTGAAGTACTTTTTACTGATTCAGATTAGAAGAATGATACATGTATTCACCACGTCCCCTAGCAAGAGTGTGTTTGGAAAGATAATTTACAATAATGCAAGCTGTAAACAATGAAAAAACTTTTCCCTCCATCCCTAAAAGAAGTTCCGAGTTTGACGTGCACAGTTTTAATAAACCAATTAACCAAATGCTATACCATTCACTTCCAAGAATACCTGTGGCATGTGGTTACTGGATAGGGTACTTAATGATGATAGGCGAGGGATATTAAATGAGGTGATGAGGGAAGTACGTTATTTACCTTTTCCAAACAAAGAAAAATGAGGGAGTACAAAATATACTCCGTATATAATAACATTAGGGAGTCGTGCACCACAACAGATCATTGACACAAAAAATAAACCAATAAGAATATTGAGATACAGGTATTATTACAAATCAGCAACTTAGCGGGGATTTACATACCTTCTGGATAACTCTGCAGCCATACATTTGAAGGCTAAGGGTGAGAACATGTCCAGAGAGTTTGTCAGCCAGGTTTCTTATCTGACTAGCACTTCCATGTTCAAAAAACTAATAAGGATGGCCAAACAAAGCGAATGTGAGCAGGGGCTACGCTACATAAATGTCATATTTATTTTATAAAAAAAATGAAGTTAATACATGTATATGACAAACATACACCTACCTTCTGGACCACATAATTACCAAACACATCAGTCATTAAGTTTAGAGCATGGGGCAAAATTTCATGGAAGACCATGTTCTTTTCTTCAACAGTAGCAGTCTCAAGTTTTTGTTGAATAAATCGACTTCCATACTGATCTGCACTGCAAAAGAATAGGCCTAATGACTCAGATTTTAAATATCTTGAACAACTGAAAGGAAGAAAGATTCCCGAACAGGAATAGGTACCTGAACTCGACAACATGGCCCTCAATCTCCAATAACTCAAAACATTTAGCTTTATTGTTCTTGAAGTCATCTAACAATGATGCCCGCTGCCCCAAATAAGACGCTGAATCAGAGAGCCAGTCCTCCATCACACCAGCACTTACGTTCCTCATACCTGATGCAAAATGCACATTTCTTCCACCATACCTTACAGGACTACCAAGTCCAAAAGGAGAATTAGGTAGAATGCAGCCTGCCAAAGGACTTCCGGGGTATGGCATACCAATACCAAGTGTTGGGTTTGCATAGTAGCCCTGGTTTGCATCACCAGTTTTGCTAAAGCCATACTGTGATTTTTGAGAAGCAAGCGATTCCAAGTGAGCCTTTTGAATTTCAAGAAAGCCCATGTATGAGTTACCCAAAGATTCTCCGTTAATTAATGGATTGTTAAGAGCTGTGAGGCTACTAGCATCAGAAAGCTCAGTTGATGTCAAGTATGGAAGATACCGTGGATCCATCAAGGGATCTTGCACAGAATTCCCCAAACTGGAATTCCTAAGTCTATAAAGATTCTGCATTTCTGCTGCTGCAGCTAATAAATTAGGTCCCAAAGTCAAGCCACCTCGTGTTGATCGTGAATCCATATCATCATATAAGTTAGGCAAATGACCACTCTCAAACTGGTTTTCCAACATACTAGGTGATAGAGGGTTTAATCCATAACTTCCCATACCATATCCGAAAGACATTGAATTTGGACTGCCAACAGTCGGATGCTGAGTTGGCGAGCTCCCAGCACTACTGAGAGTTGGTGTATAGGATCCTGTGAAGTGTGAACCAGTAGGTAGAACACCAGATTTGCTCATGAGCGATTGCTGCTTGATATGGTTTGTTCCATTCTGCATGTGTAAGAAATTCTGTTGTTTATGAATGTCGTGATGGGTTAGAGGCTTCATATGGTTTTCTTCATCTAACATATTAGCAGACAAGCTCATGCCAGACAAGGCAGCAACTAAATATGCAGGCTCAGCCATACCCTGTGAAGCATCAACATCTACAGATGACTTTATGACATTTAGATTATCAGATGAGCTTCTTGTCCCCAACCCAGTGGACAGTACTCGTGGGCTGGGAGCTCTAGCAATGAGTTGAAGGTCTGGAGTAGTATTTCTGGAGAGTGAAGCACCTACAGGAGAAGCATACCCACGAGAACAAGATGACCCAACACTTTGCATTGAACGAGTATCTGGAACACTTGCTTGAGAATGCAATGCATCCAAAGATGAAGGTTCATGTTGGAGATCAATAAACAGAGGGTCAGAAGGCACGATGAAATTATTGATTGTACGGCTGGCGGGATGAGATGGATATCTTGAAGTAGATTTTCTGTAACTTATATCATCCTAGATTAATTTAAAAAAATCAGAACAACAGAACAAAAAATTGTGGCAAGTCACCAGTAGGAACAGTAAGAGTAATTCCAAACAATAACATAAAGAACAGAACAAGCAGTTAGAGTCATCAAAGGAAGGCTATGCATTTTAAAATTTGTGGCAAGTTACATGTAGAAAGAGTAAGAGTACTCTTCGAAAATAAAAAATACAAACCAGCAATGCCTAATTGACTATTATCGGTAAGGAAATACTCCATATAAAAATATCAATATCATTCATAATGACCAAGCAGAAGATCACAGTCCTAATATCAATTCATAATAACATGAAGTACAAGAAACACGAGTAATCCAATTTGAACCTGCAAATAAAATGTTCAGGACCTATTTAATGTGTAATGAGTAACTAATAAGTAAACGATAACAGATCCCAAGCTCACAGCCATCCTGCAAAACCAAGACTTTATCATTTAAGATTTCTTTTCATGTTTCTTCACCTGAATCATTTCAGCTATGCTCTTCTGTCTGCTTCCAGAACCCAATCCTGGTAATCCAATAAGTCCATTTGTTCCCCAATCGTTTGGGGATTCAGCTCCATTTTCTACACTTTCCCCACTAAACTCCATCTGTGTAGAAATCAAAGACTTCTCTTTGGCTCCTTCACCACCCATACTAACCCTACGCCTGTCTCTGACCCCACTAATTGAAAGCGGACTCCCACCACCACCACCACCACCACAGCAAGCATTACCACCTCCAGCGCCCTGAATCCGCTGCGCGGCTCGCCAGTCCTCCTTTGATAACAGAGGCGGAGGAAGCCGGGGGTTTAGATTCACGTTCGAGTAGTAATAGGAAATGTAGGCAGGATCAGACCTCAGTTCCTCCTCAGAAACTCCACTGGAATTACCACCTGCAGCGCCAAACAGACCACCAAACGCGCTCAACGATCCTTCGACCGTAGGTGGGGCTGACCCACTCCTGCAAATACTGAGTTCTCTCTCTCGATCATTCGCATCGTCTAGCTGCCGCCTCTGCTCTCTCAGCAGCAGCTCTAGCTCTCCGCCATAATCGCCGCCTCTTGCGAGCCTTGATCGCATTCCAACTCCCGATATCATCTTCGCGTAGTTATCAGTAATCATTGGAAATACACATATATTTACACAGATAAACACAAGAAATATAAATAAAAACAAGCAAAAAGGGTCCCTGAAATGGAAAGCTTTAGCTTTAGCAATCCTTTGAATTTACAAAAAGAGCTCGAGAAGCTGCTAAAAATTCCACCTTTCCCGCATAAATTACGATTTTGAGATACGACTTAGGGAAATTATTATTATTTCAAGATTCAAATTCAATGAATAGGATCACAGATATATATGAGAGTGTGAGCGGTGGTCGCCATTATTTGGAGCCAATTTGTTCTAAAGAGAGCGCGATGGTTTGGGAGAGAAGAAAGTGAAGGTTTTGGGGAGAGGAGTGTGGAGAATTGTGGAAGTTGAGGTGGACTGGACTGATGAGCGCGAGTTGCCGCATTAGTTTCTGGCCGTTAGATTACGACATCGATGGTAGAGGGCGGTAAGTCGGGTAGGGTTTAATTTCATTGGACTAATGCGTATGGCGGTATGGTCCTGTTGTTTGGGAGTACATTATTTTTTGAAGGGGTCTACTAATAATTTTTTTGGAATGGAAATCGTTGTGTGTCGTTAGTTTCACGATCATTATATCAATTAAACAAAAAATCATATCTAGCACGAACCTTCTCTTAACTATGTTTGTAAACCCTATGATTAGACATATAAATACAAATGATTATCCCTGAAAGAATAGCATGAATCGTTAACCAAGAAACGAGTTTGACACAAATATCAATGGTCGTACAGATTCATATACTTCCAACGACATAAAAATAAGTTAAATCTTCAATCATTTCGGCAAACCTAACAACAAAGACTTTAACAAGAATCCTAACAAAATAACAATAACTAATTGGATAAATTTCTCATGCCCTAGCAGTGGTTCACCCACGGCAGTGGTTCAAGAAGTGGCCGAACCATCAGAACCGCTGTGACTGAACTTTCATTGCCGGCCGATCTCTGACCTTTGCCAAACTCATCGCTCCCCATCCCTCGCTGCCCCTCGTACGTGCTTATGCCGATGCTCGCCTTTTGTCTTGGTCACGACACCACGACCTCCCACGACGGAAAACGAGACCTTGTGACTGGGATCTGCATCATACTCACCTTCTCAGTTTTTCATCATATGTCTTCCCATTAAATCTAGGATTGAGCCGCTGAAAAACTTCCAAACAACCACACACCCGCACTATTGATTGACTCGAACTAGAAGTATTTACTACCTCCGTCCCAAATTGATTTGCATATTTGACTTTTCTTGGTCAAACAGTTTGATTTTATTTGTTTAATTAGAATGTCAATTTTTAATTATATTCTAATTTTGAGTTTGCAACTTTGAAGAGATTTTAATGTAATTCCTGAATATGTAAATTTTAATTATTAAAAATTGAGTTAATTATCGATAGAGAGGATTGACTTTTATTATTGGTTGACCACAAATGTTGACTTTGCAAAACAATTTGGGACGGAGAGAGTATGACATATGAATCCAAATCCTTCGTCGAAGCTAGAGTAGAGACAAGCCAAGATAATCTCAAAAGCAAAATCGAAAAAGGAACAAATTAACTGATCAAACCTATACTCCTCGCGAATTAAACGACGGGACCCAAAAAAACCTACATAACCAGGGAAAGACCGATGTTCAATGGTTGGACTATCTCTTTAAACGATTGTTTAGGAATTAGGTTATTTGATAACTGTGTTTGAGGTTAAAAGTGGCCCTACTTTGATCATCTAATGCCAGATGTATTCTGATGATTATATTTGTAAGTGGCATGTTGTTAATAAAAATTATCTAAAATTCTAATCAATTCAAACATCAAAACTCAAACTTAAATAAGATGTTTTTAATTGTACTGAAATTTTCTGGTCTTGTTAAACGCCTGTTCTCTGTTTATTTTACAATTGTCAAAAGTTTGACCTGCTTAAATCTGATTTGCTCTTTTAAGTTTGCTCTGAGATTGCAAATTGTCCTAGTACAATCATCTTTAATATAATAAAAATATCTTAATTTCTATTCAGAAATAAAATATGAAAAATCATTGTTATGTGATGGTCGTGAAGTTTTTAAATCATCGTATGATAATAAATAAAACGTTCATATGAAGCCCTTCATAATTATAAATATAACGAGTTTTTTTTCCAAAATAATGCTAAATATAAAATTATATACGACATTAGGGTTGGGTTAAAACTATTTACCAAAATACTGCTGGAATAAACTCTGGTTAATGAAAACCGCCTAATGGTTCGGCGACTTTGTTAAGTTTTTTCCTGAAAATAATGTTAAATAAAAAAATATTTCCCAAATTATGATTGAGTTAAAAATATTTCCCAAAATGATGTTGGGATTAACTGCGGTTAGAGAAGCGTCAATTAAATTCGCGGCTTGGGGGGAGAAGTACGTGCTACGTAGCGCAGTTGGCGGCTTAGGCTAGAAGTATGGAGTTTTTCCCCAAAATAATGTCAAATAAAAAAATATTTACAAAATAAATGTTGAGTTAAAACTATTTCCCAAAATAATAATATTGGGTCAAAACCATAGTTAACACAATCGCCAATGGATCCGCAACTTCCGTGAAGATACGAATTCTTCAGCTGCACAAGAACAAAAGGGAATGGAAGGACACATGGCACCAACAAAATAAAAAACACCATTTTTTAAAAAGTGGTATAACTTTTTTATTTTTATTCTTATAATTATAAAATATATATTTAAATTTATAACTTTTTTATTATCTTTCATATGACACCAATATTGAATATATAGAAATTAAAAAATAATTTAACACTTTAAAAAAATATTTTTTTAAAGTGTTATTTTTTTATTTGCACTCCGATTGTTTTTACAAAATATATCAAAGTTCATTAATTTTTATTATATCTCATATGACACTAATATTTTATGGGTAAAAAAAATATTAAAACATTAAAAATATCCGATTTTTATAGTGTTATACCTTTTTTTGTACTCCGATTGTCTAAAAAAATACCATGACTCATAACTTGCTATTATCTTTCATATGCCACCAATATTTCATATATAAAAATAAGATCATAATTTAGCACTTCAAAGAACTTCAATTCTGTAAAGTATTATAACTTTTTTATTTGTTACAAATAATATATCAATATTCATAACTAACCTTTTATTACATTTCATATGAAATTAATATAGCATGTTAAAAAGTTATTTTTAACAGATGAGGTTTGATGTGAGAAATCTTTTAAAAAATCGTAATTTTTAACCGATAAAGTACAATAGGATAGGAGTGTTTGGAAAGTGAAATTTCAGTCAAAAAATGTTGTTTGATTCGCCTTTTGGGGTTTTCAATAAGTGAAAATAATGTTTGGATTAGCGTTTTGGAATATGACATTTGTACTAATGGTTATGGTCAAACAACTACATTACCAATTCGCTAACTTATTCTGCTAGTGTAACCCATTGACTGAATCTGTTAATGATAACCCGCTAACAAATTCGCTATCCGCTAACCAATAAATTTCAAACACGCCCAATACATTATAAATGTTTTATTTTTAAGTATGCAATATTGGTTACATATGCAATGCTTTTAAAAAGTTATGATTTTGATATATTATTTGTAACAATTAGAGTAGAAATTAATATATGATTTGTATTATTTGTAAAATTTAGAGTAAAAATTACGTAGTATAACACTTTTAAAACTGAAGTTTTATTAAAGTGCTATTTTTTTTTTTATAAAAAGTTTTGAATTTTGATATACCAAACATGTTTTTACACTATGAGAGTACAAAAAGAGATATAACACTCTAAGAAACTAGATTTTTTATAGTGCTAAATAATTTTTATTTTTATCTATAAAATATTAGTGTCAGATGAAGAATAATAAAAAGTTATAAATTTTGATATATTTTTAAAACAATCGGAGTACAAATAAAAAAATTTATAACAAATTTTTTTAAATGCTTAATTATTTTTTAATTTTTATATATGGAATATGGGTGTCATATGAAAGATAATAAAAAATTATGAATTTTGACATATTTTTTAAAATAATTAAAGTACAAATTAAAAAGTTATAGAACTTTTTTAAAAAATGAGGTTTTAAATTTCATTGGGTCCCACTAATGCTCCTCACGTTGCTTTCCTCTTTGTGATCAGTTCGTATACCGTGGGATGGTCCCACGGTGAGCACCGTGCTTCACTCCCAAAACGACGTAGTTTTGAACAATTTAAAAAAAAAATCGCGTGAACAGTACACGCGTGTACAATGACTACTTTTTCTTTCTTTTTATCCCAGTAGCGTGAATGATGTAACCCGCGTGTAAAGATATGTAACTTACGTTATTGATCGATGTAACTCAAGTTCATTCGAAATGTAACTTGTTGGAAAATTGAACAATGATTTTTGTTTGTGTGTTTGAGAATTATATATATATTATAAACATTGTTTCAATGTAAACAATGAAAAATTTATCCTAATAGTTTAATAACTTTTTTTTAAATAGTGAATATGTTTTATTTTTAATATTAGGGCAATAAAAATGATATTGCAGAGGTTTATTCTGTGGTGTAACTCGCACACATTAAAATGTAACTCGCGTCTATTAAGATGTAACTCGCGTAAATTAAGATGTAAATGAAATGTAAAAGATGTAACTTCATGTATTAAACAAACGCGCACACACATATATATACATATACAGTATATATCAATCAATTAATTCCATTGATCAACATCAAAATGGAAAAATTTATATTAATGGAATTTGATTAAAGGGTATATGTTAAATGAAGGCAAAGGAATCTGCTTTGAATCTGCTTTCAAGGGTTATGCGTGAATACGTGATTCCATATTTCCATTGATACCATGATTCCATATTTCAAGGGTTAAGCAGTTAGAAGTTTATGCTGTGTAATTCATCGATCGACATCAACGGTTACGTTCCTTACTGCTGCGGCGGATTGAAGAGCAGAGATTGAAGAGCTTATGTAAAAACGATGGTGGCTCCTTAATTACTGCTGCTAGGAAGATCGATGGTTCTATTTATTTTTGCAAGAGATTGTTTCTGTATTTAATTGATAAAGTGATGCCGTTTTGGGATCGGCACACCATGCTTAAGGTGCGCCGATCCCACGGTATAATTTGCGCTTTGTGATAGGCTTGTCATGCGGCTACTTCAGTATTTTGTTAACCACGGATCATTCAACATTACTTTGGGAAATAGTTTTAATTCAACATTACTTTCGTAAATACTTTTTTATTTCACATTATTTTGGAAAAAAACTCAGAAATATGTAACGCATGAATGAATTATAATCTTGGTCCCACGAATAAAATCTACTATTTGTTTTAAAGTCTTATACTTTTTTTATTTATATTCCGATTTTTATAAAAAATATATCAAATTTTATAGCTTTTTATTATCTTTCATATGACACCAATATTAAATATATAAAAATAAAAATAATTTTTACCTTCAAAGAACTTCTATATTTTAAAATGTTATAACTTTGTTATTTGTACTCCGATTATTATAAAACAATATCAAAATTAATTATTTTTTATTATCTCTCATATGACTTCTATATTACATATATAAAATATAAAAAGTAATTCCAATATATTTTGGATGCGATAATATCAAACATGATTTATTATTTCATGACTATAAATAAAAGCAGTCTTATCACGTGTTTGTGCATTATTGAGAACCCTTTTTTAGTCATGTTCAACTTTGGGACTCTCTGTTAACCGGCGTTTTCAGCTCAAAATTTGCAATTACCAGCATTTGTAGCGTAAATAACAGTGTTTTTGCTCCACACGCTAATATCTAACCATAGTCTTTATGTGGTTGTGTGAAGACTAATCATTGGTAAATCATATTGTATATGTTTCATTTCACGTCAAATTTTATTTTTGTACGAGGTAAATTCTTAACTATTAAATTAAAATTACAAGTTTATTTTTTCAAATTTAACAAAAAATAATTACACGGGTCAAACTTCACCAATCGTGCAAGGCGCGGGTGTTATACGTACTATTTCTTTACTAAAACAAGAAAGATGCATTTGTATTATGATGAACTAAAAAAGAAATAGTGAAGATAATATTGGGAGCGATGAAGTATGACTTTTTTATTAGTACCCGTGTGCCGTGTTGTTAGGAAATATATATAAAAAAACAAAATAAACTTGTATTATTGTTTATATGACATGAGTATTGAGTATATAAAAGTATAAATTAATTATATTAGTTTGTGTACTTTTATTCTAAGCTAACACTCCAGAGTAATAGTATTTTTTTATATTTAAATTATTGACATCATATGAAAGATAATAAAAAGTTACGAATTTTAATATATATTTTGTAACAATTGGAGTACAAACAAAAAAGTTATTGCACTTCAAAAACATTTTTTTTCTATTTATATATCCAATATTGGTGTCATATAAAGGATAATAAAAAGTTATAAATTTTTTATAAACATTGAAGTACAAGTAAAATTGTTATAGCTCTTTAGGAAAAATAGACAATTTTTTTTATTGCTAGGACTCATGATTGTTATTAATCTCTTTTGCCCATGGCTTGCTACATTTCCTACAGACCTACACCCTTCGTTTAATTCGGATAAGCCGTCAGTTAAGTTGGCCGTACAGTTACACTTAACTAGAGTTCTAACTCAACATTATTTTGGGAAATACTTAGAACCTAACCTTAATTTGAGAAATATTTTTTTATTTAACATTATTCTGGGAAAAAACTCAAGAAAGAAATGTTTTATTAAAAAAGAATGTCAAAGTACAAAAAAGGAGGAAACACAAAAAAAAACGTGAAGGAAGATAAACAACAAACAAAAAGAAAAAACGACCCAAAGCAGCACCAATACACTCTCCTTAGTAAATTCTAAGCCCTCCTTCAAATCTTCAAATATCTACATGTGTTTGAGATCTCGTCCTCATGTGATGTGAACGCTGATTCTTAGATCTGAACGGCTCTCTTGAGCAGGGCCGTCTAATGAATTTGGAGGCCCCAGTTCTAAATGTAAAACCGAGGCCCCAAATTAATATATATTTTTTTATAAAAAAAATCTCAATCCAAATACTTATACTCAAATCAATTGAATGCTATTTAAAAAGAACTAAAAGAGCAAAAGGACCAACGAAAAAATCATGCATTTATATTTTTCTTCCTTATTAATTGTATTTTAGAGATCAATATTAATATATAATATTACTCCGTACTATATAATACTAAAAGAAATTTAAAATTTTGGGGCCCCATAAATTTGGGGGCCCTGTTCTGGATAACCTATTGAACCCCCTAAAAAACGGCCCTGCTCTTGAGGGAATTATCGAGCTTGATTATCCCGGCTCACTTGGATTACATGTTGTCTAATTTAAATGTTCATGGATTGATCCTATCGGGGGTAAGAAAACTTGACAAGTACAACATTGTAGATGTTAATTTTAAGTACAAGTACAAAGTGAATGAGCCATTTATTCTAGCCAAAAAAGTTTTGCAAGTTCACTATGTAAAAAGTTTTGCAAGTTCATCTATGAGAAAAGGAAGTGATTGGTTGTGGGCATGCAAAACAAGTGTAAAAGGACACTGATTGAAAATGTAAAAGAAGATGAAATTGCATATCAGACAGATGAATGCCCCTTTCAACAGTATGATAATTATATCCATTAATGAAATGCATAGGCCAAGTAGTTGCACGAGATTTTGAGCCCCAAGCGAGAGAATGTAAAAGTGGATCACTAATACCATTAATAGGAGAATGTACCATTAAATATATGTTTTACTAGCTACGGAGTATTTTTTATTATTATCAGTCCAGTCTGTTTTGCTATTTCTATTTTGGTATTTTTAGGTCAAACAATAAGGGGGGTAGACTGTTATTTTTGTTTGATTTAGTGGATAGTTTTTTGTATGGAGGCAATCAGGCTGATTCAGCCGCTAATAGCCTCGAAACTCTCACATTTTTAGCGATTAGTCTCGCTTTTTTTTGGGGTGAACTATTCTAAGTCTGATCTAGAAGTGAGGGGGCCGCTGGGCTTTTGGTCAGTTTGGGTTAGAGGGAGTTATTTTATTGTCTGCAAGTTCCGAGATTGTACTGCGAGTTTGAATTTAATATAATACCAGTTTCCTGTAAAAAAAAAAGTGACACCCAAGGTTAAAAATATATCAAAATGGGTACGTCAATTTACAAGATCTCTAAACTATTGTGCGTATTGAGAAGATATCAATTTATTGAGTTCACTTTCATCCTAGCCTTGAAAGTTTTTAATAAATTGTCTGTTGATGATATTTCAACTTTTCAACTTAGATTTCAATTCTTGAAGTATTATAAGGAAAATAACTAAGTTATTGTGATTTGTTTTACCTTAAATATGGATCAATTTCAGGACAATTCACTTATACATAAGTTTGTGCGATTTGTAACTCCTCACCAACGACAAATCGATGATGCTATTTTTCAGATCCTCGACCAAGATAGTTAAATTTTGAAAAAGCTCACCTTGAGGTTGTACCTCCACCATCGTCATTTTGCCCAACACGTCGTCGTTTGCATTTTACGTGACTCTCAAAGTAGTATGATGCAAATGTGGAAATCTCCTCCGTTATATAG
This sequence comes from Cuscuta epithymum, assembly GCA_945859915.1. Classification (NCBI taxonomy): domain Eukaryota; kingdom Viridiplantae; phylum Streptophyta; class Magnoliopsida; order Solanales; family Convolvulaceae; genus Cuscuta; species Cuscuta epithymum. The sequence goes on from CAMAPF010000942.1 coordinate 4,613,481, forward strand.
TTCTCAAAAGTATATGCTTCGACGTGTGCTTTATTTATCACCTTTTTCTTCAGTTCTCGAAGGAATCTACAATACAAAATACACATTAAATATGTTAGTTTGCACAAAAAGTTTTAATATATATATATACAATTTTTAGTAAAATTTAAAGAATACCTTTAAAAAATGTACATACATCTGTATTGCGTTGTACCGACAACCTTGGCTTCATATGGCAAGTGAATAATGAGGTGTTCCATACCATCGAAAAATGCAAGAGGCAAAATCTTATCGATATTGCACATTATTGGTATAGGTACACTCTTTTCAAGTTCTTGTATAGTTGTTGTGGTGTCAAGAACAACTGAACATAGTGTCTGGAATAACATGCTAATCTTAGTAAGGCAACCTCAAACATGAGGTGGAAGCATCTGTCTAAATGCTATATGTATAAGCCTTTGCATGAACATATGACAATCATGACTCTTCATATGCATTAAGTGTGACTTGTCAAAGTTCACACATCTTTTTAAGATTGACATGTATCCACATGTAAATTGTAGGGACGCAATCCACTCCAAAATGCATTTGGCTTGTGTATGGGTAACTGTGTACACTACTATAGTTTATTCATAGGCCCCACAGAATCACTTTGAACCTCAATATTAGGACAACTACAATACCAAACATCTTTTTTGGACATCAAACCATATTTTAGTTTACCCTTTACACCCATAAAATATGGGAAAAGTTCAGAAAAGGTACCTGTGGTTGGGCTCGTTTTCAGATAAGGTCACATGTTTCATTTTTTATCAAAGCGGTTTATGTGTTTTGAACGTTGTTATCACAACAGGAACCTGGCACCTGACGCCGTTATAAATCGTCGAAGGAAGACGATGAACAATAACTCGATTTTCAAAAATTTCCGCAAAATAAAAAAAAACGGAAGGTGCGCCTCAACAAGATGACCGCTAGGCCATCTTTCTTTTTTGTTTCTAGACACCCTTGTCACTGGAAAGTCCACGTGAAAAATGATATTAGCGAATTCATTTTTAAAATATAATCCAAACTGATCCGAAAAATCCAAAGACGAAGGTAGTTTGGAGGTCATCTTAACAATGCGCACCTTTCGGTATTTTTCTTTTAATTTTTCGGGCATTTTTGAAAATCGGAGTTATATTCATACTCTTCCTAAAGCGTTTTTGACGGCATCAGACAATAGGACCCTCTTGTGATAATGGAGTTTGATGGATAGTGTGCCCGGGGGGTAGCTTATCCGAGGGGTTATTGCGGGGAATAACCTAGAGAGAAGTCAGAGTGAACAAGTAAGAGAGAGAGAGAGAAAGATGTATTAATGAAATCTGATCTGGGATCCTTTACAAGAGGAATAAGGGCTGCTATTTATAGCAGCCATAAATGCGATGAGAGTACATGTGTCAACAATCTAACGGCCAAGGGGTCACCTCAATCGGGGTGGCACCGGCATATGCATGTGCACCACATTAAATGCGATGGTTGGACGTGACGCCGCATTAAATGCGGTTGTTGCCTGTCCCCAAAGGGAATCTTTGTTGGACGTGCTGTAGCCGAAGGCTGCTCTGTGACCGAAGGCTCTGTATAGCTGACATTCATGTAATTTCCATGTTTATTTTGGTATTTTTAATTAGTTTGAATTGATTGTCACTTTGGAAATTACACACTTTTGGTGTCATAGTTTAGCTTGTGAAATATTTTTAATATGTTTAGATTAGGTTCATTCTGAGCTCAAACAGGTCCAAGTACACTTTGGAGACCATTGGTGAACATCACAAGTGGAAGGAAGGTGCAAAAATACAAGAAAAAGAGGTGAAGATTTCGAATTTGGTCTGTACCCGGTCGGGTATGACATATACCCGGTCGGGTACCCTTCTAAAAATCAAATCGGATCAAATCTGGGAACAAGGCATCATGCGGGAAGATTTTAACACGTTCGGGTGTTATACCCGATCGGGTGACCGACAGACCCGGTCGGGTACAACCCCAATTTTTCAGTTTCGAAGAAGCTACCTTTTACCCGATCGAGTGAGCTGAAAGCCCGATCGGGTACACTACCCTGCAAGCCTAAAAAGCCTATAAATACACCCCATTTCCTCCACAATAAAGGACCAATTCCTATATACTTCTTAGCTCAGTTTAGACAAGTTCTTTCTTTATATTTTTAGCATGTTTAGTCTCCAAATGAGGAGCTAAACTCTTCCATCTTGGTTTTGCTACTTTGAAGCTTAATGAATTTGTAAGTTGTGAGTTATTTTCTTTAATCTTCTTCCTTGAATATTAATTAATTCTTATTCCTATTACATATTAATATTTTGAGCAATACTTAAAGGATCAACTAGTTTTGTTTCATATATTAATTAATACTAGAATCGGTCGATTAATACGCTTGTTATTAACTCGGTCCTTTCACGGTAGTAAACTTGGGTTGTTAATGCATGCGTCTCATGGTTAATAAACCAAGGGGAATTAATTATATTGATTAAACCAATAAACCGCTTGTGTTGAGGTTATCAATCTCAATCGTTTTCATCTTGATTTTACTGCTATTATCGAGTAAATATACGGCGCGTGTTCTATATTAACTCGGTAGTAAGTTTTATTAATGAACGCGTCTCGTTATTAATAACTACCCTCGATGAATTGGATATACTCCTCGATTGAGTATTCGAGAGGAAGATGGTTAAAGACATAACCGGGATCGACGAACATTTCATTAAGTGGATAAAAGCAAAGCCAAGTCTTCTTCTCATTAATTAAATCACATAACTCGTTCATCTTCGTGTTTAAATATAATTTAAAGTTCTTCAACCAAATATAAACCCCCCTTATTGTTACTTATTTATTCTTGTAAGAAGAAAAGAATTCCTTTCCCTGTGGATACGAACCTTACTTCACTATACTACGTATTTGTGTTGTATTGTATTATTATTTTGAGTGCACCTCACGACAAAGTGCACGTCAAATTTGGCGCCGTTGCCGGGGAAAGGCAATTATTTTTCTTTTTATTCTATTTCAAGAAAAATAAAAAAAAAATAATTAACCAAAAATATAAAGAGTTCTTATTTTTCTATTTCTGAGCTTTTTGAAGTATATGGTCCGATATCGTTCTATAAACGAAATCACTTATCAAGCAAACCCCGAAATAGAACAAGCCTTCGAGAGGTTGAGAAATTTAATTCCGCACATACCCTCGGAGGAAACCTCAAACGCTAGCTCCAGTTCTAGCGAATCTGAAGAGCCAATCACTATGGCTCAAGAAACAAGAACCTTGAGGGAGCTCACAGCTCCGAACTTGAATCAACAACCGTTATGTATTACCTTCCCTACACTCAACGAAGGTAATACATTTGAGCTCAAATCAGGGCTCATTCATCTTTTGCCATCCTTCCATGGCTTAAGAGGAGAAGACCCAAATAAACATCTCTCGGAGTTCCATGTTGTTTGCACGAGCATGTGCCCTAATGGAGTCACCGAGGAACAGATTAAGTTGAGGGCCTTTCCATTCTCCCTCAAAGATACCGCAAAAGATTGGCTATTCTATCTTCCTTCGGGAAGTATAGATACATGGGCGGCCATGAAGAAAGCTTTCCTCGAAAGGTACTATCCAGCCTCTGTCTCCTCATCTCTAAAAAAGCAAATAAGCAATGTGGAGCAAAAAGATGATGAATCGTTCTATGAATATTGGGAACGATTCAAGAAACTTTGTGCAAGCTGTCCGTATCATGGCTATTCGGAGCAAGACCTCATCCTATACTTTTATGATGGTCTTTGCAATGATGATAGACGGATGATTAATGCCGCATGTGGAGGAGGAATCGTTAACAAGACTCCTTCTCAAGCTATGAATCTTATCTCAGAGTTGGCCGAGAATTGTAGATATCACAACGGGCGGTCATCAACAAAAAGAGTCATGGCGGCCGAATCAACATCATCTCTAGAAAGTCAAGTTGCCGGCTTGACTTCTTTGGTAAAGGATTTTCTTTTAAATTCCAAAACCCAAGAAGTCAAGGTCTGCGGCATCTGCACACAACAAGGCCATCCCACCGATGCATGCCCGAGCCTTCAAGAAGAAAACCCCGAGCAAGTCAACGCTTTGGGGTTCCCAAACCAAAAGAGGTATGATTCTTACGGCAACACTTATCATCCCGGGTTTAGAGATCACCCCAATTTGAGATATGGGAATCCGCAAGGAAACCCACCACAAAATAACCTTCCACAAAACCAATTTCCTCAAAAGCAACCATACTCTAAACCCCAAGGGCAAGGCTCAACTATGTCCACCGAAGACATGATTCGAGCACTCACCTCAAATGTCTCAACCATGCAACAAAACATGGTTCAATTCCAACATGAGACAAAATCAAGCATCCAAAACCTTGAGAATCAAATGAGCCAAATCTCAAGTGCGGTGAGTAGGCTTGAAGCCAAGGATTCAACAAAGCTTCCATCTCAAACGGAGCCGAATCCAAGGCAACAAGCCCATGCGGTGACATTAAGGAGTGGCAAAGAATTGGTGATTGCCAAGGAGAAAGCCAAAAGCCACATTGGCGAAGAAGAGGAAGAAGAGCTTGTGGAGAAAGCTCAACCGGAGGAAGGGGAAGCTCACATTTCAACTCCATCCCCGGTTATTCATGAAGTGGAGGCACCATTTCCCGAAGCTCTAAGGGAAACACGGAGGGTGGACAAAGACAAGGACATCTACGAGACATTCTCCAAGTGTGAGGTAAATATTCCTCTTCTTAATTTAATAAAGGGTGTTCCCAGATTTGCAAAATTTTTCAAAGAGCTTTGTACAATAAAAAGAAAACATAGACTCAATGGAAAACAAAAAGTCCAAGTTAGTGAACGTGTTTCCGCGGTCTTTCAAAAGAAACTCCCAAAGAAATACAATGACCCCGGAATGTTCACTATACCTTGTAAGTTGGGCGGCACTACGTTTTCAAAGGCCATGCTAGACTTAGGAGCATCAATCAATGTTATTCCTTATTCTTTGTATAAAGCACTTGAGCTTGGCCCTTTAAACGAAACCGGAGTGGTTATCCAACTTGCGGATAGATCAAACGCCTACCCTAAAGGTATTGTCGAAGACGTACTAGTTATGGTAGACAATTTGATCTTTCCCGCCGACTTTTATGTTTTAGAAATGGAAAATGATAAGAACGCGGTTCCTATCCTTTTAGGAAGGCCATTTTTAAAGACCGCTAGAGCTAAAATTGATGTTTTTAGCGGATCTTTAACTCTGGAATTTGATGGAGATAAAGTTGAATTCCATATTTACGACTCCATGAAATACCCAAATGAAAATCATTCTCTATTTGCCATTGATATTATAGATCCCATTGTGCAAAATACTTTTGAAATGAATGGGGAGGATGAGCTACTAAGTGTAATTGAGAATGACCTCGGGGAAAATTCTTTAGAACTTGCTTTGACCCCCAATAGGCAAGCCATGATGGTGGAGTTGGATAACCATTTCCAACTTCCACTTATGCCACCGGGGTCAAGAGCATTCCCACTAACCATCCCCGAGGAAAAGCCTTTGCCTTCTATTTTGCAGGCCCCCGAAGTTGAGATGAAACCACTCCCAACACATTTGAAATATGTGTACTTGGGAGAAAAAGAAACATTACCGGTCATAATCTCAAACAAACTGACCGGGGAGCAAGAAAGGAAGCTAATTGCGGTGCTTAAAGAGCACAAACTTGCAATCGGATGGACTATAGCCGACATTAAAGGCATTAGTCCATCTACTTGCATGCACCGCATCTTGATGGAGGATGAAGCCAAACCGGTGCGCCAACCACAACGGAGATTGAACCCACCTATGATGGAGGTGGTCAAAAAGGAGGTCATCAAGCTTCTCCAAATGGGGATAATCTTCCCCATATCCGATAGCAAGTGGGTTAGTCCAACCCAAGTTGTTCCCAAGAAGACCGGAGTCACGGTGGTGGAGAACAAACATGGAGAACTTATGCCCACCCGAATTCAAAATGGATGGAGGGTATGTATAGATTACCGTCACCTCAACGCGGTAACTAGAAAGGATTTCTTTCCTTTACCCTTCATTGATCAAATGCTTGAGAGACTTGCGGGGCATAAATTCTATTGCTTCCTTGATGGCTATTCCGGGTACTTTCAAGTACCCATAGCCCCTGAAGATCAAGAAAAGACAACATTCACTTGTCCATTTGGCACTTTTGCCTATCGACGTATGCCATTCGGACTTTGCAACGCACCCGCCACCTTCCAAAGATGCATGATGAGCATATTCTCCGAGTATGTTGAGCTATTTATGGAAGTTTTCATGGATGACTTCACAATCCATGGGGACTCATTTGATTCATGCTTATATCATCTCTCCCTTGTGCTCAAAAGTTGTTTAGAATCAAACCTTGTTTTGAATTCTGAAAAATGCCACTTCATGGTGGAAGAAGGAATTGTTCTAGGCCATGTAATCTCATCCAAAGGGATAGAGGTTGACAAGGCCAAAGTTGAGGTCATCCAATCACTCCCTTATCCTACCACCGTTAGAGAAATACGGTCATTTCTTGGACATGCAGGTTTCTACCGGAGATTCATCAAAGATTTCTCAAAAATTGCATCTCCTTTATGCACTCTTTTGCAAAAGGAGGTGGAATTCATCTTCTCCGAAGAATGCAAGAAGGCCTTCAATACGTTGAAAGAAAAGCTAGTAACCGCACCTATCATCCAAGCTCCCGATTGGTCTCTTCCATTTGAGATCATGTGTGATGCTAGCGACTATGCGATCGGGGCCGTTTTGGGCCAAAAAGTGGGAAGAGCTTCTCATGTGATTTACTATGCATCCACCACACTCAATGATGCTCAACGCAACTACGCCACCACCGAAAAAGAAATGTTGGCCGTCGTCTACGCACTTGAAAAATTCAGATCATACTTACTTGGAACCAAAGTGATCATTTACACCGATCATGCGGCTCTCAGATTTTTAATGACAAAGAAGGAGGCCAAACCGAGGTTGATTCGGTGGATACTACTCTTGAGCGAGTTTGATGTTGAGATCAAGGACAAGAAGGGCATGGAGAACTTGGTGGCCGATCACTTGAGCCGTTTAGTCCTTGATGAAGGAAATGATCATGTCAAAGATGATATCCGAGGGGAATTTCCCGATGAGACTCTTTTCTCTCTTAAGGAAATTCGCCCTTGGTACGCTCACATTGTTAATTTCCTTGTTCTAAACAGGTTTCCGCCAAGCTTCTCTAAAGCTCAAAGAGAGAAGCTCCAACACGATGCAAAACAATACGTATGGGATGAACCATACTTGTGGAAACATTGCAAAGATCAAGTCATTAGAAGATGTATCCCCGAGACAGAGATAGCATCCATTCTTGCCTTTTGTCACTCACATGCATGTGGTGGCCACTTTGGAGGAAAGCGAACGGCCATGAAGGTACTTGAATGCGGTTTTTGGTGGCCAAGCTTATTTCGAGATGCCCATGTCTTTTGTCAATCTTGTGACAATTGCCAACGCATGGGCAACATCTCTCGAAAACATGAGATGCCGCAAGTTCCTATGCTCTATGTGGAGATATTTGATGTTTGGGGAATAGATTTCATGGGACCCTTTCCTAATTCCCACGGAAATCTATACATTCTCTTAGCAGTGGACTACGTTTCAAAATGGGTGGAAGCAAAAGCCACAAAGACCGATGATGCCAAAGTAGTTGCGGACTTTTTCAAAACCCGCATCTTCTCAAGATTTGGAGTCCCACGCATCTTGATAAGCGATAGGGGCACACACTTCTACAACAAAACTGTGAGTGCCTTGTTAAAGAAATATGGCGTCACCCACAAGCTCTCCACCGCCTACCACCCACAAACAAACGGCCAAGCCGAGGTCTCGAACAGGGAGTTGAAGTCTATACTCCAAAAGACGGTGAATCCTAACCGTAAAGATTGGAGTCTTCGCATGGATGATGCCTTGTGGGCATATAGAACCGCTTTCAAAACACCAATTGGAATGTCTCCCTATAGGCTTGTGTTCGGGAAGGCTTGCCACCTCCCGGTCGAACTCGAACATAAGTCTTATTGGGCGGTTAAAACATTCAATCTTGATATGGAGCAAGCGGGGATGAAAAGAAAGCTACAACTCCAAGAGCTAGAGGAGCTTCGACTTGAGTCCTACGAGAATGCCGCTGTTGGTCCCGTTTAGTATGGTAATCAGTCTAGAGGGGGGGGGGTGAATAGACTGATTGGTTTTTCAACTTTTTCTCAAAGTCAAAACTGACTTATCAGAGAAGGTCTGATTCTGATGACAGAGAGAGGCTGGTTCTGATATCAGAACTGGCCTTGGCAGCGGATTCTGATCTGTCCGGGTAGCCTCAGAAAAATACTAAGGCAAATGCCTTTCTGATAACTCTGAAAACAAGATCTGCTGAACACAGATTCCAAGTCTTAGAGTTAATCAGATAATATCCTAAGTGCAGAAATATAAATTGCAGTAAAGTAAATGACACCGGATATTTTTATAGTGGTTCAAGGAACAACTCGTTCCTCTAGTCCACTGTTCCACTAGCTTTGAAGTAGATCAGTTACAAAGCTAATTCCTAGCACTTAAGAAGCACTCCTCGTCTTCTTCAAGCCTAGATGCCACCCAGGATGCAGTTCCACGTCCTGATGGCTGGTCCTTTCACTCAGCTTCCCGGAAGTATCACCACTTCACTACTGCAGTTACTTGGACGCCCTTCTTTTCAGAAGATCCTTTTGAAAAACAGAGTTTTTCCTCCAACTTGCTTCGTTATAAATGATGTTTGATGAAGTTCTTGAAGTGTTGAAGAACAGGATGAACTTTGCTTGCTTGTTTGTTGGGGATGAGAGATTTGGAGTTTTAATCTTCCCAACGTAAGCTTGTCTTGTTGAAGGTTGTGGAATTTGAATCTCAAGAGAGCTTGAATGATGATGAGCAAATGTTATAGCAAAGTTGTTTTTCAGTTCTTCGGTATGTAGCTTATATACGGAGGTTGTCTGCCCGTTGGAGGAGGAGACAACTGCATTAAATGCGCGTACAGTTGACTTGACCGCCGTTTTTGGAAGGTTTCTATTTTTAAAATATATCTTCCCGGATTCCTTGGTCAATCATTTGTAATCAATCCTTCAGCGTATCAGGCTCATTTAATGTGCATTAAATGCTTTCCTTTCATGCACAGTCTTCTAGCCGTTGGATGTTTTTACTCGTTGAATTCATAGCTGTTGGATGTTGCTTGAAATCTTCTAAGTGTTCGTCGAGCTCTGATCAGGTTCTTCTGATATGTTGGATTCTGATGGCTATCTGATGAGTTGAGTTCTGATGGTCTTCTGATCTCTGACTGAACTCTGACTCTGATAGGTCCGCTGATGAGTACTTCTGATCTGTAGTTCTCATCGGCTATCAGATGTCCAGGTTTATCAGCAACTCTCATGATGCAACTCTGATGGACTTCTGGTAAGAGAACTCTGATGGAGCAGTTCTCATAGAGCAAGTCTGGTCGAGCAGTTCTGATGCACTTCTGATCTGATCCAAAATAGAGCAACTCTGATCGTCGACTACACTAATACTTACAATTGAAAATTCTAATACATAAAATCTAATTGGGGGTACTCTAACTTTCTAATCCTATAGCATCATCAAAATCTAATTACATTTATTCCTTACAATTTCCCCCTTTTTGATGATGCCAAAACCCTTAAACTATTTCCAGAGAAGTGCCTTTCACCATAGGAATAAAAAATTAAGAATAACTTTCATTTAAAATCTTGGTGGGCACTTGGCATAGGAAAATAGTAAGAGTAAAATACAATCAATCAGATAAATAAGATAAGAAATAACACAAGGTATCAGAGCATAAATAGTCAGAGTGCAAGGTAGAAATAATTTGAAATTGCCATGCAAAATAGAGGCAAGCTGGTTATCTTATTAAGGAAGAGTATTTAAAGCAACAATAGGATAGAGTTTAGAAATCTTCCTCTTCTAGTTGAGCTTCCTTTGCATCAATTTCCTTTAGATCAGCATTTACCTTTGCTCTGATGGAGGCCAGGTTTCTTGGATTCTGACATTCTGACCAGGCAGGTGCAAGCTGACAATCTAGATAGTTTCTGATGGCTTCAGACAGGTCCTTGCCAGGGAGCACTTTCATTCGCCACCAGTCTTCTGCTTCTTGCATTGACCCACCATGGTTAATTATTATTAGTCCATCTTTATCCAGAATGAGATTCTCTTGTTGAATAGGAGTCATATGCTTCTTCATCTCTCTGAATTGAGCAGCATCAGGTTTAGCCAAGTCACTGTTGAGCCATTGGGCCAAAGTGAAAGTGGAGGCTGTCTTCTTTCCTTTCTTGGACCGAGGAGGAGGGGGTCTTTGAATACCAGCAGCAATCTGCTTCTGCCTGGCTCTCTCAAAGTATATTGAAGGATCAGGCTTACCAGAGATAGGGGTCAGGGCTCTGGTGCTTGTGCCTTCTGCAGCTCTGATGGCTTTAACAGGTTCTCTGATATCTTCCCCCTTTTTGGCATCAACAAGATCACCAAGTAGGAGTCCAATCTTTGAGAATTCTGTAGCATTGCTTTCTTTGATTGCTTCTAGGGCACCTGGGAGTGTCTGAGTCACTGAGGCCAGCCCTTCTATCAGCTCTTTCTGTTTATCGACTGCAGATTGAATATCCTTAGTGGTAGCTTCAAGGAGAGTCAGCTTGTGATCTCTGTCCTTTCCACTGTTGATCAGCTTAAGTCCAAACTCTTTGTTTGTCTTGCAGATTTCCTCCACATCTGTCAGATGCTCTGCATTCTTGTCATGTGACCATTGTAGGGTATCAACAGCATCAGAGAGTTCTTGGATGGCTTTGTCCTGGGCTGTCAGAGTCTGAGATTGTGAGAACAGGACAGTATGTAGGCTAGCTACCTCTGTGGCTATGTTATCAACCTTGTCACTAGATGTCTTCATGTAGCTCAAGAAGGTAGTTGCCAAGGTAGAGAGAGTTGTGGATATCTTGGCAAGTTCTGACTCAATGTTGTACTGAACCAAATCCAGATGAGCATCATGCTTCTGATTCAGTACAAGCAACTTGTTGAGTCCTGCAACCATCTGATCTCCAAAGTCTTCAGCTGATTCCACAAACTCCTGAAAGGGGATGAGGACAGCTTTTGGAAGTTCTGGCTGAGGCAATTCATTGGCCTGAGGTTGAGGTTGAACGGGAGATGGAGGAGGTGTAGGGGTCTTCCTTCTGGCTGATTGAAGATCTCCAGCCAATGAGGATGGAAGGAATCCATCATTATCTTCAGTTGAGGAAAGAATCCTTACAACTGGCTCTCTTCTCTGAGTGGAGGCTGCAGAATGCTGAGAGGAAGGAGATTTGGATGAAGGCTTCTGCTGAGGAGAGGCAGATTTGGATTTCTGATGGTGGGAGCTCTGATGAGGTGAGGTTTGAGGGGTAGGGGTTCTCTGACGTTGTGATGGAGGAGGAGGTGAGGGTGAGCGGCTTCTGATGGGGGTTTTCTGATGGCAAGGTGAGGGTTGTTTTGGTGTGGAAGATTTCTTAGGTGAGGGAGATGGGATTTGCTGAGGTTGAGGAGGAGATGGGGGTGGAGTTGTGGTTGGTGTGACAGGTTTGGGTGAAGGGGATTTGGGAGGTGATGGTAGGGGGACAGGAGAGTTAGGAACTACCTCAATGGAAGTCTCCTCAGTCTGAGAGTTCCTCCACTCTCTGATCAGTTGCTGCATTGCCAGAGGCAGATTGTTGACAATAGAAGATTCACCGTGAAAGTGAGGAAGGTAGGGATATTTTCTCAGAGATTCCCTCCTTTTCATCTCCACCAGCCATTCTTCAAAGACTGGGACCTCACTCTCTGATAGAGGCTTGACATGCTCTTCTGATGGTGGAGCAGTCATCTTCTCTTTTCCCTTGAGGCTTTCCTTTTTCTTTTCCAATACAGAATGCAAGAATTGAAGATCAAAGCATAGAGAAACATCATCTGTATCTGCCCATTTGAGGACTTCTTCTTCCTCAGATTCAAAGGCTGCAGCTTGGGCAAGAATTTGTTGCAGAGGTCCCATCCTCCACTTCCTCCATGTGAGTACCCTTTGAAACTGTCTGTCCAGAGCAGTAGAAGGGTTTAGCGGTTCTGGTGGAGGCATGTTGACTGGCAGATCAGGTGCAGATAAAGGGTGGACCTCTGATTCAGGTTCCCCCTGAGCATCAGAGATAACCAGAGCAGCAGTCAACTCTGGTGCAGGTTCCCCCTGAGGTTCTGATTCCTTGGGAGGAGAGTTGGTCTGCTTCTTCTTCTTCTTCTGGATTCTGATGGGAGATTTGGAGCTATCAGAGTCACTCTGAATGACAGCTCTTCTTCTCCTCTTCTGTCTCATTTTCTTGACAGGGGCCTCTGTTGGTGCATCCTCCTCTGATGCATCCTCCTCTGATGGATAAGCGTATCAGAGGTGGAGAGTTCTGATTGATCCACGACTGATGCTTCTGCTACTCTGATTCAAGCTTCTGACGGATAAGAGCTCGTGTACCAGAGATGGGGTGTTCTGATGAATCCACATCTGGTACTTCTGCAACTCTGATTCATGTATCTCTGGGTAGGTCATCCATCATTCCCAGTTCTTCCCTTAGCTTGTTAAACCGTGCCTCGGAGAGAGGTTTGGTTAAGATATCTGCAAGCTGGTCTTCAGTTGGGACATGCTCAATTGAGATGTGCTTCTTCTCCACATGATCTCTGATGAAGTGATGTCTGATCTCAATATGCTTGGTTCTTGAATGCAGCACAGGATTCTGAGTGATGGCAATGGCACTTGTGTTATCACATAACAGCTTGATCTCCTTTGCTTGCACTCCATAATCCTTGAGTTGTTGCTTCATCCAGAGCAATTGAGCACAGCAGCTTCCAGCAGCAATGTATTCAGCTTCAGCAGTGCTAGTTGAGATTGAATTCTGCTTCTTGCTAAACCAGGAGACCAGTCTCCCACCCAGCAATTGACAGTGACCGGAAGTGCTCTTCCTGTCCAATCTGCAACCTGCAAAATCTGAATCAGAATAGCCAATTAGTTCAAAATTACCTCCCTTGGGATACCATAGTCCTGCATTTGGATTTCCTTTGATGTATCTGATAATCTTCTTAGCAGCAACTAGATGGCTCTCCTTGGGCTTTGATTGGTATCTGGCACAGATTCCTACTGCAAAAGCTATGTCTGGTCTGCTTGCAGTCAGATAGAGGAGAGATCCAATGATTCCTCTATAAGTTGTTGCATCAACATCTTTGCCTTCATCATCTGGTCCAATGCCTTGAGATGCATTCATTGGAATTTTGACTGAAGATTTTCCATCTACTCCAAACTTCTTGATGAGATCTCTGGTGTACTTTCCTTGGTTGATAAAGATGCCTTCCGGTACTTGTTTGACTTGTAATCCAAGAAAGTAACTGAGTTCTCCCATCATGCTCATTTCAAACTTCTTCTGCATAACTTGAGAAAATTTCTTGCATAATTCTGGATTAGTGCTTCCAAATATAATATCATCAACATAGATTTGCACTAACAGAATATGATTAGCAACAGAAATTTGAAATAGAGTTTTGTCCACCTTTCCCTTAGTAAACCCATGGTTCACTAAGAATAGGGACAATGTGTCATACCAAGCTCTGGGAGCTTGCTTAAGACCATAAAGGGCCTTTCTGAGCTTGTAGACACAAGAAGATTGAGTAGGAATGACAAAACCTGGAGGTTGTTCAACATAAACTTCCTCTTCAAGTTCTCCATTTAGAAATGCACTCTTGACATCCATCTGGTATACTTTGATGTTGTTGTAAGCAGCATAAGCTAGGAATATCCTGATTGCTTCCAGTCTTGCAACAGGTGCAAAGGTTTCATCAAAATCTATGCCTTCTTCTTGACAGTATCCCTTTGCTACAAGCCTTGCTTTATTCCTTACAATGTTGCCTTCTTCATCTGCTTTGTTCTTGAATACCCACTTGGTTCCAATGACATTCTGATGCTTTGGTCGAGGAACAAGTTTCCATACTTCATTCCTTTCAAACTGTGTCAGCTCTTCTTGCATTGCATTGATCCAGTCTGAATCTTCTAGAGCTTCTTCCACACACATTGGTTCCATCTGGGAAATACAGCAAGTGAACATGGCTTCTCTTCTTGATGCAGATCTGGTCCTTACTCCACTGGTAATTTGACCAATCACTTGATTAGGAGGATGGTCTCTTAACCAAGTTAGATCAGGTTCTGATGGTTGCTGTCTAGGCAACTCTGATGGTTCATCTTCTGATACATCATCTTCATCTTCATCTTTGTCTATCAGAACTGGATTAGCAGGAGGGATTGATAATATAGGGTTGTTGATGACCCCTTCTGATAGTTCTGCAACCTTATCTTCAAGACTGATCTTCTGCAGAGTCTCTGATAATTCTTCTGCAGAGGTACCATCATCAAATTTGACATGAATGGATTCTTCAACTTGCAGAGATCTTCTGTTGAGTATTCTATAGGCTTTGCTTGAACTTGAGTAGCCTAAGAATACACCTTCATCAGCCTTTTCTTGAAATACCTTCAGATTATCCTTTCCATTGTTTAGAATGTAGCACTTACATCCAAACACATGGAAGTAGCTGATGTTAGGCTTTCTTCCTTTCCACAGCTCGTAGGGGGTCTTCTGATGATTCTTGTGGATCATGCTTCTATTTTGAGTGTAGCATGCAGTGTTGATAGCTTCAGCCCAGTATCTGATGGGCAATCCTGATTCTGCAATCATAGTTCTTGCAGCTTCCTTCAGTGTTCTGTTCCTTCTTTCTGCAACACCATTTTGTTGGGGTGTTCTGGCAGCAGAGAGTTGATGGAATGTACCATTCTGATCACAAAAGTCTTTGATCACTTTGTTGACAAATTCAGTTCCTCTGTCAGATCTGATTGTTCTGACCTTCATATTCTTCTCAGTTTGGAGTTGCTTTAGCAGAGATGGCAACTTCTGAAGAGTTTCATTCTTCTTGGTTAGGAACACAGTCCAAGTGTATCTTGAGTAGTCATCAACCATAACAAGAGTATATCTTTTTCCACCAACACTGGGAGTTTCAACTGGTCCAAATAAATCCATATGGATCAGATTTAGAGGACAAGTAGAAAGATCTCCAGCTATGGGTTTGAATGAGGTCTTCACTTGTTTGCCTTTCTGACAAGCACTGCAGAGGGTCTCCTTCTTGTAGACAATGTCAGGCAGACCATCTACAATGTGTTCCCTTGCCAGTTTGTTGATAGATTTGAAATTCAGATGGCTAAGCTTCTTGTGCCAGTCCCAGCTTAGCTTTGAGTTGTCCTTTGCTATCAGACAGGTTCCATCTTTTGCTGTTTGCCAGTCAACAACATAGATGTTCTTCCTTCTCTTGGCTGTAAGAACCACTTCTTTGGTTGTCTCATGCTTGACATAGCATAAGGTCTTGGTGAATTCAACTGTGTAGCCTTTGTCACAGAATTGGCTAGCACTTAGGAGGTTGAACTTCAGACCCTTGACATATGAGACATCTTCAATGATTATCTGGTTCTTGATCAGCTTTCCTCTTCCTTTTGTTTGCCCTTCCTTGTCATTTCCACCGAAAGTGACTCTGGGTCCATTGATTTTCTGGAACTCTGATAGGCAACTCTTGTCACCTGTCATGTGTCTGGAGCATCCACTGTCAATATACCATTCTTTTTCTGAGATGGCTCCAGCACACAGTTCCTGCAAGATTAAAAGGAAGATTTAGGTACCCAAGCAATGTTGGGTCCTGGAGGGTAATGCAGTTTTGGTAGTTGGTACCATTTTGGTCTCAATAACTGAAACCTTGGTGGATGGTACCCATTGTCCACCTGGTAGTCGTAGTAAACAGATGTATGATTCACTTTGGGCAGATGCTTGTGAGGATCATGCTTTCTGTTTGCATACTTCTGCATAGCCTTCTTTGTTGGAAAGAAGTCCCAGATGCTATCAAGATCAGATGAGCGCTTAACTTTAGGCTTCTGAGGTTGACCAGACAACCTCTTCTGCCTATAGTTAATCTTCTCTTGATATCTGCCTTTCTGATAGCAGTTTCTGATACCATTGTCATGAGATTGTCTGATAGGGTTAGGCCGTTGATTATTATTGTTCTGAAAACTTTTCCTTTTGTTAGAGTGTCTGCCAGGTTCATTAGTTTTCAAACTTTGTTTTGGTTTGGCCTTTAGAGTTTGTTTTTCTGGTATGACCTTCTCATGAACAACTTTAGTACCAGAAGTACTAGCATGGCAATTGGGGCTCAGAGTCTGTGGCACTATGACCTTTTTAGCTTTAGCAACTTTGGTGCTAGGCCTTACAGAAGGCTCACCTGACTCTGGTTCAACATATCCAAGACCAGAGGTGAAGTTATGAGAGTCACCAACATTCTTCATGGAAGATTGCATCTTCAGAAGACTATTATATCTACTCTCAAGTTCCTCAATGTCTCTTATTCTTTTCAGAAGAGACTCATTTTCAGCTTTCAGTCTATCTCTTTCCTCAGTTAAGAGATTAAGTTTACACTCAGTCTCTTTCCTTAGATCAGAGATATCAACTTTCAGCCTACTGTTCTCATCTTTAACAAAAGAATAAGTGGCTTGGATAGTTTGGAACTCTTCCCAGAATGATGACATTGGATCATCATTTAAGGCTGTGCCTACCGAAGAAGAAATAGAATCAGAAGTAGAGCATACCTCATCATCTGATTGTGCCATGAGGCAAAGGTCTTCAGTCTCTGCATCCAAGCAGCAGAATGCTTCATCAGAGTCGGAGTCTGAACTGGACTCTGATTCAGAGAGTGGATCTCTCTCAGCTTGTTCTGAGACAAATGCTCTTCTTCTTCTGTGTTGATCTTCAGGCTTCTTTTCTTCTTCGTGTCCTTGCTTCTTGGACACTCTGGGGAAGGGGCAGTTAGCCTTGAAGTGACCAGGCTGTCTGCAATTGTAGCAGAGGTACTCTCCATTGTTTTCAGAAGACTTGGTCTTCTGATGTGGTCTTCTGATGGAAGATGGACTCCTTCCATCTTTCTTCATAAACTTTCTGAATTTTCTGGCAAAGGCAGCCATATATTCATCAGATAGAAGAGTTGAGGGATCAAAGTTTGTTGCCTTAGAAGTGCTGGCAGTAAGAGCAGTTGTGGTTCTCTCATCTGGCACTTCTTCTTTCTCATCATGCATCTCAAACTCATAAGCTTTGAGATCAGATATCAGTTTCTCTGTGGGATAGGTTTTGATGTCCTTGCTTTCTTGGACAGCAATAACCTTCATCTTCCAGACTGGGGGCAGTCCTCTGAGAATCTTCAGGTTGACTTCTTTAACTGTGAGCTCCTTCCCAAGCTCAGAAATCTCACTGATGAGAATCAGCAATCTCTCATGCATCTTAGCAATGCATTCTTCTGGTAGGAGTTTGAAGTCATCAAACTTCTTCATTGCAATGGTCAGCTTGTTGTCTCTTTCTTGTTCATCTCCTGCTCCAATCTCATCCAGCTTATCCCAGATTTCTTTGGCAGTTCTGCACTTCTTGATTCTGTTAAAGTATCTTTCATCAATAGCCTTGTAAAGGATGTCCTTGGCTATATTATCTAGATTGTACTGCCTCTTCTCTTCCTTGGTCCATTCTGACCGGGCTTTCTCAATCATCTGGGGTTGGGAGTTGTCAATAGAGTGAGCAGGATTGATCTTCATGAACTGGATGAAGGGGCCATTTTCCAAGACTTCCCACATTTCATCATGAAGAGCACATAGATGTGCCTTCATTCTGATCTTCCAATCATCATACTTCTGATCTGTGAACATAAGATGCTTTGCAAGAGAATTATCCATAATAACAAATAAATAGAGGCTAAGAACAAGTGGATCTTTGTTCAGAGAGTAACCTAAAAGATTACAAGAACAAGGAGGCTCTGATACCACTTGTTGGTCCCGTTTAGTATGGTAATCAGTCTAGAGGGGGGGGGGTGAATAGACTGATTGGTTTTTCAACTTTTTCTCAAAGTCAAAACTGACTTATCAGAGAAGGTCTGATTCTGATGACAGAGAGAGGCTGGTTCTGATATCAGAACTGGCCTTGGCAGCGGATTCTGATCTGTCCGGGTAGCCTCAGAAAAATACTAAGGCAAATGCCTTTCTGATAACTCTGAAAACAAGATCTGCTGAACACAGATTCCAAGTCTTAGAGTTAATCAGATAATATCCTAAGTGCAGAAATATAAATTGCAGTAAAGTAAATGACACCGGATATTTTTATAGTGGTTCAAGGAACAACTCGTTCCTCTAGTCCACTGTTCCACTAGCTTTGAAGTAGATCAGTTACAAAGCTAATTCCTAGCACTTAAGAAGCACTCCTCGTCTTCTTCAAGCCTAGATGCCACCCAGGATGCAGTTCCACGTCCTGATGGCTGGTCCTTTCACTCAGCTTCCCGGAAGTATCACCACTTCACTACTGCAGTTACTTGGACGCCCTTCTTTTCAGAAGATCCTTTTGAAAAACAGAGTTTTTCCTCCAACTTGCTTCGTTATAAATGATGTTTGATGAAGTTCTTGAAGTGTTGAAGAACAGGATGAACTTTGCTTGCTTGTTTGTTGGGGATGAGAGATTTGGAGTTTTAATCTTCCCAACGTAAGCTTGTCTTGTTGAAGGTTGTGGAATTTGAATCTCAAGAGAGCTTGAATGATGATGAGCAAATGTTATAGCAAAGTTGTTTTTCAGTTCTTCGGTATGTAGCTTATATACGGAGGTTGTCTGCCCGTTGGAGGAGGAGACAACTGCATTAAATGCGCGTACAGTTGACTTGACCGCCGTTTTTGGAAGGTTTCTATTTTTAAAATATATCTTCCCGGATTCCTTGGTCAATCATTTGTAATCAATCCTTCAGCGTATCAGGCTCATTTAATGTGCATTAAATGCTTTCCTTTCATGCACAGTCTTCTAGCCGTTGGATGTTTTTACTCGTTGAATTCATAGCTGTTGGATGTTGCTTGAAATCTTCTAAGTGTTCGTCGAGCTCTGATCAGGTTCTTCTGATATGTTGGATTCTGATGGCTATCTGATGAGTTGAGTTCTGATGGTCTTCTGATCTCTGACTGAACTCTGACTCTGATAGGTCCGCTGATGAGTACTTCTGATCTGTAGTTCTCATCGGCTATCAGATGTCCAGGTTTATCAGCAACTCTCATGATGCAACTCTGATGGACTTCTGGTAAGAGAACTCTGATGGAGCAGTTCTCATAGAGCAAGTCTGGTCGAGCAGTTCTGATGCACTTCTGATCTGATCCAAAATAGAGCAACTCTGATCGTCGACTACACTAATACTTACAATTGAAAATTCTAATACATAAAATCTAATTGGGGGTACTCTAACTTTCTAATCCTATAGCATCATCAAAATCTAATTACATTTATTCCTTACAGCCGCCATCTACAAAGAAAAGACGAAGGTATGGCATGATAAAATGATAATAAGGAAGGACTTCCAAGTTGGAGATAAAGTCCTTTTATTCCGATCACGCCTCCGTCTTTTCCCCGGCAAACTGAGATCACGATGGGAAGGACCATTCGAGGTGGTCAAAGTCTACTCACACGGAGCTGTTGAGATCAAAAGCCTTGACACCGATAAAATCTTCAAGGTTAACGGACATCAACTCAAACCATTCCTTGAGGGCTTCCAAAAAGAGAGCATTGAATGCATGGATCTCTTCGATCCAATCTATGAAGGATGAACATAACTATGGCGTCGTGCCACGACGTTAACTAAGGCGCTTCTTGGGAGGCAACCCAAGTCAAGGTACGCATTTTTCTTCTTTTCTTTTCAAATTCTTGCTTTTGAATGTCAACTTTGAGAAAATGGGGGAGAATTCTCAAGAGAAAAATGAGGGAAAACCATGTTTTGAAAGCCTGGAAAACCTCCGATCGGTCTTCATCACTTAACCGATCGGATCCACGCTAAAAAGGGATTGAAACTTGACAAAAACACTTCCCAGGGAAGGATACCCGATCGGGCACCATAACCATACCCGATCGGGTACATACGGAAAACAAGATCCTTCAGAAGACCCGATCGAGGAGCTGGAAAATTTTCAAGAGGGTACCCGATCGGGTACCCATAAGGCCCGATCGGGTACAATAAGGAAATTTAAAAAGTTTCCTTCGAATTAAATTCCCCGATCGAGTACCCCCAAACTCGATCGGGTGAGAACCCCTGGAGCATATTTTAAAAAAAAATCGACATGATACCCGGTCGGGTATTCAAGTCACCCGATCGGGTGAGATACTCTGAAAAACCATGACTCAGTTCGAATTAATTTACCCGATCGGGTATTCGAGTCACCCGATCGGGTACTATACTCTGGAAAGCAAAAGATACTTTCGAATTAAAATACCCGATCGGGTATATCGGGCCACCCGATCGGGTACACGGGATTTTAATCAGATTTCACCCCATTTTCGGCCATTTCATCTTCCCCAAACTCCCAAATCTCGAACCCCTCTTCCCAAATCCCCCATTTTCGGACCTTCAAGCTCCCATAACTCACCCAACACTCCACCAAATCCTCTCATACCACCATCAAAACACTCCTCTCACCACCCTCTCCAACCTCATACCCAAAAATCACCACATCTCCATCTCTCCCCAAAAATCCGAAACCCTACCCCAAAAACCCCCAAATCCGAATTCAAGCTTGAAATTTGGGCAAAATGGCACAAAAAAGAAGTCAACCAGAGAGCTCCAATGCTAGAGGACCAATTCCGGGGTATGAGACCATCCGCTTTGGGCCGGGAGATCACCGCAAACGATTTATGGCCATCATCAAAAGGCAAGTAGTTCCTTCTAGATTCCTATGTCATAAAGCTCTTACACAACTAGGCTTGTTGGATGGAATGAGGGAATTATTTGATAGGTTGGAAATGAATTTAATTTTTGATATGAAGTACAATTGTGTTGACAAAGTGATCTATGAGGTGATGAGTTCGCTCAAAATTGTCCTACATGATGACCCGGCGGAGTTCCTCTACGACAAGCTCACGTTTCGTTGGTTAAACAACGAATACTCAATTACGAGACGTGAGTTTGCGGAACACTTCGGCATCCCCGCACCCCATGAAAGGGGGATACCGGAGAGCACACTTGACGGGCACACCTTATGGGCCAAAATGACCGGGGAAAGGAAGGTGAACGCGTCTAAATTATCCATTAGTCACGTTCAACATCCTCTTCTCCGGATGTTCCTAAAGTTCTTGTGCAACTCTTTACTTGGTCGCCCCAACAATCACCATACTCGGATGGGGGACGTGGCCATACTCACTCTAGCACTTTTTCATAGACCCACGGAATATAATCTTTGCAATTTGATGTGGGATCACTTGGAGGAAGCATGTAAGAAGACCGGGAATATTGTGGTTGGGGGGGTTGTGATGCACTTAGTGAGCAAATTCGGTTATACGGACAATGCTCCAATTCACCCCGATTGCTTAATGCACATTGGTTGGTTGTCCAATGCGGGTTTGATCTCTTTGGGCAACAAGGACCACAATGGAAACCAACGCTATCGGTGGCACATGAAATACCCCGAACCCACCAAATATTTCCCCCTCCCTTGTGATGAATTGCCTAAGCTTAGGTATAGGATGGCCACATTCGAGATCCCCCATTACCTCCTCCCAAACAACACTCCACCCCACCTCCAAGATCAAGCCAACCCACCCGAAGAACAACCCGAGCATCTTCCCGATCAAGCCGACAATCAAGGACATGAAGATGTCCACAATGCTCTTCCCGACCCTCCTCAAAACCCGCCACCCCAAGACTTTTTCCAACAACTCTTGGCGGGTCAACAATCCCTCCTTGCCGGTTTCCAAACCATGAGCCTCGATTACACAAAAATGGGTAGGCAATTTACCCAACTTCAAGAAGAGCTAGGCCAATACCGGGCGGAGCAACAAGCAAGGGACCGCCAATTTGATGCTTTCCGGACCGAGCAACAATCGGCATTCCAAAGGATGGAGGAGCAAAGGGCGGCCGATATGCAAAGGTATGAGGACGACTACCGGAGGATGTATGGGCCCACATACTCATACATGTCCCACATCGGCGGCTTTGCATCTATGTCCTCACCACCACCGGCACCCTCTTGGTATAACCCCTCCGATTGGGGTAATTTCGGCGGCTCTACTTCCGGCGGTGGTGCCTATGATGGCGGGGATACGACCATGGGCGAGGGAGGTGGCGATTATATGCAGGGAAGCGGCTTTGGAGGCGGCTACTATGGCGGAGAAGGTGGGCACTAAGGATAGTGCCACGTTTCAAATGTGGGGGAAGAAGCATCATCTCTTGGTATGTCACAATCCCTTTATTTTTACCTTGTACTAAGCATTAAAAACAAAAAAAAAAAAAAAAATGAAATGCTAGTTAGGTTGAAAACCCAAAAAGGGCAATCTAAGCAACAAGGGCTTAAAAAAAATGATGATGAGTGAGTGGTAAGAAAAAGAAAGGAGATGCTAGGATGAAAACCTGAAAAGGCTCCTAGGCAAAATGAGAGATATGAGAGAAAAATTTGTGTTTTGCAGGACATCGTCTCGTGGAGAAGAAGAAGAAGAAGAATAAGCAAGAGAAGAAGAAACAAAGAGCATAGAGGACCAACAAACCCAAGAAAATGTTGTTTTATGAACTCAATTACAACCTTGGTGGTCTTGTGTTCTTTCTTACTATTCTTAAAACTTATGATCTTTGGTTGAACATGGTGTAAGCATTTGGTTTTACTCGAGGTCGAGTAAAGAAACTAAGTGTGGGGGAGTTGACATTCATGTAATTTCCATGTTTATTTTGGTATTTTTAATTAGTTTGAATTGATTGTCACTTTGGAAATTACACACTTTTGGTGTCATAGTTTAGCTTGTGAAATATTTGTAATATGTTTAGATTAGGTTCATTCTGAGCTCAAACAGGTCCAAGTACACTTTGGAGACCATTGGTGAACATCACAAGTGGAAGGAAGGTGCAAAAATACAAGAAAAAGAGGTGAAGATTTCGAATTTGGTCTGTACCCGGTCGGGTATGACATATACCCGGTCGGGTACCCTTCTAAAAATCAAATCGGATCAAATCTGGGAACAAGGCATCATGCGGGAAGATTTTAACACGTTCGGGTGTTATACCCGATCGGGTGACCGACAGACCCGGTCGGGTACAACCCCAATTTTTCAGTTTCGAAGAAGCTACCTTTTACCCGATCGAGTGAGCTGAAAGCCCGATCGGGTACACTACCCTGCAAGCCTAAAAAGCCTATAAATACACCCCATTTCCTCCACAATAAAGGACCAATTCCTATATACTTCTTAGCTCAGTTTAGACAAGTTCTTTCTTTATATTTTTAGCATGTTTAGTCTCCAAATGAGGAGCTAAACTCTTCCATCTTGGTTTTGCTACTTTGAAGCTTAATGAATTTGTAAGTTGTGAGTTATTTTCTTTAATCTTCTTCCTTGAATATTAATTAATTCTTATTCCTATTACATATTAATATTTTGAGCAATACTTAAAGGATCAACTAGTTTTGTTTCATATATTAATTAATACTAGAATCGGTCGATTAATACGCTTGTTATTAACTCGGTCCTTTCACGGTAGTAAACTTGGGTTGTTAATGCATGCGTCTCATGGTTAATAAACCAAGGGGAATTAATTATATTGATTAAACCAATAAACCGCTTGTGTTGAGGTTATCAATCTCAATCGTTTTCATCTTGATTTTACTGCTATTATCGAGTAAATATACGGCGCGTGTTCTATATTAACTCGGTAGTAAGTTTTATTAATGAACGCGTCTCGTTATTAATAACTACCCTCGATGAATTGGATATACTCCTCGATTGAGTATTCGAGAGGAAGATGGTTAAAGACATAACCGGGATCGACGAACATTTCATTAAGTGGATAAAAGCAAAGCCAAGTCTTCTTCTCATTAATTAAATCACATAACTCGTTCATCTTCGTGTTTAAATATAATTTAAAGTTCTTCAACCAAATATAAACCCCCCTTATTGTTACTTATTTATTCTTGTAAGAAGAAAAGAATTCCTTTCCCTGTGGATACGAACCTTACTTCACTATACTACGTATTTGTGTTGTATTGTATTATTATTTTGAGTGCACCTCACGACAAAGTGCACGTCAATAGCCGAAGGCTCTGTATAGCCGAAGGCTCTGTATAGCCGAAGGCTATACCTGTGCCGAAGGCGTCTGGGAGCCGAAGGCTCCTATTTTATGCCTTTTTCTCCCAGTAGCGTTGTATGCTCGAATCTGGTTGCCCTGTGGATTTTGGAGCCCTCGGCCATAGGCCAAAGGCACCCTTATGTGCACCGTGGGCTTCCTAACACTTGGGCCGCTGTGTTTGGGCTTTGTGTGCTCATTGGGCATGATGGGCCTGAGTAGGAGAAATAGGAGTCTGTGGGCCGGGGGTCCCCGGGCCATATACTCCATCAGGAGTCCCTCACTCCTTTTGCCGAAAGGTACTTGAGGGAAAAGGAGTATTTGAGTTGATTGTCCCAAAGGGTTCCTTGCTTTGTTGATCGCCTTGATTGATTCCTTGTTCTCTACTTTTGCCGGGGGCAGTCCCACATGTCGAGGGCTGAGGGTTTCTTGAAGGAAGTACAAATGTGTTGCTTGCATGTGTTGTGGTGAAGGCTGCTTTGTCATCCTTGGTATCTTTGTGAGTTCTTGACCATTTGTTGTTTCTGAAGGGTGTGTTGTTTTGTTCACCCGAGGGGTCGTGTTTATTGATTTGCCCGAAGGCTACATGTGCCATCAGTAGCTTTTTGTATGCGTGGATGTTTTTTGTTCTGTAATGTTCCCGAGGGGTATGTCCAAGTCTCCCACTCCTTAGGCCGAAGGCAAGTTCGGGCTGAAGGAGTTTAAAGCAATGTTTTGTCTCGAGGGCATATTCGGACGAAGGGTTGATAATGTGTGATAAGCCGAAGGCTTATATTGCTTTTGTTCGAAGGCATGTGGAACCCGAAGGCTTGAGTTGGTGCTACCCGAAGGACATCGCCTAAGGCCATCATAATGTTCCTCGAGATATAGCCGTTGGAATATGACCGTTGGAGGCGGGGGTCCACGTGGCGAGATTTGGTTGACCGAAAGCGGGCGGGTGTCACCCATTGGCTGAGGCGACGGTTGGTGATGATGGGCCTTCAATCCGAGGCCCAGTTCATGGGCTGAAACCCTGGCCATACGCCTATAAATACCCCCTGTTCAAGCCATTCTCCTTTGTGCGTTTTTAAATTATAGCGGAGCTCTGCCAAAATTCTTAGAGAGAGAAACTCCAGCCTTCGATCAAACCAAAGTTCTCGAGGTCAGTTCTTCACCTGTTCTTCATTTCCTTAGTATATTCAGCTTGTTTGCCTTTGATCTAGTGTCAGAGCACTTAGGAAACCCTTCATCCCAATACTTCTATAAACACATCCCCAAGGATGTCTTCAGAGAGTGATTCCCAAAACATCTCAAGGGAGCCTTCGGTGCAATCCGAGAGCATTTCAGATGTGGAGTCCTCAAACGAGCTGTCCTCAGCGCATGATGATTCTGCCGTGGCCGAAGAGATCCAGGGTAACCTTCGGACGGAGATGGAGGCGCAGGAATTCGAGCAAGTGGTTGAAGACGAGGAGATGGCCCTCGCCGTTCAAGTTGCCGAGGAGGAAGAAGAGAAGGAGCGGCAGAAGGTGACAGTTGCTGTCCTGCCCCCTCGCAATGCTGGTGAAGCAAGCTGCTCCTGGCCTCTTAGCCCGGATCCCCTTCGGGTAGTGCCGGGGGAAGAAGAAGAAGATCAGTGCAACCCCAAAGAAGAAGTATGCCGCTGCCGATGCCGGGCAACCAGTGGGGATTCCCGAGGGCCATTCGTACTTGAACACCGCCGCCCTTGAGGTGAAGACAAAGGTTGGGGAGGCTGAATACCTCAGGACCCAAATCAACGTTGGACCGTCGGCGCAAGTGATAGAGCTGAGGCCTGACGATATGTTATTGCACCCTCCCGAAGGCTGTTTCGCAGTGCCACATTCTTTCGGTGGAGCTGGGGCTCTGTTTCCCGCTCCACCCATTCGTCTTGGAATACCTACGGTTTGTGAAGCTCGCTCCCTGCCAGCTGACGCCGAATAGCCATTCGTATCTGGCCGGATTCCTTTCGATATGCCGTAGCCGGGGGGTGGAACCCTCCTTAGACCAATTCTTCCTATCATTCAATCTCTGCCGAGGGGGCCATTCTCATGCTGGGGGCTTCGCTAACCTGCAGCAAGTTCCGGAGTGGAGGCTTTTCTCCGAGGTCCCTTCTTCATATAAAAACTGGAAGGATCGTTTCTGATTCATCCGCCTAGCCGAGAACCCCTTCTCCATCCCCCTTCGTGACCACTTCCGGAGGCACCCAAAAGTTGGGAACCATGTGTCACGCCCCGGACCTACCGGACACGTCAACAACCCGCCGTACAGTACGGATAGTCAACCGCGGTCCAACTCATCCATACTATACAAGGCGTCTTGAATACCATTCACAATAGTACATCCATAAACAATCACAATGTAAAACATTTAATTTAAGCAGCGGAAACATTAATATAAATATCCGAGCCACACGTGGCAAACACGGGCATACAAGCCCAAATAAATATTCAAAATAATATCCATGAGCAATATTTAAATGTTTTCAAAACAGGAACGGAAGAAGCACGAACCACGTCTCCTCCCTTGAATCTCCCCGAAGCAACGGCGGCGGTAGCAACCTTCAAGTCCTACCTGAAACTGTGAGGTGGCCTCCCCCGTGAAGGGGAGGTCAGTACTTGGAAGCATTTGACAAGTACAATGACAACTATACTAAGTATAATCAAAGTTTCAATTTCCAAGACCCTCAAATAGGATGATAATATAATATAGGTCATAACCCGTGGTTACCCTCTTTGAAAATATACTTACTTTATATATAAAGTCAAGTAGTCGGCCCGAAGACCCATGTTTCCTTTGAAAACGTTCAACCCTTTCCCCGTGACTTCAAGTCACGCCCATCTATATTTATTTACCATGCTAGAGGCTTCCTCTAGTCATGTTTTGCCGTGCTAGAGGCTTACTCTAGTCACTAAATTCGGTGTTAGAGGCTTCCTCTAATCACCTTACATACTTTGTGCTGGAGGCTTCCTCCAGTCACATTACATTATGCTAGAGGCTTCCTCTAGTCATCCTACACGAATGCTGGAGGCTTCCTCCAGTCATTCTTCGTCGTGCTAGAGGCTTCCTCTAGTCACGATACTAGTTTGTCCTACACGAATGCTGGAGGCTTCCTCCAGTCATTCTTCATCGTGCTAGAGGCTTCCTCTAGTCACGATACTAACTCACTAGCAAATTCTATGCCTAGAGTTCCTCAATCTTGAGTAGCCAATGAGGCCTACTCCTAATGTAACTTAGTGGTTACCCATTCCTACCTTAAGGCATCTCATAAGACTACTTAAGGTGCATCCTTCACAATCCAAGTCCTTAGGATTTGTTCTATCACTTTTTATACAACATTCCCGATTAGTAAATTAAATACTAATCCATAAATCTTTAAACAGCCAAGCTCCTTAACTCATAGTTATAAGGCTCATTCCTATGGATTTTCAAATCCGTATACGATTTAATCTCAATATCAAAATATCACTTTTATCCATTCATGATTTCTATACATGAAGTAAAAGTATATTTTATCACAAAAATTCATGGTTTATACAATCATTATACCTTCACATTTATTATGCATCATCATACACAAATTCTCATAGATTTGTATGTTATGCATCTTCTATTCACCAACAATGATATTTTCATCTAAGCATTATTAATCATTAATAATCCATGAAAAATCACATTTAATTACTTTAGGTAATCTTACGATATTAACCCAAAGATTATAAGCAATATAGTCAGCCATCCTCACCTTGTGATGTGCTACAATAGTTGCCTTTGTTAAGCCCCTCGATCAATCCCCGTTCTAGGCCGATTAAAGGCAAATTCCTGGACAGTAGCCCCAAAGCCGGGCGGCTTTCACCAAAAGCCGGGCGGCTTTCGTAGTCTGCAACTACGAGCAGCTCCTTTGGAGTGGCGGTTTCCGGCGGTTTCAACTCCTATCGATTCCACGACCCTTCTAAGTTAAATACCACCACTTTATAACAATATTATACACTTTTAAACGTGTATAACTCGTGGTTTAATCCACCATATGATTTCTTAAAATCATACAACAAAACTAGTTAAAAAATATATGTAGAGTTCTTACCTTGAACTCAAACTATTTCTTGCTAGACCTCCTTCCTTTTGCTTCCTCTAAGCTGCTTGTTTGTGTGAGCTATTCCCAGAGATTCTCCACCCTTAGTTTGGTCGAGTGGTTGATAGGGAGTGGGGGGAGATTCCTTTTCTCTCAACACAATTATTTGTGTAGAACAAAAAACATGGGTGTGGGTTTTGTCTCAATGAGACCTCTCACCCACCATGCACGCCCCATCTCACTCTCATTGTCCTTTCCTCACTTATTTGAGGCTAAGGGGCTAGTAAAATATCCTCAAGTGGATGTAGGAAGTCCCTCCCGATTATTCGTGCTATTTTCGGTGGGTCGGGCCAAAATAGCACTCGGGTTGTCCAAATATTTTTATCAACTTCGGTTGGCATTTTATTGGGCTCCTATAATTATTATGATAACCCAACTAAATATTTGGTAGCCCATTCTCATATAATGGACCCGATAAATAAATTAACTAATTGCACATTAATTAAATATGCCAATTAATTACACGAATTTTACTCGCTAGGAAATTCAAGTACATATCAAATTTTGAATTCAAGTACATCCGGGTGCGGTGTCACAAGTTCACCCCCCCTTAACGGGAATTTCGTCCCCGAAATTCACAAATGCTTATTCGAACAGAAATGCATATTGCTCCTTCATTAAGGCTTCCGTTTCCCAAGTTTCTTCTTCAACTCGGTCACTTTTCCATAGGATTTTCACCATTGGAACTTTCTTGCTTCTTAGTTTCTTTACTTGCCTATCAAGTATCCTCACCGGTCGTACGGCGTAATTCAAATCTTCACGTATTTCCACGGGTGGTTTCTCTAACACGTGAGACGGATCCGACACGTATTTCTTTAGCATAGACACGTGGAACACGTTATGTATCTTCTCCAGTTCTGGAGTCAACTGCAATCGGTATGCTACGGCCCCAATTCTTTCAAGAATCATAAATGGCCCTATGTAGCGTGGGTTTAGTTTCCCTCGGCTTTGAAATCGGATGATTCCTTTCCAAGGCGAAACTTTCAAGAATACCTCATCACCCACCTGAAATTCCAAGGCTCTCCGGCGCTTATCGGCATAGCTCTTCTGTCTATCCTGGGCCGCTTTAAGCCTCTCTCGAATTATCTTCACCTTTGACTTGGTGATCTCCACCAATTCCGTGCCCTCGAGCTTGGCCATGCCAACCTCATCCCAACACAACGGTGTACGACATTTCCTCCCATACAATGCTTCGTATGGAGGCATGCCGATGCTTGCCTGATAACTGTTGTTATAGGCAAACTCAACAAGTGCTAAATGGTTGTCCCAACTTCCTTGGAACTCCAAAGCACAAGCCCTCAACATATCCTCTAAAATCTGAATAACCCTCTCGGATTGCCCATCTGTCTGAGGATGAAAAGCAGTACTGAACTTCAACTTCGTTCCCATGGACTCTTGGAACTTCGGCCAAAATCGTGATGTGAATCGTGGATCCCTGTCGGATACAATGGTTATAGGAACCCCATGTAGCCTCACGATCTCATCCACATACAATTTGGCTAACCTCTCAAGCGCATAGGTAGTGTTGATAGGTAGAAAATGTGCACTCTTCGTGAGCCTATCAACCACAACCCATACGGCATCATAGTTCCTCACAGTCCGAGGTAGCCCTACCACAAAGTCCATAGTCACGTGCTCCCATTTCCACTCTGGAACGGATAGCGGCTGTAGTAACCCAGCTGGATGCTGATGCTCTGCCTTAACCTGCTGACAAGTAAGGCATCGACTGATGTACTCAGCTATTTCCCTCTTCATGCCTGACCACCAGTAACTCTCTTTCAAGTCACGGTACATCTTCGTGCCCCCTGGGTGCATGGCATAGGCCGATGAATGAGCTTCCTCTAAGATGGACTTCCGGAGCTCACCATCTGCCGGTACACACACTCGGTCACGAAATAATAAGAGACCGTCGTCTCTTTCCCTGAAGTCCTCCACCGGTCCCGCTTGCATGCGCTCCCGGATCTTCATAATTTCTTCGTCAGTTTCCTGACCCTTCTTGATCTCATCAAGCAAAGTAGGTCTCACCTCAAACCGTGCCAACAAGGCACCATTGCTAGATACCTCCAGTTGGGCTCTTAATGCCCTCAAATTTGCTATCAATGCCCCAGATGAGCTCTTCCGGCTCAAGGCATCTGCCACCACATTGGCCTTGCCTGGATGGTACTCAATCACCAGGTGGTAGTCTTTTATCAACTCCATCCACCGTCTCTGCCTCATGTTTAACTCTTTCTGAGTAAACACGTACTTCAAGCTCTTGTGGTCAGTGTATATGTGGCATGTCTCCCCGTAGAGATAATGTCTCCATATCTTGAGTGCAAACACCACTGCCCCGAGCTCTAAATCATGAGTAGGATAATTTACCTCATGCTTCTTCAACTGTCGTGAAGCATAGGCAATTACCCTCCCCATTTGCATCAACACACATCCAAACCCTTGGATGCTAGCATCACTATAGACATCGTACCCCATACCCTGTTTGGGTAGGGCAAGTACCGGTGCCTCGGTCAATCTCTTCTTTAATTCCGTGAATCCCTTCTCACATTTGTCATCCCATGCAAACTTAGCTCCTTTTTGAGTGAGCTTCGTCAATGGCGATGCCAAAACGGAGAACTTCTCCACAAACTTTCTGTAGTAGCCTGCCAATCCAAGGAAACTACGAATTTCCTTGACATTCTTTGGCCTCTCCCATTCGGTAATGGCTTCTATCTTCTTGTTATCCACAGCAATTCCCGATCCCGAAACCACATGCCCGAGAAAGCCAATCTCCTTAAGCCAAAATTCACATTTAGAAAACTTGGCATAGAGTTGCTTCTCCCGTAGCGTCTCAAGGACGAGTATCAGGTGCTCCTCATGCTCTTCCTCGCTTTTTGAGTAGATCAAGATGTCATCTATGAACACTATCACGAATCGGTCCAAGTATTTGTGGAATACTCGGTTCATCAAGTCCATGAATGCCGCCGGGGCGTTTGTTAACCCAAACGACATAACAAGGAACTCAAAATGTCCATACCTAGTGCGGAAGGCACTCTTCGGTATGTCATCCTCTTTGATCTTCAATTGATGGTACCCCGACCTCAAGTCAATCTTCGAGAACACAGTTGCTCCTCGTAGTTGGTCAAACAAGTCATCAATCCTAGGCAAAGGATACCTATTCTTGATTGTGACCTTGTTCAGTTGACGATAGTCAATGCACATTCGAAGTGTCCCATCTTTCTTTTTCACGAAAAGAACCGGTGCTCCCCACGGGGAGTGGCTTGGTCTAATGAAACCGTTATCCAAAAGCTCTTGCAATTGGGTTTTTAACTCGTTAAGTTCTGCGGGTGCCATTCGGTATGGCGGTATGGAGATTGGTTTGGTGCCGGGCTCGACCTCGATCACAAATTGAATCTCCCTATCGGGTGGAAGTCCCGGTAAGTCCTTTGGAAAGACATCCGGATACTTGCATACCACCCTCACATCATCAATGCTCGTCTCTTCTTTTGTTTTGTCTACCACGTATGCTAGATATGCGTGGCAACCCTTTCTCATCATACTCCTAGCTCTCACGGCGGATATGATACAACTATTGGATTTGGCCCGATCCCCCTCGAAGCGTAAGGTTACCCCTTCATCGCCTTCGAGTTCAAGTATCTTTGTGTAGCAATCGACCCTAGCATGATGTTTCTCAAGCCAATCCATCCCCAGGATTGCATCGAATTCAATCATACTCAGCGGTACGAAATTACACGTCAAGTTTTGGCCCTCCACTTCCACCTCACACGATGGATAGTGGCTATCTCTCTCGATGTCTTCCCCTAGAGGTGTGGATACCAATAGGGCTTGAGCCATCGGTACAAGTGGTTCTTTGAATCCCCCGGCAAACGCCTCACTCACGAATGATCGTTGCGCCCCGGTGTCAATGAGGATTCTTGCGTCTCTCCCGTTAATCTTTAGTGTTCCTACATTCATAAGCAATGTGAGACACACTCCCCACTTATTAGACTCATTTCTTAGGTAAAAGAGTACCCCGGCTATGGTTTGGATGATCGTCATCTAACGCCCCATCCCGATTCCATCCCGGTTCCCACCCAAAAACCAACACCGTGCACCAATAGGTGAAAGCCGGCCGCTTTTCGTGAAAGCCGGCCGGTTTTCGTACCTTGGCCTTCGGCTCGGAATGGCTGGTTACGTAAGCCGGCCGGTTTTCGCCAAAGCCGGCCGGTTTTCTGTCGCCGAAAGAATTCCCAATTTTAATTCCTAAAAGCCGGCCGGTTCTTACGAATGCCGGCCGGTTTTCGTTAACAGCGCCTCACACCGGAAATGCCTGAACACAAGCCGGCCGGTTTTTACGAAACTCGGCCGGTTTTCCTCCGCCGAATGATTTTAACAAAAATCCTTTACGAAAGCCGGGCGGCTTTCGTCAACGTCGGGCGGCTTATGGTCGCCGTAGGATTTATGTAATAAATCATAGACAAACGTCGGGCGACGTTCGTCAAAGCCGGGCGGCTTTCGCCCCAGGCAGATATCTGTCCACTTCTTTGAACTTTAAACAGGCTGGGTAGGCCATATAACTTATACATTTCAACATTTATATTGTTTACAAGGAAATAACATCAAAGGTTCAAGAATTTACCCGCGACGGAGTCCGGGTTAGCACGTGCATCGGCTTCCGTAATCGCATAGACCCTCGCTTGGGTCCTCCCTTGATTCACGGACGGTGCATTACTTGTGCTAGCTCCACCGTGCCCCGTGTTTGCGTGAGGTGCCGCTGTCCGGTTCCTGCTCATCGTGGTCCCACCACTCGGCCCGGCACTCACGGCTCGCCCAAGTTGCGGGCAACTTGACCTCATATGCTCCGTGTCACCACATTGATAGCACCTCGGGGGATCACGACACTTGCCCACGTGGTTTCTCTTGCAATTCTTGCATTTGGGCGCTGTGGAGGCTTGTGATCCCGAGTGTTGTCCACTCATTCCCGGGTTTCCTCTCGATGGCGGTGCAGGGGTTCTAAAAGAGCTCCCTCCCCCGTGGTTCCCCTTCTTATTGGAACCTTGGGAGCCTTGGTTCTCCCATTTTCTCTTCTTTGCCTCCTCGGCATTCCTCCGCTTTCTTTCTTCCCATTCTTTCTCCCCCTTCAAGCCTTGCTCAACAACTTGACTAAACGTCATATTAGGCAATTGTGTTGCCCTCTCGCGTATGTCAAGGTCCAAGGCATCCCAGAAGTGGTTCACCATCCGGTTCTCATCACATATGTACTCCGGAATGAACTCGGCAAGCTCCCTGAACTTATGCTCGAGTTGCCTCACGGTATACTTGCCTCCTTGGGTCAAGTTGGTGTATTCCCTCCTCTTCAAGTTCACCTCGAAGTCGGAGTAGTATTGGTTAAAGAATTCTTGACGGAAGTTCTCCCAAGTGACTGCCTCACCATACTTCCCCTTGACGCCGTCCCACCACGTGGACGCCATTCCCTCTAGCAACCTCGTTGCCACTCTCAACTTCATGATCGGCGGCAGCTCCATGTCAAGAGCCGCTTCGTTGAATCTCTTGATCCACTCGGCCGCAATGGAGATGTCTCCCGTTCCATCAAACGGTTTACACCCCAAGTCTCTTGCCTCCTTGAGGTACTTTGAGATCCTTATTATCGGGACCTCGGTACCTCGATCATTCCGGGACTCTACATGTCCCCTAGAACCCACACGACTTCCTCCCCTGGAAGTCCCTCCCAAAGCACGCCTTGCCCGGCGTCTTTGGCGATCCTGTTGGTATTGACGGAGTAGCTCCTCCATCCTTTCTAGAGCGTCATCATCGTCGCTCTCATCATCATCATATTCCCCATCATATGGGGTCTCAACCGGCTCGGTTCCCGGTTGATACGTCGAATCCTCCTCGGAATCGTATTGCTCATCAATAGTCTCAACATGGCCGTCACTCACCGTCAATGAGTGACCTGCACGGCCCTGCCCACGAGACGCCCTCGACGCCCCTCGACTGCCACGGTGGGATCCTCCCGGTGCCTGGCCAGTCGGGTTTCTTCGAGTGACTTTACCGGTACGTTCCATTTCTGAAAGAGATAGAGATTGAGTCATTAGACCCGTATCAAATGTCAAATGACGGATAGGCACTTAAAGACATCCCTTGGCTCAAATCGCCGCCATGCCAATTGTTAAGGGTACCATCTTAACAATTAGAGACCTTGCAACTCAAGTACCAAAAGTTCTATAAGTACAAAACTTTATGCTCATGGTTTTCAAAATCATTTTCAAAAAGGATTTTGAAGCTTCATTATGAAGTTTACGGACTAAGGCTCTGATACCAATTAAATTGTCACGCCCCGGACCTACCGGACACGTCAACAACCCGCCGTACAGTACGGATAGTCAACCGCGGTCCAACTCATCCATACTATACAAGGCGTCTTGAATACCATTCACAATAGTACATCCATAAACAATCACAATGTAAAACATTTAATTTAAGCAGCGGAAACATTAATATAAATATCCGAGCCACACGTGGCAAACACGGGCATACAAGCCCAAATAAATATTCAAAATAATATCCATGAGCAATATTTAAATGTTTTCAAAACAGGAACGGAAGAAGCACGAACCACGTCTCCTCCCTTGAATCTCCCCGAAGCAACGGCGGCGGTAGCAACCTTCAAGTCCTACCTGAAACTGTGAGGTGGCCTCCCCCGTGAAGGGGAGGTCAGTACTTGGAAGCATTTGACAAGTACAATGACAACTATACTAAGTATAATCAAAGTTTCAATTTCCAAGACCCTCAAATAGGATGATAATATAATATAGGTCATAACCCGTGGTTACCCTCTTTGAAAATATACTTACTTTATATATAAAGTCAAGTAGTCGGCCCGAAGACCCATGTTTCCTTTGAAAACGTTCAACCCTTTCCCCGTGACTTCAAGTCACGCCCATCTATATTTATTTACCATGCTAGAGGCTTCCTCTAGTCATGTTTTGCCGTGCTAGAGGCTTACTCTAGTCACTAAATTCGGTGTTAGAGGCTTCCTCTAATCACCTTACATACTTTGTGCTGGAGGCTTCCTCCAGTCACATTACATTATGCTA
Source organism: Cuscuta epithymum (assembly GCA_945859915.1). NCBI lineage: Eukaryota > Viridiplantae > Streptophyta > Magnoliopsida > Solanales > Convolvulaceae > Cuscuta > Cuscuta epithymum. Next base: position 4,648,915 of record CAMAPF010000942.1, read on the forward strand.
GAGGCTTCCTCTAGTCATCCTACACGAATGCTGGAGGCTTCCTCCAGTCATTCTTCGTCGTGCTAGAGGCTTCCTCTAGTCACGATACTAGTTTGTCCTACACGAATGCTGGAGGCTTCCTCCAGTCATTCTTCATCGTGCTAGAGGCTTCCTCTAGTCACGATACTAACTCACTAGCAAATTCTATGCCTAGAGTTCCTCAATCTTGAGTAGCCAATGAGGCCTACTCCTAATGTAACTTAGTGGTTACCCATTCCTACCTTAAGGCATCTCATAAGACTACTTAAGGTGCATCCTTCACAATCCAAGTCCTTAGGATTTGTTCTATCACTTTTTATACAACATTCCCGATTAGTAAATTAAATACTAATCCATAAATCTTTAAACAGCCAAGCTCCTTAACTCATAGTTATAAGGCTCATTCCTATGGATTTTCAAATCCGTATACGATTTAATCTCAATATCAAAATATCACTTTTATCCATTCATGATTTCTATACATGAAGTAAAAGTATATTTTATCACAAAAATTCATGGTTTATACAATCATTATACCTTCACATTTATTATGCATCATCATACACAAATTCTCATAGATTTGTATGTTATGCATCTTCTATTCACCAACAATGATATTTTCATCTAAGCATTATTAATCATTAATAATCCATGAAAAATCACATTTAATTACTTTAGGTAATCTTACGATATTAACCCAAAGATTATAAGCAATATAGTCAGCCATCCTCACCTTGTGATGTGCTACAATAGTTGCCTTTGTTAAGCCCCTCGATCAATCCCCGTTCTAGGCCGATTAAAGGCAAATTCCTGGACAGTAGCCCCAAAGCCGGGCGGCTTTCACCAAAAGCCGGGCGGCTTTCGTAGTCTGCAACTACGAGCAGCTCCTTTGGAGTGGCGGTTTCCGGCGGTTTCAACTCCTATCGATTCCACGACCCTTCTAAGTTAAATACCACCACTTTATAACAATATTATACACTTTTAAACGTGTATAACTCGTGGTTTAATCCACCATATGATTTCTTAAAATCATACAACAAAACTAGTTAAAAAATATATGTAGAGTTCTTACCTTGAACTCAAACTATTTCTTGCTAGACCTCCTTCCTTTTGCTTCCTCTAAGCTGCTTGTTTGTGTGAGCTATTCCCAGAGATTCTCCACCCTTAGTTTGGTCGAGTGGTTGATAGGGAGTGGGGGGAGATTCCTTTTCTCTCAACACAATTATTTGTGTAGAACAAAAAACATGGGTGTGGGTTTTGTCTCAATGAGACCTCTCACCCACCATGCACGCCCCATCTCACTCTCATTGTCCTTTCCTCACTTATTTGAGGCTAAGGGGCTAGTAAAATATCCTCAAGTGGATGTAGGAAGTCCCTCCCGATTATTCGTGCTATTTTCGGTGGGTCGGGCCAAAATAGCACTCGGGTTGTCCAAATATTTTTATCAACTTCGGTTGGCATTTTATTGGGCTCCTATAATTATTATGATAACCCAACTAAATATTTGGTAGCCCATTCTCATATAATGGACCCGATAAATAAATTAACTAATTGCACATTAATTAAATATGCCAATTAATTACACGAATTTTACTCGCTAGGAAATTCAAGTACATATCAAATTTTGAATTCAAGTACATCCGGGTGCGGTGTCACACCATGCCCTCGAGAAAGCCGGCAAAACGCTCACGGCCAAACCCGAGGGCTCTGAGAAGCTGATGACAATAAAGGCTGCCACCCTCCCGGAGGAATTGTATCTGTTAGGCTTCCGGAGGTATAGGCTGATGGGAGAGAAGGATGAGAGATACCCATTAATCGACTAGGTCTATCAAAGTGCCGGAGGTTGCTGCCGAGGGCCCTCTTTTTTTTGTACTTGGCATATTTTTGCTATGTTGTGAATCTAACACTTCTTTGTTTTTGCAGGTGTTTCCATGGATCTGAAGGCCATTACTGCTGTAACACCGCCCCCAAGTAATTGTACTTTATCAAATTATGTTTTGAACCCTGAGAAATGAATAAACGCATTTTACGTGATTGTAAATTTTTATCATTTCTTTTACGTGAATAGTAAAATTCACGTGGGGCCCACACCAGAAGTGGGGGGCCGCCTGATATTATCGGGACCACATATTATATTCGTTTGGGTCAAGATAATATGTGTATAATGGTGGATATCCTTGTTGAGCCATAGAGATTATGTGAGTAACCATTTGGGCATATAAAGCCCATTTGTCGGTACCGAAGTACTAACAGATAAAAACCATAATGAATTATGGAGACCATTAAATTAAAAGTTGGGGAATATACGTTCATACTAATACCCAATAATAATTGGAAGAATGATAGATATTTCATTTGACCCGATAAAATGAAATGTAGTTAAGACAGTCCGAAAAATACAACTTTCGGGACCAAATGTACGCCCGAGGACACAAAGGGATGACCACTCACATGAGTGGGGGCCACCCCACGTTTTTAGTCTTGCATGAGGAAGGGAGAGCCGAATTGAAAGCAAAGAAATAGGGAGGAAATGATGTGGAGACAAAGTGAGAGAGGGAAGGGTCCCCTCCATCACATTATTTGGCCAAAAATGCCAAAAAGAACACCTCCTCACCCATTGGCTCCATTATTTCGGCCAGGCCTTCCCCAAGGGAGAGAGAAGCTCTTGAAGACACACCTCCATAGTTCCAGCCGTGCCCAAGGAAGAAGAGAGCTCAAGGAAGAGGATTAAAGGCGAAGAAGTGAGGAAAAGCTTGGGGAAATAAGGTAATGATCCCACAAATCCTTTTTCCTTTCTTTAATCTTCCAATATGATTATGTAATCATATTTCATACCCATAGAACTGTTCTGCACATTAGATGTGAAGAATGAGGGGTTGGAAGGTGGGTTCATATCCAAAACGGATTTAGAGGACGAAGTTGACCGGTTCGTCGGAAAATAACCTTTTAGAGGTTATTTGTGTTAATATGGGTTTTATGATGATAAAACCTTGTTATTAACTTGTATAAGGTATTTCAAGAACTTTCACGGAGTCGAAAGGGTCGCCGAAGTTGTCGCCGGAGTTCGTTAAAGTTCATCGGAGTTTCGCCGGAGCTCAACAAGAAAGGCCAGAACTCCATAAGCTTCACTAAGGTGAGAAGACGGCTAGATGCTTTATAACTTGCGAGAGGCATGAGATTACCTAAATTAACCAAGAATATGTTTTATGAATTGATTAATGGTATTAAAGCATGTGCTAAGTCATGTTAAAGAATATAACAATGTTGAAAAGCATGATATGTATGTTTGATTAGTGAAGATATTATAAGTTGATGTGCATGATGTTTCAAGGGCCCAAATAGGTATTTTTGGATTAAGGACGTCAATAAGTACATGCATGTAAAATTTCACGGTAATCGGGCTTCGTTTGGGCGGTCAACGGGCGTTGACCGCCAAGTCAACTGTTGTACCCGACCGGGTATCAACTGAAAATAGCCCCAGGGGGCTACTGCCTCCTATACCCGACCGAGTATAGGTAGGTACTCGACCGAGTATTGGGTTTTACACCCAATAGTCAGTTTTGAACGAGTATAACGAGGGCCGTTCGGGTGGGACCCGCCCATGTTGAGTATCAAGGATTATTATATGACTATAGGACTAGGTATTGTCAATAGTTAAGGTAATGAAAGGTTAGCCATATCCAGGTTAGGGTTTAGTAAGGAATAAGGTTGAGGTTGAGTATCCTCGGGACGGTAAATGATCCTAAAACTCGGTTGAGGTTGAGTATCCTCGGGACGGTAAATGATCCTAAAACTTGGTTGAGGTTGAGTATCCTCGGGACGGTAAATGATCCCAAAAATCGGTTGAGGTTGAGTATCATCGGGATGGTAAATGATCCCAAACTCGGTTGAGGTTGAGTATCCTCGGGACGGTAAATGATCTTAAAACTCGGTAGGACATTATGAATGTAGAATGTAGCTTGTGAGCTAGGCATTCGGGAATGGATGGGAAAGGTCGGGTAAGTACCTTATCTCTAAAAGACTCTTTAAATGAAAAGGACATACGGGTCAAGTATTTTACAAGTATATATATACGGTATGTATCATCTTGTGGATGGGGTAACAATGGTTACATCTATACATATATGTATCACCCTATTTTTGGGTCTCGTGTCTGAAACATTATTTATTCCTCATATAGCCTGCTTGTCACTAGTACTTTCTATGGAGTACTGACCCCTTCGGGGACCTCACATTTTTTCAGGTTAAGGCTAGAGTCCAATTTCTGCACCTTTTGCTTAGGGTGATCATTAAAATAAGGAAGACGTGGTTCGTGCTTCCACTCTTATTGAAACTATGTAATTGCTCATGGATATTTAATCAATGTTTTCTATTAGACTATTGAAGGGCCCGCGTGCTCATGTTTGCCACTTGTGGCTAACTATCAAACATATTTTATTTCCGCATTTGTTTGACTAATAGATATTGATGTTGATTGTATGGGTTTACTAATCGGTTTGGCAATAGAATCTATCGAACTACGTTGTTCTTATTGGGTTGTACGGCGGTTGTCTACGTGGTACGGATGCGGTCCGGGGGGGTGACAACTGCCTTGAGGAACAAGCTCGAGAAGGAGCAAAAGAAAAAGAAGTCTTGCAACCAAAAACCAGTTGACGCCTTCTTCAAGAAAGACGATGCTGCCCAGGCTGCTGAGGGCACTGGGACCTCGAAGGGTGCTGGGGGAGGCGCTGAAGGCCCTCAGGCTGAAGAGGCCATTAAAAAGAGAGCGGGCAAGGGCCAAGCGCCTCCGGAAAAGAAGAGGCTGAAGAAGGGGGCTGTCGAGAAGAAGGATGCCCCCGTAGTGATCATTGAAGAGCTATCACCTTCCAAGGCCCCAGTTTCTACTCCCCCTCTGTTGGGCCGCGGGTATGCGGTGCCAGCAATTGTCCAGCCTGCCGGTGCAATCGAACCGCGTGGCGCTTCACATGTGCTATAAAGGGGGAGGAGCGTGCTACACTATCAGCGATTGCTTTTAGTGTATCGGTAAGCGCCACGATCCACACCCTCGCTCCCCTTGATTCCTGCCACTGAAGCGGTGTGGCCCCGGGAGGACGTGTAGTTCTCCATTAGGAAGGGGACTGCCATCGCGCACGACACCTTGGACCCGAAGGAGTTCCTGAATGGTGCCACTCCCCCGTTGGATAGATGGCCGGTACGAAGATGAGGCCCTCAACTCCAAGCTCCTCCAGGCCTCCGTTACTGTAAGTGTTCGAAGCCCTTTTCCTTTTGGTAAATTCGCCTTAGTGTTTTTTCTTTTGCCTTATCTGATCCTTGGTGCTTTTTGGTATGTTTGCAGGCTAGTGTGGTCCTCGGGGAGCACATCCGGAGGGTGGAGCAAATGCGCCTTCAGAAGGCGCAATCCGACGAGGCCCTCAAGAAGGTATTTTCGGAAGAAAATTAGATCACCCCGGGAATATGAGATAACCTAAGGCATGGAAGGGTTTAACATTCCCCTCCATATTACATTCCTGGGAATGTAACTTTTCCGATTTTTATTCAAACCCGTGAACCAAACAAGGGTATCTAACATTCTGTGCATCACATTTTGTCCTTGATTACCTCCAACCAAACGGGCAGAAGGAAAACTTTATCCATGGTAGAGTACCACTTCACGGTACTCCTGATTTACGGTAGAGTACCACTACTTCACGGTACTCCCGAGTACAACTCCACGTTACTCCTCTTCATCTCAGCTTCACACACATACCCAGAACATCATCCAAAACTATATTGTTACATCCCGAGTTCATACAATTGTATATACTCCGTAGTAAGCATTTTAACATATTAAAATCCTCTGTTCATACTTAGAGGTAATCGTATATAAGATCCAAAAGTTAAGGGGTATAAAGCTGTCCTCCCACCTAAAAAATGACGTGAATCCCGGCCTCTATAGACGTGATGAATCCTCCTCCAAGCTTGAGCTCTTCTCACTGGTCTTTTTCGTCTTGGAACGAACGAGAATGGTGAAGGAGAGAAGAAGTTCACGCAAGAAGCAAAACTCTTGTAGACTAAAATGCTATTGCTCCGTAAAGGGGTTGGTCGGTGCACCCCATCATTACTAAATGTAACCGTTGGGAGACTAATTTACCCTTCAATCTTTAATTAAACTTGCTAAGTGAAGCTTCACAGTTCACACCAATCACACGTGACACCCTATTGAATTTCAATCAATTTTAAAATTAACTTGGTTTGGTGCCAAGATTTGAACAATTGTTTTAAAATATCCTCGAACAATTTTAAAATTGACAGCCTTGTTTGCAAATGTTTTTGCTTTAAAAAAGCATTTTTTGAAGTGATTTACAAAAAGTGATTAATAGTAAAAGTTGACAGCGTTTGATAAAAAAGTGATTTTGAAAACTAAAAGTTGATAGTGTTTGGTAAAATATGTGTTTTTTTGTGTAATAGAAAAAGTAAAAAGCTGTTTTAAGCCAAAAGCTGGGAAACACTTTTTTTAAGTAGAAGTTGTCACTTGAAAACACTAATTTTATTTTTTTCAAGCCAAAAGGCGAGAAACATTTTTTTAGCTTTTGCAATTAAAAACATCTCAACAAAACTAAAAAAAGACAAAAAGCGCTTCTGGGATCGGAAAAATCTCAATTAAAAGGATCACATATATATACTGTCATATCGTAGTTAGATGATAATATAGAATAAAGACAACATTATTATTCAATATAAAGGTAAATGAAAAAGACAAACTTAATAAAACACATGAAAAGAAGAATTGAGATACGAATAGTGGGACAAATGAATACCTCATACCTCTGAAAATCAAGAGTACTATTTTTTTATAGATAATTTTCATATTCAAGATGTAATGATACCAAGATTCTAAAAAATTTATAAGAGTATTAATAATGAGTTCCACGAACCGCGGGTACAGGAACCACGGGTCGGGATGGATAATGCGGGCTCGAGGCAGGTTAGGGTCAGGTCCTAGTTTTGGAAAATCCAAACAGGACGGGACGATTCCTAAAAAAATTAGAAACAGTATAGGTATTACAATTTGAAAAAACGGGTACTCGGACCGACCCGCTTTAAAATATTTTTTTTAAAAAGTATATTATGTCCACTATAATTTACTAACAACATCCCAAAAAAATTATTTTCATGAATTATTAAAAAGAGTTTCTAAATTCATATAAACTTCTAAATTACTATTCCCATTTTTGTTTCCAAATGCATTAATGATTTTACTTTTTTAAACAAAGACTCTTGTTCAATAAAGCGTGACATATTTATTTTACTACATTTTGAGATTGATTAAGCTTTAAATTGTTTTCTTAAACATATAAGTATATTGGCTAGTCTAATTTCTTATGACTTTGTGATGCTATCTTTTTAGTTTATGAACGATGATATCTTATTTTTTACATTTCAAAGTTTGATGTTATTTAATTTGTTCAGTTGTATGCTATTTAATTTATACATTTGTGGTTAGATATTTTTCAACTAACTCAAAACTTTCTTTTATATACCCCGTATTTATTTTGAATTGAATTGAATTGGTGGTAGTTGAATTGATGGTAGTTGGAAAGTGTAATCCTAATTATATTAGGAATTTGAGTATATTTGATGATAGTTACGTTATTTTTAGAAACATGTTACACAAAATTTTAGGAAATATGAAAACCTATTTTTATTTAAGAATCAATAAGAAGAATGAACGGATTACCTAGCTCCGTAATTACAGGAGTGTTTGGATTTGCTTAAAAAAAGCGCTTTTCAGCTTTTGGCTTAAAAAAAGTTGAAAAGAGTGTTTTCAAATGACAGCTTCTGCTTAAATTAATCACTTAAAAGCTAAAAGCTGGAAGCAGGTAGAAGGGTGCTTTAAACTGCTTCTCACTTTTTCTATTACACAAAAAGTACTTATTTTACCAAACACTACCAACTTTTACTTTTCCAGAATCACTTTTTTCTCAAACACTACCAACTTTTACTATTAATCACTTTTCCCAAAATCACTTTAAAAAATCAGTTTTTTAAAGTTGAAGCAATTGCAAACACTCCCTACGTATACGTTAGTGACTTTAAAAAGTAGCGGACTGCGTCTAAGGACATACTTGTCCAGCCATGACATAAAAGTGGTGCGCTGACTCGCTGAGCAAGTTTGGAGGCGCGCGGAGCAGAGCCACTCCGTAAATGTCTAGCTAGCCGTCTAGGTATATGTCCAGGTCTAGGTTTTCTTTTAGGCTTAACCTTTAATATATCTAATAAATGGGCTTTAGGCCCTTATCTCATTTATTTATCCAACCTTCTAATTTCTACTCCCTCCGTCCCTAATAACTTTGCCAAATTTGATCGGCACGTAGATTAATAAAGTAAAAAATGTGTGGTTGAGGTTTGTGCAGAGGAGAGAGAATTAACTGGAACCACAAATTCTTTACTTAAATGGGAAAGTGGCAAAGTTAATGGGACATCCAAAAAAGGAAACTTGGCAAAGTTATAAGGGACGGAGGGAGTATCTCTTTTAACTTTAAAGACACATCCAGACCTCGATCAGGGGCGTATCTAGGGGTGGCCAACCCTAGCCCGGTTCAGCCCAAATTTAAAAAATGTCTGTATTTTTAATATAAAACATTTAGTAAAATTTTTTTCAAAAATATTCTTTGTACTGATCCAGTGCTCTGGCTCCACCCCTGAGTCCCTGACCCCGATAAATATAATATGTAGAACCGGGACATTTCGGATGGCTCCCGTGCCCCGATGTGGGTCCCATGTATAAATTTAATACTTATTAAATTTAAACAACCAGGATAAATTGCTCACATTTATTCATAACACTGCAAAATTTATTAATTGGAGATAATTTATATCTGGGGGATGGTGTCACGGTTCAGTTCAGTTTTTTAAACATAGACTAAGAGCTTCTGAGACTACATCTCTCTAGGGTGTATTTCCACCACTGGGGTTTTCTTCTCCGTTGTCGATTATTTCGAGGAGTGGCCGTCTTCCCTACACCTGTTAGTTTTTTTTGTTCCACCGATCGAGCTTCCTTCGTATGGCTGAGTTTTTCGTGGAACGAGAGTTTCGTGCGGCTTTCCTCTTTGGAGTTTCGGAACGTGAGTGGAACGCAAGGGCGGTGGGGTGCGGCTTGGATTTTTGTGGGCGAAGAATCACAAAGTGTTGGGTTAATGGACCAAATGGAGGGTCGACCCATTCACCCCCTCATTCGGACGAACGTCCAGCCCAACAAGGTAGCCCACCCCGACGAACGTCTAGGCGGGATAATGGTGAATCAAACCCACAGGCAAACACAGTGGCGACGAACGTCTCCACCCAAAACCGCAGCCACGTGATGCCAATCCAGTCTATGTGACAAATCCTCTAAGGGCCAGGATACGAACGGCCCACAACCCTTTGCAGTATCATCAGGAGCAGGCCCCCAGCCCAGATGGACGTCCGTCTCCACAAGTTAGGCGGGAAACCCAGATTCTGGCGGGAAGCGCATTTAATGCTGAAGATTTGGTGGTTGGGACACCAGCCACACACAGCCCTCCACGTCAGCATAGCCAACTACCCATTGGTGGTATAAATAGCAGCATTTATTTCATTGTAAAGGGTTGGCAACTTACTGTTCCTAGCACTCTAGCTTTTACCTTATTACTCACAGCTCTTTTACTGCAGGATAAAACGAACGGCCTTCGGCCTTAGCAAAAGTATTGTATCGGGGCGTTATTTACCATTAATAATATCCGGTCCTTTACTGCTTCCTTATTCCCTTAGTCCATCTTATTTGCTTGTTGGGTCAGATTATTCATACACCACTCCACTCGAAACCTAAGGCTTACGTGTTGGACCCAAAGGTTGAAGGAATAAACCTCAACACAAAGCAACATGATAGAATTTTCTTCTGCACCCCGGACATGGATGTCAATGGCAAATTTCAAGGAGCTAATTGGCGAGAGCAAATTGGCGAGCGCAAGAAGAACAAGCTGTCTAACGAATTTTCCAGGGGTTGAAATTCTATTCTACCATACTACAACAGCTTGCCCTCCTCTGGATACACCTCTGTGCGAGGAAGCAATTTGGGGAAGGCTTTTATTTCTGTAATATTTTTCCTTTCGTAATACTTATTTTTATTTCAGTTCGAGCAGATGTAGTTAGAGTATTTTGATTTTTGAAGAACTTTTGATAGGCAATACTTCATTTTCGACCATTTTAGGCTTCTTCTTGTCCGTTTTGTGTCCAACGAGTCAGGTTGCATTGTATCGATGACTGACACTAAGTCTATTCTTAGTACGATCGAATCTGTAATAGTTGTCTGAATTTTGTCTTGCGTCTTTGCTGTATATTAATGAAAAGCTATTTTGATGATAAAAAAATATAGACTAACATACCGTCATATCGAAATCCAAGCCAATAATTTCTTTAAAATTACAAAAATTACTAGAAGCACAATATTAACTCAAGTATATATGACTTTATATCTATTTTGTTATTGGTTATTAGTTCTTACTTTTTAATTTGAATTTGAAATTTTAATTAATAATCTATATAGCCGTTGAAGTGTTTAGTGGAATACTTGTTCGTTAAATTCCATTTTTCTAACTTTATTAGATCATTTCGTAAATAATGTATATAATTTTATTTCCACACTAAACTTGAAATTTTAAAAAATAGACCAGGGACCAGATGGGGACCGAGAATGACTAGTCGATCGGAATCGGCCCAGAACCAGAAATTTAGGGTACCGGTCTCGGTCCGGTCCTCCCCGGGTACCGAACTGGGTCCATACCTTCCCTAGCTATACTAATTTTGATCTCTTACGAACAAATATACCAATCATAAATTTCTATTTTTAAGTGATTATTATTCATCATCATATAATATATAATACTCCCTCTGTCCTAATATAAAAGACACACTTTTCTTTTCGGGCCATCCCAATGTGAAAGGCACATTTTCCTTGTTGGCACACAAAACAGTGCCAAACAGTGTCCAAACAATGCCAAACAGTGTCTAAACAGTGCCAAACAGTGTTCACCCTAAAAATGTGTGGAAACACAAATGTGCCTTTTATATTGGGACGGAAGGAGTATACTTTAAGTCCATATTATTTTTTCGAACAATTTTGTTTAGTTAGCCCACATGTCCTATTTGTAAGATGGTATGTTAGTCTATGTTTAGTTAGCCCGTGCATAGATCCCTGATGAGATGTCTAACATATATGCAAGTTTTCAATTACTCAATTAAACTCCAGTAAATTTTTACCTTTTCACTTTATCCTTTTATCTGTCATTTCATTTTTTAGACTCATACTCTTTAGTTGATTTTTGGATGTTAAAATTGCAAATTAAAATAACCACTTGATCATTTTTCCCGCATCAAATCTAAATGTATCTTATATTATCTTGTGTATTCTTTATAAAAGCATGCACATTGTTTGTTATTGTGAAAATTAAATTAGTTTAAATCACTCGGTTTTACACCACAAAATAATACGGAGTATTTAGAGACCGTTTGGTAGCACGAAAATCAGCTGATTTGGCTGTTTCTGCTGAAATTTATGAAGTTCTGACTGAAGTGGCTGCATTGGCTGATTCTGCTGATTTAAGTAAAAAATATTTTTAAAATATATTTCATTAATAAAATACAGAAAAAAATTTATGTAAAAATAGTTAAAATGGTCATCTACAGTAACTTCTGCCAATACAGCCAGAAAAGTAACTCCAACCTTACTTTTTCTGCTTATTACACAATTCAGCGCGCGAAAGCAAACGTTACGTGTTTGGTGAAAAAGCTGGCTGATAAGCCGAAAAACAGTGGTTCCAAACGGCCTCTTAGTTTTTTATAATGACAAGAATCTATTTGGAGTCTAAAATTATGGTAAGAGATATGATTTAATTTTTAAGTTGGAGTTGTCTTTACCAAATCTATTTCCAAGGGACAACGGTCTTTCTAGGGTAATCCCTAGCTGGTGATTTCCGGTAGCTGGTTGCTTGTGCCGGTGGTGTCAAAACCTTGTTTGCTTGTTTGTAATATGAGTATTTTGAGTTGGAATTGTAGAGGACTCGATAATCCGGCCACTAAGCAGTGTATGGCCGACCTTGTGACGGAGTACATGCCTTCTATTGTTTTCTTAATGGAGACGAAGGTTCGTTGTCAGAGGGTGAAAGGAATCTTGCGCAGCCAAGGTTTTTACGAAGCATGTGGCTCGGACAGTCTGGGGCTAAGCGGAGGACTGATCTTGGCATGGAAAGCTGATGTTGAACTGATATTACACCGAACTGGTGACACCTTTATTGACTGTAATGTGGTAATCAAGGCGGATGGCTCTTCGTGGAGGTTGACGGGTTTCTACGGTCAACCAGACTCTAGGAGGAAGAGAGAGTCTTGGGATTTGATGGAAGAACTGGTTGAGGCACGAGGGGGGCCATGGATGATGATTGGGGATTTCAACGACATTGTTTATGATTCGGAAAAGAAAGGAAGCATTCCTCACCCACTTTGGAGAATCTGGGGTTTTAGGGAGGCTGTGCACAGTTGTGGTTTGGGAAAAACACAAATTACTGGGTGCAGGAAAAGCTTGATCGTTTTCTTGTGAATGATGATTGGTGGGACATGTTTGCGTCAGCCCAAGCAAAGTCGGTGGTGGCTCCTGTGAGTGACCATATGGCTTTATTTATGGAGATGAGAAGAGTGGTTGAACCGAGAAGAGTGAGGCGGTTTAAATTCGAGAATAGTTGGGTTAAGGAGGAGGATTGCCGTACAGTTGTAGCCTCAAGTTGGGGGGCGGCAGCCAGTAGGAATATTAATTAACGCATCTTTTTTTGCGGTTCGGAGCTGCTTCGTTGGGATAAAGGCAGAAGAAGGGGCTTTCGGCATCAAATTCTGGCCTGTAAAAGGAGGCTTGCGTGGCTTCGAAACCGAGATGATAGAGCCAGTGTCAACGAGTTCCTTCGTGTTCGTTCGGTTCTACAATCATTGTTAGAGAAGGAAAATCTATTTTGGCAGCAGCGAGCAAAGGAGTTCTGGCTAAAAGAAGGAGATATTAACTCCCGATTTTTTCATAACGCAGTCAAACAAAGAAGACGGAGCAACAAGATGGAGGGTCTACGTAGACAGGATGGAGCGTGGATCTCCGATAGAGAGGAATTGAGTGTGGCGGTCCTGAACTATTTTTCTGATATTTCCCGGAGAAGGGATTTTTGTCGGTCACTGCAGATCAGAACAAGGCTCTGTTAGAGCTTATTCGGCCAGAGGAAGCTAAGCTGGCTATTTTTGACATGCATCCAGACAAAGCGCCGTGGTCTGATGGGATGAATCCGGCTTTGTTTCAAGCCTACTGGGATGTGGTGGATCCAGATATTTCGGCTCTCTGTAGTAGTTGGTTCGAATCAGGTAAATTAGCTGAGCACATAAATTCTATTAATATTATACTTATTCCAAAAAAGGATAAACTTGAATGCATGGGGGATTGGAGGCCTATTGCTTTATGTAATGTGGTCTATAAAAACTTTTCTAAGATTCTGGCTAATAGACTGAAAGGCATCTTGCACGGGTTGGTTGGGGAATGTTAGAGTGCTTTTATACCGGGAAGGTCTATAACAATTAATATCATTGTTGCATTCGAAACTCAGCATTTTTTGAAAAGAAAGACTGAAGGTAAAGAGGGGCATGTTGCTTTGAAGCTTGATATGAGCAAATCATATGATAGGGTCGATTGGAATTATTTAGAGATGATTCTTCAAATGATGGGGTTCGCGGAAAGGTGGATTCAGGTTATTATGGAATGTGTGAGATCGGTTAATTATTTTTATCCAGTTTGACAGTGAATTTTTAGGGCCAATTTACCCGGAAAGGGGATTACGTCAAGGAGATCCGTTATCACCATATTTATTCATTCTTGTAGCCGAGGGACTTAGTGCTATTCTAAGGAAGGCGGAACAGGAAGGGATTATTCATGGGGTGGCGGTGTGTCGTGGAGCACCAAAAGTTTCTCATTTGTTTTTTGCAGAGGATAGCTTCCTATTAAGAATGATGCTATACGTGTCATTCTTAAGAGAGTATGAGGAAGGTTCGGGGCAAGTGATAAACTTCTCCAAATCTTCAATTACCTTCAGTCAGAACGTCCCAGTTCAGTTCAGAACTCAGTGCTGTCGCTTTTTTGGAGTTGCAGAAGGGGTCGCGGCAAGAACTATCTGGGTTTGCCTAGTCTGGTTGGCCGCGGCAAGAAAGCCATATTGGGCTTCATTTGGGAAAGGATCTTTAAACGAATTAAAAGCTGGAACAATAAATTCCTATCCCAGGCTGGAAGAGCAGTGCTGCTCAGAAATGTGGTGCAAGCTATGCCCACTTATGCTATGAACGTTTTCCTCTTACCAGGCGGACTGTGTGATGAAATAGAGAAGCTTATGAATTGGTTCTGGTAGAAAGGAACTAAGTTTGAGAATAGGGGAATTCATTGTAGAAAATGGGAGGCTTTGTGCAAGCCTAAGAGCCGAGGGGGGCTGGGTTTCTGGAAGCTCCACGAATTTAATATTTATATTCTTGCCAAACAGGGCTGGAGACTTTTGAGGAACCCAGATAACCTGATGGGTAGAGTTCTCAAGGCCAGGTATTTTCCTAATTCTGATTTCCTGAAAGCAAAACTTGGGAACAACCCATCCTATATCTGGCGGAGTATTTATGAGACACATGAGGTGTTAAAGAAAAATGTTAGGCGTCGGGTGGGCCATGGGAGAGATGTTCATGTGTGGGCTGACGCGTGGCTACCTGGGCCGGGGGATGGGAAGACTCATTCTGGCAAACCGCCTTTTGTTGTTGATATGGAAGTTGCAGCTTTGAGGGATCCTACTGGCAAAAAATGGAACCAAGATCGTATTAAAACCATTTTTAGTCCGGAGGAGAGCATGCAAATTTGTAGTCTCCCGATAAGTTTGCAGGAGAAGGAGGATGGGTACTGGTGGTCGAAAGAGAAGGACATGAACTTTTCTGTACGTAGTTGTTATAGAGACCTTATGCATGAGAATGTTGCGGGAACTTGGGATGGCTGGAAAGATTTTTGGAATTTAAAAATTCCCCAAAAAATCAAATACTTTATCTGGCAGGTCCTGGATGGATCTATTCCTTCTTTTATAAATTTAGCTAAATGGGGTGTTCTGATACAAGTTGTTTGTAAAGCTTGTTTACAGGAGGATGAATCAACTGACCATGCTCTGCGGAAGTGCTCTAAAGTCGCTGAAGTTTGGGTCGCGGCAGGAATAGATACGGGGATGAATGCACCTGGAGTGGAGGATTGGATGAAGCACCTGCTGTCGGGGACGGATGCAGAGAGTAAATGCAGAATTGCAATGATAACTTGGGGCATTTGGAAGAGGCACAATTCGCTGGTTTGGGAAAGAGATTGGCAGTAGTCGGTCGGGCTGATCAACTGTTGTGCGAGCATTCTTAACGCATGGAGGGATGCGCAGCAGCTGGGCCAAAGGAGGAGTTGCAGTAGCAGGGGGTCGGGGCCTGATGTCTGGGTACGGCCGCAGGCGATGAAGATTAAAATAAATAGTGATGCAGCAGTGGATTCAACTCGAGGCATCCGTGCATGGGGTTGGGTGGCAAGGAATGATCAAGACGAGTTTATTAAGGTAGGGGGAGAATCGTGCAAGGCAGAATGGTCACCAGAGGAAACCGAAGCTTTTGGGGTTCGAGAGGCGGTTAAAGGTGCAATTGAGGAGGGTTGGGAAGCTGTGGATGTTGAAACAGATGCCCAAATGGTGGTACGAGGAGTCAGGCAAGAAGGAGGGTCAGCATACATGGATCTTGATGGTCCCAGATAGAGGTAAAAGTCTAGAGGGGGGGGGGGTGAATAGACTTTTAAAGCTTTTTCAATTTTGAAACATTTTTCCATCTAGATAAGTTGATCTATAATCTTTTGGGAGATTAATAGATGCACAGCGGAAGTCTTTAACCTCTTTAAACTTAGTGTGAGATAACTTTCTAGTTTAGATGATGTTTAGACTGGTTATGAGAGGAAGTAGGCTTGGCAGTTGACTGGTGAGCAGGTAACTGCTTAGGCTACTGCTGCACAGGCAGTTTGCTGGCTGGCAGGCAACTGCTGAGTTGGCAGTTGGCTGGTAGGCAGGTTACTGCTGAGGCAACTGTTAAGAACATGATGACTCTTGGATGGCTTTTTGTTCTGGCTTGTTATGGAGTTTGGAAAGACACGTATGGATGGGCAGTGGGCTCAGCAGGAGGGTGAAGACCAGGGTACTGCTGAGGCACCTTCTGAGTTTAAGACAACTTCTAGTGAACAAGCACTCTCAAGGAGAGTGAGTTATTAAGCAGTAGGCTAAGCAGTAAAGTCGATGAAGACTACTGCTTAGGATGATGCTGGAAAACTACAAACCTTTAGTGAGATGTGTTTGGTGTGTGCTCTGTATGTATGAAAGTAAATCAACACACCATATATCCTGGTTCAGAGGTGGTGTAATCCTCCTACATCCAGTCCTATTCTATTTCAAATGGATTTCCACTAAAGTATTCAACCCAATACAATTAGTGCCAATCTAGCCTTGACAACTCTGGCCTAGATTGAAGGCGTTTCACGAGGAGTATAACACCACTCCAAGTTACTCAAACCTTAAGACTTTTCTCAATTGATCCAGTGGGGATCAAAAGGTACTCTATCTATCTAACCACACTATAGGATCCGAACAACTGTTCTTGATTGCATTGATTTTTGAGTGTTTAAATTTTACTTTTAATTACTTTTTATGGTGTGTTGTTGTGGTAATTGCACATTTAAGGTGCAATCATTTTATTTTTTCTAGTTTGTTGTAATTTAGTAAATTTAGAATCATCTTGAGCAAGAAACAATCAAGAATCAACAAAGGATCATGGAAGGGATCTTACAAGATCAAAGGAAAGTGCAAGGGAACAACAAATCATGCAAGAAATGTGATTTGGTGACTTACCCGGTCGGGTATAGCCTTTACCCGGTCGGGTATGAAGTGACCCGGACAAAAAGACGTGCAGAAAACACAAAATCGTGGGCAAAATATTTGATTTTGACAAATACCCGGTCGGGTATCTCAAATACCCGGTCGGGTATCCGGTGCAACACCTTCAAAACACCTATAAATAGCCCCATTTTCCTTCACTTTTAAGCATCTGATGGATTATATTGGATCCAAGCATATAATTATTAGGAGAGATTTGAGCAAGAGAGGTGAGGAAGAAGATGAATAGTATTGAATTATGAAATTATGACTTAGGGTTACAAGAAGCTCCAAGAGGAGTATAAATAGGGAAATCCGGGTCTGGGCCTCTAATATGGACCCGACAGACCCGGTCACATAAATGGACTGATATAAAAAAGACTAATCTAGTGGATACAAATACAAATCGGACAGTACAATAATATAAATGATATCGGTGAAGCGTGTGTGAGCCACTGTCCGGGCCCAATAGTCGTGATACCCGGGGGTCCGAGTCTATATACTCTATCAGGAGTCCCCCACTCTCTGAGTCGAGAGTACTCGAGGCGAAAGAGAGTAGAACTGTGTGTTGATATGTCATCGTCTGGTGAGTAAACTTCGTTAAAAATTTGGAATTTCTGCTTCTTTGGTTAACAGTGGTGTTAAGTCCCCCGCTCTTCCAGTCCTCCACTCCTTGAGGTGAATGTAATGAGGTGAAGAGGAGTAGAGTAGTGCATGTCTCGTGATGATGTCTTCAATAGGGGGCCGAGGGTCGACACCTTTTGATCCACAATGGGGAGATGCCTCGTTAAAAACCTCATTAGGAAAAAACCCAGTGGGAAAAAATTCTAGTGAGGGAAAAAGAGTACACCGGATGCCCCCAAAATGAAGCAAAAGGGGTGAACCCTTCGGCCTAGGCGTGGAGCTGCAGCGGTGTCCGTCTGCTGAGGGGATGGCTGAGACTAGTCTCTCGATGTGAGTAGCTCGGCATGCTAAGTAGTTCTGGTCATCATTTAATTGCACCTATGCATTCAAATAAAATTGTTATGATTTTTTGAGCTTTCAATTCGTGATTGGATTTGGGCCTAGATTAAATGACCTCAAAATTTCAAGCTGGAGCTCAAATTATGTTTCTATGCTGGAGCATAGAAACCAGTGTGTATTAGATAACATTTGGATTTGAAGTTTATTTATCGCCACACCCGTTTGTCGTGACCCATGGCGCGAGACTTCAATAGTCCGCCGGTGTACGCGAGTGCTCGGAATAAGT
Organism: Cuscuta epithymum; assembly: GCA_945859915.1. Classification (NCBI taxonomy): domain Eukaryota; kingdom Viridiplantae; phylum Streptophyta; class Magnoliopsida; order Solanales; family Convolvulaceae; genus Cuscuta; species Cuscuta epithymum. The sequence goes on from CAMAPF010000942.1 coordinate 4,667,161, forward strand.
CTGTTTTTTCAATGTAAAAAAATACACACTATTTAAAAAATAATGATAATAAATTAATAATCTAACTCAACTTGCCACTCAAGTTCGTAGTTCGAATCCGCCAGTCCGCGCTTTTCGGGATCTTTTAACGGATGACTCGCCCCTCAACATTGAAGTTTGATGTTAAATTATTAACTTTTCATCATATGACTTTTTTTGTAAGTCTTTAAAAGTAATGATAATAAATTAATAATCTAGCTCAACTCGTCACTCAAGTTCGTAGTTCGAATCCGTCAGTCTGCGCTTTTCGGGATCTTTTAACGGATGACTCACCCCTCAAGATTGAAGTGTTTTGGTATATTATTAAAATATTTCATTTTATGTGTTTTTTTCTGTAAATCAATTTACTGTTGAATATAAATAAATATAAGTAGTTTTAAATACTTAGCTTTCAATTGGGCTGCTAGGGTTCAAATTGTTGACCTCGTCCACTCACTCTGATTTGGTCAAAATCAGGGATAACATCCGGTTGCTGTTTTAGAAATTGGCCGCACACTTCAACATCATCGTCTGACCAGCCCATGACGCCGACTCGTCCACCATCTACGCAGCTCACCGGAACCAGGAAGAAGTCACGCCTTGCAAGCACACGAGGAGAGGACGTAAGGCAGCTCTCAATCTGCTTCTCACGAATTCCAAACCACCATTCATGGCAAATCTTCAACAGTAATACTTCAGGCCACGTCAATGGCGATGTGGACTCGCGAGCAGCAACAGGTGACGTGGAGGAGCGACAGGCAACCGGAAAGGTGGTGCTATGAGCGGCAATAGAGATGAGCCGATGACACCTGTGAGGGCGGCGCGTGGCGCGTGATGACCTGGTGATAGCAGAGATGTTTGCGGCAACCTTCCAACTGGTCACTTTCGAACAGATTCAGCGAAAGGATGAGACCTGAGGTCTGGAGCGACGATGCCACTCCTCTGGAACGACGTGAATAACTTCAAAGGTGCGGCGAGCTTTGACAGATGGCGTACGACGGCGGCATGGACGGCAGCAATATAGACGGTGACGGTGGCGACATAGACGCTGACAACGGCTTCGATTCAGATCTGGGATTCGAGATCTAAAATTCCAGAACTGTTTTTGACTGATTTCTTGTATTTTGGATGAATTTTCGAGTATTTTGGGAGGATTTCTCACTTGATTTTGCTCAAACTCTCAACGAGAGCACCATTGATGGATTATATTGGATCCAAGCATATAATTATTAGGAGAGATTTGAGCAAGAGAGGTGAGGAAGAAGATGAATAGTATTGAATTATGAAATTATGACTTAGGGTTACAAGAAGCTCCAAGAGGAGTATAAATAGGGAAATCCGGGTCTGGGCCTCTAATATGGACCCGACAGACCCGGTCACATAAATGGACTGATATAAAAAAGACTAATCTAGTGGATACAAATACAAATCGGACAGTACAATAATATAAATGATATCGGTGAAGCGTGTGTGAGCCACTGTCCGGGCCCAATAGTCGTGATACCCGGGGGTCCGAGTCTATATACTCTATCAGCATCCCTTCTTCCATACTCTTAAGCTCAATTTAGAATAGTATTCCTTTTATATTTTTATAGCATGTTTAGTCTCCAAATGAGGAACTAAACTCTTCCATCTTGGTTTTGCTACTTTGAAGTTTAATGAATTTGTAAGTTGTGAGTTATTATCTTTAATCTTCTTCCTTGAATATTAATTCTTTCTTTAAATACTATTTCTATATCAATGTTGGGGAGTGTTACTAAGATGACAATTAGTTAACATCTTGACATTAGTTATAGTAATAGTTATTTCTTCCTCTACGTTAATATCGGGGAGTGTTACTAAGATGACAATTAGTTAACATCTTGATATTAACTATAGTAGGATTCATCTTCTTTAATATTCTTTCTTGAGTATTAATTAATTCCTATTCATATTTCATATTAATATTTTGAACATTACTTAAAGGATCAACTAGTTTTGTTTCATATATTAATTAATACTAGAATCGGTCGATTAATACGCTTGTTATTAATTCGGTTCTTTCACGGTAGTAAACTTGGGTTGTTAATGCATGCTTCTCATGGTTAATAAGCCAAGGGGAATTAATTATATTGATTAAACCAATAAACCGCTTGTGTTGAGGTTATCAATCTCAATTGTTTTCATCTTGATTTTATTGCTACTATCAAGTTAATATACGACGCTTGTTCTATATTGACTCGGTAGTAAGTTTTATTAATGAACGCGTCTCGTTATTAATAACTACCCTCGATGAACTGGATATACTCCTCGATTGAGTATTCGAGAGGAAGATAGTTAAAGATATAACCGGGATCGACGAACATTTCATTAAGTGGATAAAAGCAAAGCCAAGTCTTCTTCTCATTAATTAAACCACATAACTCGTTCATCTTCGTGTTTAATTTATTAAACCAAATCAAACTAAAACCCCCCATTTTGTTACTAGTTCTATAAAAAGAAAAGTATTCCTTTCTCTGTGGATACGAACCTTACTACGCTATACTACGTATAAGTGTTGTATTGTATTATTATTTTGAGTGCACACCGCGACAAAGTGCACGTCAAATTTGGCGCCGTTGCCGGGGAAAGGAAATTATTTTTCTTTTTATTTTATCTCATAAAAATCAAAAACAAAAAAAAATCTTACTCTTCTATTTTCTGAGCTTACATGAGTTATGAGTATATGGATGCCAACATATCATCCTTAGAGAGTCAAATTTCCTTATTGACTTCTCTAATAAAGGGATTTATCTTAAACTCGAAAGCTCAAGATGCCAAGACATGCAACATTTGCATGTCTCACAGGCATTTTACGGATTTCTGCCCAAAGCTCCAAGATGAATACCTTGAACAAATTGATGATGTTGGTTATGAAAGGGATGCACCTCACATGAGGTATGATCCGTTCTCCAACTCTAACATGTCTACAGAGGATATGGTCCGGGCTATTGCTACCAACATGACCACCATGCAAAACAACATGGTGCAATTCCAAAATGAGACCAAGTCTAGCATTTCAAACTTGGAAACTCAAATGATTCAAATAGCCGGAGCCGTAAGTAGGCTTGAAGCAAGGGATTCGGAAAAACTTCCCTCTCAAATAGAATGTGATCCTAAACAGCAAACTTTTGCAATCACATTGACAAATGAGAAGGAAATGCAAAAAGAGATCCAAAATCCAGAAGAAGTAGAAGAAGAAAGAGACGCGGAGCTCCAGCTAGTCAAAGAAGAGGATGAACCGAGTTTCAAGGTCAAATATCTATCCTTGTCATCCTTTGAGGTACCCCCAACAATTCTAAAAACTTTGAGGGAAACTCATAAAATTGACAAGGATAATGACATTTTTGAAATCTTCAGCAAAATTGAGGGATCAAAACATTTTCCGTTAACCATGTTTAACGATAATTTCTTTCCCTCACTCCCACCACATGAATCAATGAAAATCTGGATATTTGATCCTGGAAAGATTTTCAAAGTGAAGAGTCAAGAAATTAAGCATTCCTATGGAAGTCCTAGGAGTGAAAGTGTGAAGAAGATAAACTATCACGATCCAAGTTTGAATGACTGAACACAATGACAGCGTCGTGCCACGACGTTAAATAAAGCGCTTCTTGGAGGCAACCCATGCAAGGTACATTTACTTATTGCATTTTATTTTTGCACTTTAAAAAAAATCACCTCATTCGTCTTTTCCAAATTCGAACCCAATTCAATTACCCCAAACCTCCTAACCATATCCCTCTTTCTTCAAAATCTATCCAAATCCTCCACCAAACCCCACAAAAAAAATCATAATCTTGTTCTCATCACTGTACTCTTGCTCCACATACCCTCTAATCCACAAACTCTTGGAAGCAACCACTCCTCTCCCAATCCACAACTTTATATCTTCAAAAAAAAAAAGTGATGGCGACTAGGGACAGTACTCCGAGCTAAGTGGGGGGGAGTCACTCATTGGTACACAATTATTTTTTCTACCTTGTAACTTGCATTATTTTCTTCACAAAAAAAAAATTAAATAAAAAATAGAAGAAATGCTAGTTAGGTTGAAAACCCAAACGGGCAACCTAAGCAACATTAGCAAAAAAAAAAAAGAGTGAGTAAAAAAAATGAGAGGCTAGGATGAAAACCTGAAAAGGCTCCTAGGCAAAAGGAGAGAAATGAGAGAAAAAATTAGTTTTGCAAGAGTTCATTTTTACCATAGCAAGCAGCTGGAGGGAGAAGCAATAACTTTTTATAGTGCGGATGAATTTAAACTGAAAAAGAAAACACTTCTGTTTTTCTTTTTATCTCGTTGACACTCTTTGGATGGTGAAGAACTTTATGGATTTTACTCGAGGACAAGTAAAAGACTAAGTGTGGGGGAGTTGATTGCATTGATTTTTGAGTGTTTATATTTTTACTTTTAATTACTTTTTATGGTGTGTTGTTGTGGTAATTGCACATTTAAGGTGCAATCATTTTATTTTTCTAGTTTGTTGTAATTTAGTAAATTTAGAATCATCTTGAGCAAGAAACAATCAAGAATCAACAAAGGATCATGGAAGGGATCTTACAAGATCAAAGGAAAGTGCAAGGGAACAACAAATCATGCAAGAAATGTGATTTGGTGACTTACCCGGTCGGGTATAGCCTTTACCCGGTCAGGTATGAAGTGACCCGGACAAAAAGACGTGCAGAAAACACAAAATCGTGGGCAAAATATTTGATTTTGACAAATACCCGGTCGGGTATCTCAAATACCCGGTCGGGTATCTCAAATACCCGGCCGGGTATCCGGTGCAGCACCTTCAAAACACCTATAAATAGCCCCATTTTCCTTCACTTTTAAGCATCCCTTCTTCCATACTCTTAAGCTCAATTTAGAATAGTATTCCTTTTATATTTTTATAGCATGTTTAGTCTCCAAATGAGGAGCTAAACTCTTCCATCTTGGTTTTGCTACTTTGAAGCTTAATGAAATTGTAAGTTGTGAGTTATTATCTTTAATCTTCTTCCTTGAATATTAATTCTTTCTTTAAATACTATTTCTATATCAATGTTGGGGAGTGTTACTAAGATGACAATTAGTTAACATCTTGACATTAGTTATAGTAATAGTTATTTCTTCCTCTACGTTAATATCGGGGAGTGTTACTAAGATGACAATTAGTTAACATCTTGATATTAACTATAGTAGGATTCATCTTCTTTAATATTCTTTCTTGAGTATTAATTAATTCCTATTCATATTTCATATTAATATTTTGAACATTACTTAAAGGATCAACTAGTTTTGTTTCATATATTAATTAATACTAGAATCGGTCGATTAATACGCTTGTTATTAATTCGGTTCTTTCACGGTAGTAAACTTGGGTTGTTAATGCATGATTCTCATGGTTAATAAGCCAAGGGGAATTAATTATATTGATTAAACCAATAAACCGCTTGTGTTGAGGTTATCAATCTCAATTGTTTTCATCTTGATTTTATTGCTACTATCAAGTTAATATACGGCGCTTGTTCTATATTGACTCGGTAGTAAGTTTTATTAATGAACGCGTCTCGTTATTAATAACTACCCTCGATGAACTGGATATACTCCTCGATTGAGTATTCGAGAGGAAGATAGTTAAAGATATAACCGGGATCGACGAACATTTCATTAAGTGGATAAAAGCAAAGCCAAGTCTTCTTCTCATTAATTAAACCACATAACTCGTTCATCTTCGTGTTTAATTTATTAAACCAAATCAAACTAAAACCCCCCATTTTGTTACTAGTTCTATAAAAAGAAAAGTATTCCTTTCTCTGTGGATACGAACCTTACTACGCTATACTACGTATAAGTGTTGTTTGTATTATTATTTTGAGTGCACACCGCGACAAAGTGCACGTCAGTTCTCCTAAGTGTTTACAACAACATGAATTGATTCACGAAGTTTCTGACCGCCAACTAAAATCTAAGCTCTATAAATATTACAATGAATGATCTAGTCTAAGAGCTTAGTGAAGCATGAGTCAAAGCAGAGTGTTCCCCACTTTTTCTTTTGCTGGATATGCGTAGTGTAATGACTGAACCACTTGCTTTGAACTCAATGACTTACTTTTGATCTCATGCTTCTGCCTATTTTTATAGGCATCTCCAGTAGATTAATCTCCTCCGTTGGTTAAGAGGATTTAATCCTAGACGTCCAAAGTGTTGTACTTGCGTCTTCTTGTGTTGGAGCAGGATAAGGATTTGTCTTTGAAGGCCACTTGCTTTGTACGAAGATAACACCCATACCTTAGGCCTTCTTATCGCTGCATGCCTATTCTGAAACTCTTCACTATTCACCTATTCTGCTGTCTTCTCTGCTCTTGCATTCTGAGTGTATTGGCCTTGTCTTGCAACTACACTTGTGAAGCTGAGTGCGTGAACCTGCTCAATTTGTGTAGTGAACTAGTAAAATGTGTGACTTAGAATATTTTGTACCAAATAAATTTTGTACTGGTAGGATCTTTTAAATATCCTATTAAGGTAATTACCTTATTGCATTTTGTTCTTTCCAGTACAATTTATTTGGTACAAATTTCACAGTAAAATTTGTCACTTATTTTACTAATCACTTTCTTTCTTTGAGTGACATGATTAAACTTATGTACCATATAAAAACTATACTGGTTGGATTTAAATATCCATGTAAGGTAAAAAGATTTTACCTCATTGCATTTTATAATTCTAGTATGTTTAATTTGGTACATAATTTTTACATTTGTTGTGTCACTTTTGTATAACTTGTATAGTTTAGCAGGTATTGTGTACAACTTAACTGGTAGGATAATAAATCCTATTAAGGTAAAAGTTATTACCTTATTGCATTTTGTGTTCCAGATTGTTGTTCACATTTCTTTGCTCATTAAACAAATAGATTTAACTGGTTGGATTTATATGATATCCTTTTAAGACAATACAATATTGCCTTATTGCATTTTATGGTTTTCCAGTCAAATCTATTTGTTAACAAAATAGTCAAAGGAACAAGACACATCAAGATAATTTTCTTAGTACTAGTCAACTGCAAGATGCTACAACAGAGGATAACAAAGACTACTACATTCTCCAAACCTATAATAATGCTACAATAGAGGGGGGATAACAAAAGCTTTTGGCATCATCAAAACAGTTCATCAAAATCTAGGGTCTAACAGATCTACTTCTTGATGATATACAGTTTTTAATATCTCTTTTTGTACACGATCTGCGAATCGTGCAGCTCACGCGTTGGCGAGAACTCATGTCTCTATCTCAGATCATAGTTTTAGTTACGATACTGTTCGAGACTGTATTGTAAGCCTTTTGGCTAATGATTTATTAGTAATATAGTCGCTTTGTTTCTGGTCAAAAAGTTGGAGTTGTCTTTAGTCTGAGCTGTTTTTTAGGGGGTTCAATAGGTTATCCAGAACAGGGCCCCAAAGTTAAGGGGCCCCATATTTTTAAAAATTTATTAGTATTATATAGTAATATTATATATTAATCAGTGGAGGACCTAAGGGGGGGCTAGGTGGGGCACATGCCCCCGCTTCGAGCCCGGAATTTCACTAGTAGTACTTAGGATAAAAACGAGTGTCACGGCTTCATACCAGTATTAGATAATTAAGATACTAAAATGTTACGGTTATATAAATAAAAACTTAATACAAAATATTTAAATTTTAGCTGAATTAAAATAAAAGATATAGTTATCAAAATACAAAAAAAAATTAAGAATTGAAAACAAAAAGTAACAAAAAAGTTAAAATGCAAAAAAGTAGCCAATGTGCGGCCAACTAAAAGTACGGAGTATTAAAAGTCTAAAACCCCACTAACATTTGGAAGACTAGAATGATAAAAGCCGAAGTTCTCCAATTTATGTGAGCCAAAGCTACTGAACCTTGCGGAGTTATATTTTATGCGATTTTTCATTTGTTGATCGAATGAAGTTGAAAGAGCAACTCCAGGTGAAATGAGAACAAATGAGTTATTTTCTTCCGTACAAAAACTATTGGTTAAGTTTGTAAGAAGATGGTTGAGCTTAAAGTTCACAATTCTTTTCACTTGGTTTATCGTCTGATTGAGTTGGCTTTAGTGTTACCAGTTGCAACGGCCACCGTTGAAAGAGCCTTCTCTGCGATGAATATCATCAAGACAGATCTTCGCAATAAGATGAGATATGACTATCTTACGGATTGCTTGGTGTGCTACATCAAGAGAGATGTTTTCAGAAGCATCGATAATGAAACTATTATGCAACATTTTCAGAATATGAAAACTCGTAGGTTTGATTTACCAAAGTTGCAGTAGTGAACTATTTAATACGGAGTATGTATTTAACTATTCTGTATAATTTAATACATTTTTTTTACCATTTTTATTACATTTGAAGTTTTTATTATAGACTAACTTTGGTGTCTAGTGTGCCCCGCTCTCACAAATCTCTGGGTCCTCCACTGATATTAATACTAATTAATAAAATATAGTTAAATAGTGAAAAAGAAAAATATAGATACATCATTTTTTTCGTTGGTTCTTTTACTCTTTTAGTTCTCTTTTAATGACTACTTCATTTATTTGAGTAGAAGTATTTGAATTGAGATTTTTTTTAAATTTTTTTATATTAATCTGGGCCCCGATTTTACATTTTGAATCGGGGTCTCTAAATTCATTCGACGGCCCTGTGTTGGGGCAAATTGTGCGAAGACTTCAATTCTTCATTTATTTAAAGAATATAATATTTTATAGCATTATTTTATTTATTTGATAGGACTTGAACTTGGAGGCTTATTATATTGGAATTAGGGTAAAAACATGTTCGTTTGAATGTACACAATTGTTTTAATCATAATTTGTTTACGATAAGAGTTTCTCATAAGTACCTTCCCTCATTATATATGCATAGCACATTACACATATACACTTAGCATGCATTTTTTTTTTTCTTTCCTACACAGACAATATCTTTCACTTAGCATGCATATATATACAGCTAGCAGCATACTTGAACTTGAGGGCACCAAATTAAAAACGTCACTCGTGCATTATTGTCAAACGTCAAGCATCATCACGTACATGTTCTGAGAGTGATGAGAGACAACAAGATCAAACATCTCTGGATATTTTATCAATGATATATGCTATTTGCAAACTTATGGCGTATCATCATTTGTACACAGCTTCACATAGACAACTCATAGTAATAATGTGCATTAAGTATGTGCAATTTTCATGAAAATATGTGTTTATTGACTATATTCTATGCACAGATAGGTGTAGAAATTGCTCAATATAGAACTAAAACATAGACTTCAAAAATAGGACTAAGTATGTTTTATTCCCCAAATAGGACTTATGTAGTTCTACTAAAAGAATAAGTTGATTAAAATAGAAGTGAATGAGTCCTATTTTAAGAATAAAACAAAGAGTCTTATTTATGAATTTAATGTTTGTTTCGATCCTATTTGTGTTCAAAAGGGAATTACGTGCATTCTAGTAGGTAAACTTATATCTCCAAACTGTTCGTGTTTAAGAGCAGACTGGATGAGAATAAAAAGCGGAAGTGCGCAGCGCCGCTAATAGGGTAAGTCTGCGGAGAATTGGGGTCGGCGAGTTTCCTTCGCTCGACGTTTGACGGTATAGGAAGAGTTTTCGAAGCCAAAGATAGGAGCATCTCAAGATCTGATCCCATTTCGACGGGAGGTGAGCGACGATCGAGAGTTTGGCTCGAAGTAGTAGGGAGTTTCTCAGCAAAAGCTTTCATCCGGGTTTGCTATTACAGCAGTAGGGCTGCGTCGATTTAGCCTTGAGGAAGACCGAAGATTCATCCCAGGGATGCAATTTGCGCGTTTCAGCGTAGCAACAATGGTGAGATTTGATTCTCCGTTGTTTGTTTTGGCATTTTTGGTTCTATTAGTGTCCGAGATGGAAGTGGTTCTGGAGGTGTTTGATCCCGGAGGAACATGGGCGATTTGGGGCTCGGTGAAAGGGGCGACACAAAAGGCGGCAATCTGGGGTTGTGCGAATTATGGAAGGGGCGATCTGGGTGGAACACCGGAGATTTGGCGATTCATGGAAGGGGCGGATTTGAAATCCAATAAGGTGGTCGAGGGATTGGCACGCGTGATCTGGCTGCCCCGGCGGTGGAGAAAGAAGATGACAGGAGGAAGCTTCGTCCCCCTCCCCAAACCGCCACCATGGAGGAATTGCGCGAGTCGGGTTTGGAAGAATGCTTTATTAGTTATTACTCGTTATTTTCAGTCCAATTTGGTTTTTCCTTTTCTCGTGTTTTGTTTTGTTGTCAGTTTCATTCTTGAAGTCGTTATTGCTTATTTAGGTACGGGGAGTTCAACTAAGTATTATGTTGTTAGATGTTTGGGGATCTTCTTGGTTAGTTATAACTGGTTTAAACCCACCACACGTCTAGCGATTCGTGTTGCTCCTTCGAGGGTGACCGTTTCTATGTCTATTCGTAGGGTTGAATTTTGTTGTGGGTGGAGGATAATTGCTGTTAGTGGTCTTTTTGTGTCTGATGTAACGATCCCGTTTCTAATGATTTAATATAATGCGAGCTTTCCTTACAAAAAAAAGGGAATTACGTGCAATTAAGCATTTTAAATTAAATTGGGCCCCTTTTTTAATACTACGTATTATGATTTTCTTCCCAATCAATTACTCTGTATATATTTATGAAATAATGACAAAAGTGTTACTCTACGCTTTCTATTAGACAAAAATAAGACAAGTTCTCAAATTGGCCAAAAAAGAGACTTAATATAATCCACTGGACTGAAATACCCTTAATTACCCTATCCTTCTCCGTCATTCTCTTCGTTTTGAAATCTACAACAGCGCACATCCCCATCTCCCCACATAGCCGCACCTCCATCTTCGTAAATCAGAGCAGCACCTCCATCGCAGCAAGCCAGAGCCGCACCTCCATCTCCCAATCCAGTGATACACACCAAGTTATCTTATACGAATGATATGAAGAAGATAACGAGATCATGTAATCCTGCGTACATAGAGAATATACAGTTCAAGAGAAGAGAGGAAGAAGATGATTGTAATTTCATTCATAACCCATCTGAATAAGTACACTGAGTATTTAAGCTATCACGAATTTAGTTAGAAGCTAGCTAACTCCCAACTAACTCTAACTACCTTCCCTCCACGTCAATAGCTTCTTATTTCTTATTTACATTCAGCGCAATTAACTAGTATATTGAATAAGGAGTTTTTTCCACTTTTAGTCCTTCGACTATTATGTCACTGACACTTTTGGTACTCGACTTTGATTTTTTCCACTTTTAGTCCTCAATTATTATACTAGAGACACTTTTGGTACCCATCTTTGAAAATTTCCATTTATAGTCTTTCGACTTACATAAAAGTGACACTTTTGGTCCTCCAACAATTATAACAGTGACATTTTTAGTCCGTCACTTATTGTGTCAAAATCATAGTGGAAGGACTAAAAGTGTCAATTTGATAATATCAAAGGACTAAATGTGGAACACTTTCAAGTCGAGGACTAAAAGTGTCTCTAACACCAAAGTTGAGGACTAAAAATGGAAAAATTAAAAGTCGAGTACCAAAAGTGTCACTGACACAATAGTCGAGGGACCGAAAATGGAAAAAACTCATTGAATAAACATGCTGAGCTGGCTAGTCAATCCTGGATTTGTACTTCTTCATAAGATGACAGTATCAATACTCCCTCCTTTATAAATGACTTGTCCTCAAATCATAGTTTCATAGAAGTTAGGGTGTCTAGTCTTGATGTAATTAGACCACTCCCATGTATCATCTTCAACACCTTGACCCTCCCGCTGAATCAAGAATTTGATTCTAGTTGTATTGCCATAGTTAACAAGCTGCCTCTCCAGGATAGCAATTGGTTGAATCACAGCATGATTGGGCTTTCCTTGAACCCAACTACGTATATGAGGTTTACTTGGCAACTCCCCTCTAAACTCTTTCAATTGGGATACATGAAAAGTATGGTGGATCTTAGCTTCTTTTGGTAATACCGGCTGATAAGCTACCTTACCCACCTCTTTACTTATTTGAAAAGGTCCATAGAACTTCGGAGACATCTTCTCATTCAATCATTGTTCCACTGAATTTTGTCTGTAAGATTGAAACTTTAGCCAAACCCAATCTCCCACTTTAAACTGTCTTTCAAGCCTTTGCTTATCAGCCTGAACCTTCATTCTGTTTTGTGCCTTCATTAGGTTAGCCTTTAATATTTAATCATAGCTTCCCTTTGCTGCAATGACCTGTCAACTGCAGCTACCCTAGTTTCCCCAGGTAAATAGGGTAGATGTAAGGGTGGAGGCTGATTATAGACTGCCTCATATGGTGTCATCTGGATAGAAGTGTGGAAAGAGGTATTGTACCACCACTCAGCTAGTGGTATCCACCTACACCATTCTCCTGGCTTTTCACTGCACATGCATCTGAGATAACCTTCAAGACATCTATTAACATCTTCTGTTTGCCCGTCCGTTTGTGGGTGAAAAGAAGTAGAAAGTAACAAATCTACCCCTTGTATAGTGAAAAGAGCAGTCCAGAAATGACTTAAGAATATAGATCCTCTGTCACTCACAATTGTTCTTGGCCACCCATGTAGTTTAAAAACATTATCCAAGTAGGCCTGTGCCACTTCAATTGCTGAGAATGGATGTTTAAGTGTCCTGAAGTGAGCATATTTACTCAGCCTGTCTACTACCACAAAAATAACATTTTTGCCTTCAGATTTTGGTAAACCCTCTATAAAATCCAGAGATATCCATCCAAACATCTGCAAGAATAGGTAGGGGCTGTATTTTTCCAGGATAAGCTGCATTGTCATACTTGCATGCCTGACAGACTATACAGGCCCTTATAAATGCCTGTACAGCCTTATTAAGTCCTTTCCAATGAAATATATGGTGAATCCTCTGAATGATAACATCCCTTCCTGAATGACCACCCATAGGAGAAGCATGTTCCCACTGTAAAATCTTCTGCTTCACTATATCATCTTACCCTACCATAATCTTCCCCTTCCTCTTGACTAATTGTCCCACTAGCTCATAGTCATCACTTTTTAGATTGGTACTTGCTTTCAATTTACTTAAAAGCTGCTGCATTTTATCATCTCCTTCATAACTCTTTATGATCAACTCTGGAAGGTCTGAGCTAATAGTGGATAAAGCTAAGCACAACAGTTCTGCCTCTGTGACTCTAGAGAGAGCATCAACCACTTTATTATCCACCCACTTTTATATTGTATTCCATACCTAAAGCCCATCAGTTTAGACAACCAAAACTATTGGAAAGGTGTAGAAATCTTTTGCTCTAGCAACCACTTCAAGCTTTTCTGATCAGTTTTTGTAACAAATGTCTGACCAAAAAGATACTGTTCCCATTTCTGAACTGCAAAAACCAAAGCCAATATCTCTTTTTCATATACTGACAGCTTTTGCCATCTGGTGCCTAGTGACTTGCTAATAAAAGCCAAGGGATGCCCCTCCTGCATCAAAACAACTCCTATACCATGATTAGAAGCATCAGTCTCTACCACAAACTGTTTTTCAAAATTGGGTAAGGCTAGTACTGGGGAAGTAGTCAAAGCCTTCTTTAGTTTATTAAATGCCAGAGTAGCCTCAGTACTCCACTAAAAAGACCCTTTCTTGAGCAATTGAGTGAGTGGAGTGGTTATTAGAGAATATCCCTTAATAAATTTCCTGTAGCATATCCCTTAATAAATTTCCTGTAGGCCATTGTGATATTGCTATAATCTTCTTTGGGTCAGTTTCTACCCTTTATCCAGAGATGTAATGACCTAAATATTCCACTTTGGTTATTCCAAATGCACATTTATTCTGTTTTGCAAATAAGTGTTGTTGTTTCAATACTTCAAATACTTTTTGCAAGTGAATTCTATGTGTCTGCAGATCAGTACTATACACCAAGATATCATCAAAGAATATAAGCACAAACTTCCTAAAAAAGTCTTTAAAAATATGGTTCATGAATGCTTGGAAAGTGGCAGGTGCATTGGTTAAGCCAAATGGCATAACTGAAAACTCAAAATGACCATAATGAGTTTTAAATGCTATTTTGAACACATCATCCTTATGAACCCTTATTTGATGATAACCAGCCCTCAAATCAATCTTTGAACAGATTTTTGCTCCAACTAATTCATCAATTAACTCATCAATAACTGGTATAGAGAACTTATCTTTAATGGTTTGATTGTTCAAAACTCTATAGTCAATGCATAGCCTCCAATCACCATCTTTTCTGCCTACCAACACCACTGGTGATGCATAAGGGGAAGCACTTGGTTGAATAGAAGCTTTATCTAACAATTCCTTTACCTTCTCTTCAATCAAATCCTTCTGCTTCAAGGGATACCTATAAGGCCTAACATTTACTGGCTGAGAGCCTTCTTTAACTGGTATCCTGTGATCAAATATCCCCCCTGCTAGGTGGTAACCCCTGAGGCTCTTCAAACAGGTCTTCATATTGTAAGAGTAATGGTTGTAAACATTCTGGGCTTATATGAGCATCTGCATCAGGTGTTAAGTTAAGACCAAAAAGTTCATTCTCCTGCTGCCCTTTTGTTTCATTTATTTGATCCTGGCATTGAATCAGGTATAACTGATTCACCTGGTTGAGTTGCTTCTTGGTTCCTTGCATGGTTGTTATATTGCCCATTTTCTACCCTCTCAACACTACCTGTTGTCCTTGGAACTTGAATTTCATAGATAAATCCTGAAAGTTCCAACTGATTTCTCCCAAAGTTCTCAACCATTGGATTCCTAACACCATGTCATATCCTCCTAGTGGCAAAATCATAATGTCTCTATAGAAGTAAGTGTTTTGCATTTTCCTTGTGAATTGCCTGCAAATAAAGTGGCATTCAGTTTGAGATCCATCAGCTACAACCACAGATAAAGGCTTTATCTCCTCCAATTTACAGCCCAATTTCTTTGTTACATTCAGACTCAAGAACTTGTGTGTACTTCCTGAATCTACCAATATCAACACTTTCTTTTTTCCTACATATCCATTCAATTTCATAGTTTTGTAGTCTGCGTATCCATTTATGGCATGAAATGAAATCAATGGTTCCTCTTCTGTTACAATATGCTCAATGCATTCATTCTGCTCAGTCTCATAAGAAGCTTCTTCTTTGATTTCCACCAAAATAACTGTGTTCCCTTGTGATTACAGATATGATCTCTAGTGTATGGGTGATCACAATAATAACACAGTCCTTTAGCTCTCTTCTCATCCCTCTCACCTGCTGACCCAAACTTCCTTGATATGGGTGTAAAGCTGTTCTTAACTGGATTTACAACAGCCTTTGGAATCTGATTTGGTATGGGCAGTATAGGTTTATTGAAAACTATCTTTGATGTATTTCCAGATTTGGCTTGAGTAGTTATAGCTTCCACTGTGTCTTCCTGTAACCTTGCAAAGCCTATAGCTTCAGCCATGCTTCTTGGTTTGAAAGCCTTCACAAAGGACTTTAACGTTGGTTTCAATGCAGCCAAGAAACAATCTAGGAAATAGTCTGCAGATAGTTTAGGATTTCTTTGCATCATTGCAGCTTTAAGGGTCTCAAATTCATCAATGAAAATTTCCAAAGATCCTGTATGCTTCAAACTATTAAATCTTTCAATCACTTTGTTACTCATTAAACCTAGAAGTTAGGTCAGAAGTGATCTGTCTCCATTTCAAGTTATTCATGGATCCTACATAATTTCCAAACCAGCTTGCAGCCCGCCCTTTCAAATATAACGAAGCTAAATTGACTCGTTGATTATTAGGAACATTACAGAGTGTAAAATACCTTTCACATTTTAGGATCCACAACTTCACATTTTGACCATCGCAGGTAGGAAACTCCACTTTCGGGCTGAATCTATACGAGTTCTGATGAGTTGATATCGGTTTCCCTCCATTATCAGTCACATCCTCCTTAGAAGAAGATTCATCCTCATCCTTCAGGTAATAACCTTCTCCTCCATCTTCATTATCAATGATGACTTTGTTTTTCTGCATTTTAACCACTCTTTTCATGATTTTACTCATCATATCCATCAACAGCTTGTTTTGATTCTCCAACTTCTGATCAAAATCCTGTTGCATGCTTCTCAATGCTTCATCCATTTCTGAATTCGTATTTCTCGTTTGCACCATACTACTTTTCAGAGTTTGGCGAAATTAGGTCGAAAAGGTCTCTGATACCAATGATACACATCAGGTTATCTTATACGAATGATAGGAAGAAGATAACGAGATCATGTAATCCTGCGTACATAGAGAATATACAGTTCAGAGAAGAGAGGAAGAAGATGATTGTAATTTCATTCATAACCCATCTGAAGTACACTGAGTATTTAAGTTATCCAGAATTTAGTTAGAAGCTAGCTAATTCTCAACTAACTCTAACTACTTTCCCTCCACATCAATAACTTCTTATTTCTTATTTACATTCAACGCAATTAACTAGTATATTGAATAAGCATGCTGAGCTGGCTAGTTAATTCTGGATTTGTACTTCTTCATAAGTTGACTGTATCATCCAGAGCCGAACCACCATCGCCGCATCGCCTCCATCACCACCACCATTCGATTGCCGCACCTCCATCATCAAATTTACTTCTTCTCTTCTCGTGAGCTCTACATCTACTTCTAATGGACTGTTGCGATGACGATCTTCACCTATCCGGTCGGCTAGGGTTTCGACGGTAAGCGATTTCAGTCCCACGACGGCGAAAATGGGCTGACGGCTAGGGTTACTGGCGGAGGTTGTGGGATGATGGCTAGGAGCTAGGGTTGGGGAAAGCCGCAAGTGCTCTGTGTTAGAGTTCGAGGATGGCGGGGGTGGCTATAGGACGATTGCTAGGGTTCGATTTCACAGGTGATTGACGGGGCGGTGCTATAAGATTACGCGATTATAGGTGGGTGTGGTGTGGTGTGGGTGGTGCAGGGGTTGCACCGGTTGGTTAATCTTCACCGAGCATGGTTGTTGGGGGCAGTGGAGGGGTGGCAGGTGGCTAGATCAGGGTAGTCACGGGTTGGGGAGCTGGGATGTTGGTCACGAGCATCGGTGGTCGGGGATCTTAGTTGGCAGTTGCTGTCGGTGGAGGAGGGCGGCATATCATCAGATCTGGTGGTTGGCAGTTGTCACGCGGGCGATCGGTGGATGTCGGTAATCACTACGAGATCATATAACTCCAATTGATCGGATCGGGTAACTGTAATTGGGTGGAACGAGTAACTATAATTAATCGGGTCGGATAACTGTAACTGGTTAAATCGGGTAACTATAACTGGTCGAATCGGGTAACTATAACTGGTCGAATCGGGTAAATGTAATTGGTCGTATGAGTAACGTAACTGTAACTGGCCGAATCAGATAATTGTAATTGATTGGGTTGGATAATTGTAACTAATCAAATCAGGTAACTGATCGATTCGTGTAACTGTAACTGATCGGGCGGATTACCGAAACTATAATTGATCGGAATTAATCGGAAATTATAATTACGCAAACGAAAAAGGAGGAGAGTTTACAAGTCAAAACATTTCTCATGCAGTGGTCCTTGTTACCATTGGCAGAACGTGGGAAAATGGGTCAGCAGGGGCATATGAATCATTTCCTTCTCAATCTATTAAATGAAGAGTGCCGCATGGTCTCTTTTCTGGAAACTAATGAAGTCTTGTATTTGTCTAGTCCCTTTTAATTAGTAATATCTATGACCAAACCCCTATATTTATCACTCTCTTTAATTTGACACAAAAATTTAGAGAATTTTGTGATTGAAAGTGTCCAAAATAGTTAATCATAATATAATCTTTAATCAAAAAGGATACTCCCTCCGTCCCGCAATTAAGTTCTCGGTTTGACTTCACACATATTAAGAAAATAAATTTGACTTTTACTGTGAAGTGCAATGTTTGGCACTGTTTGACACAGTTTTGCACTGTTTTGATGTAGATAATTTGCCAAATAAGGAAAGTAATGAAGTGTGAACTTAATTAAGGGACTTCCCAAAAAGGAAAGTGGGAACTTAATTGCGGACGGAGGGAGTATATAATATAATATAATCTTTAATCGAAAAGTGTTTATACCTAGAATTTGTATTGAATTTGTATTGAGATGATCATCATTGTTTGAACATCATTGATTGGGTACATTTTTTTTTTTTGGATAAACTGTAAATATATATATCCAAAGTGTTTGTGTACATCTGTACAATAGAAAAAACACGTATGGGTCATCCCAAGCAAAAATACCCAGTTACCTCAAAAACTCATCTAGCTACATATACATGCTAACCATCACAAAAAAAATGGTGACGAAACAACAAAAATCAGAATGTAATCATATGTAATCAGAGGATCATATGGTGTACTATATCTTCCACCTTGGTCTTTTCCGCGTCAAAACAAATATCGTTTCTTGTTCTCCACATCCAATATATAGTATAGCAAAAAGATATCCTCACGGCTTTAGCCTTGATATGTGCACCATTATGCTCCTTCTTTATCCACTTGACCGCACTCCGCAATGTTGTCATTTGCCTTGTAATACCAAGCCATGTCCTTATCCTTGTCCACACCTGTCCTGTAAAATTACACTAAAAAAATAGGTGTGATACCATTTCCGGTTCACCCTTGCAAAAGGGACAAATGTTAATCACATCAAGATAACCCAAATTATTATACGTGGATTGATAAGCACAATAATTACTTATGTTTTACATAAGTAATTATATTTATCTGTACAAAATTTGAAGCAAAAACAGGTAAATATTCCCAAGTTAGCAAAAATATGGAATACGGCTTGGAGCGACAAAAATAGGGTCAAAAGTCAAAAGGGGTCGAAAATGGGCACTTCCGGATCAATTTCGGGCATCAAATGAAGAAGAAGAAAGAAGTACAAATTTGGGCGCTACAACCAGCGCTGGTCATCACATATCTGGCATCGGTCGTTTGAAGTTTTTCTCAAAACGGGCCTGTTTCCAACCGGCGCAGCACAACCGATGCATGTTTTCATATGACTGGCGCCGGACATGCTACAACCGGCGCCGGTTGGTCCGATTTTCTGCTAAAACAGATCAACGTGCAGAAGATTTTTTATGGGAAAACTTCATCTTTCTCCATATCTGATCAAATATTACTTCCATACCCGATTGTTGGGTTTGAATAGACTAAAAGATGCCATCCTTTAGCCTATATAAAGCCCTTAATTCATCAAGCAATACCATTCCATTTCATACTTTAAATTCATAGCTTTTATATTTTTTCTTGCTATTGTTCTTCAAGTTCTTGAGGAGGAAAACTTCAACCTCCGAAATATTGGTGTTTAAGTATTATTTCCTTTGTAAATTCATGTTCCATTACATTTCATATTGTATTCTGATTAATATGAGCATTACAGGCTAATTTCTTAGCTAAGGCTAGGGATGAACCTCTATGCACACTAGGTGTTTGATAAAAGTTCTAAACCAATAAATTGTGATTTATCCTTTACATTTTGATTGTTTATGACTATGGTGTACAACATAGAAGTATGTTAAATTTAGTTTATGCTTGCAATTAACGTTGAAGTCTAAACTATGAACATTAAAGGATAAACATATATAGTACCAAGAATAGAAATATATCCGGTCTTATATGATACGAGTGTGATGTCTTGATATTCAACGGGGTTTTCGGTAGATGAATGTAAGCCATAACGAGACTTACACGTAACGAAAATCACGCTCTCGCTGCCTTAACCGGAGTTGAGAATATATTAGCGACATCGTATTCATGATTATTGGGAAAGAACTATTATTAAATAACTATTAAAGCATTTAGGTGAATCCCGATTGCCTTAGCAATTCCCATTCTTGTTTAAATCAACCTCAAAGAATAAAGTTCCTGAAAAACTATATCATTTATATTCTTTTGCATTCAATACTCGACTTTATAATATCAACCATTTTTCTGTGGATCGACCCGGTATTTGCCGGTATTTTATTACTATATCGGCACTTATATACTTGCAAGTTCAAACCGATCATGGCTAGCCAATTACGAAAGGCTAACCAAGTGATGAAAGAAAATTTGGGGGGTATATATGCCTTCCATGTGAAAGACATCCAAGGGTGCGGAGTACCCTTTATCCTAAGAAGGTCATACATCTTACATGATGATAATCTCCCATAAATAGCTATCTTGCCAAGATATGCTAAAGCCTCATTGATAGAGGGGAATTTGAAGACAATCAGATCCCGAATCAAAACTAACCTTTTCACCAATAAAGAGTCCCTATTGTGTGGAATGAAAGTCCACACATCCCTCCCATGGAGATAGACTCCATGAATCCACCTCACCCAAAGAGAGTCTTTTTTGGAATGGATGTTCCATAGGGTTCGGTATAAGAGAGTATTATTCACACCTTGGTATCTTTCAAACCCAAACCCCCCTCATCTATAGATAAACACACATCATCCCATGCCACTTTTTCATGCATCATTGATTGGATACATAAAACTACAGTAGATAACCGTGATGATCAAACCATTTCATCTATAATTGTGGTAGTGTGGTACAACATATCATTGACATATACGCTAATTGATTGATTAAAAAAGAATTTACGATTAAAAAAATGCATTATGAGGTCTATGTTGACATGATAAAATCATCTACAATGTGCACAATGCACATGTGACATGAGAGATAACTACATAAATATTACTTCTTCCGTCCCGTCAAAACTGTCCCAGCTTGTATTACTTTCAGGAGCGGAACTAGGGGGAGCGAGCAGGTGCTGCCCCCCGTTCGCCGGAGGTCATAGTGTACACTATGTATATATGTATATGTATATGCTCAGTGAACAGTGCACAATGCACATGTACAATGAGATATAGCCACATAAAAGTTAACAAATAAATTATCCCTCTCCTTATTTGATGGTTTTATACAACTTTGATAAGTTTTTCTCCACAATGTGTACGAAGACCGTCTACATGTTGACATTGTGGTTGACATTGCAGAGACAAACTTACCAAAATTGTACAATATTGTTCAAATAAGGAGAGAGAAAATGTGCACAATGCTTTATGAGTATATTCAACAACAATTCTAAAACATTGGAGAAGCCTCGTATAGTCATTGCCCATTGGTGGCAAAATTGTACACAATGTTATGTGAGTATATTTAACAACAATTCTAGTTGTACACACTTCATTGTTTATACATTTGTACATATTGTTTATCATTTTTTTCTATAGACTATAAATCTTCAAAACTCTATGCTATTCTATGTCGGGAACACCCCCATAAGTAAATTCAACTCAATGTAATATGCAGTATAAAAAAAATACTCTGCAACACTTTATCCAGTTGTTATACCTTGGGAGCAGTCCGCGGTGAGTAGGGATGGCAAAGGGGCGGGGTACACTCCCCCATCCCCCGCCCCATGTCTAAAAAGTTCCCCCCATCCCCGCCCCATCCCCCGTTACTCCCACCCGCTCCATCCCCGCCACACCCTGTTGTCCCCCACGGGTGCCCGCGGGTGCCCCCATATAGATTTAATTTATTGTATTTGCATATACTTTTAATCTCTTATTATAAATATATGTAGTGCGATTCCAATGAGAACGGTGCTTAACGTGGGAACAACACTCACATTTAATCCAATGTGATACACTATAGAGCCCTTCTTGTGCACATTTGGACTTTACTCATATTTAATCCAATGTGATACACAATAGAGCCATTCTAGTGCACATTTGGACTTTGCTCAATACAAGCTAATATAAATAATCACGGTGGCAATTTTGTAAATATTATGCTAGATACGAAAAAGTGCATTGTGCGAGCCCATTGTGCTTCACATCGGGGGTAAATGTGGTGTTCGCACGTTCTCACGTTAAACATTGTTCTCATTTGATCCCAAACCTATATATATCTGCGCGCACACGGTGATATATGATAAACACACACACGCGCAACACTGAAGTATTGTGTTTGTTAAAAGTAATTAATACCGTCAATTTTATTAATTCTTCAATTGAATAAGTTTTGTGAATTGAAGACAGTTAAAGTAAAAATATAAGTAAACATATTATCATCATGTACGTCATTTCAAAATTCTCAACAATTATAATACAATTAATTATATATTACATATAAATGTGTGTGTATTTATTTACTCACTTTGTCACTCTTAAAACTCATATAACATGTATGATAAATATTTTTAATCATTAATAGCTATTAATATTCTAGTATAATATGTATTAATTCATTAACCATGATTAAACTATATACAATTATGTATGTCTATACATATATGCGTTGGTTATATACTACATATAATTTAATTTAATGTGTGTGTGTGTGTGTGTATACTATATGTTTGAGTATATATTTATAACGGGGACAGGGCGGGGACGGGGCGGGGGTAGCAATACCCGTCCCCTGCCCCATATTTTAACGGCGTAAAAATATTTCACCCATCCCCGCCCCCACCCCCGCCCCAAGCCCCGCCCCATCCTTCCTCCGCGGGACGGTTCCCCGTCCCCATTGCCATCCTTAACGGTGAGCATGGTGTTTCCACAGTCAAAACACGCGTGAACACTAACACACATGAACAATAGTATGGTGATGTAACCCGCGTGTAAAGAAAAGTAACTTACGTTGATAAGAAAAACTGCAGACAAGTCGAAATGTAACTTATCTAATATGGAGTATAAGAAATAAAACATTGGTTTTAATGTAAACAATGAAAACAAGGAGTATAATTGCTCAATTACTTTATGTAAATAGTGAATATGTTATGTTATTAATATTAAGGCCATAACAATGTTTTAAAAAAATCATTTTTACCAATTTTTTATTTTTGCCAAAAAAATAATTTTTTGTTTCAATAGCAGGAGTTTATTTTGTGATGTAACTTGTGTTATAGGAAAATTAAATCATGTTGATGGAAAATCTAACATCGACGTATATACGTAAAATATAATTTGTTAAGGCAAGTCCAAAGGTAACTCGTGGATAGGAAAATGTAAGTCACGTATAAAAAGATGTAACTCGTCCATAAGAATATGTAATTCAACATACTATCAAATGTAAACAATGATTCACGTACGTAGAACATAACTACTAGACATAATTTGTACTCTCGATCGCTTCCTGAGACAACCGTCCATTAATTCTTCACCTTTACATACTAGTATACTACAAATAAATTAAAGAAAATGTTTGAATTCCTACACTGGAAACTTGTGAAGAAATTAAGTGTTATATTAAGATATGAATTACTCTTCCTATCAGGTTGATCTTTTAGGATGGAACCCCAAGTAGTCTTAACGTGGCATCAGAGCCTTGACTCATCATACATACGTCTTTCATACCTATATTTTTTTCTTACGCATATGAGATGATGAACCGTTCACCGGACAATGCTTCAATGACATCAAGAATTGAAATAGTTGATGTGTACTATTTAGTAGTGCATAAACACCACATTTTAGAATGGTTTTACATTATGTTTACTTAGTTTTTGTACAATTACGGTGTAATCTTTATCTTCTAAAATTAAAGTGGAATTAGAAGATATTAAGATATTTTGACATGTAAGCAAAAACATGATGAAAAAAGAGGAAGGAACTTGGGAGCATAAGGAAGGAGCATTGGAGACAAGAGGAAGCTTCATGGAGAACAAAGAAATGTGAAAAATCGGATATGATTTGACCCGGATATCATAAGAGATCAAATAAAGCAAGTGAACATGGGAAAATCAGATTATGTCTTAGACCCAACCACCTCACTTCTCATATAAAAACACCCCTTTCCTTCCTATTTTAGATACCAATTAATCCCCTCTTTCATATACACTTTATTCTTGTAATTTAGGGAGTCTTTTGATCTTGGTTTTGCTACTTAGCTTTGAAGCTTAACGAATTGTAAGTTGTGTGTTATTTTCTTTAATCTTCTTCCTTGAATATTAATTAATTCCTATTCTTATTTCATATTAATATTTTGAGCATTACTTAAAGGATCGACTAATTTTGTTTCATATATTAATTATTACTAGAATCGATCGATTAATACGCTTGTTATTAATTCGGTCCTTTCACGGTAGTAAACTTGGGTTGTTAATGCATGTGTCTCATGGTTAATAACCGAAAGAGAATTAATTATATTGATTAAACCGATAAACCGCTTGTGTTGAGGTTATCAATCTCGATCGTTTTCATCTTGATTTTATTGCTACTACCGGGTTAATATACGGCGCGTGTTCTATATACTCGGTAGTAAGTTTTATTAATGAACGCGTCTCGTTATTAATAACTACCCTCGATGAACTGGATATACTCCTCGATTGATTATTCGAGAGGAAGATAGTTAAAGATATAACCGGGATCAACGAACATTTCATCAAGTAGATAAAAACAAAACCAAGACTAATTACCTTTGATATTTTATCTCACTCATTTAAGTATTTTATTTTCTTTCTCAATTATCAAAGGCAAAATTGATAAAAATAATCCATACTTTTACCAATTTAAACAAAAATACTCCCTACTTCAAATATTTACACCATTAACCCAAACATCCCATATGACTACTGGAAATGCAATAAAAGAGACGGAATTCTTCTTCTGTCTGAACTGCCGTTCACAGCCCCAACGAATCCCAACATCAAGGAGATCTACCTTCTTCTCCGTCTTCTTAGCACATTTGAATCTCCGGCTCTAAGATCTAAATTTCTTAATCAACACATGACCGCTTGCGATTGTTATGAAATTTCTTCAAGATTCAGCCCCTTTGAAACACAATCATCGAAATGAAAACTGAGCTGCAACAATGGAGTTTCTTCTCCGTATGAGAAGGTGTCCTTAGGGCCAAACTTATCATTCAAAGTGCAGCGAATCATTTTTTTAAAATAAGCCAAAACCGAAGTATGCCGGTATGCACCAGTATTATATTTAATAAAAATTCAACCTCTTATCCATCAAGAATTATATTCACAAATAAATAGTGGCTGAAATTTTTCTGAAAAGTTTGAGTGTTAACACTCTTTATTAGTTTGTCATTAAGGTCCTTATTCTGATATTGAAGAAGAAAGCTAGGATGTGGCAAAATAATTTGGACTAAAGCCTAACCTGGACAACTAACGACTTCTTCTCTTGTTAGAGGAAGCTCTGGTTCACATGGTAAAGCATAGAGTAGTTAAAGAATGAGAGTAAAGTGACAATGAGTTTAACGGCGTTTCTTTAAAAGATTATTCTGTCCCCTTATTATATTTTTGTGAACCTGACAGAAAGTTTGGATTATTAGTGTAAAAGTTTGGAGTAGGGATTATTTTTGTTTAATTGATAAAAGTAGGGATTAATCTTGTCAATTTCACCATTATCAAAATATCCAATTCCCCCTTCCGTTTACTTTTATTTATTACGCTTACACATATGCGAAAAGCTTCTTTCCCTATGGATACGAACTCTACTACGCTATACTACGGTATTAGCCCTTAGTAGTGTGCCCTTATAGGCACACTACGACAAAGTGCTCGTCAATAGTCGATGGAGCTCAGGTTAATTCTATTGGTGGACATGATATTAAAGTCAAGTCGATCCATGGTGTGGGCCCCTTACGAAAAATGATGACATGATTATAAAAAATGACAATAACGAATCAATGGGAAAAAAATGAAAGACGGCACAATCCAGACGAAGTGTCTGGTCGTGAGGAATGAGTGTTAAATTCTCACACCGGAAACTTATGAATGAATTAAGTATTATATTAAGATCTGAATTACTCCTCCTATCAAATTGTTTTTTAGGAGGAAACCCCAAATATTAACTGAAACGTATACAAATTCATATTTTACTTGGTCGTTAAATTAATTCATTTTTGTTATTGTTATTTAATTGGGGGATTTCAACAAATAAGACTTAAACATATCTAATTTTCAAAATTAGGAGTAGAAGCTTGCGTAGGACCTAAGTGGGCATGCTTTGACTATTATACCCTAACTTAAAATCAAGTGCAGCGACAGTCTATCGGTAAAAGCTCCCCCAGCCGAATTCGGATTCGTCGTCTTCGAAAGCATACTTGAGCAGAAGCATTTTTCCAGACCGACGAAGCCTCCCCACGGGTAGTCAAGCTCCTGCACGTCCGACAACGGAGAGCAAAAGTCTTTCCAGAAACATCCCTTGGTTGATCCCAGCTTGTATGGGCGGTGACAGGCGGCGGCGCGGCGGCGTAGCGGGTTAAACTCCCTTTCCAAATCGACTTCACCGGATCCATGGATTTTGAATTCAAGCTGCCCCGGTTGACTTCATCGGACGTCACTGCCAGAGGTTTCTTCTTCCTCCTCCTCTTCTTCCTCCTCTTCTTCTTCCTCCTCCTCCTCCTCCTCCTCCTCCTCCTCCTCCTCCTCCTCCTCCTCCTCCTCCTCCTCTTCTTCTTCTTCTTCTTCTTCTTCTTCTTCTTCTTCTTCTTCTTTTCTGATTTTGGACATTGATTTTGCCAATTTCGATCTTCTATTTCATAGTTTCACAAAGCCACCGGGTACCCTGCAAAACTTTTGAAGAAACCAGATCCAAAATCAAACTTGCAAACACTAGACAATACATAGACAGTAAATAGTCAATAAACAAACAATAAGTCCTAATAATAGATAAATAACAGACAATAATATATAGACAGTAAATAGTCATTAAACACAATAAGTTCTGATAATAGCTCAATAGCAGAGAAGATAACGTAAAACAATATATATATATATATATATAATTTACTATATCTAATAATGAAATTACATCGAGAGGTTGTCGAAAACTCCATAATAATGAAGCCATGATATCGAAGTAGTATTCTGGTTCTGTGTTTGCGCAGGTCTGCACTAGTATAAGGCAAAGGGCTTTTATTTTAATCAAGTTGCGATGACCCTGGAGAGATAGAAAGGAGTCAGGGAGATCCCAACACTCGAGTCGCCATTGATATAATTAAGTTGCGATGATCCCGGAGAGATAGACGATTTAGGGAAGTTAATTTTTATTTTAAATCTACTAATACAAAGGGAAGGGTAAAAATGGAAGACAAAAATACACTTTTCGAAAATGGTGCTAATTACATCCTACGCATGGAAGAAACGGTGCTCAATCCTATTTTTGTAAAATTCCTTTGATTTGCTCCTACGAAGAGCAATTTTCTCTATTTAATTTGACTTGAGAACTGGGAAGTATCGTGACACGCGCAGGTTGAAATTATTTCATTTAACAAAAGTCATGGGCTGCATGCTTTTTTTGTTGGGATATGGAGAGGAAAAATGATATTGGTGGATAAAGAAAAGAAAAACGGCCGAGGTCAAAGATCGAGATTTAGGGAATGGAGATGGAAACCCTCAAAAAAGAAAACGTGAGGAGGAATAAACATTGACATTAAAGTTGAGCAAAATTTAAAAATGCTATTGACTGTATCATGAACATTTTATAATCAGTTCCATTAATTCTTTGAAAATATTCTCTAAATATAACAAAAACAAGAATAAAATTCATTAGTAGAATAGAATTATTATTGTTTTATTCCCACCAATAGGTTTTAAATGTCAAATACAATCGCAAAGGTTAGTTTTATGAAATGATATATACATGGTTATTGTTTTGTCTTTTTGGCAAAGGTTATTGTTTTGTCTTTTACTTTTGAAATGGTAGTATTCATACATTCATAATGATAATTATGGGTCGGTGGCCATAATTCAACCGGTAGATAAGGGATGACACTAGCAACAGGTAAGTCTCGAATTCGAATTCTCGCAATTGCGCAAGATGACTGATTACTATGTAAAAATGAATAGGATCTTTGCACGTATCAGAGTTAGAGCCTCACCCCCTTGCTATCTGCCAGCTTATGATTAAACTCCAATTTATATCCTTCTAATTACCTATCAGATCGGTGTAGGGCTTTCACGGATGGGATGCCGTCTTTTTATTTTTTTTAATAAATATGGGAGAAAAGACATGGCGGTGAAATAATGCCTGAAAAAACATGCATGTTCAAATAGTGCCTAATTCATCTCATTCCTTTATATATTACTCCGCATAAATAGATAAATACTTAACTAGTACTCCGTATAATTTTGTAATTTTTATTATATTTCAATTGTTGTGTATTTGTATGAAATAACAACACTAATTAAAGTTACACATAGAAATTTAGTGGAGGAAAAAGATTGAGCATTTCAAATTAGTAAGTGATAGTGATTATAAAAGTTAATTTCCCTTTTGTGCCGGGATTACTCAATAAATTCACTAAAGCTTAATCATTATTTTTTGAGCTAATAATTTTAGTCAAGACCTCTCATTTTAATTTACTTTAGATAAAGAGTAGAAGTGAAATTTGT
The DNA here is from genome assembly GCA_945859915.1 of Cuscuta epithymum. NCBI lineage: Eukaryota > Viridiplantae > Streptophyta > Magnoliopsida > Solanales > Convolvulaceae > Cuscuta > Cuscuta epithymum. The sequence continues at coordinate 4,695,615 of CAMAPF010000942.1, forward strand.
TTTAATAAGTAATTAAAGGATAGAGATGCAATCAATTAGAGCAATTGTACTTCAAATTTGCATAACAAAAGTCAAATATTTCAATAGTACCCATTTGTTTTTACCGTCTTTCGAGCACATTATGAAAGTTCACATTGAATATTTGAATGAATATTTTAATTAATTGAATACATTTTTTTTAATCATTTTTTTAATTGAATACATTGTGCACCATGTTTCAAACAAAACTTTATCTTTTGAAAATTTTAAGAAACATGTGTTTGTTTCATTGAAAATCTAATCAGAGAAAAACACTAGGTAAATATATTACAAAAAATAAAATAAAATAATTATGATGTTGCGCTAAAATATTTTGCTAATTAAAAAGTCATGGTAAAAAATGTGACATAGTAATTGTTAGTGATTGACTATAGTAATTAAAAGTTAATAAGTCACATTTATATCCACCACTTTTCTAAAATTAAAATTAATCATTTTTTTCAAAAATTATTTATTAATGAACAGTTTTTAACGATCCAAGGACTGCATTCAGATAAAGAGAATATGCTCTGAATAAAATTAAAGAAACATGAGAATAACGTGTGTAGCCTTTTTCCTGCAAGCAATTAGTACTAAAATTTGAGATAAATTTCAATATAGGACTAAAACATGACAAAAGGCAAAAAGGAGCAGTTGCTTAAAATTTCCAAAATTTCCAATACGAAATGTATTGGCCATGACACTGCACACTACTACAGTATTGTCGTCGGCTGCCAGTGCTCCCACAAAGCCAATGCAAAAAATTTACAAATTAGCGCCGCCTCCAGTTTGTCTGCCGCCGCAGCCGGTCGCTAAAGCTCCATTGAAGGTCGCCTCCTCCTCCTCCTCCACCATCAATGGGCTAACCCGATGATTCAAGGGATCTAGGAGATAATTAATCATATTAATTAAAAAAAATTAGGGATATCAGAGGCAGGGGCGGAGCCAGACTTCACTAGGGGGGGATACAAGTATTATATTGAAAATAATCTTGGCAATTTTGATCCCATATATTTACTAAGTGCTCGTTTTATAGTCCTGACACTCTCACAAATTTGGTCATGTAACTAATACTACCTCTGTCCTGGAGACAAGTTTCCACTTTTCTTATTTGGATGTCCCAAAAGGAACTTCTCATTTCCCTAAATGGAAAGTTATCATACATCAAAACAGTGTCAAATAGTGCAAAACAATGTCAAACAGTGTCGAAACAGTGCCAAACAGTGTCGAAACAGTGCCAAACAGTGTCGAAACAGTGTCAAACAGTGTCGAAACAGTGCCAAACAGTAAAATTTACCCCTCAGTAACTTTATTTCCTTAAAATGTGTGAAAGTCAACCCGGGAACTTGTTCCCGGGACGGAGGGAGTAATTATTTTGCAATTTAAGTACTTCCCAACCGGAAAGTACATTTTCTTAAAGATAATTCACCGTAAATTATGCCGTCAATGTCGATTTTTGGCCAAAAAGTGTACTTTCGATGATAAAATACAAAACTAAAATTGCAAATATTCCAAATATAAAATTTACAAATATTGAGACTTAAAGTTTGCCTAATTTTCTTGCAATTTTTTATTTGGGAGGAGGGGGGCTAATTTTTTTGTAATAGTAACATTTAAAAAAAATAAAAAGTGGGAAGGGCCATGGCCCCCTTACCCCACAACATACCTCTGCCCCTGATCAGGGGTAGAAAATTAATGTTTACTTCTAGTAAAAAATGCTACTCCTATTGAGGTCAATTACCTTTAAAACGTTCCTTTGATTCAAATAGGCAAATATGGAGGCTAATCAAATCATACTCAACCTTTAAACTCGTTCCTGTCACATTAACTATATAATTGCTTATTACATACTACGGAGTATTATATGGTCAATTACCTTTAAAACGTTCCTTTAATTCAAATAGGCAAATATGGAGGCTAATCAAATCATATTCAACCTTTAAACTCGTTCCTGTCACATTAACTATATAATTGCTTATACTAGTATACTACGGAGTATTATATTATACGGAGTATAATAATTGGCAATTTGTCATTTCTCACATTGTATTTTATTCTTTATGATGCCAATACCTTTGAATGATGGGCGTGTTTGGCATTTAGCGGATAGCGGTTCGCGGATAGCGAATTATGTTAGCGGGTTATTAATAGCGGATTCAATCAGCGAGTTTGACTAGCGGAATAAGTTGGCGGGTTATCAAAAAGATGATTTGATTGGTAATGTAGCTGTTTGGCCATAAAATTAATAGAAAACATCATATCTCAAAACACTAACCCAAAACTCTCCTATTTACGGCGTTTCTATTTCTGCGGTTTCGTCCAAAAACACTAGTGCCGAACTGCCATGTACCAAACAATGTTTTCACTTAATGAATAGTGTCTAACCGTAATTTTTTTGGCTGAAACGCCATTTACCAAACACCCATTATATCCGCATCATTGAAAGAATGGATTTTGAAAGAATGGATTTGAAAGAAGCCATGCCTTTAACACTATATATGCTCCCAGCCTTAAGTGCCATTCTGCCCTGCTACCTGGTGGATAGCATTAATGCTACCAAAATCCTTTACAACAAAAAAGAGAACAGATTTATACGGAAACCCAATTTGAATGACAGTATCAATTTTTCTAGTGCCTATGATTTGATTAGTCCTAAAATGAATGTTACCCCTAACTCTAAATATTTTTGGAACAAATAGACACCTAAAAAGATATCATTTTTCTCTGGAAAATGGAACTCTTTACTACCCTTTGAATACAAGCTTAATCAATTTGGTATCTGGGCCTTTCAAATGCCCTATATGCCCCCATAGTGACACCATTGATTATTACTTTATATCTTGCACCCTCTGTACTGTGGTTTGGGATCATTTTGAAACCATATATAACTACCATCCTAAACCCACTAACTCCATAAAACTTTACGTTTTGGATTGGTACAAAGGGTCCAGAGGTAACATTGCGGATCTTAGTTATGTTCTTCCAAACACTATCATTTGGACCCTGTGGAAAATCCGCAATAAAACTATCTATAATAATAAAATGGCTACTATTTCTGAGACAATAAAAGCTATTACAATTGATATTTTTGCCATTTCAAATGTTAGTCCTTTCTCTACCACAAGCCCAAATACCCCGATAAACTTGTGTACCACTCCTTCCAAAAAATCAAGCCCGACAACCGCCTCAATCATTGGAAACCCCCCAACCTTTTCTTAAAATCAACATTGCCACTAGAACTCTTACCCCTACTCTTGCTAGGACAACATTGGGCATATGATTTACATCGTCGGACTAGTCACACCCACACTGCCACCTATGAGCATTAACACTATTATTACCATCAAGAAGATAAATTCCAATTTTATTCTTGAAGTTGATAATAGAATTATTTATGAGGGTATCTTGGGGTTTTCAGTCCAGCACCGGAAATGCTGACCTCAAATACAGGAAATCAAAAGGCACTTCAGAGAGTCTAACTGGTCCATTACCCACACTCATCCTTAGATCAACTGTGCTGCTGAGTTTCTTGCTTAGAGGAACACTTCTCTAAAAACCGAGAATCACCATTTCATGGCCAATTATTCTTTAATTTGATGCTATTATTGAAACGCGCAGAGAATCAAAAGGACTTCACTATTTTCGTGTGTTTACAAGGGTCAAGATACAAGCTAATATACAACTTTTCTATCCTAAAATAAGTATAGTAACGTAATAATACAAAAGGCAACAAATCGTGCCCATTAACTATAGAACACTCGTGAATAACTATATACGGAAAGAAAGAATATTATATGCTCCAATACCCCCCCTCAAGATGGAGCGTGCAGATTGCGGACGCCCATCTTGGAAAGTAAATAAGAAAATTGATGTTCACCGAGCGCTTTAGTAAAGATGTCCGCAAGTTGCTCAGTAGAGGATTTATAAGTAGGAAGAATATTGCCAAGTTGCACGTGATTACGTATAAAATGACAATCAATCTCAATATGTTTTGTGCGCTCATGGAACACTGGATTAGACGCAATATGAATAGCAGCCTGATTGTCACAATAAAGAGCAATCGGTTTGGATAGACGAACACCTAGAGAGGAAAGAAGACTTTTCAACCAAATAAGTTCACTAGTAAGTGTCGCCATAGACCGATATTCAGCTTCTGCGGAGGAGCGGGATACGGTGACTTGCTTCTTGGTTCGCCAAGAAATGGGAGAATGGCCGAGAGTAACAAAGTACCCTGTAACAGACCGACGAGTAATAGGACAGCTAGCCCAGTCAGAATCACAGTACCCTGATAGTTGAAGCGGAGAGTCACTACGCAGTAGAATGCCTTGACCAGGATTACCTTTGAGGTAACGTAGAACACGGACAGTGGCCTCCCAATGAGCTACACGAGGCTGCTGCATAAATTGGGATAAGACATGCACTGAGTAGCATATATCAGGTCGAGTGAGGGTGAGATAAATGAGTTTCCCGATGATACGCCGATACCGCTCCGGGTCAGAATAAATGGGCCCATCCGCGAGTGATAAAGAATGATTTTGCACCATGGGAAAGGAGGTTGGCCGTGCACCCAGAAGACCAGTTTCGGTGAGCAAATCGAGCACATATTTTCGTTGACACAAATAAATCCCGGAACTATTTCGGGCGACCTCGATGCCCAAAAAATATTTCATTTTTCCAAGATCTTTGACAGGAAAAACAGTGGCCAAATATTGTTTGAATTTAGTGATCAGGTTAATGTTATTACCGGTAATAAGCAGGTCGTCAACATATACGAGCACACATAGAATATTAGCACCGGTACGAAAAGTGAACAAGGAATAATCAGCATGTGATTGATGAAACCCATATGCCTTAAGAGTGCTCGCAAGCTTGGAAAACCAACAACGGGGTGCCTGTCGAAGGCCATAGAGAGAACGTAGAAGACGACAGGCATGACCCGCTGGTGTAGTGTAACCAGGCGGTGGGTACATAAATACTTCTTCATGAAGGTCACCATGCAAAAATGCATTATCAACATCCATCTGATGAAGAGCCCATCGGTGTGCTGCGGCGACAGCAAGTATAGTACGCACAGTTACCATTTTAGCTACCGGAGCAAAAGTATCATGATAATCAAGTCCCTCAATTTGTCGATTACCACAAACAACAAGACGTGCTTTGTATCGTTCAATGGACCCGTCACTTTTATATTTAATCTTATATACCCATTTGCAATGAATGGGTTTTTTTCCGGAAGGTAGGGGCTGAATAGACCAAGTGCCATTCTGTTCCAAAGCATGAATTTCTTTCGCCATTGCAGCTCTCCAGCGGGGGTCAAGTACTGCTTCGCGGTAGGTAGCCGGCTCAATATTACTAGAAATAGCTGCGAGGAACGCCCTGTGTTGCACTGAAAAACGATCATAAGTCACGTAATAAGAAAGGGGATAAGGTTTACCTGAAGATACCGAAGAAGTGGATAGGACGGGGGGGTAGATAGTCATCATGCCACCGAGGGGCCCGACGTGGTCTATTACTTCGTCGCAGTGCAGGGGAAGAAAAAGAATGATTAGTGGATGAGAGCTCATGACCAGATGCATCTTCTTGGGGCGTAGGTGGACTGTCGATATTAACTCCCTGGGATGGGGGTCCAAGAGTGGAGTCAACCATGTGATCCGTAGCTGCAGTGCATGGGACATAAGATTGTGCCGTATTGCTGTCACCAATTACTTCTGCCTCATCAAATTGAGTCCTCCAAAAATGTTCTGCTTGAGTGGCGATACGTGGCGTGTTGATGTCGAGTTGAGCTTTGAATGGAAATTCTGTTTCCACAAAATATACATCTCGCGACACTACATATTTTCTCGTTTCCATATTAAATAATCTCCAGCCCTTTTGGGAATAGGCATATCCTAAGAAAACACATTTCTGTCCTCGTGGAGCAAACTTGTCTCGCGTATGACTATGCATGTAACATAGACATCCGAAGACGCGCAAGTGATGATATAGTGGTTCCTTGTTATATAGTAATTCGTACGGGGTTTTGTTATTATTCAATGGGGACGGAATGCGATTAATTAAGTATCCCGCGGTTAGAACGCAATCCCCCCAAAATTGTATTGGAAGATTGGCATGAAAACGCAGTGCCCTGGCTACTTCCAAAATGTGGCGATGCTTCCGTTCCACACGTCCGTTCTGTTGCGGTGTACCAACACAGGAGGTTTGAAATATGATGCCGTGTTCAAGGAAATAGGGGCGCAAACACATGAACTCGCTCCCATTGTCACTTCGTACCACCTTAACATTCGTATTAAACTGTCGATTCACCATTGAGAAAAATATCTTGAGTATATTACTCACTTCACTTTTCTCCTTCATTAAATGTACCCATACCCCACGAGAGAAATCATCCACAATTGTCAGAAAATACCGTGATCCACAAAATGAAGATGTTTTATAAGGTCCCCAGACATCGCAATGTATTAATTCAAATGGAGTAGAAGCACGTGCATTATTATGCAGAAAACTATCTCTTGTCTTTTTGGCACGAACACAAGCATCACAATAACTGGAAATAGTAGCAGAATTACTGAAATTAAATAAAGACTTTAACACTCTATGAGAAGGATGTCCCAATCGTGAGTGCCAAAGCTCTTGAGTCTCCTTGACAGTAACTAAATGAGCAGATTCTGTCTTCATTCCGTGAAAGTAGTACACCCCCCCACGCAGCTTACCCACTCCAATCGGCGTCTTCGAAGGTAGGACCTGTATCACACAAATCTTATTAGTGAAATATACATCGCAATTCATTTCAGCAACTAACCGAGAGATTGAGATAAGGTTACAAGTGAGCCCCGGTACAAAGAGAACGTCCCGTAATTCAAGGGCAGAGCTTAACCGCACACATCCCATGCTATTTGCATGTGACGTGGTTCCATTAGGTAGCATGACAGGAAGCAATCTGATCGGTCGTTTATTGATTAGTACATCAATATTCCCTGTCATGTGTAAAGAGGCTCCCGAGTCTAAAATCCAATCTGTTTGAGTAATCATACCTGAAAGCTTTTCATTCGGACTAGCTATCTTACTGCTATTTATTAATTTGAGAAAGGAGTTCCACTGTTCATCAGTAATAGCACGTCCAGAAGCATTCTCCTTCTCCATTCCAACCTTGTTGACGCCCGGTTCCAGCTCCGTCAACTGAACTGCATGAGCATGAGCCACCGGTTTCCCACGTCCATGAGTCTTGTTCTCACGCCCTTTTCCTCGGCCACGTCAAGGATTATCAAACCACCAGTCCGGGTAAATCCCGGTTTTTTTGAAACAATTGTTCACAGAATGACCTTCCTTTTTACAAAAAGTGCAAATTATGGGAGCATCGGAGTGAATACCTCGAGAACTGCTGCGTGCGGCAAAGGCCATAGCCTCCGGGGGCTGTTGAGCATCAGATTGTACCTGAGAACTGCTGCGTGCGGTAAAAGCCGGTGCCTCTGGTGGCTGCTCCCTTCCTTTGATCAAATTGTGATGACGTTCTTCCTGAACGATCATGTGGTATACTTTGGAGAGGACGGGCAGTTCGTCCAACCCCAGTATATTTGAGCGCAGCGTGCCAAAAGGTTGGCTATCAAGTCCCAATAAAAAATCATGCGTTTTTTCATTTTCAATGTGTTTAAAGAATTTTTTTTCCAAACCACATTTACACCCACCGCACGTACAGATTGGTACGAAGCAGAAACCAACATACTCATCCCACAGTTGTTTCAGTTTTCCAAAGTACCGTGTCACAGGCTCCCCATCTTGTCTACAGGCTCGTATGCTTTCCTTGAGTTCATACACCTTCATGGCGTCGCCGACATCGAACCGCAGTTTGAGGTCTTCCCAGAGATCGATGGCATCGTCCATATACGTCACATTTGTTCGCAGCGCTGGATCAATTGAAGTCATAATCCAGCCAACCATCATGGAGTTTACAATCATCCAATCTTCGAGGTCGTCATCACCGGAAGCCGGTCGTTTGATCGTTCCGTCAAGAAAGCCAATCTTCCGCTTAGCGCGGAAGGCATTCTTCATTGCCGTCACCCACTCTCGGTAATTTGATTCTCCTTGGAGAGTGATTCCTGAGATATGCATGCCTGGGTAATCTGAACTGTGTAAATAATAAGGAGACGCCGGATCATTCACTTTCCGTCGAACCGGCTCACCTTTCCCGATCATGCGTCCGTCGTTGTTCTCCGGTTGTCCATCGTTGGCCATGATGAGTGAGTAGCTTGTTTTGTCGAGAGTGCGCTGGAAGCAGTAAGAGGCAAAGTTCACAGATCGGTGATACGCGTCTCTGATACCATATTGAAACGCGCAGAGAATCAAAAGGACTTCACTATTTTCGTGTGTTTACAAGGGTCAAGATACAAGCTAATATACAACTATTCTATCCTAAAATAAGTATAGTAACGTAATAATACAAAAGGCAACAAATCGTGCCCATTAACTATAGAACACTCGTGAATAACTATATACGGAAAGAAAGAATATTATATGCTCCAATAGCTATTAGTTATCCATACGTATTTTAATTTGAATAGGCTTTGGTTTGGTCCTTCTACTCTTTGCACTCTTCTTTTATGTTTTTAATAAATAGATAGGGTATTCCCTGACTCCTACCCCAAAAACATTCCTTTTGAGATATTTTGGTTTTAAACCGGGTTAAAAAAGATTAATTACCATGATAAGAAAAAACAAGGCCAAACAATCAATACTAGTGGTTGCCAAACATTGTGCTTGACATTTTGGAAAAAACGTACCAAAAACATATAAGACCGTTCAAATAAAGAGAATGATATTCTTTTTTTTGTTTTTATTAATTGGCTATCTCTCATTCCATGTATGCATCATCGTTCACGTTTTTGCCTAAGAGATGCTCCGAGGTTTAATTTTGGGAGCTTGGTTTAAATTCGACATTGAGCACTATATTTTGCCTTTTTTGACAACTCCTTAGACCACCATGAGAAACAAAAAAAAGGAATATAATAACTAATTACTCCATATGAACTAATGGATTGAATGATCAATTTGGTTATTACCTAGACATTGCATGTTGATTGGTTACTTAGAAAGTCTATGAGGCTATGAGCTCACATATGGCCTATACTTTGCATTTTCAAATTTTGTGTTACATCCATTACTTGACACACATTTATGATTGTCATTTATACAACCATATATTTCTAATGTCTATTGGTTTAACAAAATTAACACCTTCTAGGCAATAAAACAATTAAACATCATCACTTGGAAAACATTATACATAGTCGACAGCTACAAAGTGTACTACCACCCACACGACCGAATCGCCCAAAGTTTACGTGCTCATGTTTTGTCGCCTCCCAATTCTGCCCTCCATTTCCTATCCTCTTCCCATCCCCATTTCTTTATACTCCCTATTGTTTCCCACTCCTTACTGTATCCCCCATTTCACATTCCCGTCCACCGTCGCCGGAATATCCCTTCCGTTCAACTTCTGCGCCTCTCTCTAATCTCTCGCTCTGTCCATTTCCGCCAAAGCCTTCTACTTGTTGTGTGTGTTTCGATTCTTGGTAACTCAAAGATCCGAAATTTGTGTTTTGAAATTTGGGTTTTGAAATTTGGGTCGGGTTCTCTCCGTACCCCGAAATGTCGGCGTCTTCCACGTATTGGTGCTACAGATGCGATAGGTTTGTGCGGGTTTGGAACCAATTTTCAGTTGCTTGCCCGGATTGCGGCAGTGGGTTTATCGAGGAAGTCGATACTCCTACCCGATCTGTGGCACCCGAGACTCGCCGGAGTCGTTTCTCGACGCCGAGCTCGAATCAGAACGCCGGTTCGGGTTCCGATTCCAGTCCACGCGTTCGTAGGAGCAGGAGGAACGGGGGTGACCGGTCGCAGTTCAACCCGGTTATTGTGCTTCGCGGATCGGCCGATGGCGGCGGCGAAGGTGGAGGAGACGGTAGAGGGGGAGGATTTGAGTTGTTCTATGATGATGGGGCTGGGTCGGGTTTACGGCCGTTACCGGCTAGTATATCGGAGTTTCTTCTCGGGTCTGGTTTCGACCGGCTTCTTGATCAGTTGACCCATATTGAATCTAATGGTCTGGGTAGAATCGATGACCCGCCGGCTTCAAAATCCGCGGTCGAGTCACTTCCGACGATCGAGATTGCAGATTTCCACATATCCACCGAACCCCATTGTGCTGTTTGTAAAGAAGCATTCGAGCTTGGGAACGAAGCTCGTGAAATGCCATGTAAGCATCTCTACCATTCCGATTGCATTCTTCCATGGCTCTCTCTTCGCAATTCCTGCCCTGTCTGCCGGCATCAGCTGCCCTCAGATACCCAGAACGCCAACGAGTTAAACCCGGGTACAAACCAAGCAGGAATTGATGATGATTCTATTGGGTTAACAATATGGAGGCTGCCCGGTGGTGGGTTCGCGGTTGGGCGATTTTCAGGTGGGAGACGGGGTGGCGAAAGAGAGCTTCCTGTTGTGTATACTGAAATGGACGGTGCCTTCAATAATAATGGCGCTCCAAGGAGAATTTCGTGGGCGAGTAGTGGAGGTAGTGTATCAAGGCAAAGTGGTGGCTTGAGAAGATTTTTCTTCAATGTGTTCTCGTGCTTGCGCGGGTCTAGCTCTAGATCAGGTTCAAGGATCATTCGCAGAAGCAGTTTGTTTTCCTCTGTATTCAGTTCTGGTTCAAGAAGACGGAGGCGATTGGGTTTATGAGGCCCGTAATGGCGCTCAAGATGGCACCAAACCATTGTTAGGGAGATTGACTCTGTAAATAACTGGCTTCAGTGGGAAGTAATCAAGTAGTTGTCTGTTCTCGGTGAAAGTAAAACCATGGATTTTCATTTTCGCCGGAAAGAGCCTTAGCAATGGAGGATGTGTTAGAAGGTAAAACAGCTCTAGTAGTGCCACAGTAGCTTGCAAACTAAGTGCCCTTTGATAAGGGTTACTTGGCCAAATTTGTCAAATTTTTTCAAAGGCGTTTGGTGATATTCTAAATGCTATTTCTGGTTCAGCCAAATATGTATCTGAAGTATTGCTTATGCGGCTGGTAATCAGAAGAGCAGAACAAGCTGAAGCTGAATAATGCTGCCAGTGCCATGGCATACAGTTATGCATTTCCTTTTCATGTTTCTTTCACCATAGTATTTCACTTGATTTATTTGTTTTTTTATATGTAGCTGGATTTAAGTCTAAAGATACTATATTGTATTCAGATTACTGTGTTTGAGTGAATTGAGTTTTGATCTTCAATGTTTGTGATGTACATTTTCCATTCTATGGCCCTGCATAAGTCTGTATTGAAGCAAATTGTTAATCATGTACTTGAACTATTTCATCAAGTGGGTATTAAGGATGTTTTTACTTGCACCGTTTTTAGTCCCAGACCAGTTTAGATCAACCAGTTTAGATCAGACTAGTAAATTTCAGTCCAATTAAAAACATTTTAAACCTGTTTTTGAAAGAAATATGCATATGTTTAGAATTGTAGAGATCTAGTGTAATCCATTACCTTTTTGAAGGAGAAAGTTGTACTTCAAATTTCACGATGTATTCACCATCTGCTTTGTTAAACTGTTTTATGAAAATGCTGTTTGCTTACAAGGTTTTTCTCCCTCAAGCTTACCTTTCTCTGTTCATGTACATCCCCTGTTCTCGAAAACCCCCACTTCCTCACAGTTTCACAGTTTTTTCACCATCTCTCCCAGTTAGTTCGCATACCTTCACAAGTCCAAATCTTGTCTTCAGCGACCAAAGTCTACATCCCACACCACACTACTTCATCTTTGTACACATGATGGTCCATAGCTCGCTCTTCGGAATGGCGGAAGCTTCAAAGAAACCATAACAAAAACTTGATAAATGATTTTTTTACTCGTGTATGTTAGAGTGATTCTTTGCACATATGAGGTTCTTTTAAGGTAGTTGTTTAAATAATGCTGATACAGAACTTAGGAAGCCCTGTTAATGTAGTTTCTGGTCTTTTGTGATTGTTCAAAATTAATATTACTCCGTTCTATTTTGAAATTTGGAGTAAGAGGTACTTGATTCCTAGAGATAGATGCACAAGCGTTCTTAATCAATTTATCTCTAGGGTTGGAGATACCAGTGCCTCAAATGAAACTGTCGTTATAGATGAGAGAATATGTTCTTAAAGGTGCTTGTCTAACCTTTATTTCATAATTTTCTATGGACTTTATTTGAAAAGACTTTAAAGTGCTTTCGAGGATGATGGTTTAAAAATTGGGAATAGTTGAAATATAATGTTTCTATATATGCTACGGAGTATTTTTTGCTTTTGGTCTTGCCTTTTTCATGTGGAAGAAGAAACAGATTTGGAGATTATGTGTTTGCAATGACTGAATTTCGTGGTGAACTCAACCCAAATTGCACATGATTCGTTTCGATTAAACCAAACCGATATGCCCACAACTTACCCTTAATTTTTATCTTATCTTCCATTGGGCCGTAACTCTTTGGAAAGCCAAAACGGAATGGTCTTGACTAGTGACCCAGCCCCACATTCTTTATTTTGGACTTAAACCAATTTTGGGTTTAGAAAAATTATTGAACCCATATTTCACTCACCAAGCAGTAAACATATTTGGCTGTTTTTGCGTGATTAGTTCACGGGCCATGGAACATCAACAATCAACAATGATCAATCAATTCATCACTTCACTTTTTAGGTACCTCCCTCTGCGCGAGATCACGGGTAGTGAACTGGTTCTGACTCCAAGACAAATTGTCAACAATTTTATCGCCCAATTTTCAAAAGAAAAACTCTTCTTGTTCACATCTTATTGTTTTGTGAATGTTCAACTTTATCTCTGCCATAGATATTTTTTAGATTGTTTAAAATGAATTGTCTGTTATAATTCTTATAAAGATAAAAATTGGAAAAAAATGTTGATTTTTTTTAATTAAATCATAGACATTTTTTCTGAAAAATGTAAAAGTTATCATTAACACAGACAAATAGAACACTCAAGTACCTTCCATATGATATATTATGACTTTTGTAATTCGTTATGAGTCGAAAGTTATGATTTTTGGAAAATCAACATTATCTATATTTTGAATAAGTTAAATTTGATGCGTAATACTCTGTACGAAGTATTATTTATATTCACAAATTTTACAAAAATAACGCTTTATTCAGTCATTAGCTAATTATTCAATTCAAAAAAGGATAACACCCCATCCATGAGCAGCCCCCAGCACCAGTCAGGCAGTTAGCTGAGAGGATGTAAGTTGGACTTTAATCACAAGCTGTCAGATAGAGAGTGAAACTCTCTGGACCTGGTACTTGCAGATGTCTCATAAATTTTTAGCATAGTAATCTCTCATCACAGTACCCTTCATAGAGGGTGAAGCAAGCTCTGGCTCTGGGCTCCAGTACTTGCAGAGACCCTATGGCCGTGTCTATGGTTTATTAAATCCAAATATTTCTAAAAAAGATACACAACATTTTGAAACCGTATAGGGATGGACCGGTTCCGGGCCAACCGGACCGGTACTGTTTGTACCCGGCCTGGCCCGACAACCGGTTATAGGACCAGTCCGGGTGGCCCGAACCGGTAGTTACTATGGGCGGGCTCGGGTCTGCTAAAATAGGAACCGGTCATAGGACCGATACTTTTTTTTTGTTTTTCCATTTTTTTGTTTTTCCCAGGTTGGGCTGGGTGTTTTGGGGGGTTTTGGGGGGTGGGGGTGAAGAGGGGGGGGGGGGTCGGGGGTTAATTAGAAAAGCTAAAGAAAAAAAAAGTGAACCAGCCTGGCCCGGAACCGCTGGCAACCCGGGCTGGTTGGGGACCTCACTTCCCAAAAAAAACCTGGTCAGGCTCGGCCTGACCCGGAACCTGTCCACCCCTAGAACTAGGGGTGGGATCGGGATGAGCCCGATCCCGATTGCCCAAATCCCGATCCCGTCCCAATCCCGATTCAAACTAAAAGAGGATCTCGTATCCCGTCCCGATTAAGTCGGGATCCCGACATTAAAATTCCGATTAAGTCGGGATCCTGATCGGGAATCCCGCTTAATCCCGCTAAATCTCGACAATGAAGTATCAAACATAAAATTATGTAATTTCTTTAGTTAAACACTAACTTTGATATTTAGTGGTTTTAATATTATTCTTTGTTTACTGTTATACCATATTTATCATCATCTATTTATAAATATTATTGTAATAATTATCATCTCAAACTCACACTAGTATATACTTTTAGAATAATTTTTATGTTTAACTTCAATTAATTAATAGTATAATTTTTGAATAAGCTATCAAGGCTTAGTGAAACTTACTTCAAACAATATATAAAAAACAAAAGAAGGATATGTAACGTATATTATTTAAAATTCAAAACTAAGTAGACTCATTGAGAAACTTTGTGACCAATGAATATAATGTGTAAATACATATTACGATTATCTACTTAAGAAAGAAATCTTAGTCTCGATCATAATTTTTTAAAGAGTTCATCAGAACCGCAAAATTTGTAATATTGTATATTGTGATTTAGATGGTTGGGATCAAGAATAATCTTTACTTAGTTAGGATCCCGAATATTCATTTTCGGACAAATGCCGAATAGTTTTAGAAGTTTGATATTGTAAGATACTCGTAGTAAAAGATTTAATCTATGTAAGGAATAAGTAATTAAAAAAGATGTGCAAATATTTAGATACATATTCATTTTTTATATATTCATATATAATTATTTACATGTGTGTGTATATATATATATATATATATATATATATATAATGTCGAGATGTCGGGATTTTCCCGATCCCGACTTTAAAAAAAAATCCTGGTCTCGTCTCGACTTAGTCGGGATCGGGAAAAATTCCCGACTAGTCGGGATCGGGAAAAATTCCCGACTAGTCGGGATCGGGATTGTCGGGATCGGGATCGGGAGTCGGGAGTTTTTTCCCAGCCCTACCTAGAACTGTACATGACTAATGGAGTGTTTGCAATTGCTTCAACTTTAAAAAAATGATTTTTTAAAGTGATTTTGGGAAAATTGATTAATAGTAAAAGTTGGTAGTGTTTGAGAAAAAAGTGATTTTGAAAAAGTAAAAGTTGGTAGTGTTTGGTAAAATAAGTACTTTTTGTGTAATAGAAAAAGTGAGAAGCAGTTTAAAGCACCCTTCTACCTGCTTCCAGCTTTTAACTTTTAAGTGATTAATTTAAGCAGAAACTGTCATTTGAAAACACTCTTTTCAACTTTTTTAAACCAAAAGCTGAAAAACGTTTTTTTAAGCAAATTCAAACACTCCTTAAGTTTTGACCAATGGCGTGTTGTCCTGGCTCTTCAAGTGCAAGGGCGTTTGCACTTTAGGGCGGGCATACGTGTACACCAAGAAATAATTGTAATGAAACTAACAAACACATACTCCAAATATTAGACTCATTAAGACCTTGATTACATACATGATACATTAAAATAACCTTCATGAATGAGAAAACGATATAATTAAGAAACAGATTGATCACACCCATTTCCCAACACATTAAAATAGCCTTCGCGAATGAGAAAACGAACTTAACCCTCCCCATTTAAAAGTCTTCTATGGCAATGTGTAGTAGTTGCTGCACTTGTCCAAGCATGACCCAACACACCCATTCATTTCCTCTACATCTGCCATCAAAGAAAAATATGCATTGTAGGAATTTTCTCAAGAAATTTGTTTCCCCAAGGCCAAGGCCTAAAGCCTTAAGAAAGTTTGAATTAAAGAATATGATGTTACATTACAAACATTACTTTTTGTACATGGTTCCAATCTGGGGGAGTCCGGACTCCCGTGTCTATATAATCTTGTCATTTTTTCAACGGAAAATGTACAAATATATCCCTGTAGTATGAGTGTGGGCACAGATATACCCCTGTTCTATTTTTCGGAACAAATATACCCCTGAACTTTTAAAAAGGTACAAAAATATCCCTCATGTTCTTATAAAGGGGCAAATTAATCTTTATTGACTTTAAATTAATAAAATAAATTTCAAAAAACACCAAATATAAATTATAAATTCAAAATTTAAAAACAAAAAATTTTAAAAATTTTTATATCACAATTTAATATTGTTTAAGCATGAAATAGTATTTCAAAATTTTACTATATGCTTAAGATTCTTTCGAAAAGGTGCAACATATTTTTTGCAATGTAGAGAAAAATTAATTTTTTGCATTCTTTGGACTATAAAATTACATATTTTGAAATAATATTTTATACTTAAAATATTAAATTGTGATATAAAAAAAATAAAGGGAGAAATGGACACAATTACATTTTTAAAATTTTTATTTTTTAATTTTGATTTATTAAATTTTTTTGGTCTTTTTTGAAATTTATTTGATTAATTTAAAGTCAATAAGAATTAATTTGGTCTTTTATAAAAAATGAGGGATATTTTTGCACCTTTTTAAAAGTTCAGGGGTATGTTTTTTCCGAAAAATAGAACAGAGGTATATTTGTTGCTCCACTTGAGTCGGGATAAAGGTAGTATCAATTTCTTTTTTGAAAGCGCCTGAAACAGAAACTTACTGGAGGGAGGGTTAGTAGTGAAGGAGGAGCAGGTAGAAAGGGCACATCCAAGCTTGCAGAAGTTGTGGGTGAGGATGCGAACACCGCCTTCGTCGTGGTGGCGAACGGTGGAGCTCACATCAGTGGAGTTAAAGATGCAATCTTTGAGGCAGCTGGTGGTGCAAGAACACAGAGTTTCAGAAGGCTCAATCATGCAGAAGACAAAGCATTTGGCATAGCAGTCCTTGAAAGAACCATTCGACTGCCCTATCATCAGCCCCATTCCCACTATTGCCACCCACACAACAGCCCTGAATTTCATCACATCCATTCTCTCTCTCCCCAAGTGGCCTTTCAGACTTTTTGCCTGGTGTACTTCTATGTGGTTTGGGTATATATGTGTGTGGGGCTTCAATTGGGATTTTAGTGAATGGAAACATATTTGAAAAAATTGAGGATTACTGTATAATATTTCAGAAAAGCTTTTTGTTTGCTGATGGGTATGGGCATCATGAAATATACTACGTACTTCTGATGTCAAGCCTAGTCTCATATTTGTCCCGATATGGATTTATTTATCCAATCTTCATCTGTTTTTTTATGATAGAAATTCTTTTGTCTATTGGAGCTGCTCCAGGAAAGCCTGTTCAAATTGTCTATTTGAAAGTAGATTGTGAGAAAGCTGTCCAGCTCAGCTTGTTGGCAAAGGTCTAATTCAAAACTTCTTTAAGAGATTTTCCACCTTGTTTACCACAGTTTCTACCAGTCCCCTCCCCTGAACTAAGGGTGAAAGGAGAAGAGTATATTGATGGAAAACCATGAGATTTCAGACAATAAGTTCAAAATCAAGAATTCACACTCAAGAGTTCAAAAAACCTCTTGATCTACAAACACGATAATAAAAAAAAAATTTAGGATTCAATAATTATCTCAACTTTCCAAACTCTCGCTATAAATACTTCGAACAAACTAGAAACCAAAATTAACTTCCTCTCTTCTTCTACAAAACTATATTCTGCTGAGTTATACTACGTACATTTTAGTATTGGGAATGAAAAAATTACTACTCGAGATGAGGGGACCTATGAGACTGTTTCATTTTATTTAGACTATTGTAAGCACTTACGCGATAATGATATCGCTTGTTTGTGGAATATAACGCAAATAAGCAGCCCTTTAAGGGACTCGAATAATGGGTCTTGAGAATGATATATTTCGAAACTATAGAAAGATGTTGATAAATACTTGTAAAAGATTTGGGAAAAAAAATTAATCACCCGTTAACATTTCATTTCGCGCGCTAAGATAATTTTTAGGGCTGGGACTTTTGAACCAAAAACCGGAGAACCGAACCGGACCGAACCGTTATGACCCGGTTCGGTTCGGTTCCAACATTTATTAGTTATTTGTTAATGGTTCGGTTCCTAATTTTTATTAACGGTTCGGTTCTCGGTTCCTGAAAAAAATATGTAGCAGGAACCGTTAAGGAACCGTTATATATAATAATTAAAATTAAATATATTTTTTATGAATATATATATTGTAATGTATATTTACTTATTTATTTTTATATTATATTCATTATTTTAGTTTAGTTATTTAACTATTTAAAACTATTATTTATTTCAACCGGTTCTCTTAGGCTTCTTAGGCCTCTCATTAGGTCCAAACTCCAGCTGGTCGGAACTCGGAAGGTCCAGAGTATTTAAAATTATTATTCTCTTTAACTGGTTCAGCATATATGTATTGAGATTTCGAACGTTGAATGTCTTTTTGGCAAAAATTTAGTCGTGATTTCCAAGAATTTTTTCAAAGACTAGGAACCGTTAAATGACAAGAACCGAACCGTTAAGAACGGTTCGGTTCCTTATCGGTTCTTTAAAATAATTTATAAGAACCGAACCGTTAGTAAAATTTCATATTTTCAAACGGTTCCACATATTTTGCCTAGGAACCGAACCGGTCCCAGGCCTAATAATTTTAGCTATTTTCATACGAGTTTTTCTTTATTTTATCAATAATATATTTTAAATATAATTTTTTCATAACTTTTGCAAAATTGAGTTGATCTTTTGAAACAATAATCTAATAATTCTAAACTTAAGGAGTATAAAATATTTGGTAGTCACTTGGATTCTGGCAAAGTTAAAAAGAAAATACAAAATAGAAATAAGAATGTATTTACGTGGACTGCTTTAATTTCAAACCAAGAACAGAACAGACTATATCAGACTTAAATAGACTAAACCAAAACTGAACAGACTTGAACAAATCAGACTAGACCACAAAATTTTAGTCCAATTAAAATAATGTAAAACAATGTAACAAATAAATATAAAGCTAATAATTAATACTACATAAAGTACTAAGAGCCCGGACCCGCCGCCTCCTCGTTTTTTGTTTTATCAAGAGCTATCTTCTCACTGGTGTGTCCTCTTGTGCGTGTTCCTCCCATATTCTTTTGCTTTTTTGGTCCACTGGTACTTCCTCAGTGCTTCCGCTGTCTTCTTCTTTGGTGACACTATTTTCTGTATCAGCTGTAGCCTCTTTCCTTCCTTGTCCCCCAGTACCCTCACCCTCTTGGTCTATCCTTCTCTGTTGCCTTTGACCTGACAGTTTTTCCACTAACCACTTATTACCCCTTGTGGGGCTAGTCTCCCCCCCACTTGCTCGAAGCTCTACCCCAAAGGATTTTTTTCAAAACTATATCATCCTCATATTTCAAGGGACAAAATTTCTCAGAATGTCCAATCATCCCACAAATGAAACAGAAGTTAGGTAATTTTTCGTATTTAAAATTCACCCAGTGTCCAATACCCCCTCTCATAAGGGTAGAGCCCTGATGTGAGTTTTCTCGCACTTAAAATAGATCGTAATATAGCAGTGTAAGTACGAGTATCGTCTCCACAGGAGGGACGGACAAAAGGGAATCAAGAATTAATTAAATTCAGCGATTAAAAATAAATAAAATAAATGCGTCGTGCGAGATATAATTAGGTTGAAAAATTAAACTAATGCGAATGAACGAATAAATAAATAGATTGGTTTCTCTCTAATTAATGACGAAGGGAACAAGGAATGATTCTGGGGTAACCAGATTTCTGGCAGATAGGGCTGCACAAGAATAACCCGAACCCACATAACCCGCCCGACCCAACCCTACCCGATCACTTTTAATCAGGTTTAAAAATATTCACGGGTTAGATATGTACGAACCCGCACCTAATGGGTAGGGTTGCGGAATTAAAATCTCAAACCCGATAGTACCCGACCCGACCGAAAGTTCAATTTATTATTATTAGGCTACAAAGTTTAGTTGGATAATTTCTATTTAAGACCGATGTGCTCTATCTTAGACTATGATTTTAGCATTATAAACATTTACCATTTTGACTAGGTGATTAGTGTGTGTATAGACACACACACATTTGCTTCTAAATTAATTTCCTTTACGCAAGAATGTTTTGATTCTATTTCCCTAAATTTACTCTTATAAAAAGTACTTGTATTTGTTTGTGTATTTTGGAAAAAAGTTAACCGAGATTCATATTGCAAGCATGGTTTACTCTTATAAACTAGTTGTCCATATTAAAGATTCAACCCGAAATAAATTCCTTTCAATATCCGACCCTACCCGACCCGTTCATGCATGTTTTACCAACTTATATTTCATACCGCGGGTTGGTAAATAGTCAACCCAAATAAATTGGGTAGGCCCAAAAAATATGGCAAACCCGACCCAACCCGCCCGATGTGCAGCCTTACTGGCAGATCAAGCTTAATTACATGAAATTAATTTAATTGAGCCTAGCTAATCATTACTACGTTCTTACCGCCATCGCGGTGTAGCGTAAAACAATTTAGGGGCCGGGCTGATCTCTCATACGACAGGATCCTAAATTATTGCCAAGATGAGCGAGCTTACGGCCACTTAAGAGATATGAATAAAATGGTGGAAGGTGGCATTCTGAAATCACAACAGAGATCATTTGACTTCATTGTCTGTTTTCACCTTCCTCCTCTCCTATTTTCGTAATGGTGTCTTCATATGATTTGTAGCCCTTGAAGTTGGCTTTGATATGGAACTTGAATCGTGTCCTTTGGATTCTTCTACAAAGAGATATGCTTGAAAGATTGAGAGACGGTCATCGCCGTTTTCCAGCTCTATACATCTTCTTTTGATCCCGCAGCCAATTCTAGAGCTCTTTTGCCATCAAATCTTCATCGTGAACCTCCCGGTGACCTTCAAAGCTCTCAAATCTCTCAAAGGCTTCTCAACTCGTCCCGATTGCTTCTCAAGCGCTGGTGCCGGGCTCTAAATTCCTGATTTTGACTCCAAACAACACAAAACTCGAACCAACGCCCGGTAAACATAACTTGAGCTAAAATTGAGACTTGCAACACCTTAAAGATAGGAAAACCATCAAAAGCCAATCTCAACACGCATCAAATGCGTGTCGAAATACAGACTTATCAAATTCTCCCACACTTAAGCATTTGTTTGTCCTCAAGCAAACTCAACAATGGGACTTACGATAATCACCACACGGAATCAAAACAATTAGCATGCACATGTAGTTACTGGGATACAACAGTCAGACTAAATCAAGAAAATTCTTTCCTAAACTATATCTTTGTACTCAAGCTAAACTATTTGACAAAATTATTCACAACATCCTCAAAGTAGTGACAGCGTACACAAATAAACTAGCTACCGATCAGAAGGACTTGTGAAAGCGGTGGTGAATGGTAATAAACACTAGCAGTCCCTTTCTTGAGAGATTGGAACATCCTAACAAAGACTCAATGTATTCAGGAATTTTGGGGCTATTCTTAGGATCAAAAAACTTAGTAGGCCACAATTTAGGAAAAATCATTTAAACCTACGCAAAGAGTAGACATGGTGTACAACTAAGCTAAACCGCAGCGTCACATTGGTGCTTTGACGTACACTTGAAGTACGCGAAGGACTAGAGCAAATTTTTGCAATAGCCTCCAAGTTCATTAATTAGGTTCAGCTTTCCTTGTCATGTTGGTAGGAGAACGCCATTTTTTTCGAAAGATACCCAGGTCTCATCTTATTATGCTAACACTTAGGCTTTTTTACCGGAGCTCCCATTCATTTTTTCGCAAGGCAAGAGGTCTAGCTATAATAATTTTTCACTTTTCAGATTTTTACTAGACATTACCTCATTCTAATCTCGGCCTCACCAAGGAAAATTAGCAATTAAGTTCATTTATTCAAAATGAATCCATGCCTACAATGCAATCCTCGAAAGTATCAAATTCCTAAAAAGTGACTGCTCCTACAAAAATGGCTCCTACAAAAATTCTCTAAACTTAGCAAATTAATCCCCTAGTTCCCTAAACACCAAGACTATGTCAGAAATATTTACGGGTAAGGAAACACAGGCCATTTGGCTATGGAGCTCAATTAATTGGGTAAACAAATAAAATGAGCAGGCTCAAAGTGGTTTCTCCTAAAAGACTTTTTCAGGTGGGGTGGATGATTAATGATTTTATTCAATGGGTGACTAATGTCTTCATCCTCTCAACAACTAGATTATAGTGAAAGCAATTTAAGCCTAAACACTTCAAAGATGTTCTAAAAGCATAGTCAAAACGCTAGCCAGCTCACAAAGACACAGTTTAAAGAAATATTTTCAAAAAAAAATTGACATGACTTTTCTATGAATATACAACTAACACCTACGCATGCTAACTCTAATAATCACATGTAACAACCACTGCCCAAATGCCCAATTCACTTACCCACACTTAAACTTTGGCATTGCCCTCGATGACCAAAAATGCACTATGCACAAGGGGGCAAGAGGAAAGGGTCACACATGCTCAATTCAAGCTCAAGCTAATTATTACAACAGGCGATAATAAGAGTCAAAGAACTTCCCTAAGGCGCTAGTCCGTGCAAAACTAAACTGAGTCAAGTGATGCTCAGCACATCATCCCCAAAACAAGACACTGAGCTGCAAAAACAAAACAAACAAACACAAAAACAAACATTGAAAACACCCCATTTTTTTCGGGGGTTTTCCGAACGCAAACAAAAACAAAACAAAAAACAAAAGTGCAGAAATAAGTTTGGGTTGCCTCCCAAGAAATGCTATTGTTAACGTCTTTTGCCCGATGCAACTACCTAAACAAAACTCAATTAAAGACACTCTCACTCATAAAACTAGTCCTCCACATTTCGAATCTCCTATCAACAAATGCCCTGAGATGGATTAAGACCTTGAATTCATGAAAGCAGCTGCTCATCTCAGAGTGACTATTAAAGCATAAAAGTGGGTTAAGGCCTTTATCAAGCCCCTTGTCTAAAAACGGGTCAACATCAGTCTCTTTAAAAGGTGGAGGTTTCCCTCCCTCCTCTCCAGGTGGATCCATGACATCTAACAAATAGCACTCATTAACATCTTGACAGGACTGTTTTGCGAGTTTGGCCATGCGAAAACTGACTCTCTCCTCCCCTACTCTCAAAATCAATTTCCCTTCCCCCACATCTATGAGGGCCCGAGCAGTGGCTAGAAAAGGCCTTCCAAGAATTAAGGGTACATCAAAATCTTGGGGCATATCCAAAACAACAAAGTTAATTGGAATCACAAACTTGTCCACCTTAACCAACACATCATCAGCAACCCCTGAGGGTATTTAACTGATCGATCATCCAATTGGATGCACATACATGTTGGTTTAAGTGGTCCGAGTGCAAGCTTCGCATACAAGGAGTAAGGAATCAAATTAATGCTTGCACCCAAATCAGGTAACACATTATTAGAAATCATATATCCTATGGAACAAGGGATATATGGTAAACTTACCTGGGTCCTTGAGCTTTTTGGGCATCTCTTTCAACACCACCGCCGAGAATTCTTCATTCAGCACCACCGACTTCGGTTCTCCCCACTTTCTTTTGTTAGAGAGGAGTTCTTTCATAAACTTGGCGTACCTTGGCATTTGATTCAGCGCATCCATGAAGGGTAATTTAATCTGAACTTGTTTGAAGAGGTTCAGAAACTTATTGAAGTCCTCGGTATCATTCTTCCCCTTTAAGCGTTGCGGGAAAGGGAGGGGCGGGCAGTGAGCTTTGACGGGAACGGGATGAATTGGGGCTGCCTCCTCCTCTTTCTTCTTCTCTTGTTACTTCTCCTTCTCATGGACAACTTCAGTAGGCACATCTTCCGCGGGCTTCTTTTCCGTGACAACAGGTTCAAGATCCCTTTCACTTCTTAGCGTGATGGCGTGCACTTGCTCTCTAGGATTATTCTCCGTGTTACTGGGCAGGGATCCCATAGACCTCTTAGAAACGGCCTTTGCAAGCTGCCCCATGATGTGTGTTTTCTCACACTTAAAATGGTTGTAGAAAAGTGGTGGAAAGTACGAGTATCGTCTCCACAGGGACGGACAAAAGGGAAATAAGGATTAACTAAATTCAACGATTAAAAAAGAAATAAAATAAATAAATTGCAATTGTGCGAGATTGTTTGATTGATTAAAATAAAACTAATGCTAATGAGAAAGTAAAAAGATTGGTTTTTCTCTTAATTAACGACGAAGGGAACATGAATTGATTCCGGGGTTAACCAAATTTCTGGCAGAACAGGCCTAATCACATGAATTTAATTTAATTGAGCCTAGCTAATCATTACTAAGTTCTTACCGCTCTCGCGGCGAAGAGTACGATAATTTAGGAGCCCAGGCTGATCTCTCATGTGACAAGATCCTAAATTAATGCCAAAACGAGCGAGCTTACGGCCCCTTAATCGCTACTAATCTCTTAGCGAACGATTAAGTGTGTGTGAATGTGTCCTAGAACAAATTAGATCTCTTATAATTCATTCTACATGCAATTGTAATTCTAGCTGCAGTCTAGGTTACAAGAGATATCAGTTAAATTATTCAAACACAAATTAAACGACATTCATGCAATTAAACCGACAAGAATATAGCCATCAATCATGATTAACCCCTTCATCAATCCCAAATCCCTAATAAAACTACTCACGCCTCATAATTGACGAATCAAAAGAATTGGGATGAATAGAATAAATTGTCATTAATTAAAAGAATTGAACTTACAAAGAATCCCAGGTTATCGAAGTAAACAACGTAAAACGCAGGTAAAACTCGTCCCTAGGCCTCTCTACAAAGTTCGTAACCCCTCAAAATGGGTATGAAGGCCTTATTTATAGAAAACAGGAGAATTTGAGCTGAAATAGGACAAATCGGGGCCAGACACGATGCGGAACACACGCGCGTAAAGATTGCAAACACGATCGTGCCTGCCCCGGACACGATCGTGTCTGGATGGCAGTAGCTCCGCGCCTCAACCTTAATGCAGGCACGATCGTGCCTGCCCTAGGCACGGTCGTGCCTGACCTTTTCTTCATCATTTTTCTTCTTTTCTTGCTCCAAATGCTCCCGGATGCCTACGAGGTCGATCCAAATGCTCTTTCTTCATCAGAATTTCGTCGTGAATCTCCCGGTGACCTCCAAATCTCTCAAATCTTTCTTGAATGCCTTAAAATCCTTCCCGAATGCCTCTCAAGCGCCGATTGCCGGACTCCAACTTCTTCAAATCAACTCCAATTGCAACAAAATTCGATCCAACGCCTGCTAAACACAACTTGAGCCAAAATTGAGACTTGCAACGCCTTAAAGCTAGGGAAACCATCAAAATCCGACCCGAACACGCATCAAATGCGTGTTCAAATACGGACTTATCACCCCAACTGAGTTTGTATGTCCCGAATACTTGACTGTGTTGATTATTGATCTCTCGCCTCAGTGCTCTAAGGTAGAACGTTTTTGCTCAGTCTCTTTCCTAAAACACCTTTCCATCTGCTGAGGTGCTTGTTGCTGGCCTTGAGGTACTTGGGGCTGATTATAATTCCTAGACTGCTGCAGCTGATTTCCTTGCCCATAATTGTTGTACTACTGCTGACCGTAGGGCTAATTATAGTAACCCTGCCTCTGAAAAGTCATCGATTCTTACTTTATTTTTACTTTATCAATTCAATAACAACCACATAAACCACTTTTTATTGGTTTGCGTGTCACTCTCTCTTATCTCATTGTTAGTGGAACGAAAGGAGTGAAAAAGTGAAAAACAATTTAAAGCAGCTCTCCACCTACTTCAAGCTTTTAGATTTTAAATGCTTAATTTAAGTAGAAGTTGTCAATTGAAAACACTCAATTCAACTTTTTTAAGACAAAAGCTTAAAATCATTTTTTTAATTGTTTGCAAACAATACCACGCCAAAAAAAATTCTCATAACACTAATTTTGGACACTAATTGAACCATTCTCTCTGGGGCTTTCTGCCGTTGGAGCCATCCTCCGCTAGCGACAAGGTTGAGGAGCGGCGTTTTTCGTCTTTTGCGAAGAGGAGCTCGGTTTTGGGGTGCGCAGGCAGTTGGAAGAAGGGATTTGAGACAGGGGTGCTGCGTCATTGCCGATTCGGTTTTCTGCTAACTAGAAGGAAGACCGGCGGGGCGGGGCAACGGCTGGTTGCTAGAAGCAGGGGAGATTTATGGAATCAATTGTCAACCAGTATAAGTAGATGGATACCGGAGAGGAAGATGTGGAATTGGATCTGGACGAGGAAGAAGTCGGCGAGTTCACGACGGTGGAGATTCGGCCGACTTTCCTGGTGGTTGATACTCTATTAACAGATAGAAAGATCAAATTTCAGATCTTTAAGGATCTTATGGCCTTGCTATGGTGACCGGCTAAGGGGGTATCCATAAAAGAAATTGGTGGGAAAAGGTATCTTTGTACTTTTTATCAAAGTGTGGATATGAAATGTATTTTAGATGGTGGTCCGTGACTGTTGAAAAGAAATTTGTTGATATTAAAAGAGGTTAAATCGGAGGATATCCAGCTCAAAATTGATCTCAATGAGGCAGAATTCTGGGTTCAAGTTCATAACGTTCCTTATAGCTTGGTGAACCTAGGTAGTGCTAGAAGAATTGGTAATTTTTTTGGGAGTTTTGGTAAGTATGATGACAATCAATTTGATGAAAAATAGGAAGCTAATCTGCGTGTAAGGGTTTGTATGGATGTGGATTGTTGTCTATTCAGTTTTGTTGATGACTAACCACATTTAAAACTACCCTAACCATGCAGGTTGTGCTAGTGCGAGCCTATGTAAGATGAAACTACTCTATGATCATATTGGTTCTTTATTCCTTTATTCTTTATGTCTCGAAAAAGAAATAGGGGGCATAATTACGTAACATTATTTATTTACATACGGCTTGCATGATTTGAAAAAAGGATTATCTGATTACCTTTATGGAATGAAATCAATACATCCACTTTTAAAAAGGGGAAATTGTTTTTAAGGAAATAAGAGCTACTTTAGTAGAATTGCATGATTCGAATATGCTAAATAAATGGGCAATTTGATTTTAAAGGAAATAGGAGCATTGCACGTGTTGAGTGAAAATAAAAGAAAAACTACTTTAGTAAAGTTGCATGATTCAAATATGCTAAGCATTATTATTTAGTATTGCCTTGCCAAATTTTCATGAGAGCTCGGTTGACTTGAGTATCAAGATGGAAGGTTTTTAAATTATTTCAAGGCAAGAATCAACAGTGATCTTATTTCAGAGAAGAAAGCTCCAACGGATTTATTTAGAGGCTGCCTATATAATCAAGAGGGCTGAAGAGAAAGAGCAAGGCTCGATAAAAGAAATATACCGAGAGATACTCAAGAAAATACTAAGTTCAAGTCACCTGGACCTGCCCACGAAGTTCTAGATAGAGTTCCTTATCTTCTTCTTACATTGTATATGGGTTATAGAGGCTTAGCTAAGTGTAGCTGCCTCGGGTTGGGATAAGTGTGTGTGAGAGCTTTGCTGTAAAGCTGAGAGGCTCTCTACCCAAAAGGTAGAGAAGCATAACTGATACGTTTGTAATTTCCGTGTATTTATTTACGTTTTTAGTTAGTTTTGGTTGTTTAATATTTCGGAAATTACACACTTTCGGTGTAATAGTTTAGTTTGTTAAATTCTTGTAATTTGTTTAGATTAGGTTTATTCTGAGCTTAAACAGGTCCAAGATCAATCAAATGATCAAAGGTGAAGGAAGGTGCAAGAGTAGAAGACAAAAAGAAGGAAAAATTCCTGATTTTAGGGTATACTCGATCGAGTATACCTTATACTCGATCGAGTACCAATACTGATTTTCAAGGATCCGATCCGGGAACAAATGAACATGCAAGGAAAGATTTGGCCACGTTCTATTGTCATACCCGATCGAGTACACCGACATACTCGATCGGGTATACATATAAAATCTACTCGAGTATTGATCGAGTATTGACCAAATTCGGGTTTCTACACATACTCGATCGAGTATATGTACATACTCGATCGAGTACTCGGCCTGCACCCCAAAAAGCCTATAAATACACCTCCTTTCCTCCACTTTTAGACACCAATTTCTTCCATACTCTTAAGCTCAGTTTAGAATAGTATTTCTTTTATATTTTTATAGCATGTTTAGTCTCCAAATGAGGAGCTAAACTTCCATTTCTTGGTATTGCTCTTGAAGCTTGTTGATTATTAAAGTTGTGAGTTATTTTCTTAACTTCTTTTCCTTGAATATTAATTCTTCCTTCAAATACTATTTCTATATCAATGTTGGGGAGTGTTACTAAGATGACAATTAGTTAACATCTTGACATTGGTTTTAGTAATAGCTATTCCTTCCTCTATGTTAATATCGGGGAGTGTTACTAAGATGACAATTAGTTAACATCTTGATATTTAACTATAGTAGGATTCATTCCCTTTTAATATTCTTCCTTGAGTATTAATTAATTCCTATTCATATTTCATATTAATATTTTGAACATTACTCAAAGGATCAACTAGTTTTGTTTCAAATATTAATTACTACTAGAAATGATCAACGAACCGATGGTTAATCGTTGATAGTTTCACAAGTAAGTAACTTCGGTTTATTAATGCACGGTTGTGGTTAATAGACCTAAGAGGAATTAATTGTGTTGGTTAAACCAAAACCGCTTGTGTTGAGGTTATCGATCTCAATTGATTTCATCAAGGAGTTAAGCGATTAAATGCTACTATCAAGTCGGTATACGGCGCTTGTTCTATACTTGACTAATAGTAAGGGTTATTAATGAACGGTCGTTGTTAATAACTATCCTCGATGAATTGGATATACTCCTCGATTGAGTATTCGAGAGGAGATAAGTTATAGATATAACAATGATCGACTAAAATGTATCAACAAGTGTAAAGTAGCAATACCAAGCCAATTTTATCTTTGAATTAAATCCCAGATAAATCGTTCATCTTCGTGTTTAAATTTAATTAAATCACTCAACAATCAAACCCCCCCCCCTTTACTTACTATTTATATAAAAAGAAAATTATTCCTTTCCCTGTGGATACGAACTCTACTTCACCTATACTACGTATAAGTGTTGTATTGAATTTACTTTGAGTGCACTCACGACAAAGTGCACGTCAAATTTGGCGCCGTTGCCGGGGAAAGGCAATTTATTTTTTTTCTTTTTATTTCATGTTAAAAAAAAAAAATAGTTGAAGTATAGAGATTTCTGTTTCTTCTGAGCTTTGTTTGAGTATATGGTAAGAACCCGATCTATAAACGAAATCATCTACCAAACAACCCCCCAAACGGAACAAGCCTTCGAAAGGTTTAGGAATTT
Source organism: Cuscuta epithymum (assembly GCA_945859915.1). Taxonomy (NCBI): domain Eukaryota; kingdom Viridiplantae; phylum Streptophyta; class Magnoliopsida; order Solanales; family Convolvulaceae; genus Cuscuta; species Cuscuta epithymum. The sequence goes on from CAMAPF010000942.1 coordinate 4,724,903, forward strand.
ATTTCCGAATACTTCTTCGGAGGAATCATCAAGTGCTAGTTCTCAATCTAGCGAGACCGAAGAGCCAATCACTATGGCTCTTGAGACGAGAACATTGATGGAGCTCACAGCTCCGAATCTTAATCAACAACCCCTATGTATCACTTTTCCAACTCTTGATACGGGGGTCACATTTGAGCTAAAATCTGGGCTCATTCATCTCCTTCCATCATTCCATGGTTTACGAGGGGAGGATCCGAACAAACACCTGTCGGAGTTCCACATTGTGTGCACAAGCATGTGCCCCAATGGTGTTTCCGAGGAGCAAATCAAACTGAGAGCCTTCCCATTCTCCTTGAAGGACACCGCAAAGGACTGGCTTTTCTATCTTCCTTCGGGAAGTATCACTACATGGCCACAAATGAAGAAGGCCTTTCTTGACAGGTACTACCCCGCTTCTATTTCATCATCACTCAAGAAGCAAATAAGTAACATCGAACAAAAAGATGATGAATCTCTATATGAATATTGGGAGAGATTCAAGAAGCTATGTGCAAGTTGCCCCTATCACGGATACACCGAACAGGACCTCATCCTCTATTTCTATGATGGTCTTGTGGATCAAGATCGCCGCATGGTGAATGCGGCGTGTGGAGGGGGCATTGTCAACAAAACCCCTTCCCAAGCGAGAGATCTCATCTCAGAGTTGGCCGAGAACTCCAGACACTATAACGGGCGGTCCTCAACTCGGAGAGTTATGGCGGCAGAATCCAACAACGCGTTGGAAAGTCAAGTGAACGGCTTGACCAGTCAAGTGACCGGCTTGAATTCTTTGGTTAAGGATTTCCTTTTAAAATCCAAGACCCAAGAAGTCAAGGTCTGCGGTATCTGTACACAACAAGGGCATCCCACGGACTCATGCCCAACTCTTCAAGAGGACACCACAGAGCAAGTTAACGCTTTGGGTTTCCAAGGCCACCAACAAAGGAGGTATGACCCGTTCTCAAATTCTTACAATCCCGGATTGAGGGATCATCCAAACTTAAGGTATGGAAACCCTCAACAAGCCAACCCACCTTCTCAATCGAGTATGTCTACGGAAGACATGATTCGAACTCTTGCTACTACCATGGGCACCTTACAACAAAACGTGATACAATTTCAACAAGAAACAAAGTCAAGCATTCAAAATTTGGAAACTCAAGTTAGCCAAATTTCGAATGCTGTAAATCGACTTGAAGCAAGAGATTCGGGTAGGCTTCCCTCCCAAACTGAACAGAACCCAAGGCAACAAGTCAATGCCATCATGCTAAGGAGTAGCCCGGAATTACAAACAAAGGAAGCTGAAAAAGAGGAGATTGACCACAAGGAGGAAGAGCCAACAAAGACAAAATTTCCTCCGCTGTCATCATATGAACCAATCCCTCCATTCCCTGAGGCATTGAAAGACACAAGGAAACTAGAGAGTGACCGGGACATCTATGAGACCTTCGCAAATTGTGAGGTAAATATCCCACTCTTTAAACTAATCAAAAGTGTTCCCCGTTATGCAAAGTTCTTAAAAGAACTATGTATAATGAAAAGAAAAGATGAATTACAGGGGAAACAAAAGGTTGAAGTTAGTGAGCATGTCTCGGCCATCTTTCAGGAAAAATTTCCAAAAAAATGTGGCGACCCAGGCATGTTCACTATTCCTTGCACGATAGGAAACACCACATTTCCTAAGGCCTTACTAGATTTAGGGGCATCTATAAACGTCATTCCTTATTCCGCTTATAAATCCCTACAACTTGGCCCACTACATCAAACTGGTGTGGTGATTCAACTAGCAGATCGCTCTAGTACCTACCCGAAGGGTGTATTAGAAGATGTGCTAGTAGAAGTAGAGAATATGGTTTTTCCCGTCGATTTCTACGTCCTCGAAATGGGGAATGATGACCAAACAGCGCCCATCCTTTTGGGAAGACCCTTCTTAAAGACCGCAAAAACAAAAATCGATGTGTCTAGTGGTTCATTAACTTTAGAGTTCAATGACCAAAAAGTAGAGTTCAATATCTTTGACTCTACGAAAAAACAAATTAAAGATCAATCTCTTTGCCCTTTAAATGTTTTTGAACCACCAACGCCAAATGCTTTAATTGAGTCGGGAACAAAGAAGAAAGGTCGGCCTTACTGGAAAAGGCAAAAGAAAAGAAATGAAGGAAGGGATGCTCACGATCCCACATAAAATAAAAATAAATAAAACGTCGTGCCACAACGTTAAATAAGGCGCTTCTTGGGAGGCAACCCAAGTCAATTAGTTAGATTTTATTTCCTTTTTGTGTAAATTTGAGAGAAAAGAGAGAGAGGGAACTAATCACATGTTTGTTTTGAAGAAGAAGAAAATGCAGGTTTTGAAGTGTCTGGGGACATACTCGATCGAGTACCATCTCATACTCGGTCGGGTATTGTCTAAAAAGAGGAACCGAAAGCACTACTCGATCGAAGTAGCCATATATTTCTAAAAATGGAGGCATACTCGATCGGGTATATCTCTTTACCCGGTCGAGTATGAACTGAAATAAGAAGAAGAAAAAAATCTGTCTCCAGTACTCGATCGAGTACAGGTGGATACTCGGTCGAGTATAACGGGAAAAACAATTTAATTTAATCCCTGCCTCCAATACTCGATCGAGTATATGTTCATACTCGGTCGAGTATGCTCAGAAAAGCCAGTTTTTCCAGCCCCTGTCTCCGGTACCCGATCGGGTATACAGGGATACTCGATCGGGTACCCCTGCGATTAATACCCAAACAACACCCATTTTCACTTCATCTTCTCCAAAACACTCCCAACTTCGAACCCCTCTCCCCCAAAACTCCATTTTTCCACCTTCTCTCTACCAAAACTCCCTCATTTCTCCACCAAATCATCCCATTTCACCACCAAAATACTTCCCTCAATCCCCTCTCCATATCTATACCCATAAATCCCACTTTCCCCAAACATCCACAAAATCCAAAAACCCTACCCCAAAATTCGAATTTTTGGTTCTCAAACTCAAAAGCTTCAAAAAATGGCTCCAAGGAAGAATAGGGGAGAGAGCTCAATCACCATAGCACCCATCCCGGGCTTTGAAGACATCATTCCCGCCGACGCCGAACACCGAACTAGACTCTTATCAACAGCAAAAAGGCAAGTAAAACCTTCCCGTTTTCTTTGCCATGATGCTTTATGAGAATTAGGAGTCTATAAGAGTTGTAGAAAATTCTTTCATGCATTAGATATGGACCGTATTTTCAATATGAAATACAATTCTAATGAACGGATTATCTACGAATTCTTGAGTTCGGTGAAATTTGAAAGTGATGAAGCGGATTTTAGGGATGATAGACTCGAGTTTCGTTTGTTTAACCGGAACTACTCAATAACGAAACTCGAGTTTGCTGAACATTTTGGCATCCCGGTGCCCTACGAGAGATCCATCTCGGATAACACCATTTTTGGGCACTCCCTATGGACAAAGATGACCGGGGAAGTGAGCTTTAACTCCTCCCAAATGTATATTAGTCATGTCCAACACCCCGTCCTCCGGTTATTCTTGAAATTCATAGCCAATTGCTTGCTTGGCCGTCCCAACAACCATCACACTAGAATTGGGGACGTTTGTTTGATGTCCGTGGCCCTATTCCGTCGTCACGTAGACTTTAATCTGTGCAATCTCATGTGGGCACATCTGAAAAAAGAAAGCGTAGCCAAAGGAGCCATTGTTTTGGGAGGGGTAATTATGCACTTGGCCGGTAAATTCGGGTATACGGATAACTCTCCTATACCCGAATATTGTTTGATGGACATAGGTTGGTTAGGCCGATCAGGCTGCACCTCTTTTTCTCATACAGTGTACATTGGAGACCAACCAAAACACATGTACAACTGGATCATACACGTCCAACCGGTCCAATACTTCCTTTTGCCAAACCCCGACACTCCCAAAATCATCTACAGGTCGGAGTTCGAGGTGCCCCACTACCTATTCCCTCACGCCCTACCACCACATCTCCAAGAACCACAAGCCCAAGATCTCCCCGAAGACCAACCCGACCAAGAGCCTCAACCCGAGTACCAAGAACCCGAGGTTGCACATCACCACATGCCCGCACCTAACCAAGCTTTCCCACCTCCCGATTACTTCCAACAACTGCTTGACGGATTTAATAGAGTTACTAATGAAGTTGGTAAGTATCGAGAGGAACAAAGGGCGGGATTTCAAAGGCTAGAGGAGCAACGGGCCGAAGACAACCGAAGGTATGAAGAAGATCAACGTAGGTTCTATGGACCTATGTATTCCTACATGGCTCATCAAGGCCAATTCCACACCATGGCTCAACCACCACCACCCCCCTCTTGGTATGACCCCACTCAATGGGGCAACTTTGGAGGATCGAGCTCCGGAGGTGGCGGTTTTGATGGCGGGGATGACGGTGGCGATACTCACATGGGCGATGGGAGCTATGGAGGCGGCTTTGGGGGCAGTTACTATGGCGGAGAAGGCGGGCACTAGGGACAGTGCTACAACTAAGTGTGGGGGAGGAGATTACTCATGGTATGTAATTTCATTTTCTACCTTTTACTATGCATGAATTTCTTGTACTCTTTGTAAACAAAACAAAAAAAAATGGATAAATAAAAGAATTGAAATGCTAGTTAGGTTGAAAACCCAAGAATGGGCAATCTAAGCAAAAATGGCTTATAAAAAAAATTTTGAGTGAGTTTGGAAAGGATGGAAAAACAAAAAGAGATGCTAGGATGAAAACCTGAAAAGGCTCCTAGGCAAAATGAGAGATATGAGAGAAGTATTTGTTGTGTGCAGGAACTCATTTGATCTCTTGAAGAGAAAGAGGAGAAGGCAAAGAAGAAGAGGCAAGAAGATGGAGCATAGAAGATCATAAAACCCAAGAAAAAAAATGTTGTTTTGTAAAATCATTTTCTTATTTCTTGGTGATCTTAGTTCCTTTCTTTCTTGAACTCATGGAATGATCTTAAACTGTTTGAAACATTTGACTTTACTCGAGGACGAGTAAAGAACTAAGTGTGGGGGAGTTGATACGTTTGTAATTTCCGTGTATTTATTTACGTTTTTAGTTAGTTTTGGTTGTTTAATATTTCGGAAATTACACACTTTCGGTGTAATAGTTTAGTTTGTTAAATTCTTGTAATTTGTTTAGATTAGGTTTATTCTGAGCTTAAACAGGTCCAAGATCAATCAAATGATCAAAGGTGAAGGAAGGTGCAAGAGTAGAAGACAAAAAGAAGGAAAAATTCCTGATTTTAGGGTATACTCGATCGAGTATACCTTATACTCGATCGAGTACCAATACTGATTTTCAAGGATCCGATCCGGGAACAAATGAACATGCAAGGAAAGATTTGGCCACGTTCTATTGTCATACCCGATCGAGTACACCGACATACTCGATCGGGTATACATATAAAATCTACTCGAGTATTGATCGAGTATTGACCAAATTCGGGTTTCTACACATACTCGATCGAGTATATGTACATACTCGATCGAGTACTCGGCCTGCACCCCAAAAAGCCTATAAATACACCTCCTTTCCTCCACTTTTAGACACCAATTTCTTCCATACTCTTAAGCTCAGTTTAGAATAGTATTTCTTTTATATTTTTATAGCATGTTTAGTCTCCAAATGAGGAGCTAAACTTCCATTTCTTGGTATTGCTCTTGAAGCTTGTTGATTATTAAAGTTGTGAGTTATTTTCTTAACTTCTTTTCCTTGAATATTAATTCTTCCTTCAAATACTATTTCTATATCAATGTTGGGGAGTGTTACTAAGATGACAACTAGTTAACATCTTGACATTGGTTTTAGTAATAGCTATTCCTTCCTCTATGTTAATATCGGGGAGTGTTACTAAGATGACAATTAGTTAACATCTTGATATTTAACTATAGTAGGATTCATTCCCTTTTAATATTCTTCCTTGAGTATTAATTAATTCCTATTCATATTTCATATTAATATTTTGAACATTACTCAAAGGATCAACTAGTTTTGTTTCAAATATTAATTACTACTAGAAATGATCAACGAACCGATGGTTAATCGTTGATAGTTTCACAAGTAAGTAACTTCGGTTTATTAATGCACGGTTGTGGTTAATAGACCTAAGAGGAATTAATTGTGTTGGTTAAACCAAAACCGCTTGTGTTGAGGTTATCGATCTCAATTGATTTCATCAAGGAGTTAAGCGATTAAATGCTACTATCAAGTCGGTATACGGCGCTTGTTCTATACTTGACTAATAGTAAGGGTTATTAATGAACGGTCGTTGTTAATAACTATCCTCGATGAATTGGATATACTGTAACACCCCGGCCCCGTGGGACCCGAGGTAGTTACTCCAGACCTCTAGTACTGTCCTCACAAACCGCCACTAGCCTTTTACGCGCACTTTGTCCTCACTCGTGCGTGCCCTGAGAAACTTCCCAGGGGGTCACCCATCCCAAGACTACTCCCGTGCGAGCACGCTTAACTTTGGAGTTCTTGGATAATGAGCTCCCTTAAAAGGAGATGCATCTTGTTGGTATGAGTAGTACTATTAATCCATTTATATTAAATCTCAAGTGTTACAATCACCCCCACTTAGGATCGCAACGTCCTCGTTGCGCCCTTAAACCAATCTCAATCAAACCCCAGAATCTTTTCCCCTGCTAAGTGCTCGCCCGATATCCAACAGATCAACACACTGTCGCAGGGTTGCTCTGATACCACCTGTAACACCCCGGCCCCACCGAACCCGAGGTAGTTACTCCAGACCTCTAGTACTGTCCTCACAAACCGCCACTAGCCTTTTACGCGCACTTTGTCCTCACTCGTGCGTGCCCTGAGAAACTTCCCAGGGGGTCACCCATCCCAAGACTACTCCCGTGCGAGCACGCTTAACTTTGGAGTTCTTGGATAATGAGCTCCCTTAAAAGGAGATGCATCTTGTTGGTATGAGTAGTACTATTAATCCATTTATATTAAATCTCAAGTGTTACATATACTCCTCGATTGAGTATTCGAGAGGAGATAAGTTATAGATATAACAATGATCGACTAAAATGTATCAACAAGTGTAAAGTAGCAATACCAAGTCAATTTTATCTTTGAATTAAATCCCAGATAAATCGTTCATCTTCGTGTTTAAATTTAATTAAATCACTCAACAATCAAAACCCCCCTCCTTTACTTACTATTTATATAAAAAGAAAATTATTCCTTTCCCTGTGGATACGAACTCTACTTCACCTATACTACGTATAAGTGTTGTATTGAATTTACTTTGAGTGCACTCACGACAAAGTGCACGTCAATAACTCTTCCTAGAGAGGATAGAGTTGGGAAAGCTCAAGGGTAGATTAGGAGAATCACTCTTATAATCTTTCGAGGCTTGTTTAGTGAAGTTGTTTAAAATTCCTGCGAGGGAGGTCGAGGTTTTTTAATCCCTTTGAGCCAAGGGTTTTTTCCTCGTTAAATACTTGTGCACTTTACTATTTCCTAACTCCCCTTACCCCACACTAGAACTTGGCAAAAAACTGCCACGATTCCACACACATAATTCACCCCCCCCCCCCCCTCTTGTGTTGCTAACCGTTTCATCATGGGTAAACCCTTGAAGAAAGGAACAACTCTTAAGAAAGCAGAAGTTGGACATTGCATTGAACATTCTGATAAGTTATGTTCTTTGACATATGAGGACAACCATGTTTTGGAAAAACTTATGGGGTTAGTCTGAGAGCTGGTGGAAAGGTGAAGACGAGTCCTACGGGAGGAAATAAGTGGCTTGTGCAGGGATCCTCTAGTGCAGCTCCGAGTCATTCACCCAAGGGGAATTCCAAGACAGGAGGCGGTTCGGGAGAGCAAGGCTGGAAGGAATCTACAATTGGAACGTGAGATAGCTCGACTAAGGGTGAGGATCTTGGAAGCACCAAGGAAGTGTCATGAGAGCAAAAGAGAAGAAGAATCTGGGAGGCACATGAACAGGGTGGGCCAGGCATGGATAATATGGCTGTTGACAAGCCAAAAAACGGGAAGGAAGCGGGCTCAGACGTTTAAGCCCGCCGAAGGAGCAGCCGCAGGTAGCAGGCTCATGATGGCGTTTGGTAGTTTCTTACCGGAAGACGGAGCAGCGTTTTTATTTTTTTGTTGTGTTTATTTTTTATGGTGTTGATTACTTTGTTTATTTTAAGTTTGTTCTTTTTTGCATTTGTAAGACTTTGAGCTTGGATTTGGGTGACAGAGAGTCTGCGTTAATCGTCTTTGGCTCAGTTGCGCCCATTAATGGATCAACGAGTTATATAATTATATTGCTTCTATTGAGGTATTATTAACTCTGAGTCTGGTTCGAGTGTCGACGGTGTAATACTTGAGATTTAATATAAATGGATTAATAGTACTACTCATACCAACAGAGGTGCATCTCCTTTTAAGGGAGCTCATCACCCAAGAACTCCAAAGTTAAGCGTGCTCGCACGGGAGTAGTCTTGGGATGGGTGACCCCCTGGGAAGTTTCTCAGGGCGCGCACGAGTGAGGACAAAGTGCGCGGTAAAGGCTTGTGGTGGTTTGTGGGGACAGTACTATTGGTCCGGAGTAGCTACCTCGGGTCCGGTGGGGCCGGGGTGTTACAGGTGGTATCAGAGCAACCCTGCGACAGTGAGCTGACCCGTTGGATATCGGGCGGGCACTTAGCGGGGGAAGATTCTGGGATTTGATAGAGATTTGAGATTGGTTTATGGGCGCAACGAGGACGTTGCGTTCCTAAGTGGGGGTGATTGTAATACTTGAGATTTAATATAAATGGATTAATAGTTTCTCAGGGCGCGCATGAGTGAGGACAAAGTGCGCGGTAAAGGCTCGTGGTGGTTTGTGGGGACAGTACTATTGGTCCGGAGTAACTATCTCGGGTCCTGCGAGGCCGGGGTGTTACAGACGGTTACTAGCGGTCTTTTGTCTTTTTAGCCCATATCTTTATGTTGTGATATCCAGGGCCGAACCTCTTGTTGAGTCAAAGAGGCAATTGCCTCAGGCCCCAATTTTTTAGTAAAAATTATGGGCCCATAAATAATTGTATGCTAGTATTATATATACACAATTTTTGTATTTCATATTAAAATAGCAAGAATACAAATAATATCAATCAAAATAATATCATGCAGTATGTGGGTTTTAGTTTTTTTTTTTTTTTTTATGTAAGCATATAAATTATATTACTGCGTAAAAGTGTTAAATAGGTTTTCGAGCTTTCATAAAAAGGTCAAATAAGTCCTTATTTAGGAGCCTCTGTCCGGTCGTCGCAATTTGGGGCGGTTTCCGGTGGAATTTTTTGATGAAATTTTTTGATCATCTTATTCATCAAGTCTAGTTTACTCATACAAAATTTCAGTTAAAACTTCAACCCGGAACGCATTCAAATTAATTCTTAAAGATAATAGAGCAGTTAAAAGAGCAGTTATCTTCAAGAATTAATTTGAATGAGTTCCCGATTGAAGTTTTAGCTGAAATTTGGTATGAGTAAACTAGACTTAATGATGAAGATTCTAAAAAAAAATTATCAAAAAATTTCACCGGGAACCACCCCAAATGACGACGGTAGGACAGAGCCTCCAAAATAAGGACTTATTTGACCATTTTTTGAAAGTACGAGGACCTATTTGACACTTTCCCAAATTAGTTTTATGAATCTTAATACCCAAATTTTACATTACTCAAGGGTCTTTTACAAAAATCGACTCAGGCCAAAAAAATGTTAGGATCGGCGCTGGTGATATCAATATAAGCCACTTTCCATATAAAAAAAGAAGGGAAAATTTTCGAACGAGGACTAAAAAGTTTGAAAATTCCAAAATAGGACTATCATGTTTTTATTCCCAAAATAGGAGTAATTACTGCCAAGTTTGGAAAATGCTGCCATGTTTAAAGTCTGTTACTGCCAAAACATGACAAAGTATTGATCAACCCAAAGTTTTGGTTAAATACATGGTACAGCCGGTTGTACCTAAAGCATGGTACAACCACCATTTTTGTAATTATTTCCAACTTAAACACTAATACTTATGTTGCTTCTTCTCTATTTTCCTTCTTTTTTCCCCGACACCGTCTTCCCAGCTGATTGTTGGTTCCGTTTTGTTTTTCTTTTTTTTCTTTTTTTGTTCGTAGGTTGCTTTACACTCTACATCCGCCGGCTCCGTCTTTTTAATTCCTTCTTTGCTTTACGTTGTTGTTCTCCTTCTTTCTTTTATTTCTTTTTATTTGACAACCTTTTTGCACTACCTTATTCTACTCAATTCTCAATCAAAACATTTACTTTTTTAACCACTTTTTTAAAACTTGTATGTGCTAAAGCAAAATGATAAAAAAACAACCTTTTTGCACTTTCAAAAAACACCAACCTTTTCTTTAATTTTTTTTCAATTATTATGAAAATGTATAATAAATATATTATTAAATGTTGGAGTTTGTTTTTGCTTTTTCAATAAAACTTCTAACTTATTTTTTTAATTTGTGCATAAAAAATATTTTAGGTATTAATTTTATTTTTTTAATTTTAAATTTTAAGATGAATATATATTAGTTTATTTAATATTGTGTGTATTATACTAAAATGAGTTTATTACCAACATGAGTTTTGTATTATACTAAAATGAGTACAATGTAAAATAAATGTGCATGAGTAAATATTATAAGAACAACACGATTATATTTGCAATTCAAAAACAAAACCCTATAAATTATTTTTAGTATAACATTTTTATATTTCTCATTGTTATATATAATGATAGTTTATTAAATTGTTAATAACGAATTTACTAGATGTACATATTATACAAAAGAGTTTCTGTTATATTCGAATGAGTATAACTATTAAAACAAATGAGCACACACAAATGAATATTTGAACACATTAGAGAATTCAATTGAGCTTTTGAACATTTTGATGCTCATTTTTTAAGTTACGTATGCTCATATGATATTGATTTTATTCTCATTTAAAAATGTCATATCAATGCATATTTCAAAATTGTCATATTACATTAGATTCGCATGAGGGTTGATTATAGACACGGGAGTAGAGATCGTGATGATACTCAATTGCATGCTTCTAGTACTCAATAAAGGAGGTTTGATGTACAATGAAAATGCCTTGATGCTCAACTAACAAAGCTTATAATTTTCATATCATTGCTCATTGGGTAAGTAATGTATGCTCATTTTGTACTGGTGTTATGCTCATTTTAAAATTTTAAAATGTTATATCAATACAAATTTCAAAAGTAGCATATTACATTAGATTCACGTAGGAGTTGATTATAGATACGGGAGCACAAACCATGCATGATACTCAATTGCATGTTTATAATTAGGGGTGAGCATAACGGTTTGGTTTAACTGAACCAAACCGTACCAAACCGAACCGAACCCGAACCGTATGCAATTTGGTTTGAGTTTGGTAGTATTTCTTCCAAACCGTATCAAAGCGAACCGAAATCGATAAAAACCGAACCGAACTAAAGAAATTCAAAAAATCCTTCATATTTTATTAAAAAATAACAAATTTAAACCGAACCAAACCGAACTAAACCGAACCGAACCAAACCAAAAAATAGTATGGTTTTTGTTTGGCAATAATTCTCCCAACCCGTTCCAAACCGAACCGAACCGAAACCGATAAAAACTGAACAGAACACCGATATGCCCAGCCCTATTTATAATACTAAATAGTGGAGATTTGATACTCAATGAAAATGTCTTGATGCTCAACTAAAAAAACTTATGATTTTCATATCATTGCTCATTTTGTAAGTTACGTGTGCTCAATTGGTACTCATGTATGCTTATTTTAAAAATGTCGTATCAATGCATATTTCGAAAGTACAATATTACATTAGATTCACATATTGAAGTTCATAGAAAATGATTATAGATATAAGATAAATTTTTAATAAAGAGAAAATAAGAAAAAGAAATTAAATTAGAACATATGAAGAAGAGATCGCGATGATCAGTGTTAGACTCTTAATGCTATCTTGATGGCATGATTTGATTTGCATGTGACATGACATGACTACCTATGTATTTGACCACCTAGCATTAACTTTCAAAAGTTTTAATACTTGAGTATTTACTGTATTAGCCTAATAATAGTAGTAAATTTAGAGCCCGTTTGGTAGCACGAAAATCGGCTGTTTTGGTTGATTCTGTTGAAATTTATGAAATTCTGGCTGAAGTGGCTGATTCTGCTGATTTACGAAAAAATCATTTTTAAAATATATTTTATTAATAAAATAAAGAAAAAATTATATGTAAAAATAGCTAAAATGATCACCTACAGTAACTTCACCCAATACAGCCATAAAAGTAACTCCAACCTTACTTTTTCTGCTTATTACATAATTCAGCGCGCGAAAATAAAAGTTACGCGTTTGGTGAAAAAGTTGGCTGATAAGCCTGATAAGCCAAAACAGTGTTACCAAATGGCCTCTTAATTCCCCACAAATTTATATTTCCTCCGTCCATTTATAATAATCTTATTTTTCCATTTTTGAATGATTGTCTATTATTGTCTCATACCATACTAGTTATATTTACCTGTCTCGCGCACGAGATAAAATGATTTTGGGTTTTTAGTTCTAGTATGTGTGAGCGTGCTTGGACATATGTATGAGTTATTATAACTAACGGAAAATCACTTATTTAGTTCATTATAACATTGGTTGATAATGCATATTCTCATTTATTAAGTTTATCTTATTTTTGAACAAATTACCTGAATGTGTTTCATGTCTATATTTTCTAATTAAAAGGGCCATATTTTTATAATTCTCAATTGCATCCAAATGAAATTAGTTTGTTTCAATCATCTTTACCTAAACAAAAAAAATGCTTAGTGTCTATTTTTATCCATTAAATTTCATTCATGGCTTACCATTTTTTCAAAACTAACTACACTTTTTCGTAATTTATTTAATAATGAGTGTATTCAACATTAATTTAAGATATTACCCCTTCTAGGATTTAGATTCAACAAATTAGCGGTTCATATAAATTTCATTAAATTGAGTTGTTGATCGAGAGTATTATGATCTTATCAAGCTGCATGATTTGATCCAGAAAAGTCTTGACACAATTTTATTGAAATGATTTGGGAGAGCTTAAAATTGATTTCTCATATATTCCACTTTCTTTTTCGTTTAGTACGTGTAGGTATTAGATTTAATAAAATTAAACAAAATTTAAAGGGTTACTTTGTATCCATTTATTTGATTATATTGTCCTCTCATTTCACCATCTACATGCATCATTAGAAAGTACTATTCCCTCTTTCCCGCTAAGATTGATACCATATTTTCTTTTCGGTTAATTCCACTAATTTAAGATTGTCCGATACTAAATTCGGTAAAATTTGTGTGATTCTAAATCATTCTTATTTTATCAATTCAATATCAACGTCAAATTCGGTATTATGTAAGGGAAATTCTGATCCAATTAAAAAAATCTTTGTTACTCTAATTAGTGTTTTCAGGATATTAGAATTTGTAGATAAGGAGTTTTGTTGAATCTAATAATCTAATATTGAGTTCTAAATTTTAGGCAGGACTCCTTTAAATATTTTTTATTAGATTGAAATTTTTTGATCTGGTCTGATCTATTTAGATATCGTCTGGTCTATGAACATTGAGAAGACTTTACATAAATAAAGTTTAGAATTTTGTTGAATTCTTATAGAACCCAACAAAACTTTTCATAATTCATAATTCAATATACTGAAATTGAGAACCTTTAGTTGAGACAGAGGAAGTAGTAGACATTCAAAGTCTAATAATAATGCTCAATGTATAATAATGCTTGTTGAGGTTTATTCCCGAAGATCCGAAAGCCCAATACAAGCTTTGGATATTGTAGGGATATTGGGATGGGTTGAAAAGTGTATAAAATATAAAACAGTGAGATATTATCCAACTCAGGAGCTTACTTGTATTCAGTAATTATGCTATTACACTGGAACTACCCGAACGGTAGATGAGTATGAGAATACAAGGATAGGAGATGTAAATCTATTGCTAAGCTCTGAGTATCAAAATGCTAACCCTTTACAATGATCTAAACATGGATATTTATACTAAAATGGGGATGGGAAAGCTGGACACGTGGCTGAATCCAGTAGGTTACATCCCCTGCCACGTAGGAACCCATGCTTCCACTTGCTACCGCCATACTTTGGCATTAACTTCAGCATCAACTTGTCGACCGCCCGTTCGGGTAGGGTGTTCGGAGTGTGGGACCCCGCCATAGGTGTTATCTTGTTATAGAAGTATCCCGAACGCCGATCGGGATCTGGGCATTGGCACTTTGGCGTAATCGCTTCCTGGAATGTTCCAAGTAGAAGCTTTATCCCGAATGCCGTTCGGGAATTCTTCGGACTACCTTGGGCCTGCTGCTTCTTCCCAGGTTTGGGCCTAGGGATATTGGGCCTGGACCTAATATCCCAACACTAGTCCCCACTTCCTATATCTCGAACGATAGTGAGTGCATAAGGAAGTAGAAGATTATTGCCCGAATGCTGTTCGGGCGAATATCGGATGGTATTCCGCCAGTTCCCGAGGTGCATTCTGACGGTTATTTGCAACTGCCGTTTCACTTCCCCGATAAACGTCATGATTACTTGAGAAAGATTCTCCGCGTGACACGTGTATCCGTCATCATTACAGGAAACGTGTCTTTCTCTGATTGGCCGCTGATTCGGCGTGACAGAGTATAAGTAGGCTCTTCTGGTTTTGATTCTGGGTTTCGAAACTTTGCATCTCCGGTTTAAAACTCATCCTTTTCTCTAGAGCTATTTCTTAGATCTTGTTCAGGTATTTTCTGGCCTTTGCGTTTTTCTTCTATCCTTCTTGTTCGATCAGTATGGCAACCCGTCTTCGTTCCTCTGAGTGCTCTACCTCCAATGTCAATCTCCCTGAGAGTAATCCTGGTACCACACTGGAGATTACTCCTATCCCTGCGGAGGTCCCCCACGGTGATGCCTCTTCATCCGAAACTTACCCCGATGGTACCAAGTCCGGGGACGAAATGGAGGCTATGGAAGCCAGTCCTCCTAGTGGCGTCTCCTGCCACAAACTTGACCTAGCCCTAATTAGGCTGATGCGTCAAAAACTCACGGCCAAAAATAGGGCCCAAATTCAGATGATGATCCCGGATTCGGTGGATTTCTAATTCCAGGCCGGGCTTCACCTAATGCGTCACTTTCCTGGGATGGTAGTGATCCACTTTGACTCAATCAAGGCTGGTCTTAGATTCCCAATTCACCCCTTTTTTGTCTCCCTTTTGAATTTCTACAACGTAGTACCAGCTCAAATAATGCCGAACTCCTATCGGTCAATAGCTGGTTTCATTTGTCGCTGTCACAACGTCAAGGTCACACCCACCCTAGAGCTTTTTCATTATTTCTTTTCAGTTATTCCCCAGCAGTCCCATGGCTTTCTGGTGGTAAGTTCCCGAACAGGACATATTTTGTTCTGTGACGCCCCTTCCTCTATTAAGGGTTGGAAAGATAGGTTTTTCTTCGTTTCTGTCCCGAACGGTCTAATTCCTAGGAAGTGGAATGCATTTCCTCCTAAATTCCCCGAGCCATTCATCTCCGAGGAGCTCAGCAAAGATGTCATTGCTGTGGAGGCAGGCGGCTGTTTCAAGATTATGTCCTACCTAACTCCCGAACGGCTAATCAAGGACGGGATAGGTACTGCCCGTATTCCTGGACTTGCTTGATTGAAAACCAAGTACCATGGTCCGGGCGGTCCTTCCCGTGTGATAAAACTTTTTGTTCATCCACGTGTGAACCGCTCGGTACTAATTTGTCCTTTGTTATATTTTCAGCTCCAAAGCAAGGCGAATCCTCAGACCCCGAACAACCGGCCATGGATGATAGCAGGCTATTCACTGTCGGATTCGATGATGAGCCACCAACCTCCCCCAAGCAGAAGAAGACTAAGAGGAAGAGGTTGAGGAAAACCGATAAGGGCATATCTTCTCAATCAGCCCCTCCAGTTCCTGAAGATCCCGAGCCCGTTCGGGACGTAGAGCCTGTGCAGCAGGTTGCCCAAGATCAGCACACTCATGCTGATACGCTGATGGATCAGCTTTTTTCTGACCAGCAGTCTCACCTTTTCTCTGCTGAGGAGGTGGCTGCCCATCAGGCTGACTTGGCTAGTCAGTTCGAGCGGATCTCCCTCTACGATCTTGCTCATGAAATGCTAGAGCGGGGTGGCTGTCCAGCGAGCCAGATTTGGTCCACATCGGGCTTTCTTAATGGACACAATCTTCCCCCGATACCGGTCGAGGAGGCCGAGGAGTGTATTGCCTTGGCTGCCTTGAAGGTAGTTTCTTATCTTTTCTTTTCCTTTCCGTCCGTACGATAGCTTATCATGTGCTCATAATTTACTTCTTTTTGACCATTAGGTAGGGATATACAGCCTGAAACTCAGAGAGGCCAGGCAGGATAAGGAACAAGGCCTGCTGATGGCCAAGGAAACATCCGAGCAGGCAGCGGAGGCCGAACGGCGAGCATTCGCCGAGGAGCGGAGGAAGCTGGAGGCTGAGGCCGGTGAGCTCCGTGTTAAAGTAGGCTCCCTCCAAGCCAAGATTGCGGCAGCTGAGGTCGCTCAGGTCAAGTTTTCTGAAGCTTCTCCTCAGATCCCGGACGGCCCGGCCGAAATGACAGTTGATCTTTCCGCCGTCCGGGATTCCTTCAAAACTTCGGAGGAGTTTCTGGCTCTGAAGGAAGAATACGCGACCGAACAGCTCCCTTCTGTCTTCGGGAGGCATCTGGAGAAATTGGCCAGCGAGGAGCGCCAGAAGGAGGGGATCAGGGTGCTTGATCAGCATCCTGTTACCAAGGAGTGGGCCGACGACCTTGCCCGGGGAGTCTATGGCTCAGGCTGTCAACATATGCTCCAGCCTCTCCTTCCCCTTTTGGAAAAGCACATGGGCCGTTCGGTGCAACCTTCTGACTTCCCCGCCGATCTCCATCCGGGTCATCTGAACGCCCTGATGGCACAGATAAAAAAGTGCAGGAGAGCCCTGGGGATGGAGGTCGTGCAGGTCGCTGATGAGGAAGCTGATGATGACGAAGAAGATGAAGAGGGTGAAGATCACCCCGAACAATAGACTAGTCACCTTGCATTTTCCTTCCTTAGATTATCAATATCTCTTGTACTTTCCGGCCAGTAGTGCCGATGAATATACAACTTTTGCTTGTTCATTCAGTCTCCTTTTTTATTGTGTTTTGTATCTATTTCTTTTTCATCAATCCACATCCGTAGTATGTTTCAAATTTGCTTTGTTCCAGTTCTTCCCCATCAATTCGCCTTTACAATTTATAGCGATCAGACATCCTGTTCGAGATGACATCCGTTAAGTCCAGAATTTAGGACTTCAAGATTTCTTCGAGGCATGTTGTTTCTTCCTCGATCAAGTTGCCTGTCGAGATATTCAGTCATAATTAATCCGTTCGGCGTGCACTTATGATGTCAACATTTAAGATTTAGCCATCTCTGTAAATTATTCTGCTCCATATTATTCCAGTACCTTCCACACCTGTTCGGGGCATAAACTCCTGTACTTTAGTAATTATGTCCGCAAGCTTCCTTTCTGATTAGTTGATAATCGTGTTCCGCCTTCGAGATTTAATATTGCTTTCTTTGTTGTATCCGTCAGATTTTCCATGTTAGATAACCATACCGTTCGGTATTGTTTTTCTGGTGCATTTCCTTCCTGTTCGTATCTTGGGGCCTGCCTTATGAACACCTTGTTGGTACAGTATCTTTTATCTCGTTCGAGAAATATGCTTGTAGCCCTCCTTTTTTTTCTTGATTTCGCCACCGTTCGGGTATTTACCCCATCATAAATGATGCTTTAACTCCTCTCAACCGTTTTGACACGTGTTTGTTTCTTACTTGAGTTCTTCACGGCAGCATTCCCCTATATCAGGACGCAACTACTTCCTTTCATATTTTCTGCTGCTTCTCAATTTCTTCAAGCTTTCTCTCTCTAGAATCCTTTCTGTTACTTCATGTCGGTTTTTTCTGGTTCTTCAGACTCCGAAGAAATGGTGCCTACTTTGATTCGTCGCTCCAGGGGAAAGGCTCACCCCAAGGATCAAGGAGCATCCACCCGCTCATCTGGTTCCAATGGGTCCTCTGGGACGCCTCATCCCGAACAGCCCCTCCCCGATGATGGATGTCATTCGGGGGATGACCTTGCCGTTTATGAAAGGGGTATGCCTGAACGCCCCCCTCGCTATAGTCTGAACTTTCATTGTATCAGGAAGCAGCGTCAACGCCTTCCTGCGGATGCCGAACAGACGCTCCGCCAACTATTACCGCCACCCCCGTCAGTTCTATGCGGGGTATATTAAGCATCCCATGCGACATCGTCCGAGATGTGTGCTGGTCCATATGGACGCACTGATCGCTGGTCTGCGGTTCCCCATGCATCCGTTCATTGTGGAGTTCCTCCGCTGGGTCTCAGTACTGCCGGCACAGTTCGTGCCTAGCACTTATAGGATCCTGAACGGCTTTATCGTCTGGTGTCATGATCTGGGGATTGCCCCCAGCGCCGATCTCTTTTTGCACTGCTACGGCGTCCAGCCTTATTGGACCACCGGGTACCTGCGGCTTGTTGCCCGTCCTGGCCGTTCGCTCTTCACCGACAACCCCACCCCCCGGAGAAATGGGAGGAACGATTTCTATTCGTTCATGTGGGGTCACTGCTGCCATTCATTGACTGGTGGAATACTTACCCCGCTCAGGATGTCTCTCCCAAGGTGGATGCGACCATCCTCTGCCAGTATGAGCGGCTCCGTTTGGCAGGTTCCAAGAACCTTCGATCTTTCCTGACTCCTGCTAAGATGTTAGCTGCTGGCATCAGTATAATTCTTTCTTTACTTGGATCGTTCGGTATATTTTTCAATCTCTTGCTCATTTTTCTTCGTTCTTTTCTGTAGGTGTGATTCCCCCCACTTCCTTGAAGCGTCCAGCCCCTACTCCTTCCTCCACCGCCATAGTCAGCAAGGGAAAGGAGAAAGCTATTCAGTCAGGTTCTTTCGCCGGTCGGAAATCTGGGCCAGAAAACAAACGTCCCAGGATCGAGAGTGGTGGCGAATTGGTCCCGATCGATCAGGTCATTAATCTGACGGACCCTTCGGTGGAAAGGATGCATGCGGTCCCCTCCCCTCCCAGACTGTCTGGCAACAGGGGAGGTTCTGCTCCTGATAATCTCCCGATCCCTGATCGGTTGACGGTGGAGTTTTCAGCCATGGGTCCCCGAGCTGAATGCCGGACACTGTTCGGGCAAACTGCATCATCGATGTGGTGCAGTACTTCTCTGAAGGCTGGTGAGGGTTTCACCAACCTGACTCATTGGTCCGATCTAGTTGAAGCAGGCCATGCTGAGACCCTTAAGGTATGCCTTTGACTGTTCAGGCCATTCTTCTTATGTTTTGATATTTTTTGGACTTGTTCTTACTGTTGTTTCTTTTTTCCACAGGCCGGTACATATTACCACCGGGCCTTCCTAGCTGCTGAACGGGAGATGACCCTCCTTCATCAGGAACTGGATGAGAGCCAAACCCTTTTGGCTGCTGCGAGAAAAATGGCTGCAGATCTCCAAGATCGGGCCAACAAGGGTGACAAGGCCAGGGAGGAGCTAGCTGAACTAGAGCAGAGGCTCCAACGACGCGATCGGGAAATTCGCGATCTGCGTGCCAAAGTGAAGGCCGCCGAAGCTGCTGGTCTTAAGATTGAAAAGGCCAAGGGGGAGAATCCTCCCGCCCCCTATACTGCCGATGCCTCCAAGATCACCACCCGAGCGGTGATAGACTTTCAGAGGGGGAAAGGCCTGAACGTGGCCCTGGAGGAGACTGCCCGAGAGTTCCTCGGGAAACATCTTGGGAAATTTTTGAAGAAGTCCGAGGATCCCCTTCATGATGGCCTCAAGCTTCTGGATGAAACCCCTTCCGGAACTGCATTTGCTAATGCTCTGGCGAGAGATACCCTTGTTAAGTGCCAGGATATGCTAGTCGACCGGAATCTGGAAGTGATCAAGGAGTCTTTTGATGAGCCCTTTGACCCCAAGGAAGAAGGTTTTGATCCGTTATTCTGCCGTGCTTATCAACAGGTAATGGAGAAGAGGCAAAAGGCCAAGGATTCAACCGATCCCCCAAACTCCAACTCGGATGCTGCGCCGAACAAGGATCCTCCCGTAGCTTAGTTATCTCTATTGTAATCCCTTTTCTTTTCCTCCTGTACGATTCCCGGCCAGTAGTGCCGAAGAATAAAGATGACCCATTTCTGAATGACTGGCTTCCCGTGTCACGCCCCGGACCGCATCCGTGCCACGTAGACAACCGCCGTACAACCCAATAAGAACAACGTAGTTCATTCTTATCAAATCATACAAGGCGTCCGAAAGATTCTATTGCCAAACCGATTAGTAAACCCATACAATCAACATCAATATATAAATCAAACACATGCGGAAATAAAGTATGTTTGACATTTAGCCACACGTGGCAAACATGAGCACGCAGGCCCTTCAATAGTTTATTAGAAAACATCGTTCAAATATCCATGAGCAATTTCATAATTTCAAATAAGAATGGAAGCACGAACCACGTCTTCCTTATTTGAGTTCACCCTAGGCAAAGGTGCAGGTAGCAGGACTCTAGCCTTAACCTGAAAAATGTGAGGGCCCCCGAAGGGGTCAGTACTCCATAGAAAGTACTAGTGACAAGCAGGCTATATGAGGAATAACTAATGTTTCAGACACGAGACCCAAAAATAGGATGATACATATATTTATAGGTGCAACCATTGTTACCCCATTCCCAAGATAATACATACTGTATATACTTATAAAATACTTGACCCGTAGGTCGTTTTCTCACAAAAAGTCTTTTAGAGATAAGGTACTTACCCAACCTTTCCCCTTTCATTCCTGAATGCCTAGCTCACAAGCTACATTCTACTTTCATAATATCCTACCGAGTTTCGGGAGTGTTTACCGTCCCGGGGATGCTCAACCCCAACCGAGTTTTAGGATCATTTACCGTCCCGAGGATACTCAACCTCAACCGAGTTTTAGGATCATTTACCGTCCCGAGGATACTCAACCTCAACCGAGTTTTAGGATCATTTACCGTCCCGAGGATGCTCAACCTCAACCGAGTTTTAGGATCATTTACCGTCCCGAGGATGCTCAACCTCAACCGAGTTTTAGGATCATTTACCGTCCCGAGGATACTCAACCTCAACCGAGTTTTAGGATCATTTACCGTCCCGAGGATGCTCAACCTCAACCGAGTTTTAGGATTGTTTACCGTCCTGAGGATACTCAACCTCACCGAGTTTCAGGATCATTTACCGTCCCGAGGATACTCAACCTCAACCTTATTTCTAACCAAACCCTAACCTGGATATGGCTAACCTTGCATTCACTTAACTATGGACAATACCTAGTCCTATAGTCATATAATAATCCTTAGTAACCGACATGGACGGGTCCCACCTGATCGGTCCACGTTAACCCACTCAAAAACTACCCGTTTTGAGTATAACCCAATACTCGATCGAGTACCCATCAATACTCGGTCGAGTACAGGAGACAGGAGCCCATAAGGCTAATTTTCAAGGCATACTCGATCGAGTATCTATCCATACTCGATCGGGTATAGGAGACAGCGGCCCTTGGGGCCAATTTCTCAGCAGACACCCGGTCGGGTATTGTAGTTGACTTGGCGGTCAACGCCCGTTTGACCGCCCAAACGGAGTCCGATTAACGTGAAATTTTACATGCATAATCTACTTGAAGTCCTTGATCCAAAAATACCATTTTTGACCCCTGGATCATTGTACATAATAAGTTATCACCTTTTTAATCACCAAACATACAAAACATGCTTTTCAACTTTGTTTTATATATAATCATGGCATAAGCCAATACTTGATTAACTTTAATCATTCCGTAAAACATATCCTTGATTACTTTAGGTAATCTCATGCCTCAATCAAAAGTTATAAAGCATATAGCCGTCTTCTCACCTTAAAAGAAGCTTATGAAGTTCTAGCCTTCCTTATTGAGCTCCGGTGAAACTCCGGTGAACTTCAACTAACTCCGGCGACAACTCCGGCGACCTTTTCGACCCCGTGAAAGTTCTTGGAATACCTTATACGAGTTAATAACAAGGTTTTATCATCATAAAACCCATATCAATACAAATAACCTCCAAAATGTTATTTTCCGGTGAACCCGTCAACTTTGCTCTCAAAGCTCGTTTTGGGTATAAACCAACCTTTCAACCCCCATTCTACACTTTTACAAGTGTAGCACTATCCTAGGAGTATGAAGTATGATTAAAGTGAATAGATGGGATTAATGAAGTCGTTACCTTGTTAACCACAAGTTTTCCTCCTAATTCCCTCCTTTCTCTTCTTCTTTTTCCTTCCTTCTTCCTCCCCTTGCTTTGTGCGTGAATGGTGGATGAAAATGGAGTTTTTGCAGAGCTTCCTACTCCTTGGGTGGTGGCTTGGTCGAGTGGGTGAGGTGTAGGGGTGATGGAAATTTCCTTTTTGGCTTATTAGCAATAATATAGGAAGAGGGTCCCATTTTCCTTCTCATCTTGCCTCCCAATCACCTCAAGTTCAACTCACCAGCCCTATGTGCGAATTCTCTTGCCATTGCAAGACTAAAAAACGTGGGGATGGCCCCCACTTAGATGGGTGGTCATCCCTTTGTGTCCCCGAGTGTACACTCGGTCCCGAAAGTTGTATTTTCCGGACTATTTTAACTATATTTCATTTTATCGGGTCAAATGAAATATTTATCATCCTTCCAATTATTATTGGCTATTAGAATGAATGTATATTCCCCAACTTCAGTTTAATGGTTCCCATAATTTATTATGGCTTTTCATCTGATATTTCTTCTGTACCGATAAATGGGCTTTATATGCCCAAAAGGTTACTCACATAACTTCTATGGCCCAACCAGGCTATCCACCATTATACACATATTATCTTGACCCAAGAGAATATAATATGTGGTCCCGATAATATCGGGCGGCCCCCGCTTCCGGTGTGGGCCCCACGTGAATTTTACTATTCACGTAAAAGAAATGATAAAAATTCACAATCACGTAAAATGCGTTTATTCATTTCTTGGGTTCAATACATAATTTGATAAAGTACAAATACTTGGGGGCGGTGTTACAAGTTCTACCCCCCTTATTTGGGATTTCGTCCCCGAAATCCACGTGTCTAGTCAAACAGAAATGGATACTGTTCCCTCATCAGGGTCTCCACTTCCCAAGTTTGCTCCTCGACACGATCACTCTTCCAAAGTACCTTCACCATCGGTACCTCTTTACTCCTTAGCTTCTTTACCTGTCGGTCCATGATCTTTACCGGCTGCACCGCATAGTGAAGGTCTTCCCGGATTTCTACCGGTGGTTTCTCAAGAATATGTGACGGGTCCCGTACATACTTCTTGAGCATAGAAACATGAAATACGTTATGAATCTTTTCTAATTCTGGAGTTAACTGAAGCCGGTACGCTACAACCCCAATCCTTTCAATGATTTTGAATGGGCCTATGTAGCGTGGGTTAAGCTTACCCCGACTGAGGAACCTGATGATCCCTTTCCAAGGTGACACCCTCAGAAATACCTCATCGCCGACCTCGAACTCTAACGTCCTTCGTCGTTTATCTGCATAGCTCTTCTGCCGATCTTGGGCAGCCTTGAGTCTATCCTGAATAACCCTCACCTTCTCCTTGGTGATTTCGACTAGCTCGATGCCCTCAAGCTTAGCCTCGCCTACCTCATCCCAACACAAAGGTGTTCGACATTTCCTCCCATACAATGCCTCGTATGGAGGCATGCCTATACTTGCTTGATAACTGTTGTTATAAGCAAATTCCACCAAGGCCAACTGGTTGTCCCAACTTCCTTGGAACTCCATGGCACATGCCCTCAACATGTCCTCCAAAATCTGAATCACCCGTTCAGATTGCCCATCCGTTTGAGGATGGAATGCCGTGCTAAACCTCAACTTTGTTCCCATGGATTCCTGGAACTTAGGCCAAAACCGTGATGTGAACCGTGGGTCTCTATCCGACACTATAGTAACCGGAACCCCATGCAGTCTCACGATCTCATCTGTATACAACTTGGCCAGTCGCTCAAGCGTATAAGTAGTGTTGATAGGTAGGAAATGAGCACTCTTGGTCAGCCTATCAACCACCACCCATACCGCGTCGTAGTTCCTAACCGTCCGTGGCAGACCTACCACGAAGTCCATAGTAACATGCTCCCACTTCCATTCTGGAATGGTAAGTGGCTGTAATAACCCTGCCGGGTGCTGGTGCTCTGCCTTGACCTGCTGACAGGTAAGGCAACGGCTCACATATTCTGCAATCTCTCTCTTCATCCCTGACCACCAGTAACTCTCTTTCAAGTCCCGATACATCTTTGTTCCACCTGGGTGCATGGCATACGCAGATGAGTGAGCCTCCTCAAGAATAGAATTTCGGAGTTCCTCATCTGACGGCACACACACTCGTTCCTTGAATAGTAGGAGTCCATCTTCTCTCTCACGGAAACCCTCGACGGGTCCCACCAGCATCCGTTCCCGGATTTTCTGAATCTCCTCGTCATTGCCCTGACGCGTCCTGATTTCGTCTAATAATGTGGGTCTCACCTCAAATCTGGCCAGTAGAGCCCCATTCGTGGATACCTCCACGCGTGCCCTCAATGCTTGCAAGCATGAGAGTAAAACCCCCGATGAACTCTTCCTACTAAGAGCATCGGCTACCACGTTAGCCTTCCCTGGATGATACTCGATAATCAAGTTGTAATCCTTGATCAGCTCCATCCATCTTCTCTGCCTCATGTTCAACTCTTTCTGAGTGAACACGTACTTCAAACTTTTATGATCAGTATAAATGTGACACACTTCACCGTAGAGGTAATGCCTCCAAATCTTCAAAGCAAACACCACAGCCCCTAGCTCAAGGTCATGTGTGGGGTAATTCACTTCATGCTTCCTCAGTTGCCGAGAAGCATAGGCAATTACCTTCCCCGATTGCATCAGTACGCACCCAAGCCCCTGGATGCTAGCATCGCTATAGATGTCATACCCCAACCCTTGCACGGGTAGGGCAAGTACTGGTGCTTCAGTCAATCGTTTCTTTAACTCAAGAAACCCCTTCTCACACTTGTCATCCCACACAAACTTAGCTCCCTTCTTAGTGAGCTTCGTGAGTGGAGATGCTATTACCGAGAACTTCTCCACGAATTTGCGGTAATATCCCGCTAAACCAAGGAAACTCCTTATTTCCTTCACATTCTTGGGCCTCTCCCAATTAGTGACTGCTTCAATCTTCGAGCTATCAACTGAAATGCCCGAACCTGATACCACATGCCCGAGAAAACCGATCTCCCCAAGCCAAAATTCACACTTAGAGAATTTGGCAAAGAGTTGCTTCTCCCGCAGTGTGCCAAGTACGAGCCTTAGATGTTTCTCGTGTTCTTCCTCGTTTTTGGAGTATATCAAAATGTCATCAATGAACACTATGACGAATTGGTCCAAGTATTGATGGAATACTCGATTCATGAGGTCCATGAATGCCGCGGGGGCATTTGTAAGCCCAAATGACATCACTAGGAACTCATAGTGACCATACCTTGTACGGAATGCACTTTTGGGTATGTCACTCTCCTTGATCTTTAGTTGATGGTAGCCCGACCTCAAGTCGATCTTGGAGAACACGGTTGCCCCCCGTAATTGATCAAACAAGTCGTCAATCCTTGGCAAAGGATATTTGTTCTTTATCGTGACCTTGTTCAATTGACGGTAGTCGATACACATTCTCATTGTGCCATCCTTCTTCTTAACAAAGAGTACAGGCGCTCCCCAAGGTGAATGACTCGGTCTAATGAATCCGTTATCTAGTAGCTCTTCCAGTTGAACTTTCAACTCCTGAAGTTCAGCCGGTGCCATTCGATACGGAGGAATTGAGATGGGTTTGGTGCCTGGTTCAACCTCGATCTCGAACTCGATCTCTCGATCTGGTGGGAGTCCCGGGAGTTCTTCAGGGAAAACTTCTGGATACTCCCTCACCACCCTCACCTCCGTGAGGCTCTTTCCTTTGCCCTCCTTGCCTATGACATAGGCTAAGTATGCTTGATAACCTTTCTTCATCAACCGCCTCGCCCTTATGGCCGATATGATACAGGGATTGAATTTTCCTCTATCTCCCTCGAAGCATAGAGTATTTCCCTCTTCGTCTTCTAATTCTAACACCTTGGTGTAGCAATCTACCTTTGCATGGTGTTTCTCAAGCCAGTCCATGCCGAGTATGGCATCGAACTCAAGCATGTCTAACGGTACAAAGTCGCCCATTAGACGGTGCTCACCTATCTCCACATTACATGAAGGATAGTAGTGCTTCCTCTCTACATCATCTCCCAACGGTGTAGAGACCCACAAAGGTTGCGCCATTGCTACTAACGGCATGCCCAATCCCTTGGCAAATGCTTCGCTCATAAATGAACGTTGCGCCCCGGTGTCGATGAGAATTCTCGCGTGTCTACCATTGATCTTTAGTGTCCCTACATATACAAGCCATGTAAGACACTCGACATAACGTCCCGACTGAAAAGGACTTAGCGAAACAATTTCCGGCTTAGGACTATACTATACTCGGTCGGGTAGGACCCTATACCCGGTCGGGTATAGCTCGAGTCCTTAAGGAAAAACTCCCTGTTATCCTTGCCCGGTCGAGTACACACCCTGAACCCGAACAAACTATCTATACCCGGTCGGGTATATGCCCATGCCCGGTCGGGTATCACTCAAAGTGTTAAATAAGAACTTTCTGCCTACGCCGTTCGATCGAGTACACGCCTCAAAAACAAAAATTTACTAATACTCGATCGAGTATATAACCATACCCGGTCGAGTATGGCTGGATTTGCCAAAATCGAAGGGTTCTGCTAAACTTGCTCGAACGAGTACCCACCTCAAAACCGAGCAATTTGCTCATACCCGGTCGGGTATATATGGATACCCGATCGGGTATCACATGTTTCCTGCAGATTTTAACTTTAAAATGGATGAAAAACTGCATGTGGAATCAAGGGGTTACCTGCAATAGAGTCCGGGTTAGCCCGAGCATCGGCCTCGGTCATTGCATACACCCGTGCTTGGGTTCTCCCTTGGTTAACGGACGCGGCGTTACTGGCCGTGGGTCCGCCCCTTCCCGTGCCGCCTTGAGATGGTCCCGCACGACCCCTACCAGACGTAGGTGCCTCAACAGCTCCCGATGGCCCACCTCCACTCAACATTGGGCAGGAGAGTTTGAGGTGGCTTGTGCTACCACACTTGTAGCACCGGGGTGGTTCATTGCACTTCCCGGAGTGATTCCTGTTACAGTTCGGACACCTTGGTGGCCTCACGCTCCCCGAGCTATGCCCTTGCCCTCCTGGGCCCTTACTCTTCTTTGCCGGTGGTTCCGGCGCCCTGAATGATCTTCCATTCCCGGCGTGATGTTTCCGAGAATGGTCTTGGGGTCCAGAATTTCCCCATCTTCTTTTCTTCGCCTCTTCGGCGTCTCTCTTCTTCCTTTCATTCCACTTGGCTTCCCCAAGTAGCCCTTGATCCACAATCTCACTAAAAGTCATGTGGTGATTGTAGGTGGCCCTATCACGGATATCCAACTGTAGGGTATCCCAGAAGTGATTAGCCATGCGGTTCTCATCCATGGCGTACTCAGGTATGTATCGTGCCAAGTCCCGGAACCTTTGTTCCAGTTGCCTCACCGAGCAATCCTCCTCCTGTACCAGGGTCATGTACTCCTTCCTCTTCTGGTTCTTTTCGAACTCTGAGTAGTACTGATTATAGAATTCTACTTCAAATTTCTCCCAGGTGGTCTCACCGTGGAACTTTCCTTCCACGCCCTCCCACCATACAGCAGCTACTCCCTCCAGTAGCCTGGTAGCTATTGTTAGCTTTATGTCAAGCCCGATCTGCATATCTCTAGCAGCCTCATTTAGCTTCTTTATCCAATCGGCAGCCACCGATATATCACCCTTGCCATCAAATGACTTGCACCCCAAGGCCCTAGCCTCCTTGAGGTATTTGGAGATTCTTACACAAAAACCTCCTCCATGCATTCCCTGTGACGCCACAGGTGTAGCCACTGATGCTCCCCGGCTTCCGTGACCTGAAGCCCCCTGAGAGGCACGCCTAGCTTGGCGCCTAAGATCTCTCTTCAACTTCTCCTTTTGATACCACTCAAACAGTTCACCCATCTGGGCGAATTTGGCATCACTCTCATCGTTGTCATCATCAGTATACGTATCACCCCCATCATATGGGGTCTCCTCATGTTCCGTCTCGGGAACATAGGTAGAGTCATAATCCTCGGTGTGAGTTCCATGCACCGAGCTAACATGGCCATCGCTCACAGTTTGAGCCCGATGACCTCCCCGGCCTCCACGGCCTCCACGGCCTCCACGGCCTCTCCTACCGCCTCTCGCGCCCCGAGATGCAACCTGGCTAGCCCCTTCGGACGTCACCGGAGTTTGCCCTCTCGGGTTGTTCCTCGTAGCCATGCCTCTACCCTCCATTTCTGAAAGAAATTTGGAATGAGCCGTTAGACTCGTATCAATGTCAATTGACGGAATAGTACAAAAGACACCACTTGGTCCAACGTTATGGCCAACAAACTGTTAAGGGTACCGTCTTAACAATAAGAGGTCAATAACTTGGTTTCCAACGGTTCCTTAAGTACAAAAACTTTTGCTCATGGTTTTGTTCAAAACATTTTTGATGATACTATATTGAGAGGTTAATTATATAGTTTAGAAATCGATGGCTCTGATACCACTTAATTGTCACGCCCCGGACCGCATCCGTGCCACGTAGACAACCGCCGTACAACCCAATAAGAACAACGTAGTTCATTCTTATCAAATCATACAAGGCGTCCGAAAGATTCTATTGCCAAACCGATTAGTAAACCCATACAATCAACATCAATATATAAATCAAACACATGCGGAAATAAAGTATGTTTGACATTTAGCCACACGTGGCAAACATGAGCACGCAGGCCCTTCAATAGTTTATTAGAAAACATCGTTCAAATATCCATGAGCAATTTCATAATTTCAAATAAGAATGGAAGCACGAACCACGTCTTCCTTATTTGAGTTCACCCTAGGCAAAGGTGCAGGTAGCAGGACTCTAGCCTTAACCTGAAAAATGTGAGGGCCCCCGAAGGGGTCAGTACTCCATAGAAAGTACTAGTGACAAGCAGGCTATATGAGGAATAACTAATGTTTCAGACACGAGACCCAAAAATAGGATGATACATATATTTATAGGTGCAACCATTGTTACTGTAAGGAATAAATGTAATTAGATTTTGATGATGCTATAGGATTAGAATTTTAAAGTACCCCAAATTAGATTTTATGTATTAGAATTTTCAATTGTAAGTATTAGTGTAGTCGACGATCAGAGTTGCTCTATTTTGGATCAGATCAGAAGTGCATCAGAACTGGTCGACCAGACTTGCTCTATGAGAACTGCTCCATCAGAGTTCTCTTACCAGAAGTCCATCAGAGGTGCATCATGAGAGTTGCTGATAAGACTTGAACATCTGATAGCCGATGAGAACTACAGATCAGAGGTACTCATCAGCGGACCTATCAGAGTCAGAGTCAGAGTTCAGTCAGAAGACCATCAGAACTCAACTCATCAGATAGCCATCAGAATCCAACATATCAGAAGAGCCTGATCAGAGCCCGACTAACACTTAGAAGATTTCAAGCAACATCCAACAGCTATGAATCCAACGGGTAAAAACATCCAACGGCTAGAAGACTGTGCATGAAAGGAAAACATTTAATGCACATTAAATGAGCCTGATACGCTGAAGGATTGATTGCAAATGATTGACCAAGGAATCCGGGAAGATATATTATAAAAATAGAAACCTTCCAAAACAGCGGTCAAGTCAACTGTACGCGCATTCAATGCAGCTGTCTCCTCCTCCAACGGGCAGACAACCTCAGTATATAAGCTACACACCGAAGAACAGAAAAACAACTTTGCGAAAAATTTTTGCTCCATTCACTAAACATACTTCTTGAGATTCAATCCTCATAACACTCTACAAGAAAAGTCCTACGTTGGGAAGATTCAAACTCCAAATCTTTCATCCCCAACAACGAGCAAAGTTCATCCTGTTCTTCAACACTTCAAGATCTTCATAACACATCATTTGTGACGAAGCAAGTTGGAGGAAAAACTTTGTTTTTCAAAGGATCTTCTGCAAAGAAGGGCGTCCAAGTAACTGCAGTAGTGAAGTGGTGATACTTCCGGGAAGCTGAGTGAAAGGATCAGCCATCAGGACGTGGAATTGCATCCTGGGTGGCATCTAGGCTTGAAGAAGACGAGGAGTGCTTCTTAAGTGCTAGGAATTAGCTTTGTAACTGATCTACTTCAAAGCTAGTGGAACAGTGGACTAGAGGAACGAGTTGTTCCTTGAACCACTATAAAAATATCCGGTGTCATTTACTTTACTGCTATTTATATTTCTGCACTTAGGATATTAACTGATTAATTCTAAAACTTGGAATCTGTGTTCAGCAGATCTCGTTTTCAGAGTTATCAGAAAGGCATTTGCCTTAGTGTTTCTGAGGCTACCCGGACAGATCAGAATCCGCTGCCAAGGCCAGTTCTGATATCAGAACCAGCCTTTCTCTGTCATCAGAATCAGACCCTCTCTGATAAGTCACTTCGGACTTAGAGAAAGTTTGAAAAACTAACCAGTCTATTCACCCCCCCCCCCTCTAGACTGGTTACCATATTAAACGGGACCAACAAGTGGTATCAGAGCCTCCTTGTTCTTGTAATCTTTTAGGTTACTCTCTGAACAAGAGATCCACTTGTTCTTAGCCTCTATTTACTTACCATTATGGATAACTCTCTTGCAAAGCACCTCATGTTTTCAGATCAGAAGTATGATGACTGGAAGATCAGAATGAAAGCACACCTCTGCGCTCTTCATGATGAAATGTGGGAAGTCCTTGAAGAAGGACCTTTCACCAAATTTATGAAGGTGAATACTGAACATACTATTGACAGGACTCAGCCTGAGATGATTGAGAAAGCCAGATCAGAATGGACAAAGGAAGAGAGGAGACAGTACAATCTTGACAATATTGCCAAAGATATCCTCTACAAAGCCATCGACAACAGATACTTCAACAGAATCAAGAAGTGTCGAACTGCCAAAGAAATATGGGACAAACTTGATCTCATAGGAGCAGGTGATGAACAAGAGAGAGACAACAAACTGACAATAGCTATGAAGAAGTTTGATGACTTCAAACTTCTACCTGAGGAATGCATAGCTGAGATGCATGCCAGACTTCTGATTCTTACCAGTGAGATATCCGAGCTTGGGAAGGAGCTCACAGTTAAAGAAGTCAACCTGAAGATTCTCAGAGGACTGCCCCCAGTCTGGAAGATGAAGGTTATTGCTGTCCAAGAAAGCAAGGACATCAAAACCTATCCCACAGAGAAACTGATATCTGATCTCAAAGCTTATGAGTTTGAGATGCATGATGAGAAAGAAGAAGTGCCAGATGAGAGAACCACAACTGCTCTTACTGCCAGCACTTCTAAGGCTACAAATTTTGATCCCTCAACTCTTCTATCTGATGAATATATGGCTGCCTTTGCCAGAAAATTCAGAAAATTTATGAAGAAAGATGGAAGGAGTCCATCTTCCATCAGAAGACCACATCAGAAGACCAAATCTTCTGAAAACAATGGAGAGTACCTCTGCTACAATTGCAGACAGCCTGGTCACTTCAAGGCTAACTGCCCCTTCCCCAGAGTGTCCAAGAAGCAAGGACACGAAGAAGAAAAGAAGCCTGAAGATCAACACAGAAGAAGAAGAGCATTCGTCTCAGAGCAAGCTGAGAGAGATCCACTCTCTGAATCAGAGTCCAGTTCAGACTCTGACTCTGATGAAGCTTTCTGCTGCTTGGATGCAGAAACTGAAGATCTTTGCCTCATGGCACAATCAGATGATGAGGTATGTTCTACAGCTGACTCTATTTCCTCTTCGGTAGGCACAGCCTTAAATGATGATCCAATGTCATCATTTTGGGAAGAATTCCAGACTATCCAAGCCACTCATTCTTTTGTTAAAGATGAGAACAGTAGGCTGAAAGTTGATATCTCTGATCTAAGGAAAGAGACTGAGAGTAAACTTAATCTCTTAACTAAGGAAAGAGATAGACTGAAAGCTGAAAATGAGTCTCTTCTGAAAAGAATAAGAGACATTGAGGAACTTGAGAGTAAATATAATAGTCTTCTGAAGATGCAATCTTCCATGAAGAATATTGGTGACTCTCATAACTTCACCTCTGGTCTTGGATATGTTGAACCAGAGTCTGGTGAGCCTTCTGTAAGGCCTAGCACCAAAGTTGCTAAGGTTAAAAAGGTCATAGTGCCACAGACTCTGAGCCCCAATTGTCATGCTAGTACTTCTGGTACTAAAGTTGTTCATGAGAAGGTCATACCAGAGAAACAAACTCTAAAGGCCAAACCAAAACACAGTTTGAAAACTAATGAACCTGGCAGAAATTCTAACAAAAGGAAGAGTTTTCAGAAAAATAATAATCAAAGGCCTAATCCTATCAGACAATCTCATGACAATGGTATCAGAAACTGCTATCAGAGAGGCAGATATCAAGAGAAGATTAACTATAGGCAGAAGAGGTTGTCTGGTCAACATCAGAAGCCTAAAGTTAAGCGCTCCTCTGATCTTGATAGTATATGGGACTTCTTTCCAACAAAGAAGGCTATGCAAAAGTATGCAAACAGAAAGCATGATCCTCACAAGCATCTGCCCAAAGTGAATCATACATCTGTTTACTACGACTACCAGGTGGATAATGGGTACCATCCACCAAGGTTTCAGTTGATGAGACCAAAATGGTACCAACTTCCAAGACTGCATTACCCCCCAGGACCCAACATTGCTTGGGTACCTAAATCTTCCTTTTAATCTTGCAGGAACTGTGTGCTGGAGCTATCTCAGAACAAGAATGGTTTATAGATAGTGGATGCTCCAGACACATGACAGGTGACAAGAGTTGCCTATCAGAGTTCCAGAAATACAATGGACCCCGAGTCACCTTTGGAGGAAATGACAAGGATGGTCAAACAAAAGGAAGAGGAAAGATGATCAAGAACCAGATAATCATTGATGATGTCTCATATGTCAAAGGTCTGAAGTTCAACCTCTTGAGTGCTAGCCAATTTTGTGACAAAGGCTACACTGTTGAATTCACCAAGACCCTATGCTATGTCAAGCATGAGACAACCAAGGAAGTGATTCTTACAGCCAAAAGGAGGAAGAACATCTATGTTGTTGACTGGCAAACAGCAAAAGATGGAACTTGTCTGATAGCAAAAGACAATTCAAAGCTAAGCTGGGATTGGCACAAGAAGCTTAGCCACCTGAATTTCAAAACCATCAACAAACTGGCAAGGGAACACATTGTAGATGGTCTGCCTGACATTGTGTACAAAAAGGAGACTCTCTGCAGTGCTTGTCAGAAAGGCAAGCAAGTGAAGACCTCATTCAAACCCATAGCTGGAGATCTTTCCACTTGTCCTCTAAATCTGATTCACATGGATTTATTTGGACCAGTTGAAACTCCCAGTGTTGGTGGAAAAAGATATACTCTTGTTATGGTTGATGATTACTCAAGATATACTTGGACTGTGTTCCTAACCAAGAAGAATGAAACTCTTCAGAAGTTGCCATCTCTGCTAAAGCAACTCCAAACTGAGAAAAATATGAAGGTCAGAACAATCAGATCTGACAGAGGAACTGAATTTGTCAACAAAGTGATCAAAGACTTCTGTGATCAGAATGGTACATTCCATCAACTTTCTGCTGCCAGAACACCCCAACAAAATGGTGTTGCAGAAAGAAGAAACAGAACTCTGAAAGAAGCTGCAAGAACTATGATTGCAGAATCAGGACTGCCCATCAGATACTGGGCTGAAGCTATCAACACTGCATGCTACACTCAAAACAGAAGCATGATACACAAGAATCATCAGAAGACCCCCTACGAGCTGTGGAAAGGAAGAAAACCAAACATCAGCTACTTCCATGTGTTTGGATGTAAATGCTATATCCTAAACAATGGAAAGGAGAATCTGAAGGTATTTCAAGAAAAAGCTGATGAAGGTGTATTCTTAGGCTACTCAAGTTCAAGCAAAGCCTATAGAATACTCAACAGAAGATCTCTACAAGTTGAAGAATCCATTCATGTCAAGTTTGATGACAGCAACTCTGCAGAAGAACTATCAGAAACCCTGCAGAAGATCAATCTTGAAGACAAGATTTCAGAATCATCAGAAGAGGTCACCATCAATCCTGTTTTATCAATCCCTCCTGCTAATCCAATTCTGATAGACAAAGATGAAGATGAAGAATCAGAAGATGAACCATCAGAGTTGCCTAGACAGCAACTATCAGAACCTGATCTAACTTGGTTAAGAGACCATCCTCCTAATCAAGTGATTGGTCAAGTTACCAGTGGAGTAAGGACCAGATCTGCATCAAGAAGAGAAGCCATGTTCACTTGCTGTATTTCCCAGATGGAACCAATGTGTGTGGAAGAAGCTCTAGAAGATTCAGACTGGATCAATGCAATGCAAGAAGAGCTGACACAGTTTGAAAGGAATGAAGTATGGAAACTTGTTCCTCGACCAAAGCATCAGAATGTCATTGGAACCAAGTGGGTATTCAAGAACAAAGCAGATGAAGAAGGCAACATTGTAAGGAATAAAGCAAGGCTTGTAGCAAAGGGATACTGTCAAGAAGAAGGCATAGATTTTGATGAGACCTTTGCACCTGTTGCAAGACTAGAAGCAATCAGGATATTTCTAGCCTATGCTGCCTACAAGGACATCAAAGTCTACCAGATGGATGTCAAGAGTGCATTTCTGAATGGAGAACTTGAAGAGGAAGTTTATGTTGAACAACCTCCAGGTTTTGTCATTCCTACTCAATCTTCTTGTGTCTATAAGCTGAGAAAGGCTCTTTATGGTCTTAAGCAAGCTCCCAGAGCTTGGTATGACACATTGTCCCTATTCTTAGTGAACCATGGGTTTACTAAAGGAAAGGTTGACAAGACTCTATTTCAAATTTCTGTTGCTAATCATATTCTATTAGTGCAAATCTATGTTGATGATATTATATTTGGAAGCACTAATCCAGAATTATGCAAGAAGTTCTCTAAAGTTATGCAGAAGAAATTTGAAATGAGTATGATGGGAGAACTCAGTTACTTTCTTGGATTACAAGTCAAACAAGTACCAGAAGGCATCTTTATCAACCAAGGAAAGTACACCAGAGATCTCATCAAGAAGTTTGGAATTGATGGAAAAACTTCAGTCAAAATTCCTATGAATGCATCTCAAGGAATTGGACCAGATGATGAAGGAAAGGATGTTGATGCAACAACTTATAGAGGAATCATTGGATCTCTCCTCTATCTGACTGCAAGCAGACCAGACATAGCTTTTGCAGTAGGAATCTGTGCCAGATACCAATCAAAGCCCAAGGAGAGCCACCTAGTTGCTGCTAAGAAGATTATCAGATATATCAAGGGAAATCCAAATGCAGGCCTATGGTATCCTAAGGGAGGTAATTTTGAACTAATTGGTTATTCTGATTCAGATTTTGCAGGTTGTAGATTGGACAGGAAGAGCACTTCCGGTCACTGTCAATTGCTAGGTGGGAGACTTGTCTCCTGGTTTAGCAAGAAGCAGAATTCAATCTCAACAAGTACAGCTGAAGCTGAGTATATTGCTGCTGGAAGTTGCTGTGCTCAATTGCTCTGGATGAAGCAACAACTCAAGGATTATGGAGTACAAGCAAAGGAGATCAAGCTGCTGTGTGACAATACAAGTGCTATTGCCATCACTCAGAATCCTGTGCTGCATTCAAGGACCAAACACATTGAGATCAGACATCACTTCATCAGAGATCATGTGGAGAAGAAGCACATCTCAATTGAGCATGTTCCAACTGAAGATCAGCTTGCGGATATCCTAACCAAACCTCTTTCAGAGGCTAGGTTTAATAAGTTGAGAGAAGAATTGGGAATGATGGATGATCTTCCCAGAGATTCATGAATCAGAGTTACAGAAGTATCAGATGTGGATTCATCAGAACACCCCATCTCTGATACCTGAGCTTTTATCCGTCAGAAGCTTGAATCAGAGTTGCAGAAGCATCAGACGTGGATCAATCAGAACTCTCCACCTCTGATACGCTTATCCATCAGAGAACCCTATATCAGAATACCCCTTCTCTGATATATGGACTGATATTCATCAGAGTGGCTGTGGACTTAGAAAAATTTTCTAAACTACGGGCGAGGCTGTTCAATAAACCGGAAGTTACCATTTTACCCCCGGTAGTTATTACCATATTTGGAAAACGGCTTTCCGCCCACAATCCATTTAATGCAACCTCGAAACCGCAAATTATATCAAACGTCCACTAACCCAAATTCATATATACCCCTTCTGAAAACCTAAGTCGCTACTGCAATTTTATTCTTCGTCCTCAAGCTTTATCTCTCTAAACTTTAAACTTTCAGACCTCTCAACCTCTTCACTAAACTGAAAATGAAGTTCATCAACATCAACGATCTTTCCAAGGAGGAAGTCAAGGCCCTTGTGAACAATATTGTTACAGGCATGCGAGTTGACATGTCCGCATTGCCCCTGTTGGCAGAAAATCAGAAGCGGATGAAGAAAATCATCCAGGGAATGCACGATTCCCAACTAAGCAAGATCGTTGCTCATCCATATGAAGAATTCAGCACCATGGATGTAGCCGAGTTCTATCTGAACGCCACTATCACCGGAGAAGCCATTCACTCTCAAGTTCAAGGCAAGGACTTGAAGATTGACGCCGATGCTCTAAACGAGTTCTTTGGTGTTCAACTCGATTCTCAAGATCAGGATACTCCAACCCTGATTGATCTAGACACAGTGAGCATTGCTGTAGAGACCTTCGTCGACATCTATTGCAGGCCTGAGGTCACAGGGATTGAAAAACTATATATGAAGAAGTTCCTATTAAAGAAGGACTATGAAAAGCTGGTCAGCATCCTGCACAGGTGCCTTTGGTGCAAGACCGGATCCACAGATGAGATGAACAATGCAAACGCCAAGGCGATTTATGCAGTTCATCGGGGAATGAACATTAACTGGGGAAAGGTAATCTTCAAATCTATCTCTGAATCAGTGAAGAAGAAGGACAAGAAGATTGGCTTATTCTCAACCAAGATGGGCCATGGTCTTCTCCTCTCCCAAACGATCAAAGCTCAAGGACTGGAACTCAGAAATCCCTCCAAAGTTGACCACTCCAAACTCGTCTTTCTCACTGCTTCTCCAAAGCTAAATATTGCTGTTGCTGCTGAACTAAAGAGAGAGCAACGACTAGAGGAGAAAAGAGAACAACTGGCTGCTAAGCCCAAAGTTGTCTCCAAGAAGAAGCCTCTGCAGAAGCTCAAAGCAACTACTGAGAAGGATGCATCAGAGGAGGATGCATCAGAAGAAGATGCACTAGCTGTGGCACCTATCAAAAAGCTCAAACAGAAGAGGAGAAGAAAAGCAATCATTCAGAGTGATTCTGATAGCTCCAAATCTCCTAACAGAGTGGCAAAGAAGAAGAAGAAGGTTCTCTCATCCCCTAAAGGATCAGCACCTCAGGGGGAACCAGCACCAGAGTTGGCTGCTGCACTGGTGATCTCTGATGCTCAGGGGGAACCTGAGTCAGAGGTCCAACCTCTCTCTGCACCAGCACTGCAAGTCACCATCTCTCCACCAGAGCACCCAACCTCATCAACTGGAGTTCCTGAGGTAGATCCCATCTCTGCCCTTGAGAAACAATTTCAAAGGGTGCTAACATGGAGGAAGTGGAGAATGGGACCTCTGCAGCAAATTCTTGCCCAAGCTGCCACTTATGAAACTGAGGAAGTCGAAGTCCTCAAATGGACAGGTACTGATGATGTCTCCTTATGCTTCGACCTTCAATTCTTACAATCTATTCTTGAAAAGAAGAAGGCAAGTCACAAAGGCAAGGAGAAGCTGACTACTACCTCATCAGACGAGCATGTCAAAGCTTTATCTGAACACGAGGTTCCCATCTTTGAAGCATGGCTGATGGAGAAGAAAAGGAGGGAGTCTCTAATCAAGATGAAACCTGTTCCAGGTACAGAGGGAGAGCCATCAACTGCCAATGATATATCTCTGGCAATGCAGAACCTTATCAGAGAATGGAGAGAATCTCCAATTGAAGAAACGGTTTTAGAGGTAATACCAGTATCTCCTATTCCTCTAATTCCTTTGCAACCAACTCCTTCTCCCCCACACTCACCTCCCAAATCCCCTTCACCCAAACCAACCACACCAGCCTCAACTCCGTCTCCTCTACAAATTCAGAAAACACCCACTTCATCTCATAAGAAATCCTCACCTAAACAGCCCTCACCCTGCCGTCAGATAACCCCCATCAGAAGCCGATCACCCTCACCTCCTCCTTCACCCCAACATCAGAGAACCCCCGCTCTGCAACCATCACCTCATCAGAGCTCAGCCAATCAGAAATCCAAATCAGCAACTCCATCTCCACATCAGAAACCATCATCTGTACCCCGCTCTCCTCAGCAATCTGCTGCCTCGGCACAAAAGAGAGAACCAGTTGTGAGGATTCTCTCCTCAACTGAAGATAATGATGGATTTCTTCCATCCTCATTGGCTGGAGATCTTCAATCAGCCAGAAGGAAGACCCCTACACCTCCTCCATCTCCCGTACAACCTCAACCTCAGGCCAATGAATTGCCTCAGCCAGATCTTCCAAAAGCTGTCCTCATCCCCTTCCAGGAGTTTGTGGAATCAGCTGAAGACTTTGGAGATCAGATGGTTGCAGGACTCAACAAGTTGCTTGTACTGAATCAGAAGCATGATGCTCATCTGGATTTGGTCCAGTACAACATTGAGTCAGAACTTGCCAAGATATCCACAACTCTCTCTACCTTGGCAACTACCTTCTTGAGCTACATGAAGACATCTAGTGACAAGGTTGATAACATAGCCACAGAGGTAGCTAGCCTACATACTGTCCTGTTCTCACAATCTCAGACTCTGACAGCCCAGGACAAGGCCATCCAAGAACTCTCTGATGCTGTTGATACCCTACAATGGTCACATGACAAGAATGCAGAGCATCTGACAGATGTGGAGGAAATCTGCAAGACAAACAAAGAGTTTGGACTTAAGCTGATCAACAGTGGAAAGGACAGAGATCACAAGCTGACTCTCCTTGAAGCTACCACTAAGGATATTCAATCTGCAGTCGATAAACAGAAAGAGCTGATAGAAGGGCTGGCCTCAGTGACTCAGACACTCCCAGGTGCCCTTGAAGCAATCAAAGAAAGCAATGCTACAGAATTCTCAAAAATTGGACTCCTACTTGGTGATCTTGTTGATGCCAAAAAGGGGGAAGATATCAGAGAACCTGTTAAAGCCATCAGAGCTGCAGAAGGCACAAGCACCAGAGCCCTGACCCCTATCTCTGGTAAGCCTGATCCTTCAATATATTTTGAGAGAACCAGGCAGAAGCAGATTGCTGCTGGTATTCAAAGACCTCCTCCTCCTCGGTCCAAGAGAGGAAAGAAGACAGCCTCCACTTTCACTTTGGCCCAATGGCTCAACAGTGACTTGGCTAAACCTGATGCTACTCAATTCAGAGAGATGAAGAAGCATATGACTCCTATTCAACAAGAGAATCTCATTCTGGATAAAGATGGACTAATAATAATTAACCATGGTGGGTCAATGCAAGAAGCAGAAGACTGGTGGCGAATGAAAGTGCTCCCTGGCAAGGACCTGTCTGAAGCCATCAGAAACTATCTAGATTGTCAGCTTGCACCTGCCTGGTCAGAATGTCAGAATCCAAGAAACCTGGCATCCATCAGAGCAAAGGTAAATGCTGATCTAAAGGAAATTGATGCAAAGGAAGCTCAACTAGAAGAGGAAGATTTCTAAACTCTATCCTATTGTTGCTTTAAATACTCTTCCTTAATAAGATAACCAGCTTGCCTCTATTTTGCATGGCAATTTCAAATTATTTCTACCTTGCACTCTGACTTTTTATGCTCTGATACCTTGTGTTATTTCTTATCTTATTTGCGTGATTGATTGTATCTTACTCTTACTACTTTCCTATGCTAAGTGCCCACCAAGATTTTAAATGAAGGTTTAGTTTTAACTTATTTTCTTTATGGTGAAAGGCACTTCTCTGGAAATAGTTTAAGGGTTTTGGCATCATCAAAAAGGGGGAAATTGTAAGGAATAAATGTAATTAGATTTTGATGATGCTATAGGATTAGAATTTTAAAGTACCCCAAATTAGATTTTATGTATTAGAATTTTCAATTGTAAGTATTAGTGTAGTCGACGATCAGAGTTGCTCTATTTTGGATCAGATCAGAAGTGCATCAGAACTGGTCGACCAGACTTGCTCTATGAGAACTGCTCCATCAGAGTTCTCTTACCAGAAGTCCATCAGAGGTGCATCATGAGAGTTGCTGATAAGACTTGAACATCTGATAGCCGATGAGAACTACAGATCAGAGGTACTCATCAGCGGACCTATCAGAGTCAGAGTCAGAGTTCAGTCAGAAGACCATCAGAACTCAACTCATCAGATAGCCATCAGAATCCAACATATCAGAAGAGCCTGATCAGAGCCCGACTAACACTTAGAAGATTTCAAGCAACATCCAACAGCTATGAATCCAACGGGTAAAAACATCCAACGGCTAGAAGACTGTGCATGAAAGGAAAACATTTAATGCACATTAAATGAGCCTGATACGCTGAAGGATTGATTGCAAATGATTGACCAAGGAATCCGGGAAGATATATTATAAAAATAGAAACCTTCCAAAACAGCGGTCAAGTCAACTGTACGCGCATTCAATGCAGCTGTCTCCTCCTCCAACGGGCAGACAACCTCAGTATATAAGCTACACACCGAAGAACAGAAAAACAACTTTGCGAAAAATTTTTGCTCCATTCACTAAACATACTTCTTGAGATTCAATCCTCATAACACTCTACAAGAAAAGTCCTACGTTGGGAAGATTCAAACTCCAAATCTTTCATCCCCAACAACGAGCAAAGTTCATCCTGTTCTTCAACACTTCAAGATCTTCATAACACATCATTTGTGACGAAGCAAGTTGGAGGAAAAACTTTGTTTTTCAAAGGATCTTCTGCAAAGAAGGGCGTCCAAGTAACTGCAGTAGTGAAGTGGTGATACTTCCGGGAAGCTGAGTGAAAGGATCAGCCATCAGGACGTGGAATTGCATCCTGGGTGGCATCTAGGCTTGAAGAAGACGAGGAGTGCTTCTTAAGTGCTAGGAATTAGCTTTGTAACTGATCTACTTCAAAGCTAGTGGAACAGTGGACTAGAGGAACGAGTTGTTCCTTGAACCACTATAAAAATATCCGGTGTCATTTACTTTACTGCTATTTATATTTCTGCACTTAGGATATTAACTGATTAATTCTAAAACTTGGAATCTGTGTTCAGCAGATCTCGTTTTCAGAGTTATCAGAAAGGCATTTGCCTTAGTGTTTCTGAGGCTACCCGGACAGATCAGAATCCGCTGCCAAGGCCAGTTCTGATATCAGAACCAGCCTTTCTCTGTCATCAGAATCAGACCCTCTCTGATAAGTCACTTCGGACTTAGAGAAAGTTTGAAAAACTAACCAGTCTATTCACCCCCCCCCCCCTCTAGACTGGTTACCATATTAAACGGGACCAACAGTTACCCCATTCCCAAGATAATACATACTGTATATACTTATAAAATACTTGACCCGTAGGTCGTTTTCTCACAAAAAGTCTTTTAGAGATAAGGTACTTACCCAACCTTTCCCCTTTCATTCCTGAATGCCTAGCTCA
The DNA here is from genome assembly GCA_945859915.1 of Cuscuta epithymum. Classification (NCBI taxonomy): domain Eukaryota; kingdom Viridiplantae; phylum Streptophyta; class Magnoliopsida; order Solanales; family Convolvulaceae; genus Cuscuta; species Cuscuta epithymum. The sequence continues at coordinate 4,767,078 of CAMAPF010000942.1, forward strand.
CAAGCTACATTCTACTTTCATAATATCCTACCGAGTTTCGGGAGTGTTTACCGTCCCGGGGATGCTCAACCCCAACCGAGTTTTAGGATCATTTACCGTCCCGAGGATACTCAACCTCAACCGAGTTTTAGGATCATTTACCGTCCCGAGGATACTCAACCTCAACCGAGTTTTAGGATCATTTACCGTCCCGAGGATGCTCAACCTCAACCGAGTTTTAGGATCATTTACCGTCCCGAGGATGCTCAACCTCAACCGAGTTTTAGGATCATTTACCGTCCCGAGGATACTCAACCTCAACCGAGTTTTAGGATCATTTACCGTCCCGAGGATGCTCAACCTCAACCGAGTTTTAGGATTGTTTACCGTCCTGAGGATACTCAACCTCACCGAGTTTCAGGATCATTTACCGTCCCGAGGATACTCAACCTCAACCTTATTTCTAACCAAACCCTAACCTGGATATGGCTAACCTTGCATTCACTTAACTATGGACAATACCTAGTCCTATAGTCATATAATAATCCTTAGTAACCGACATGGACGGGTCCCACCTGATCGGTCCACGTTAACCCACTCAAAAACTACCCGTTTTGAGTATAACCCAATACTCGATCGAGTACCCATCAATACTCGGTCGAGTACAGGAGACAGGAGCCCATAAGGCTAATTTTCAAGGCATACTCGATCGAGTATCTATCCATACTCGATCGGGTATAGGAGACAGCGGCCCTTGGGGCCAATTTCTCAGCAGACACCCGGTCGGGTATTGTAGTTGACTTGGCGGTCAACGCCCGTTTGACCGCCCAAACGGAGTCCGATTAACGTGAAATTTTACATGCATAATCTACTTGAAGTCCTTGATCCAAAAATACCATTTTTGACCCCTGGATCATTGTACATAATAAGTTATCACCTTTTTAATCACCAAACATACAAAACATGCTTTTCAACTTTGTTTTATATATAATCATGGCATAAGCCAATACTTGATTAACTTTAATCATTCCGTAAAACATATCCTTGATTACTTTAGGTAATCTCATGCCTCAATCAAAAGTTATAAAGCATATAGCCGTCTTCTCACCTTAAAAGAAGCTTATGAAGTTCTAGCCTTCCTTATTGAGCTCCGGTGAAACTCCGGTGAACTTCAACTAACTCCGGCGACAACTCCGGCGACCTTTTCGACCCCGTGAAAGTTCTTGGAATACCTTATACGAGTTAATAACAAGGTTTTATCATCATAAAACCCATATCAATACAAATAACCTCCAAAATGTTATTTTCCGGTGAACCCGTCAACTTTGCTCTCAAAGCTCGTTTTGGGTATAAACCAACCTTTCAACCCCCATTCTACACTTTTACAAGTGTAGCACTATCCTAGGAGTATGAAGTATGATTAAAGTGAATAGATGGGATTAATGAAGTCGTTACCTTGTTAACCACAAGTTTTCCTCCTAATTCCCTCCTTTCTCTTCTTCTTTTTCCTTCCTTCTTCCTCCCCTTGCTTTGTGCGTGAATGGTGGATGAAAATGGAGTTTTTGCAGAGCTTCCTACTCCTTGGGTGGTGGCTTGGTCGAGTGGGTGAGGTGTAGGGGTGATGGAAATTTCCTTTTTGGCTTATTAGCAATAATATAGGAAGAGGGTCCCATTTTCCTTCTCATCTTGCCTCCCAATCACCTCAAGTTCAACTCACCAGCCCTATGTGCGAATTCTCTTGCCATTGCAAGACTAAAAAACGTGGGGATGGCCCCCACTTAGATGGGTGGTCATCCCTTTGTGTCCCCGAGTGTACACTCGGTCCCGAAAGTTGTATTTTCCGGACTATTTTAACTATATTTCATTTTATCGGGTCAAATGAAATATTTATCATCCTTCCAATTATTATTGGCTATTAGAATGAATGTATATTCCCCAACTTCAGTTTAATGGTTCCCATAATTTATTATGGCTTTTCATCTGATATTTCTTCTGTACCGATAAATGGGCTTTATATGCCCAAAAGGTTACTCACATAACTTCTATGGCCCAACCAGGCTATCCACCATTATACACATATTATCTTGACCCAAGAGAATATAATATGTGGTCCCGATAATATCGGGCGGCCCCCGCTTCCGGTGTGGGCCCCACGTGAATTTTACTATTCACGTAAAAGAAATGATAAAAATTCACAATCACGTAAAATGCGTTTATTCATTTCTTGGGTTCAATACATAATTTGATAAAGTACAAATACTTGGGGGCGGTGTTACATCCCGAACACTCAGTTTTTTTTTTTTTAATCCAAGTCAGCACCATGATTAAGATGCAAGCCGTTCGGTTTGGCCCTAGCACCAAAGTTGAGGTGCAAGCTGTTCGGTTTGTCCCTAGCACCAAAGTTGAGGTGCAAACTGTTCGTGGTTTCCTGATCCGCAAGGCATCACCTCTTGCTGCCTGCTGCCTTGTAGGCCCAAGGTTGATGTAACCTGTTCGGGCTATCATCCATGTTTTTCCTGTTGCAAGACAGTTTCACAATTTGTGTAGTGTCTGCCATCTTCCAAACCCATAATTCCGATGCATACCGTCGGTTTTACCGTTCGGGGTCATCCATATCATGAGGTTGATATGTCCATCCAGGACCATTGAGAATAAGGCTCCTAATCCGGGTCTCCCCCTTATTCTCTGCCAAAATGGAGACTCGCCTCCAGGTTACAGCTCGGGTTCCACCACAATGAATCACTTCATCGTGGTTCGGGCGAGCTGCATAGCCAAGGCGAGATTTTAAGACCAGAGTCCCGATCCCCCGCTTGGCCACCCTACATTTTCGGATGCCCGCCCAGTTCGTCCTACTCAAGATCTTTTACACCATCTCCCAAGCTGAGTCCGAGCTTGGTTAACCTGCACATTGTTTTTTTTTTGTGCTGAGATGATGGCTCCCCATGAATCGAGATGAATGACATCTATTAATCAAGGTGAGACTTCCGGCTGAGTTTGGGGTGATGCCGTTCGGCCTGTAACATTTCACTTAACTCTGGCCTTTGTGGAAGCATTGTTCTCCCTCTCCTTCTTTTTTTTAGAGGTGGAAACAGCCGTTTTTATTGATAAAATTTCCCCAAGTGCGCAGCGTTCCATACTCCTGCCGGACAGCCTTCGGTATCCTGGAGGAAAAAGGTTACCATCCGGTATTTTTTCCAGACCCGGTATGGTCCCTCCCAATTCTTCGACATTTTCCCACCCTCTAGCGGTTTGCTTTTCTCTCTCTTCCTTAGGACAAGGTCTCCAACTTCAATCGAACGGATCTTAGTCTGTTTATCCACATATCTCTTTGTCGCGCGGTGATATTCTTCCATTCGTAAAGCTGAGAGGTCCCTTCTTTCCTCTATGAAATGGAGTTCAGCACGCATACTGTCCTCATTCCGCTTAGGATCATAGTGGATGGTCCTGTGAGTGGGCACCAAGACTTCAGTTGGGACCTTAGCCTGAAAACTGTATGCAAGGGCGAACGGTGTCTCCCCAGTCGCTGTTCGGGGCGTTGTCCTGTATGTCCACAAGACGTAATTTAGCTGTTCGGGCCAGGTTGAAGCATAATCCTCGAGTTTCTTCTTTATGCCATCCATGATGGTCCTGTTCATATTCTCCACCTGCCCGTTCGCCTGCGGATATGCTACGGAAGCTCTTGAATGCTTAATTCCCCATTTGGTGAGGAATTCTTCGAAGTTCTTGCTCACGAACTGCCGTCCATTATCCGTGATGACCTGCTCGGGGAGCCCGAACCTGCATATAATATTTTTCCAAACAAAACGTTGACATTGAAAATCCGTGATACTGGCCAGGGGTTCGGCTTCCACCCATTTGGTGAAGTAATCAATCCCCACTATGATGTACTTCCTTCCTCCGGACGCATTAGGTAGGGGCCCCAGCAAGTCGATCCCCCACCTAGCGAACGGTAACGATATGGTCATCGGGGTGTAAAAGGTCGCAGGCCGCCCAAGTACTGGTGCGTAAAGCTGACATATCTTGCACTTCCTTGTGTGCTCGAAACAGTCCTGCTGAATAGTTGGCCAATAGTACCCCTGCAGGATGATTTTCCTGGCCAGGGTCTTTGGTCCCTGATGGCTGGAGCAGATGCCTTCATGAATTTCTTCCATCACAGTAGCTGCCTGAACGGAGGGAAGGCATTTCAGATATGCCCCCCGAACGTCTTCTTATACAGTTGTCCGTCCACCAGTTCGAACATTGGGGCCCTTCGCTGTATACAAGTGAGGTTGTATACGTCATTTTTATCGTTCGGCAAAGTCCCATCCCTCAAGTAATTTGTCAAGTCAGTGACCCAGCTTGGGACGACATAGGATATGGCATCTACCCTTAGGATCATTGTTGCCGGTGTGGTCAGTATTTCTCTTTGTGCGAACCTCTGGATGTGTGCAGGAATGCCCGGGGCATGATCATCCCGAACGACACATTCTAGTTTGGACAGGATATCCGCCTTGCTGTTTTCGATTCTGGGAATCTGGTCAAGCACTACCTGTTCGAATCTGCCGATTTCTTCCTCAACCAGTTCCTTGTAGGCTTTTAGCCGTTCTTCCCTGACTTCGGCTGATCCATTAATCTGGCTTACCACCAGCTGACTATCTGAACGAATTTTTAATCTGCTGGCCCCTAGGGCCTTGGCATACTTTAATCCCGCAATAAGGGCTTCATACTCGGCCTCATTATTGGTTACCTTGAATTCAAACTGTACAGAGTAGTATGCCTTGAATCCCTCGGGGCATGTGATCACAGCACCTCCACCACAGCCTTTGCTACTGGACGCTCCATCCACATACATTTCCCACCAATGGTCATTCACTTCCCTGTCCGTTCCTTCTTCAGTTGATCTGGCAGTGCATTCGGCAATGAAGTCAGCCAAAGCCTGACCCTTGATCGTGGGGCGGGGCTTGAAGTCTATTTCATACTGCCCGATCAGGAGGGACCACTTGGTGATACGCCCACTTGCCATAGGTTCCTTAGTATGGTGGCCAGGGGCTGGGTAGTGTAGATAGTGATCGGGTGTGCCTGGAAATAAGGTGTCAGTCGCTTGATGGTAGCAATCAATGCTAAGATGGTCTTTTCCATCAAGGTGTACCTGGTTTCTGGCCCGTTCAGGGCTTTGCTCACAAAGTAAATAGGGCGCTGAACACCCTCATCTTCTTTCAACAAGACTGAGCTGACCGCCAGATCAGCTACAGCCAGATACATATACAGATGTTCCCCTAGGTCCGCTTTAGTCCAGACCAGGGGGAAGATAAGTACAACTTAAATTCTTCAAACGCTGCATGACATTCTGCTGTCCACTCGAACGGATTGGCTTTCTTCATTATCTGAAAGAATGGAATGGCACGATCAGCCAGTTTAGCCATGAATCTGCTCAGGGCTGCTAATCTTCCGGTCAGCTTCTGAACTTCTTTCAAGTTCCGTGGTGCCTCCATATCCATGATTGCCTTTACCTTTTCAGGATTAGGTTCAATTCCCCGTACGCTCATCATATAACCCAAAAATTTGCCCCCTTTGACCGCGAAGGCACATTTTTTGGGATTCAGCCTCAAGTTGGCCTTCTGCATGATCCCGAAGACTTTTTCCATGTCGCAAACATGATCCTCCTTCTTCCTGCTTTTGATCAGGATGTCGTCTACATATGCTTCCATGGTTACTCCCAGCACTTCTTTGAAGAGCATGCCGATCATTCTCTGAAAGGTGGCCATGGCATTCTTCAACCCGAACGGCATGACGATGTAGCAGAACACGCCGTCTGAGGTGACGAACGCAGTTTTTTCTGCATCATCTGGGTGCATGAAGACTTGGTGATAACCCCGGAATGCATCCATAAAGCTCAGCAGTTCACACCCGGCTGTCTCGTCTACCAGCAGGTCTATTCGTGGGACAGGATAGGGGTCCATGGGGCAGGCTTTATTCAAATCGGAGTAGTCCACACACATTCTCCAAGTAGATCCTTTTGGAGCAAAGACCACATTAGCCAGCCATTCGATATGGATGACTGGTCTAATGTGCCTAATTTTCAGTAAGGTGGCTACCTCCTGCTTTGTGAATTCCCGCCGTTCGACCGCCTGATATCTTTTCTTTTGTTGGACTAGCCTGGCATCAGGCCGAACGGCCAACTTGTGGCATATGAGGGCCGGATCAATTCCCGGCATGTCTTCGGGTCCCCGGGCAAATAGGACCTGGAATTTCTTCAGGACAGCGATCACCCCTTCCCTGATTTCCCCTTCAAGGTCCACCCCGATCGCAATTTTTCGATCGGGAGGGGAATCAAGCTCGATATATTCCAGAAGGGTGGCTGGTTTGCACCTCAATGCTGTTTACCCATTGTCCCCGGGTAGTCATTTGTTTCAAAGCCTCCCTGTAGCACGTTCGGGCTATGGCAGGATCTGTTCGGGCCACTCCTATTCCAGTGTCAGTTGGGAACTTGATGCATTAGTGTCGAACAGAAGCAATTGCCTCCAAATCTTCCAGCCCTGGATGACCCAATATGGCGTTGTGGGCACATGCAATGTCCACCACTACAAAAGTCATCCGGACTGCTGCCCGGTGGGTTTTGTCACCAATTTCAACCAGAAGCTGGATGGTGCCCTCAGCCTCGATTACATTGCCGGTGAAGCTAGCCAGCGGTGTCTTTAGCTTGGTCAGCTGATCCTTCTTCAGCTTCATCTTCTCCAACGTGTGTAAATACAGCACGTTCACACTACTCCCCGTGTCCACCAGAACTCGGCGGATCAAGGCATTGTCTATACACATACTCACCACTAGCTCGTCCCTGTGCGGACTTGGTGAGTTGGGTAGGTCAGCCACCCCGAACGTAATTGGCTCCAAGCGGCCCTTCTTCGTGGGTGGTGCAGCTACAGTGGCGACATAGAGGCTGCGCTCAAATTTCTTACGTTCAGCGGCCGTATCCCCGGTCTCTCCTCCACCAAAGATGACTTTGATTTCCATCCTTGGCTTCTTCCCCGGATTCCCCGATCCCTCAGCCTCCTCCATAGGGGGCGGTATGCATCATTACTTGGCTCTGCATCTCGCTGGACATCCCGCTTCCAGCTATTGGATCGGGGAGGGCGTTGATTGGGGGAAGGACTGTTCGAGTTGGTGCTGACATATTTCCTCAGGTAACCTTTCTGGATCAGATCCTCGATCGCCACATGTAGGGCGTGACAATCCTTTGTGAGGTGTCCATTCCGCTGGTGGTATCTACAGAAAGCATTCGGGGTAGGTCCCATCACGGGCCTTGTGTCAGTAGGGGGAGGAATGGCATTCTTTTCCAAATTAAAAACGCCGGCTATAGACATGACCAGGGGGGTGAAGCGCGCAGTCCTGCGGTGAGGTGCTATAACCGCTGCTGCAGGCCCCAAACGTTCCGCCAGCCTCATAGTGGGTTGAGGGGCCGTTCGGTTCCGTATCTTGGTCTCCTCTTCCAGGGCCGCATGGCTCCTGACCCTTTCCAGGATATCTGGGTAGCTGGTTCCCGGATTTCTCTTCAGCTCCCTGTACAAATCCCCCGTCTGAAGGGCATCGGTGAAAAGAAGGATGGCAGTTTCATCTGTCATGCCGGTCACCTTCAGGGTTTCGGTCCTCCACCTGGTTAGGAAGCCGGTGATTGACTCCTTAGGCCCCTGCCTCACACTGGTCAGGTACCCAAAATGTAGTTTCGGGGTTATGCTGGAGGCGAACTGGGCTAAGAATAAGGTGGATAGCTCTGCAAAGCTTCCGATCGATCCGGGTTGTAATGTTCCGAACCATTCCTGGGCTGGTCCCCGAAGGGTGCTGAAGAACAGCCTGCATATTGCTGCGTCGGTGGCCCCTAATAGCATGAGGCCACCCTGGTAACTCCTCAGGTGTACGTGGGGATCTCCCACCCCATCGTATGTTAGGCCGGCCGGGGGACGACAGTCCCTCAGTATCTCGGCGCTCATGATCTCCCTGGTAAAGGGAGAAGTAATCCCAACCCGTGCTGGCGGGGTTTGTTGGGGCGTCCGATTGACCTGCTCTCTGAGCTCAGTCATCTGTCTCCTCATTTCGGCCATTTCTTCGTCTTGGGCCGTTCGGGGAGTGTGTGGTATCCTGGCGTCCACATACTCCGGCATTCTGTTCGGGGGAGGGGCAGCTGTGTTAGCTCTCCTCCGGATGAAGCGTTCCCCATCCCTCTGGACATATTGGAAGTGCTGTCTAACGGGGTCTACCATGGGGGTAGGTTCCCTATATTCGTTCCAAGGTGCGGACGGGGTTCGGCTGGTTGGGACTGGCAGTGCACGCCTGGAAGGGTGGGCTCTCCTGTGGTTTCCTCGATGCTCCTGGGAATGTGCTGAGGCCGTGGTGGTCTCAGTGTCTTCTCTTTCGTCAAAGGATGACATAGGATGAATAGGGGATAGAGGCTCATGAGTCTCATCGGTGTATCCTTGTTCCTGTTCATCCGCCATGCGTTGCATGGCTTCTGCCATCTCCCTCATCAACCGAGGGTTCATCCTCACGTCCCGAGGGATGATGCCCTCAAATTCCCGGGTGGCACTGCCACTGGCGTTTCCTTGCATGGACCATCCCTCAGAGGACCCATTGCCTCCTCGGCCCCCGGATGTAGAACTTGGTGTCGCGGTTGTAATTCTAGCCATCTCAAAGAATGGTACGTAGAACAAAGGTTTTGCTTGGGGCTTTTAGTAGAGGTTCCCACAGACGGCGCCAATGTTGAGGTTTATTCCCGAAGATCCGAAAGCCCAACACAAGCTTTGGATATTGTAGGGATATTGGGATGGGTTGAAAAGTGTATAAAATATAAAACAGTGAGATATTATCCAACTCAGGAGCTTACTTGTATTCAGTAATTATGCTATTACACTGGAACTACCCGAACGGTAGATGAGTATGAGAATACAAGGATAGGAGATGTAAATCTATTGCTAAGCTCTGAGTATCAAAATGCTAACCCTTTACAATGATCTAAACATGGATATTTATACTAAAATGGGGATGGGAAAGCTGGACACGTGGCTGAATCCAGTAGGTTACATCCCCTGCCACGTAGGAACCCATGCTTCCACTTGCTACCGCCATACTTTAGCATTAACTGCAGCATCAACTTGTCGACCGCCCGTTCGGGTAGGGTGTTCAGAGTGTGGGACCCCGCCATAGGTGTTATCTTGTTATAGAAGTATCCTGAACGCCGATCGGGATCTGGGGATTGGCACTTTGGCGTAATCGCTTCCTGGAATGTTCCAAGTAGAAGCTTTATCCCGAATGCCGTTCGGGAATTCTTCGGACTACCTTGGGCCTGCTGCTTCTTCCCAGGTTTGGGCCTAGGGATATTGGGCCTGGACCTAATATCCCAACAATGCTCAATGACTATTTTTATCCATTAAATTACATCCGTGACTTATTGTTTTTTTTCAAATACTAACTACACACTTTTGTAATTTATTTATAAAAAATGAGTGTAGTCAACATTTTTGAATATATTAGTCCTTATTTTTCTTAACCGACAATTCAAGTATATTTTGGAAATAATTTTGATGATTATATAATATAATAGGGCCAATAAATATAACCGTGGTGTTAAAATATATTATTTTCAATATTTCATAATTAAGTTATCATTAAAAGTGATAATTAAAAAGTGTCAAAATTCGGTAACTCTCCTTTAATTTCTCATTTGGCATGTGCATTCCCCCCCCCCCCCCCCAACTCCTCCATCCCCTATTTTCTTCTCTTGGCTTCTCTTTCTTCATCTTCTCTACCATCTCATCTTCAATTTTTTATTTATTGCAGAGAACTAAATACCTCTCTATTTCATTCCTCCCTTCCTTTTATTTATTTATTAATTTTCAATTTTTTTTTTCAAATCTCGTGTATATCGGTCACACCCAAAATTACACGATTGATTTACACACCTAACAATTTTAATTTAGACAGACACCTAAAGTTGATCAAACTAAAAATTACTGTTTGCAATTCAAGCAGCATTGATTTGCACCCGGTGTGAGATATAATTTCACACTTATCTTTTGGGAAATAATTTCTCATTCATTTCAAAATGATTTACAACAAATAATATTAATAACCATGCATAATATTAATTTGTAGAACCATGCATTTTTCCAACAGCCTGTGCACATATATTAAATTATTAATAATTGTCTATACCAACATATAGTAATTAGTTACCTCTGCCCGATCAAATATGTATATAAAGTGAGGCTTTGTATATATAGTTGAAGGAGAATTGAGATAATGATGAAAAATTAAAGAAAAGGGAGAAAGAATGAGGAATAGCAACTAGTGAACTAGGTAGCAGTAAAATTGCATGGCAACAAAGGGTGCATGAAAAAGGCTAGAGAGTAGGAAAAGGACCTTACAGTTTCCAAATATAGTAACTAGCCTAGCTATCATAAAGCTTCCCTGCCCGGCCGGTCTTCTCAATGCAACTTCTGTCCATCAAGTGTACATACATGCTGTGTTTCTCAGCGGAATTTCTGGGCTATATTTACGTGTTTAAGACTTTAAGGTACTACGTAGTAAACTGAAAAATGATATTTATACTCATTCTTATATCACTTTTATACCCACTATGTCTGTGCAAGATTTTCTTTGTTTGTAAATTCCGTCATAGACAAAATATGTTTACGAATTTTTTTGTTTGTGAAAAATAGGTATTTTTTGTTTACATATTTTGTCTGTGCAAATTTGCAGAGACAAAATAAGACATATATTGTCTGTGAACGAGATTCACAGACAAAAAAAAGCATTCGCACAGGTGTGTATAAGGGTGGTTGTATGAGCATTCTTTTTTTTTTTAAAATAAAAAAAGAATATGACACCCCATCCCCGATGCCCCCCCCCCAACACCGACCAAACAGTTTGATGAGAGGATGTAAAGTGAACTTTAATCACAAGCTGACAGATAGAGAGTGAGGCTCTGACTTTGGTACTTGCAGAGGCACGACTGTATTAAATTAGTCTACTGCCAAGCACCCATAAAAATAAAAGGAACTAGCACGATTTTTCTGTATAAAAATATGTAGTTTTGCCTACCTGTATCAATCTGCGGTCTCCACATGTCATTATTTCTATATAGAAACTTATTACTCCCTTTGTCCCACAATAAAAAATTATTTCTCAAAATTTACTCAAATTATTACTATATTTAATTATTATCTAAATAATTGTGTCATTTTGCAACGAGAAGTTTTGAATTGGACTAATTGCTATTAAGTTTAACATCGATTTCTATTTATTTATTATGTCGTTAAATTTCTTATTTCTCTAAAAAATGGCCTTTCTGATGTTGAATATTTGGTTTTGGCCATGTTTTTGACAGTTTCATGTAGTACTAGAAACTATATTATCGTAGAAAAACTTTTATTTTAACATTACTTTAATTTGAAAGTATATTGCCAATTTTATGAGAGAATTGAAAAAGATATTCTAGCTAAAAACTCTGGTCTTTGCCAAAGTGCGGAGTATAAAGAGAAGAAACTGTCATTATTATGTTCATAATTTTTATCATCATCATCAATACACCAGTGCCTCATAGGTTCCCACCTAAACTGGGACAAGGAAGGGGGGTCGGATTTACGCAACCTTATCCCTATACTAAAGAAAGAAAATGTCATTATTATGTTCATCTTTATGTTGTAAATAAATAAAAATTTTATGCAGCAACATAGCAATTTTGAGTGTTCTAAAATGGTGACGATCACCGGTGGTGCCCGAAATGGCGATGATAGTGCATGCCAGCAGCGGAGCAAGCAAGAGCTTTGGTATTTGAAAGAGCTGATAACGTGTTGTCGGAGGTGCCTTTCATTCCATTAGTAAGTCCTGTTTAAACAGGAGGATCGGAATTAAGGTTTTACAAAGTTTGGGTCAATGGGACAATTAACTCAATACATATAATCCTAGATACACTTTCTATCTATAACGAACACACATTAAAGATAATCTCCTTCAACAAAAAATAGATTATATGTCCACAAATAAAACTGGACATGTACACTTTAGACGGCGTGTACAAAAAAGTATTTCTACTGTAAATATACGTAAAGAAGTGGAACAACGTTTCCTTGTATCCGCTCGATCTAATTTTGAAATCATCTTCACTCGCGCACATGTAGCTCAGTTGGTTGAGTGGTGGGAAAGTTGGAAGAATGACTAAGGATAGAAAGCTGCAGCGATCGTGTGGAGGTTACAGCTCATGCGTGCTGGACTGGACCTTTGGTGCGCACTGTAGGTATCTTCCACCTTCTTTCTTGGAAGTTGCCAAGAGACACCTTAACATGGAGGCACCTTCTTGGAAAGAGCTCTCCAACAAATAGGTGTGGGAGAAAATATGGAGATAACTAGGAAGCTTGGATGCAACTTCCTCATGTCTCCAAACCAGCCCTATAAATAGAGTGCTTCATTGTTGTTCATAGTATCAGTTTTAGAAAGTGAGAAAAGTGTGTGAAGAGTGAAATACACTTAGAGTAGAAGTGTATTGGTGAGGATTGGTTTTTTGTAATAGTTGAGTGTGAGAGTTTGCTCCTCCTATTGTAATTCTGTTCTTGATATTGAATAGAAGAATTTTCCAATCCCAACAAGTGGTATCAGAGCGAGGTTGAGTTTCCATACACTGTTTTCTCATTTTTCAGAAAAATTTCTACAAGTTAGAAAATCATGATTTTTGAAGTTGCTCGAAATCACGATCTGCTCATACCGTTAGATTCGTCTCGTCGAGACGAGAAATCTGGTATTTTTGGGGATTTTTTTGGCCACCAGAAGAGGCCGTACGCGCCGCCCAAACGCTGCCTGAAAACTGCCTACGTCATCACTGTGTCATCACGCAGTCCAGAGGAAGAAGACGAGACACGCCAGCCGCCACGTCACCGACACATCAGCGCCACGTCACCGACACGTCATCGCCACGTCGTGCTGAGTCATCATCCACGGCATCCACGTAATTTGTCCGCCTATTGCCACGTTAGCTGCCACGTGGCTCCACGTCAGCGTCAGCGCATAGCCAACAGCTGCCACGTCATCCACCTGCTGGTCTGCCCACTGGTCTGCTGCCTGAACCGGACCGGACCGGTTCGTACTTGTGGGTAGGGTTGTAAATGAATCAAATAATTTGTGCTCGATTCGCGATTCGAATTCGTATAAGACGATTCGAATTCGGAATATTCAAATACAAATAAGAATATTAAATTTGATTCGAGTTCTTATCAAATACAAATAAGAATATCGGTGTATTAGATTCGAATATTAATCAAATATATTCGATTAAAAATAATGGTAATATTAATATCAATATTAATAAAAATTGTAATAACACTATAATAACTCTCAAAAGATAGCAATACCCTCAAAGTATAACCCATATATACATTTTTTCATACAAATTTCAAGCCTATTTGTAATAAACCAAAATATAAATACGAATACAAATCAATTTTTTTTAGTTCAAATATCTTTCAAATACAATACAAATAATTATGTATTCGATTTGAAGAATATAATTAGAGTTGTTTGACTTTGATATATACAATTATTAACTTATTTCACACATTATAAGTATAATTTCTAATATGTGTGTGTTAGTGTTTATTTCAAAAGGTTTGAAGTAGATTTATATTTATTAATCATAAAATTAATTCACTTTAGTATATTGTGCACCATCTAAAAATGCATTGATCCATTAAATTTAAATTCTAAAAACACATATTAAGTCATAGCATGCATTTACAACATAAACAATACGGAGTATAAGAAAAGTTATTTTAAAGAGATGCTCCATATTTGACTAATATTAAACCTATGATCAAATCGATTCGATATTCGTATATAATTCGTTAACTATTTGTATTGTTAAACAAATACAAATACAAATCGAAATTAATATTCGTTGCATATTTGAATTCGAATTCGTATTCAAAAAAATTAAACAAATACAAATATAAAATCTCATTATTCGACTCGATTCGGTTCGTATACAACCCTACATGTGGGGGGCGGTTCACCCATTTCCAGACCGGTTTTGTCACGCCCCGGACCTCCCCGGACACGTCAACAACCCGCCGTACAATACGAATAGTCAACCGCAGTCCAACACATTCATATCATACAAGGCGTCCCGAATATCATTCACACGTAAGCCATCCATAAACAAACATAATAAGTAATCGAATACATAGCGGAAAACATAGTTTGAAAACAAATGCCACACGTGGCTAACATGAGCACGCAGGCTCTATAGTAAAATATCCATGAGCATGTTTGTTAATGTTTAAAAACCGAATGGAGGAAGCACGAACCAAGTCTTCCCTCCTAGATGATCTCTCGAGCAACGAGCACAGGAAGCAAGCTCTAGCCTCAACCTGAAAAATGGTGGTGGGACGCCCCCGAAGGGGTCAGCACTCTATAGGGCTATAAAGTGCTGGTGTGGATGGCATCTAATAGATATACAACAAGTATTTCAAACACAAGACCCTCAAATAGGGTGATAATATAATCTAGGCCGTAACCCCAAGTTACCCCGTTTTTAAAATATACTTACTTTATATATAAAGTCAAGTAGTCGGCCCGTAGGCCCAAGGTTTGTTTATCAAACATAGCCCAAACCCCGTGACCCCTAGTCACAACAATATATAGGGTTCAACCCTAACACATATATTTGCATTCTCGAGTCCAACTCGACTACATCACCATGCACCTTATTTAACACAAGTTAACTACCCCACCGTGCATTTCTTGAGTCCAACTCAACTACATCACCATGCACCACAATCACCCCATCATGTCTACCCAATGCAATTCTATGAGCGCGGCTCAAGTACATCTCCTTACATTGGCATAGACCCCAATTCCTAAGCATTCGCTATGCCTAGGATTGTAATATCAATAATCTATTTTGGGACATCCTTACGGACTGCCCAACCATGGTCTTAGCATCACATTACATCAATTTAGTCACTTGCATCACAATCAAGTTCATCAATTACAATCAAATCCTTAGATTCAATTCTTCAACAATTACAACAATCATTAACTAGTATTTCAATACTATTAAGATTATTCTTATCCATCATATATTCCATTTGTAAAACCCTACATATTTAGAGATATGTAGCAGCAACTTAATCATTCAATGTAATACATAAATAATCATTTATGTATCTACACAATTCACACATGAGTAAAATGTCTATTTCACACAATAGTTCATTTAACTCCATTTTCATCAATACTTTACCAAATCATTTCCCATTTCATTCTTTGGAAAATAGATCAATATTCCATCAATAATTTATCATCATAATCCATGGAAAACATTATTTAGGCATTTAGGTAATCTCATGCTTAACCTACAAGTTGTAAGCAACTAGATGTCGATCCTCACCTCAAATGAGCTTTAAAACCTTCCTTCTCGATCCAATGACCAAAGCCTCGGCCAAGGAAGATTGAGAACTGATCCCTTGCTTGAAAATGGGTGTTAAAAAGCTTCCTCAAGTTGCTATTTCAACCCCTAATCGTTGATACGAAAACAGCCCCTAGAACGGGTGTTTTCCGGCTAGCTCGATTCCTAGTTTTCCAATATTTGCTCTAGGTTAGTATCTAACCTTTACATAAATAAAATAACTTTTCAAGGACATATTATACACTTGGATTAGTGTACAATAGTCCCACCAATCGTTCATATCATTTGGAAAATGAATGGAAAGGATTTGGGGTTAACAACTCACTTTAGAAGAGTAAATCCGTTTCTGCGAGGTTGTGTTTTGCTCGGACGATTTGGAAGCCTTCCTCTACTCCGATTGATGCAAACCATACCTTCACGGATTCCTCGTCTTGAGATCTTTCTTTTGGTATCTCACACTCCTTAATTGGATTAGTAAAACTCGAGATATCGACCAAACAGTCTCAGCACTCTCACAGCTCGAGTTCACAGACCACCACTCACTCCAGCTCGATTTTTGTAAGATAAGCCTTCTATCCTCGAACAAAGACCACTCAATTGAGATACTAGACTTCAAAGGCTATCCAAGGACATATTATTCACGTTGTTTGGTCGAGTATAGCTTCTATAATGAGAGGAGGCAAACAGCACACCAATTTGTGCGAAAATAAGGATGGTGGCCCAAGCTTTGATTCCTATCAAGTCATGTGCAGCTCCCCTCCATTATGGCCGGCCAAGGTAGGTCTTCTAACCCATTTTTATTTGTTTTGCAGGTACTAATATCATGTGGAGTGGTTCCCAATTGATCCCATTAAATTTGGGGTCCAAAATATCTACCAATACTTCCAAAAATGGGAAGATGGGTCCTATTGTTTTATCTTTGTCAAAGATGTCTTTTTGTACTCATCCTAATTTATTTAGAACAAGTCAACTTCCTAAATCACATTATTGATCTCCAATATGTGTAGGCTCACCCCAATAATTTACTTGATGGATATTTTAGAAGGAAAATCCTACTCCCATTATTTAGCTCAATAATGCCAAAGATGGGGTTATAGACATTTGTATTCTCCTTTAATCATTCTTTCACTATTTAGGTAATGTTGGGCTCTTTTATTTATTAATAAGTCCCGAGTAAGTATTTGCGAAACCCGACACTAATGTACGAGTTTGAACAGTACGATATTCAACCATGCACTACGTAGAACATTGATCGTTTTACAAAATGTTTGGGAATCGGAAATCCAATACATAAGCTATGAATATTCAAATCAAATTTCCAAGGACATTCGGGTGCGGTGTCACAAGTTCACCCCCCCTTAACAGGAATTTCGTCCCCGAAATTCACAGCTCTACTCGAATAGGAAAGCATACTGCTTCCTCATCAAAGCCTCTGTTTCCCATGTCTCTTCTTCGACCCGATCGCTCTTCCACAGGACTTTAACCATTGGGACTTCCTTGCTCCTCAGTTTCTTCACCTTTCTATCGGTGACCTTGATAGGTTGAACAGAGTAGTTCAAATCCTCACGTACCTCTACAGGTGGCTTCTCCAATACGTGAGAGGGATCATGCACATACTTCTTAAGCATGGATACGTGAAACACATTATGTATCTTCTCTAACTCAGGAGTCAACTGTAGACGATATGTAACGGCCCCAATCCCCTCTATAATTCTGAATGGACCTATGTACCGTGGGTTAAGCTTCCCTCGGGTTTGAAATCGAATGATTCCTTTCCAAGGAGAAACTTTCAAGAATACCTCGTCATCAACCTTAAACTCTAAGGTTCTTCGACGCTTATCTGCATAACTCTTTTGCCTATCCTGAGCCGCTTTGAGTCTCTCTCGAATCAATTTCACCTTTGATTTGGTGACCTCAACCAACTCAGTACCCTCGAGTTTGGCCATGCCAACCTCGTCCCAGCATAACGGTGTACGACACCTCCTCCCATACAATGCCTCGTATGGAGGCATGCCGATGCTTGCCTGATAACTGTTGTTATAAGCAAACTCCACAAGTGCTAAGTGGTTGTCCCAACTTCCTTGGAACTCCAATGCACAAGCCCTCAACATGTCTTCCAAGATCTGTATGACTCTTTCAGACTGTCCATCCGTCTGTGGGTGGAAAGCAGTACTGAACTTCAACCTTGTTCCCATAGACTCCTGAAATTTCGGCCAAAAACGTGATGTGAATCGTGGGTCTCTATCGGATACAATGGTCACTGGGACCCCATGCAGCCTCACGATCTCATCCGTATACAATTTGGCTAACCTCTCAAGTGGGTAGGTAGTGTTGATAGGCAAGAAGTGTGCACTCTTTATGAGCCTATCCACAACGACCCAAACTGCATCATAGTTCCTGATTGTCCGTGGTAAACCTACCACGAAATCCATAGTCACGTGTTCCCACTTCCATTCAGGAATGGAAAGTGGCTGCAATAAGCCAGCTGGATGCTGATGTTCCGCCTTAACTTGTTGACAAGTAAGGCATCGACTAATGTATTCGGCTATTTCCCTCTTCATTCCAGACCACCAGTAACTTTCTTTCAAGTCACGGTACATTTTCGTGCCCCCCGGGTGCATGGCATAAGCCGATGAATGAGCCTCCTCTAAGATGGACCTTCGGAGCTCATCATCTGACGGTACACACACTCGGTCACGAAATAACAAGAGACCATCATCTCTTTCCCTGAAATCCTCCACCGGTCCCGCTTGCATGCGTTCCCGGATCTTCATAATTTCTTCGTCAGCTTCCTGACCCTTCTTGATCTCATCAAGTAAGGTAGGTCTCACCTCAAATCGTGCCAATAAGGCACCATCGCTAGATACCTCCAGTTGGGCTCTTAATGCCCTCAAATTAGCTAGCAATGCCCCAGACGAGCTCTTCCGGCTCAAGGCATCTGCCACCACGTTTGCCTTGCCTGGGTGATACTCTATCACTAGATGGTAGTCTTTTATCAACTCCATCCACCGTCTCTGTCTCATGTTTAGCTCCTTCTGAGTAAACACATATTTCAAGCTCTTGTGATCAGTGTATATGTGACATGTCTCCCCGTAGAGATAATGTCTCCATATCTTCAGTGCAAACACCACAGCCCCCAGCTCCAAGTCATGAGTAGGATAATTCACCTCGTGCTTCTTCAACTGTCGTGAAGCATAGGCGATTACCCTCCCATTCTGCATCAACACGCATCCAAACCCTTGGATGCTCGCGTCACTATAGACATCGTACCCCACACCCTGTTTGGGTAATGCAAGTACCGGTGCCTCGGTCAATCTCTTCTTCAGTTCGATGAATCCTTTCTCACATTTGTCATCCCATATAAACTTAGCTCCCTTTCGAGTGAGCTTCGTCAACGGCGATGCCAAAACAGAGAACTTTTCCACGAACTTTCTGTAATAGCCTGCCAATCCAAGGAAACTACGAATTTCCTTGACATTCTTTGGTCTCTCCCATTCGGTAATGGCTTCTATCTTCTTGTTATCAACAGCAATTCCCGATCCTGAAACCACGTGCCCGAGAAAGCCAATTTCCTTTAGCCAAAATTCACATTTAGAAAATTTGGCATAAAGTTGCTTCTCCCGTAGTGTCTCAAGAACAAGTATCAAATGCTCCTCGTGCTCTTCTTCACTCTTCGAGTAAATCAAGATATCATCTATGAACACAATCACGAACCGATCCAAGTATTTATGGAATACTCGGTTCATCAAGTCCATGAATGCCGCTGGGGCGTTTGTTAACCCAAACGACATAACAAGGAACTCAAAATGCCCATACCTTGTGCGGAAAGCACTCTTTGGTATGTCGTCTTCTTTAATCTTCAATTGATGGTACCCCGACCTCAAGTCAATCTTCGAAAACACGGTTGCTCCTCGTAGTTGATCAAACAAGTCATCAATCCTAGGCAAGGGATACCTATTCTTGATTGTGACCTTGTTCAGTTGACGATAGTCAATGCACATTCGAAGTGTCCCATCTTTCTTCTTCACAAAAAGAACTGGTGCTCCCCACGGGGAGTGGCTTGGTCTAATGAAACCATTATCCAAAAGCTCTTGCAATTGGGTTTTCAACTCGTTAAGTTCAGCGGGTGCCATACGGTATGGCGGTATGGAGATTGGTTTGGTGCCGGGCTCGACCTCGATCACAAATTCAATCTCTCTATCGGGTGGAAGTCCCGGTAAATCTTTTGGAAAGACATCCGGATACTTACAAACCACCCTCACATCGTCGATGTTCGTTTCTTCTTTGGTTTTGTCAACCACGTATGCTAGATATGCGTGGCATCCCTTTCTCATCATACTTCTCGCTCTCACGGCGGATATGATACAGCTATTTGATCTCCCTCGATCGCCCTCGAAGCGTAGGGTCTCCCCATCATTGCCTTCGAGTTCAAGAACCTTCGTGTAGCAATCTACCCTAGCATAGTTCCTTTCTAGCCAATCCATCCCTAGGATTGCATCGAATTCAATCATGCTCAGCGGTACGAAGTCACACGTCAAGGTTTGACCATTAACCTCCACCCCACAAGATGGATAGTAACAAGTTCTTTCCACGTCGTCCCCTAGTGGTGTTGATACCACTAAGGTTTGCATCAATGGTGCGGATTGCACTCCCAATCTCTTGGCGAACGCTTCATTCACAAATGAACGTTGCGCCCCGGTATCGATAAGGATTCGCGCATCCTTCCCATTAATCTTTAGTGTTCCTACATTCATGAACCGTGTAAGACATATTTCCTACCCTCCCTACTCATTTATAGAAGGTTACAATGTTCACACGCACGTTAAGGATCAAGAAAAAGTCTTAACGTCGCAAAACGGTGCGAAAAAATCGCACTTCGGCAATCTGGGTGCCAGGCACGGCGTGCCTGGGGTAGGCACGATCGTGCCTGGCTCCAGAAAAAGCCCTGGGGGCTACTGCCTTGGAGGCACGATCGTGTCTGCCTTAGGCACGATCGTGCCTGGTTTGGGGAAACACCTGGGGAGCTACTGCCTTGTAGGCACGATCGTGCCTGGGCTGGGAAATTCCTGGGCAGCTACTGACTTGGAGACACGATCGTGTCTGCCTTAGGCACGATCGTGCCTGGGTTCCAGCCGCCTGAAGTTGCCCGAAATCCCCCGGTTTGACCCCAAAACCTTGTGCAATGATCCTAGCGATTAGTAACCTCAATTTATGGACTAATTAAGGATAAAACACTAGCATACGAGAGGCAATACCTGCAACGGAATCCGGGTTAGCTTGAGCATCCGCCTCCGTCATCGCGTAGACCCTAGCTTGAGTCCTTCCTTGATTCACGGACGGCGCATTGCTTGCGCTTGCTCCCCCTTGCCCCCTGGACGCTTGTGAAGTCCCGGCTTGATTCCGTGTCCCGGTATTACCACTACTTGGTCCCGATGACCTTGCCCCACCTAATTGTGGGCAATTCATCTTCAAGTGCCCGGTGTTTCCGCATTGATAGCATCTAGGAGGGTCACGACATTTCCCCAGGTGGTTCCTCTTGCAATTCTTGCAACGAGTCCCCCCCGAGGCTTGTGATTGCCCGCCCGGGCCTTGACTTCCCCTAGATGGCAGTGGGGGTGTCCGAAAGGATCCTCCTCCCCCATGGTTCCCCTTTTTGCTAGGACCTTGAGGTCCATGGTTCTCCCACTTTCTCTTCTTCACCTCTTCGGCGTTTTTCAACTTTCTCTCTTCCCATTCTTTTTCTCCTTTCAACCCTTGCTCGACCACTTGGCTAAAGGTCATGTTAGGCAACTGTGTTGCCCTCTCACGCACCTCCAGGTCTAAGGCATCCCAGAAGTGATTTACCATCCGGTTCTCGTCACAGACATACTCCGGTATGAACTCCGCGAGCTCCCTGAATTTATGTTCAAGTTGCCTCACCGTCATCTTGCCACCTTGGGTCAGGAGGGTATACTCTCTCCTTTTAGCGTTCACCTCAAAATCGGAATAATATTGGGCAAAGAACTCCTGTCGGAAATTCTCCCAAGTCACGGTATTGCCATACTTTCCCTTGGCTCCATCCCACCATGTGGATGCCATCCCTTCAAGCAATCTCACCGCCACCCTTAGTTTAAATTCGGGGGTGAGTTGCATATCAAGGGCTGCCTCGTTCAACCTCTTGATCCATTCCGCGGCGACCGAGATGTCGCCTGCTCCGTTGAAGGGTTTGCACCCCAAGTCCCTAGCCTCTTTAAGAAATTTTGAGATCCTTATGATTGGACTTCCATCACCCCGGCCCCCATGTGGTTCAATGTGGGCCCGAGAATCGCCATGGCTTCTTCCTCTTGAAGCCTCACCCGAAATTCGCCCTCCCCGGCGCCTTCGGCGTTCCCTCCTTTCCTCGCGCTCCCGTTGATATTGTTGGAGCAGCGCCTCTATTCTTGCTAGGGAGTCATTCTCCCCCTCTTCATCGCTCACATCATCGTCATCCCCTTCGTAAGGGGTCTCAACCGGCTCGGTCCCCGGTTGGTAAGTCGAGTCCTCATAGGACCAGTAGGTTTCACTTTCTGTGTCGACATGACCGTCACTCACGGTCTGTGATCGGCCTCCACGGCCAGCTCCTCTAGATGCCCTAGAGGTCCTTCGACTGCCCTGTCCAGTCTCCTCTGGTACACGGCCGGTCGGGTTTCTCCTAGTAATCCTGCCACCACGGTCCATTTCTGAAAGAAATTGGGAAAGAGTCGTTAGACTCGTATCAAATGTCAATTGACGGATAGGTACTTAAGACACATTTTGGCTCGAGTCACTGCCATACCAATTGCTAAGGGTACCATCTTAACAATTAGAGACCTTGCAACCCAAGTACCAAAAGCTCTCCAAGTACAAAACTTCTATGCTCATGGTTTTCAAAATCTTTTCAAAAGAGGATTTTGAGACTTCATTATGAAGTTTATGGAACCTGGCTCTGATACCAACTTAATTGTTACGCCCCGGACCTCCCCGGACACGTCAACAACCCGCCGTACAATACGAATAGTCAACCGCAGTCCAACACATTCATATCATACAAGGCGTCCCGAATATCATTCACACGTAAGCCATCCATAAACAAACATAATAAGTAATCGAATACATAGCGGAAAACATAGTTTGAAAACAAATGCCACACGTGGCTAACATGAGCACGCAGGCTCTATAGTAAAATATCCATGAGCATGTTTGTTAATGTTTAAAAACCGAATGGAGGAAGCACGAACCAAGTCTTCCCTCCTAGATGATCTCTCGAGCAACGAGCACAGGAAGCAAGCTCTAGCCTCAACCTGAAAAATGGTGGTGGGACGCCCCCGAAGGGGTCAGCACTCTATAGGGCTATAAAGTGCTGGTGTGGATGGCATCTAATAGATATACAACAAGTATTTCAAACACAAGACCCTCAAATAGGGTGATAATATAATCTAGGCCGTAACCCCAAGTTACCCCGTTTTTAAAATATACTTACTTTATATATAAAGTCAAGTAGTCGGCCCGTAGGCCCAAGGTTTGTTTATCAAACATAGCCCAAACCCCGTGACCCCTAGTCACAACAATATATAGGGTTCAACCCTAACACATATATTTGCATTCTCGAGTCCAACTCGACTACATCACCATGCACCTTATTTAACACAAGTTAACTACCCCACCGTGCATTTCTTGAGTCCAACTCAACTACATCACCATGCACCACAATCACCCCATCATGTCTACCCAATGCAATTCTATGAGCGCGGCTCAAGTACATCTCCTTACATTGGCATAGACCCCAATTCCTAAGCATTCGCTATGCCTAGGATTGTAATATCAATAATCTATTTTGGGACATCCTTACGGACTGCCCAACCATGGTCTTAGCATCACATTACATCAATTTAGTCACTTGCATCACAATCAAGTTCATCAATTACAATCAAATCCTTAGATTCAATTCTTCAACAATTACAACAATCATTAACTAGTATTTCAATACTATTAAGATTATTCTTATCCATCATATATTCCATTTGTAAAACCCTACATATTTAGAGATATGTAGCAGCAACTTAATCATTCAATGTAATACATAAATAATCATTTATGTATCTACACAATTCACACATGAGTAAAATGTATATTTCACACAATAGTTCATTTAACTCCATTTTCATCAATACTTTACCAAATCATTTCCCATTTCATTCTTTGGAAAATAGATCAATATTCCATCAATAATTTATCATCATAATCCATGGAAAACATTATTTAGGCATTTAGGTAATCTCATGCTTAACCTACAAGTTGTAAGCAACTAGATGTCGATCCTCACCTCAAATGAGCTTTAAAACCTTCCTTCTCGATCCAATGACCAAAGCCTCGGCCAAGGAAGATTGAGAACTGATCCCTTGCTTGAAAATGGGTGTTAAACAGCTTCCTCAAGTTGCTATTTCAACCCCTAATCGTTGATACGAAAACAGCCCCTAGAACGGGTGTTTTCCGGCTAGCTCGATTCCTAGTTTTCCAATATTTGCTCTAGGTTAGTATCTAACCTTTACATAAATAAAATAACTTTTCAAGGACATATTATACACTTGGATTAGTGTACAATAGTCCCACCAATCTTTCATATCATTTGGAAAATGAATGGAAAGGATTTGGGGTTAACAACTCACTTTAGAAGAGTAAATCCGTTTCTGCGAGGTTGTGTTTTTCTCGGACGATTTGGAAGCCTTGCTCTACTCCGATTGATGCAAACCATACCTTCACGGATTCCTAGTCTTGAGATCTTTCTTTTGGTATCTCACACTCCTTAATTGGATTAGTAAAACTCGAGATATCGACCAAACAGTCTCAGCACTCTCACAGCTCGAGTTCACAGACCACCACTCACTCCAGCTCGATTTTTGTAAGATAAGCCTTCTCTCCTCGAACAAAGACCACTCAATTGAGATACTAGACTTCAAAGGCTATTTAAGGACATATTATTCACGTTGTTTGGTCGAGTATAGCTTCTATAATGAGAGGAGGCAAACAGCACACCAATTTGTGCGAAAATAAGGATGGTGGCCCAAGCTTTGATTCCTATCAAGTCATGTGCAGCTCCCCTCCATTATGGCCGGCCAAGGTAGGTCTTCTAACCCATTTTTATTTGTTTTGCAGGTACTAATATCATGTGGAGTGGTTCCCAATTGATCCCATTAAATTTGGGGTCCAAAATATCTACCAATACTTCCAAAAATGGGAAGATGGGTCCTATTGTTTTATCTTTGTCAAAGATGTCTTTTTGTACTCATCCTAATTTATTTAGAACAAGTCAACTTCCTAAATCACATTATTGATCTCCAATATGTGTAGGCTCACCCCAATAATTTACTTGATGGATATTTTAGAAGGAAAATCCTACTCCCATTATTTAGCTCAATAATGCCAAAGATGGGGTTATAGACATTTGTATTCTCCTTTAATCATTCTTTCACTATTTAGGTAATGTTGGGCTCTTTTATTTATTAATAAGTCCCGAGTAAGTATTTGCGAAACCCGACACTAATGTACGAGTTTGAACAGTACGATATTCAACCATGCACTACGTAGAACATTGATCGTTTTACAAAATGTTTGGGAATCGGAAATCCAATACATAAGCTATGAATATTCAAATCAAATTTCCAAGGACATTCGGGTGCGGTGTCACAGGTTTTGGACGAGGTCAGACCGGTTCCTACCATTTTCGGCCATTCCGGATCCAACGGTGAGCTCCGTTTGTCCAAATTCGGCTTCGAAAATAAGGTATAAGATATTTTGAGCGTTTTATTATGGATAAATCGTCATCAGACACCATGATTGCGCTCACTTCCACAGACTACAATATGTGGAAGCCTCGGATGGAGGATTTGCTAAATTTGAGGGATTTAGCCGATCCTCTTGATAATAATGGCGTGAAACCGGATAAAAGGTCAGATGAAGAATGCACAAAATGAATAGAAAAACTGTCGCACAAATTCGGCAGTGGATCGATCATAGTGTGTTCCACCATGTTGCTCAAGAACAGAGTGCTTACACACTATGGGAGAAGCTTGGCAGCATGTATCAAGCGAAAACCGCACGAAATAAGACTTTACTAATGAGGCGATTAGTAAACCACAAATTACGAGGTGGTATTTCGTTGTCAGAACACACCGGTCAATTCCAGGATCTTGTGAATCAGTTGAGCACCACCGGATGGGTTCTCAAAGGTGAAGAATAGGCGATACTACTCTTGATCTCTCTACCTGATAGTTGGGAGACCCTTGTTGTCACTCTCATCAATTCTGCTCTTAATGGTAAAGGTGACTATGCAGATGGTGACAGATGCCCTTATGAATGAAGAAGCCCGAAGGAAGGAAGCCGAGACAGAACAATCATATGCCTTCGTGTCAGAAACCAGCAGATGGGGGTAGGCAGAAATGGAGGAAGAAGTCGAGGTCGAGGTAGAGGACAAGGTCAAAACAGAGGAAATTCTCAAGTTCGCGGCCGATCACAAGAATGAGGTATGTCCTATGAAAACAATGATTGGTTTGAAGGATATTGCAATTATTGTGGTAATTATGGACACAGAAAAAGAGATTGTAGAAAGTTTATACGAGAGAAGCCACAGACGAGTCAAAATACTAGCCAAGAAGATGGTGAGACCATGGTTAGTTTGTCATCAGACGTGTGTCTTGTTACACATGGTGAACAAGAATGTTTACACGTAGGTACTCATGATGTTGAGTGGGTGATTGATACAGACGCATTATTTCACGCCACTCCACACCAGAACTTATTCACATCTTATAAGTCCGGAGACTTTGGAGTTGTGAAGATGGGAAACACTAGTTTCTTGAAGATTGTTGGCATGGGTGATGTGCACATAAAAACCAATGTCGGATCTTAGATTGAATCTTATCTCCAGTACAGCTCTGGATCAGCAAGGATATCTTAACCGATTCAAAGAAGGAACGTGGAAGTTATCTAAAGGTTCTTTGGTTCTTGCAAGAGGCCATATTTGTGGTACTCTTTACAAAACTCATGCAAAGTTGTGTCATCCAAGTCTCAATGTTTTTGAAGAAGAGATATCACCAAACCTGTGGCACCGGAGGTTAGGCCACTTGAGCATGAAAGGATTGACAACTCTTGCAAAGAAGGAAGTCATTTCCATGGGCAAAGGTGTTGCCCTAGATCCATGTGAGCATTGTCTATTCGGGAAACAACACAGGGTTTCCTTCAGTTCTACTAGGAAGAACCATACAGAGTTACTAAGTCTTGTCTACTCTGATGTATGTGTACCCATTGAAGAGGAGTCACTTGGAGGAAGCAGATACTTTTTTTTTTTTTTCTTTGTGACATTCATTGATGATGCGTCACGAAAGGTATGGGCTTACTGTTTAAAGAGTAAGGATCAAGTGTTTGATCGCTTCAAACTATTCCATGCCATGGTAGAAAGAGAAACAGGGAAGAAGCTGAAGTGTCTACGTTCAGACAATGGAGGAGAGTACACTTCCCGAGATTTCTCAGCTTATTGGGTCTCATATGGAATCAGAGATGAAAAAACGGTTCCATGAACTCCACACACACAATGGTGTAGCCGAAAGAATGAATCGGACCATTATGGAGAAAGTTCGTTGCATGCTGAGTATGGCTAAACTACCTAAGCCATTCTGGGGTGAAGCTGTGTTGACAGCTTGTTATCTTATAAACAGGTCACCTTCTGTTCCTTTAAACTTTGAAGTGCCAGAGAAGAAATGGTCAAGAAGAGATGTTTCTTACTCTCACTTGAAAGTGTTCGGGTGCAAGGCATTTGCACATATGTCCAAAGAGTTGAGACAGAAGCTTGATCTCTAGTCAAACCCATGCATCTTCATCAGGTATGGTGATGAAGAATTCGGATACCGGTTGTGGGATCCCGAAGTGAAGAAAGTTGTACGAAGCAGAGATGTTGTATTTCATGAAAACGAGTTTCATGGGTGTGCTCCAATAATCCGCCAACAACATACTCTAGAAGACGAAGTGCCTATATAGTCAAACATTCCTCTCAGCGACGAGGAGATGCATGATTCTACTGAACAAGAGAGTGATGATTCAGTACGTGATGATGATGTTCACAGTGATGATATTCCTCAGCAAGAGGAGCCTTCATCTGAAGACGAAGCTGAAGGTACTCATGTTCGACGTTCTATGCAAGGCATAGTTCCACAGAGAAAGTATTCCACATCCGAATGGATACTTGTTGCCAGCGAGGGGAGCCAGCGAGCATCGCAGGAACGAGAGAAATAAAGGAAAAGGTGGAGGGGGAGATTTGTAGGTATCTTCCACCTTCTTTATTGGAAGTTGCCAAGTGACACCTTAACATGGAGGCACCTTCTTGGAAAGAGCTCTCCAACAAATAGGTGTGGGAGAAGATATGAAGATAACTAGGAAGCTTGAATGCAATTTCTTCATATCTCCAAACCAGCCCTATAAATAGAGTGCTTCATTGTTGTTCATAGTATCAGTTTTAAAAAGTGAGAAAAGTGTGTGAAAAGTGAAATACACTTTGAGTAGAAGTGTATTGGTGAGGATTATATTGGTTTTTTGTAATATAGTTGAGTGTGAGAGTTTGCTCCTCCTATTGTAATTCTGTTCTTGATATTGAATAGAATAATTTTTCAATCCCAACACGCACGGGTACGTGGTCTATCACCATTGGAATGACTGAGTCATCGTGCCTTACATCCCCAAAAATCTTGTTGGGTCGGTGCATGATCTAATATTGAGTATAAACAACGTATAATCTATTGCTTATGATTGCCTCGTTGACATTTACGTTATCTGATTTAAAACAAAAAAATAGCACAATGCAATAGAAATGAAATATACAAAAGATTACCATATCATAAAAGAATAAGCATCGCCGTCTAATGAATTTGGAGGTCCCGGTTCCAAATGATGAATTGAGGCTCCCTAGAACAAGAAAGTACACAAAATTTAACAATAAAATACAAATAGACTAGATAATTCAGTGAAATAGAAGTTTTATAATGTTTAAAGTACACAAATTAGACAATCTATAAGTTATAGATCTTTTGAAATCTGGAATAATATACTCGTATCACATTCAAAAAAACAACATATAACTACTACTCCCTCCGTCCCGCTATGATTGTCCCATTTTACCATTTCGGTCCGTCCCAATAAGATTGTCTCATACCTTATTTGGTAGAGTTTGTGTGGTTCTAAATCATTCATACTTTATTCTTACTTTATCAATTCAATATCAACCACAAAAACTGACTTTTATTAATAACTGTGTCACCTTCTCTTGTCCCAAACTTAAGGGGACGGAGGTAGTACTACATACTAAATTTTTGGAGGTCCCATATAAAAGTGAGCTATGACGCCAAGCAGCTATTGCACATCTTAAAAGAGGGTCCTAACACTTATGGTTACTGGATAATTGAATTGCATTGCATTACTGTAAATCAGAGCGAGTTGATAAGCCATTATTACTCCGTTTCCTGTAGTGTTCTGCGTAAGACTGGAAGACATTATGGACTTGATAAGCCATCGGTGAATAATGGTTACTGGATAAAGAATTGCATTGCTTATTTTGACTGACATCTACGCCGTATATATTTTGGTTAGTGATTGGTGGTAGATCGATATGAATGTGCTTATGTGCTTCGAGGTACGGGAAGGCGGCCATATAGACCACTGAGTCACTGACTATTGACGAAGAATAACAACGTTACAAATGATTACGGTTTCTACCTAACTCCATCTAAATTCTAATTTGATTTGCAATTTCAACTTGGTCCGTAACTATTTTTTGGTTGTGTCTATTATTAATATTGTAATTTTACTCGCTAACAAATTTAGTTGTAACTTTACATCTAATATTAACTTCGTTCTCTTTTAACTGCAACATTAAAGAATTTGCACTATTCACATATTATACTTTGACTACATTTTATTTATTAATGCATTATAAACTAAATTTTTGAAAATAATGTTAAATTCCTCTCATTTTAAATATATTCAAAATCTGAATTGGCACCTAGTGAAAATCTCAATATTTGAAGTGTAGTTTAAGACTTCTTCTACTAGTAGACATCTTTTCCTATATACTATTTCGCGGGATTGAAAAGCCCTTAAATCGCAAAATGTTTTTACATGATTTCGCACCTAGTGAATATATATATATCTAGAGAAAAGTTTGTACCTTCCTCTTCTTCCTTTTCTTTTCTAATCTTTTTTTAATATAAAAGAGTGGCTTTTTATATTAATATTGAGCAATCATAGAAGACAACCGCAAGACAGTTATGACAATCGATCATAAGCCCTATAATAGACATAAAATCATTCACTTTATACAAAGCAACATGATTCACTAAACACGAAACTTGCAAATTTAAGCCTAAAATAATCGGAACTGAAACATTGTTTATCAAAAGTACTTCGGAAATCCAAATATCTAAACCATACCCTACTCAAAATAATATAAAAATAAGTACTACTGAAAGAAAAATAAAATTGAAATAAAGCCTTTCCACAAAACTCTTCTTGGCGCAAAGGTGGTTATGGAGGAGGACGAGATCTACCATTATCTACAAAGCCCAAAAAAAGCAGCTAGAAAACCCCTAACTAGACAAATTAAAGTAGGCTGGGACACCAAAACAACTCCCCGCATTATGGGAGACAAAACAACCCGGAGCGCCAGTGCTCGAGAAAGAATCGCCACAACACAGAACAAACAAAACTAGAAAATATGAACAGTCAAGTTGGGTCATACCCTTATCAAGAATCTCCGCTACTAGAACAAGACATGAAACCCATTACCTACTTGGATGCGTTGTCCGTGCCCTTACAGCTTTACATGAATCTAGAAGCTGGACGACGATTGGACTCCTAGAAGCACAAAAGACTTCAGTGCTTTGCACAAAACCCTAGGAGAGCCTAGGGTTTTCTAATCTATTCACCGGGTTTTCTATATTTTCTTCTTTTCTATTTTTATCTTGTTCTTCAACTCTTTTATTATTCTTATTAACTCACAAATAATCTATTTCTTCTCTTTCTCCTCCTCAATTTATCTTATACTGCGTATTACAAATCAATATAAATGTGTACTTATTCTTCAATTAACATGTTATTTGAATTTTAAATTCAACTTGTTCCATCAATTCGATCATTGCATTATATTTTCTTCACTAATCTACATTTTAAATCAAACTAAGTCTACCTTATAATATTTTTTATACAACAAAACACATTATAATTACTCCTTTTAAAGTGTAGCTTACATTATTTTATAATGGCATTTGCCCCAAACTTATAACATGACATTTGTTTCGAAAAACAATATGGTATTGCATATTAGTCACACGTATTTACAACTCTTATTACAATTACATTAATGTAATGTGTCACGTTTTACATAAATAAAATGTTCTAAATCCAACTTATTTCATCGTTTTTCATTTTATACAAAATCATACTTCCTTCGTTCCTTTTTAATTGCAATGGTCTACTTTTCACGTTTGTCAACACACAAGTTTAACCATTATTATATTTCATTCCGTAGTAGTAAAAAAATTAAAAAAAAATATAGATTTTGAAAATTTGAAATGAGAGGAGTTTAATAATATTTTTTATAAATTTAATTTATAATACATAAATAAATAAAATATAGTCAAAGTCGGAATATGTGAATAGTGCAAAACGTCCAACATTGCAATTAAAAGAGAACGGATGTAGTATTACATTTACACATTTTTCAAACGCATTAAATTAGCATTACTTATGACATCATCTACACCAAACATACCACATATATATGTATCAACAAATAATACTACGTACATCATTTACATGTACATTAGTCACATGCAGTGGTCTAAGCAAGAAAAACGATTCCGATTCAGAGTGGTCGAAGCTCAATTATTATATATACAAAATGATGTGAATCGTTTTTAGACAATTTTAAGTTGAATGTAAATGACAATTTAAATGAGAGTAATAAAGTTATACTCCATATACTCCGTATTTGATATGATATATATATGTCATCATATATCATAAACTTGTTTTATACGAGTTTAGACGACCGGTTTTTGCACCGGCGGCTGCTTCGATTGAGACCATTTGCCTTACCCTGAAACGTACTTTATAGTTCCCCTCTCACCGGCTTAATATCAGGTTTACTATCACAAAAGAATCGGCTGTTGAGTAGGCACTTGTGGCAGTAACATATGTTCTCTTTGCTCTTTTCATGAGTAATGAGTGAATTATATACATTATTTGTAAAAATTGGGAATATACTAAATATTACACATCAAATTTTAAGCATTTTAAGTTTATATGGTACTGATTTTAAAAAGTCATAAATTTTTACTCGTAATGAATTACGGGAACTGTAATATATCAAATTGAAGATACTTCAGAGCTCGGGTATACTCTCAAACTTTCAGGGAGGTTGGCTGACCATCCTGACCCCCTTGGGTGGTCACATGTATTCACAACTCTTAATTGAATATAAGTCGGTTAGATTAACATACTGGATACACACAGTACTACACTAGTATATAAATATCACGTTTTTTTACAAGTATTTACACCACATATAAAAGCATTTATTTAAACCAAACATAACATCGATCATTTACACGAAGTATATATATACAGGAGTACAACTGTATAGGAACTATTAAATGATGCTGTTATGGAATGGGAGGGAGTGTGGGACTATGAATCTGTGGCACGAAAGAAAGTGAGTGTACCTGGCTGAGCACAAATATGCCCCAACACTTCCCTTTGTTCAGCGCTTTCCATGCGCTCTTCTTTGCTCCGTACCCTTTCCATGCCCCATCGGTGACTCTTTTTCTATTTCGTTCACTCCATTTTTTTTCCTTTAATGTTTGGTATGACAATAAAGAATCAAAGGCTTTCTCTCTGGCCCCAAGTCATCAAGAGGTACTTCATTTATTTAAAGTTCTTCTTTCGTGAGTGCGAATAAATTAAAGGCAAATGACATATGTTATGTATATTATCTCATTCATAAAATCTTAATTAATTAAAACAAAGATGTCTTCCGATTCTAATTATCTTTTAATCTTTTTTTCTATATTGGATAGGTTAATAGTACTCCGTATATGTTAATCACTTGTACTCGCAAGCACGCAAGGCAGCTTTACAAATTACAATTCAACACTATTTAAATAAAGGTTATTCGATAAAATAAAATTGCTAGCACTACTAGTTAGGGGCGTATCTCGAAATTTGCTCAATGTAAGCCTTGCTAGGGAAGGTAGACTTACAAAAATAAATCAGAACACCTACAATAACAAAAATACTCCGTATGAGTTATTGGATTAACATATGTTACACATCTTCCAAATTTCTCAATAATTCAAAAATTAACAATAGTGAGGCATAAAAATAGTTCGTATGTAATAGGAAAATGGGGTTCAGGCACTAATAGTGAACAGCTTTGTTGAGACATAAAAGTCTAAAATTGCTAATGTATATGTTTGTCTAAAGAGGGCAAAAGGACATTTACTAGGGCTACGTACTCAACTTCAAAGTGTTAACATGCATGCATGTGTGTGTCTTGGCAGTGATTGGTGCAACAATAGAATCGGCCCACAAGTTAGATCAAGTCCCATTCCTCACGACTGTGCCACAAACCTATACTACAACGTGGAGCCATGACCTCAATGATATTATTATTGTTGAGCAAAAGTGACTTGTTCTGGTCCATATTTGACCTAGCTGTCACACTATAGCTATCTAATTAATACAACAAGAACCTAACATTACCCGATGTCGCAAAAGCTCCCACCTATGATGGGGTAAGGGGGTCGGATGTACGCAATTTTACGTCTATGCTAAAACACAAAGAGACTGTTTTTGGATGACTCATGATGAAAATCGCGTCGAAAAATTGCACGGACTGACTGCTTCTTCATAACAAAGAAGCACAAACAATATAATGAGTTATTTTGCTTTATTCCATCATATTCCCAAGGTAAAAAATAATGAGTCTTTGGATCCAATGGAAGTGATTGAAAGATAAT
Organism: Cuscuta epithymum; assembly: GCA_945859915.1. Lineage (NCBI taxonomy): Eukaryota > Viridiplantae > Streptophyta > Magnoliopsida > Solanales > Convolvulaceae > Cuscuta > Cuscuta epithymum. Next base: position 4,800,540 of record CAMAPF010000942.1, read on the forward strand.
AGCTATCTGATCAGTATAAGAGAAATTATAAGTACTTCCACAATAAGATTGGAAGTAATAAACAGAAAAAAAAAGCTTATTGTGAAACTTGGAGTATGCAAATTGATAATAAGTCTATGTGTGCCGAACATTGATGTCTAACTTGAGCAAGTGTGTCTACAGGCTGCTGCATGCCCAGGGGGACTGGAACCGAAAGGTGTTTGTCATCATTGTTAAAAAAGAAGAAATTAGTCACAGGGTTGGAGGAATGGAGGGTATCCAGAAACATAAAAAGCTTTTGCCAAACATGGAGGAAACATTTTGATAAAGATGGATTGTAAGTCTCTCTATTAGAGATATGAGATAAATAGCTAGTTTAAATAATATACTACGTACTACGTATGTATTATTTATAATGTTTTTACTTGGACTGTAATCTGTCCCAGACCAGATCAGACCAGACCAGACTTGAATAGTTATAAAAATACAAAGAAACCAGATCAGACCAGACCAGACCAGACCAGCAAATTACAGTCCAAGTAAAAACATCCTTACTCCGCAAGCTTGTGACCTACACAATACACTTCTACTCGTGTTAAGACTCACTATATATAGTCGGTATTCACCTAGCTAGTATAGTTATTCTTGAACCAAATGTACATTTATTAAGATTTAGGGTTCCATCCCACCGGACAAGGCAAGTAGCTAAAAGGTTTATTTTATGGGCCATTCTTGGTGTACACAAGTTGTACACAAAATGTGTACATTGTCTGTGTACACATGCAATTTGACATCAAGTTCTGCCCCCTTCTTAAACGAATTGCCTTGTACACAGGCAATTAGGTGGTTTTGTGTACAATTTGTGTACAAACTCATGTACACTAATAATTTTCCTTATTTTGTGTTGTTTCTATTTTTATATGTAACCATTGGGCAGAGCGGTGATGGGGGCAATCAACCTAGACAAGTGCCTAGGGCCTATTTGGGGCCTCCTATTTATAGAAGACGTTTCTCAATATTGTACTATCTTCATCTCAAATAAATTTGTCATCAAATCTTCGACCAACTATATATATTTTTATTGAAAATTATTTATAATATAAAAATTATATAAAAATTTTATTTATTAAAATACTTTCATAAAAGTATAAACTTTATCACTGTATTTTACTAATCAAAGTTTATGTAAAAGTATTACTTCTATATAAATTTTATGAACTGACAACTTTTTTTGGGGGGTGGAGGTAGTATCAAGTAATATTTTGATTGAAATTAATATTTTAGTTACTTTTCTTTTCAAAGAAAGAGAAAAATATGCAACTTTCAATGTTTCATAAGGATGGATTAACATTATAAAATTTATAATTATTACTAAAACATAATTGTCAAAATGTTTAGTCAAAGTTTCACACCATTACCAATAAAATAAAAGATGAGAATTGAGAAACTTTCATAGGTCAATGGAAGTATTATGAAGTAAATTTAGAGCCCGTTTTCGTAATACCCAAATCAGTTGTATTGGTTCATTTTGCTAAAATTTATGAAGTTCTAGCCGAAGTGAACGAATTAGTTGATTCTGTCGATTTATGTAACATTAATATTTAAATACGAAGTATATTTTACTAATAAAATAAAGAAGAAATTATATGAAAAAAGCTAAAATGATCCTCTACAGTAATTTCAGCAAATACAGCCAGAAAAGTAACTTCAACATTACTTTTTCTTATTGTAACACAATTCAGCGCGCGAAATCAAAAGTTACATGTTTATTAAAAAAATTGGTAGATGAGCCTGGTAAATTGAAAAACAGGATCACCAAACGGGTTCTTATTCTTGGTGTATTTCGGATTATTTACATTTAAATAATTCTTTTCTGTACATTCATAAGATATGGTGCACTTTAGTTACATTTACTTCTATTTATTTAATTTTAATTTTATAATTTATATGAAAATATGATAAATATATAATCAAAATTATAAGTGGACAAAATGTGAATTTTAATACATATTTACAATTTTAATAAATACAGTAACTATAATTACGTTAAATTTGACACTTTAGAGACTCATGTACACCGAAAGTAGGTACACTAACATCTTTGCAACATGTTCTGATTTAGTGTTCCCTCTACTCAAATTGTAAGATATGTTTGAATTTGTTACGGAGTATATGATTAAAGAAAAAGGATATAGTTATTGTTTTTACAGTTTTAACCTTTAAAATAATTAAGGAAAAACATAGAAATTCCATAAAAATAAAAAAGTGAAATGATAGATAAAGTTGGAAATAAATACTAAGATGGTATCTCAAATTGAATGTTATCTCAAATTTAAGATGATATCTCAAATTAAATGTTATATATATAATTGTCTAGGGCCTGAGAAATGGTGTGCACGGCCCAACCATGCAATGGGGGATGGCCTAATATGCTCCACAAGATGTTCTCTTGTTAGAGACAATCAATTTTTAAGTCCATGTGTTTTTTTTATCATGTCCATGTGCTTGTTGTTGAGTGCTCATTAAGTTTAGTTAATTAGCTATGTTGTCATATTAATATAGATTTGGTGACTTAAAAGTTTAATATGATAGGAGGAGTTCATCGCTTCATATCTTATTAGCTTATATTTTTCATATATATTTTGCCGGTGCGAGATAGCTTAAATGACCTTTTAGGGTGGACTTTGAGATCTTGATATGGTATTAGAGTTCAATAAACTCTAACGACCAGTTGGATGCAATAAGTCTCAACAATGAGCACAAAAATTTTAAGATTCAATTCGTCTGCTCCAATGATTCATCACCTTGAATGGTGTTGTGAGTTTTCTCACATTTAAAGTAGTGTACTTATAGGGAGAGGACAACAGGGGCGAACGCCCTAGGCCCAAAAAAAAGTAAAAGAAAAGTAGGCCCAGGTTTTTTTCTTTATATATAATCTGACTATGCTTCTTTTTTTTATTTATAATTTCCATTAATTAATTAGCCCTAATGTATAATTTTTATTGACAATTTGAAAATTTTAAAACATAAGTAAAACGTCTTCAACAGAGCTAGACAAGTTTAAAAAGGAATATAAATTTAGTCTTGATTTTTAAATAGAGTTAGTTGTAAGTCAACACATTTGATGTTGAATCAATAAAATCACGTCTTTTCACATCTTTTTAGCCTTTAAGAGTTTTTATTCTTTTCAATTACAAAATTACCGATTTATATTATTGTCTTTGGACCGCCAGTGCCTCCCAATTTTCAAACATCATCTCAATCATCTATTATGCCTCAAAAAACTTCATGGATTAGCAATTTTAAACATTGCACATGTGATCTTGGAAGAAAGATTGATTAAATTATAAAGCAATTATTGTTGATTTTACTTCGCACTGTTCTTTTGTGATACTTGTGTTGTTTCTTTTTGTTCAAATAATATGAAGATGAATTTCATCTTTATTTTATAACCTTTATTAGATAGTTGTAGGGAGAATTCCTGAAATAGGAGTAATTCTTTTTTTGAGAATTTCAAAATAGGACTGTCATGTATTTATTTTTTGAATATGAGTAACTACTGTCATGTTCGGAAAATACAACCATGTGTAAAGTATGATAATGTCAAAATATGATAGTAATTATTTTTATTTAGAGAATAAAAACATGACCATCTTAGTTTGAAATATACAAATGTTTTTAGTCCTATTTAGAGTAAATTCTCATAGTTTTATTATACTCCGTAATTTTTACTTTAAGTGAGTATAATTTACGGTTTGTCTTGGAAATAAGGTCAAAATAGCATATCACCCACAGGGGCATAGCTAGGGGGTGGCCACCCCTGGTTCGGGCCCAGTCCAAATTTAAAGAATTTATGTATTTTTAGTGTAAAAAAATTCGTGTTAAATTTTTCAAAAATATTCTTTGTACTTACCCAATCCGGACCTGTGTTCTGGCTCCGCCCCTGATCGCCCATACACCCAAAAGAGGACAGGACCGGCCCTGGATACATGCAATGTTCTAAAAGTCGCTAGGCGCTAGTCGGGCGGCAGAGGGCCGCCTAGAGCCTAGGCCGACTAATCGGCGATTAATTGGCAACTAATCGGCAACTCGGGAGTATGGATTTTTCTGCCTCAACCAGTCATTCACCCAGGTGTATTAGTGTATGAAGTGAAAATATTACCAGCCTCGTGGAGTATAATAAAAAATAGCTTTCATAATTAATGATTTAATACCATAAAACAATGGGACCTTCTATTAAACAGCTCTTAACCAACGAACCTAACAAGTTCAAGAGTAGAACACAATTTAAAAATTCACCCAACTAAGCAAGGATTCAAAAGAATAGCATTGTACAGAACATCAATTCCTTAACAGTTTAATACTAGGAAGTACAAAACCAGCATGAATGACTTTTCAAAACTATATTCTGTGATCATATTTTGAATAAATTAGCAAGTAAGTGAGAAGTTTGAATGAGTTATTAAAAAAGAAAATTTTAGTTTAAATAAACTTATTAAAGGTTTTAGTAAGTTTAATTGACATTAACTTAAATCTTAAGCTAAACAAGTAAACCTATAAACAACATCAGAATTCTGAAATGATTAAGCTTGATAAAGTATGAGTTTTGCAAGAGCAAGTCATCTACCAAATTCCAATCTAGTGAAGTTAAAGAATGAGGTTTGTACTTCTTTGAGAACATTTGTCAAACACTTAACTTACAAAGTTCCCATATTGAGTTGCTTATATCAATTATTCACACAGATTCATATGTATAGTCATATAGACATCCAAATGTTAAATCATTAACATAAATTAGTTGCTTTAATCGTATTTTTAGATTGTAGAATGCTTTAATCGTATATTCACACAGATTCATATGTATAGTCATATAGACATCCAAATGTTAAATCATTAACATAAATAAATTGGAATCATCCATGTTTCCAATTACCTAAAACGCTGAAAACTGATGAAAACCAAATAGAGTGAACTAGGTGATGAAGGATTACCTAGATTAGACGAGTTGGCTCGTGGCAGAGAGCTTGAACAGAGCTGATCAATGGGCAATCGTTAGTTGAAACCTGAGACTTGAAGCTTCATGGATGATGGGAAGTGGAGAAAGCCGCTTTAGGAGTCTGGAGCTAAAGAACATGGCAAAACTGAGACTTGAAGCTTGAGAGAAGATGGGGAGCGGAGAAAGCTGCTTTAGGAGTCTGGAGCTAACGAGCAACATATTAAAAAGTAAAAACCTAGGCACCGACTAAAATGAATCCGGAGCAAAATCGCCGATTAACTCCCAAATCGGCCGGCTAGGCGCTCTAGGCGCCGAATAAGTCGGATGCCCGATTCTGAAGCCCGATTTGATAAAAATCCCCACGTTCTCAGACCGACTAGCGACTAGGCGGCGCCTAGGCGGCCGCCTAGCCCGATTTTTAGAACATTGGATACATGTACATATACCGATGATACGTGTACATGAATTGATACATGTACATGTGTATCATCGTTTGTGTATAATATGTGTGTATGTGTATGTATATATATATGCAGGGGCGGACCGTAGTAGAGACCCGGGAAGTTACCGCCCCCCAACAAAAAAAAAAATAGTGTATATTTATACGAAAAATAATTTTCGCCCTCCCAAAAAATATTTTCTTTAAATTACCGTCCTCCCAAGATGAATTTCTTGGATCCGCCCCTGTATATATGTTTGTGTATAATTGGATTCAACGATTTGTAGTAGTACCGAATATTCCTTATGCATTGCACTAATAATGACCTTTTTGTAAATACATTTGAAAATCACATATTGCATCGCCAAAATGCACGATATATGCACTTGACAAAAATAGTGCTTTTTCATTAGTGCAACATGACCAATGGAATAAAACTATAAAAGTTGTTTGATTCATTTACCAACGTAATGTATTCTAACCCTAAACCATCAACTAGGCCTAAGTCCTACATACACCGAAATCCCGAATGTCCTTTTTTACAACATTATTGATTGTATATGATACTACGTACGGAGTATAAGGGCATGTTTGGCACAACTAGCTGAAAAGATACTTTTGTGAGCTTTTTAATAACTGTTAGCTTTTAGTGACTGAAAAGATCTTAAAAATAAAAGGTGGTAGCTGTTTGATGAAAAGCTGACTGTTTGATTTAGTTCGGTTTGGTATACAAGCTGTTAGGATTAATTAATACTAAAAGTCACTAGCTTTTCTTAGATGCTACTCCCAGTAGCATCTCAAAAAAGATCTTTTAATTTTTGAAAAGCTCTTAAATATTGTCATGCCAAACACATAACTACAAGCTTTTAGGAACTTTTTGAACAGTACAAAAGCTAGAAGTCAGGGACTTATGCCCGCCAAACATAGCCTAAGTATGTTTTGTAGTACTCCCTCCGTCCCATTTAAAGGTTCCCGTACACTATTCTCCGGTCAACGTACATTGTTCTTAATCTTTTATTTTATATATCGAAAATTTATGAAATTTAAATTATTTTTTGCAGGTTTTGTAGTGGTTTTAATGTAGTTTCAAAATATATTAATTTTATTTACTAAAAATAATTCTATTAATCACAGGGATCAGTTAACTTTATGGTCAGTCAAACATCGTAAATCGTGTGGGAACCTTAAAGTTGGACGGAGGGAGTATAAGTATGTTTTCTTTTGGTTTGAAATTTGCTGGTCTGGTCGGTAAACGTCTGGTCTCTATTTATTTTATAACTACGGAAGTCTGATCTGGTCTGGTGTGGAACTCAAAACAGTCCAAAAGAAAACATCCTAATATATCAAAATTGATGCCTTCAAAAATGAGAAAAGTGGGATGAATAAGTAAAGCTATAATACCATCAAACGTCAATTAAAGGAAAAGATACTTGTTCAGGACGCAAGAGATTTCCTCATCACAAACTCCACCATTACTAAACATTTGGGATATTTCGTTTTAAATCTTTTCCAATTTAAGGTGGTAAATTTTTTCTGCTCATCTCTGTTGAAAATTGATGTTTTTTAGTACCTAGGATTGTGATGCACAACTGTTGTCAGTACACCTCCTTAAACCCCTCTCTCTCTCTTCATATTCCCTCTTGGTCCAATGCCCTATAAGTATCACTCTCATATGTTTATCTCCATATAAATTCTTATATACTTCTTCTCTCCCTTTTCTGGATTTAGCTGGTTAGAAACTTTCTTCCCATCCCAGAGATTTTCTTTCAGTTTCCTTTCAACAATTGCCAAGAACCCAGCCAGTCTTTGCGGGTGCAGCATCTTCAAGATTCACATCAAACTATGTTGTTTTTTAAAAATGTTTGGAAAACATTTTTAAATATTCTGAAAAGATTGGATCTTTAATTAGGGTTTGACATGAGAATCTTGATGATGCTGCAGCGGCAATGGATGGCTTTTTTTACTGCACAAATCTCATCCCACATCAAGTCTGGTAAGGTATGGCTGTATATAGATCGGTGCTTTGATTCTTCATATTTTGGATCTCTTTATTAAAGGTGAGAATACGTAATAATTTGTATAATTATTATGCCATTCACGATCTTTTATTAAATGAGAAATTTGAGGATGGATGAATCATAATTTGAGGAAGAAATGCTTGAATTGTTTTGGGGTTTGGACTACCTAAATTTTAGATCTTTATTTAGGGTTTGCTTTCTTTGTGTCAGAAAATCAAAATAATTACTGTGAATAAATTTGGGAGAAAATTGTCAACAGAAAGGTTAACTACAAGATTAACATCACTAAAATCGTCTAATTTCATCCTGAGTAATATATCACTCCGTATTTATTTATTTATTTATTTATTTATTTATTTATTTATTTATTTATTTATTTACTTATTTATTTATTTATTTATTTATTTATTTATTTATTTATTTATTTATTTATTTATTTATTTATTTATTTATTTATTTATTTATTTATTTATTTATTTATTTATTTATGTATTTATTTATTTATTTATTTATTTATTTATTTATTTATTTATTTATTTATTTATTTATTTATTTATTTATTTATTTATTTATTTATTTATTTATTTATTTATTTATTTATTTATTTATTTATTTATTTATTTATTTATTTATTTATTTATTTATTTATTTATTTATTTATTTATTTATTTATTTATTTATTTATTTATTTATTTATTTATTTATTTATTTATTTATTTATTTATTTATTTATTTATTTATTTATTTATTTATTTATTTATTTATTTATTTATTTATTTATTTATTTATTTATTTATTTATTTATTTATTTATTTATTTATTTATTTATTTATTTATTTTTGTATTTATTTATTTATTTATTTATTTATTTTTGAAATGTATAAATATCTGCAATCCACTAGCTAGACTCCCCCCTCTTATTGATACATTTTGCCACTTTTTTTTCTTTTGAAGGGGACTGATCTACTCCATATTTCCGTACATCCGTCCACCCACAAGAGACGTGGAGTACGTTATTTACACTGACGTCATTAGCCGGTGACGATAATCTAATTAATTAATGTAATTCGTGCAATTTAGTATGATAAATGCTTATGATATTCTCATTTTTTAATGAGTGAATCCTAACCGTATATCAGGCTAAAATTAGGCTTCTCACATTAAACGAGAGAATTCTCAAAACAACATATTGTTTTAAATTCTCGAAATAGGATTAAATATGTGTGTTTGGACTAAAATAGCCTTAATGAGCATATCAGCCATCCTCTAGCTTGCCACAACCATCCTCCAGCAATTATGCGGCGATTGATTGCAAAGGGCAGAGGATATGAGTTGCACATCCGAATTAGGTTAATTAGGGGGTAAAATTGTAATCTTAAGTCATATTTAGGAAATAATAAACTTAATGTCGTTTTTGAATTTAGAATGTTTTCTTTTGGAATGAAATTTGCTGGTCTGGTCTGAATTGGTCTGGTCTGGTAAACGTTTGGTCTCTGTGTATTTTATAACTGTCCAAGTCTGGTCTGGTCTGTTTAAGTCTGGTTTGGTTTGTTCTGGTCCGTTTAAGTCTGGTCTGATCTGATCTGGTCTGGGACTGAAAGCAGTACAAAAGAAAACATCCTTAGACAATGTTTTAGTCCTATTTGGGCCGATTCCTTATATTTATAAGATCAGTATGCTCTCAAAAACGTTGAAGTGATCTGTGATCACGGAATTAAATATGGTGGCTTTTAAACATAATTGTTGCTCTTAATTAACCGTTCTGCTCGTAATGACAAGATCCCCAAATTGTAATGATTCCATAAAGATCATGTCAAGGGTTGGTGACCTTAAACCACAGTGATTAAACGTTCTTGTACTCCTCTTAAAATGTTTTATTCTGTCATATTGGTATTATTATTGATACAAATACGGAGTATAATGGAATCTAGGGTCAGTATGAAGAGGTGATTTTAAAAAATAAGCACAATGACCTTTTAAGACTCACAGATCTGTTAGTATAGATGTATGTGTTTCTTGCATAAATTACAATTTCATTTATTTGTTAATCACAATTTGCATTTCTATTTGGAATTTATTGCTTGTGAAATACTTTAAAGATCTGATTTCATTATGATCTAGATATTGGTAGGATACACCATTTATGGATTCGGCATAAAAAAAGTCATGCATAATGGGTTTTTTACAAGAATATTATTAAAATAAAACATATTTACATAAATATAATTATTCATTACTACAATGTAGTGTTGTGGTAACTAAAGCTCAAAACTTGAACATGAATTACTATGATTTCATTATTACTCTAGTCACTAATCATACTTTTGTAAATCATCTTTATTTTGGTCATATTTATGTAATTATTTCAATAAATTTTATTTTTACAAACGTGATCTCTTAAGAATAGTGACTAATAATTTATGTCCAATTTTATACTTAATTGACAGTGACATTATGCTCATAGTACTTTTGTCAATTTTATTTTTACAAACGTTATGTTTCAAATGCTCATCTCCAATAATATTTGCTCATCACCTCCTAAACACAAAATTACTTGACACACCACTAATTGTAAATATAATTTGGTCAACTTAGTTATATTATATCCCACTATTTTCCTCAATATTCACGTTGAAGTATTGCATGTGATACAAGTATACGAGTATAATTGAACGTAATATGTCCTCAATTTCCTCACAAGGCCGTACAGATGACTATTTTCTCCTATTGTGTAATTTGGACCTTAATACAATTTGCTTCTCAATTAAGATTGAAATTATTGATCCATCCTGTCCACCCACGAGAGTTCACTATGATCGAATCAATGGTGTGGTTCCACCAAAGTCGTAAAAGGCCTGCATTGTGCTTGATAATAGCACATATTTGTCATTGCTGTATCTGGTGGAAATGGTGCTATTACATCAATAATTTGTGACAAGTCCACGCACTGCTGCTAGGTGGACATTTTCGACATTCATACATTATATTGTACCCATTAGAAGCTAGGGTTAGTGTTGGGTACGTCTTTAAAAAATATGTGTTTCTTTTGGAAATTTTTTAAATTCGAATTAAGGAAGGTATGTAATATGTTCTTTTTCTATAAATAGGAGTAATGTAATCCTAAACTCATACTGTTATGTTTGGTTTTAAAGCTTATAAAACATTAATTAAAAGAAGAGAAATATCCCGAAATAGAAAAAAAAAATTCAAAGTTCAAAATAGGATTACCATGTTTTGATGTTTTTATTCATTAAATAGGAGTAATTACCTCCAACTTTGGAAAATGATAGTATGGTACTATATTCAATGCTTGGTAATGACCAAATATAGCAGCAATTTCTCCTATTTAGAGATTAAAAATAGTGGTATCATTTTAGGATGCCCTACTTATAGGAAACTAAACATATTAGTCCTATTTAGAAAATAATAAGGATGAATTTAATGAGAAAGTAAACTTATTAGTCCTAAACTTCTATTTAGGGTGTATTTCTTTTCATCTCTTTGTATCTTAAAATAATCTTTATTATTTTTAATTGTCACAAAAAAAAATTAATGTTCTTTGATAAAAAGTTATGGAGTCGATAATATTTTCCTCACATAGAAATTAAGGAAAATCATACAAATTCATTTTGGGGAAATTCGTCTTTTCACATCATTGTGCGGCTATGTTGGACTTTACACCAAATTTAGAAAACTCAATTTGTCCACGCATGAACGCAAAATTTGTGAAGGGGATCAAACACGGTGTAAAGTCAAATGAATTTATAATGCATATATTATTTTTTCTTAAAACGGGATACAAAATCTTATATCGCTCAAACAATTGGGTGTAAAATCAAATCACCCTTTTCTTTTATAATGAAGGTTCAATTTTCATATTCTTAATAATGCTTCACATATTTATATTCCTTGTTTACACGTATTCTAATCTAATATTCATATTCTAATAATCTAATTATTTGTACACTTTCTTGTAGGCACCCCACCCCGGATTTACATTTTTAGACTGACTATTTTTTTCAAAATGAAAAATTTTATGAATACATTATACACATATAACTCCTATTTTAATTTCATGGGTTGTTGAAACTTAGAAAATGATGAGACAATTGGAGTACTAGATTAAACTCTATGTGATTGGATATCCATCTGGCTTTAATTAATTTTGCACTCCTCTCCACTGAGGATATATTAATGAATGGTGGCAGAGGGTACAACAAAGAACATATGCCCTGGGCAACACTGTCTGTACTTGGTATATCTGTTCGACCCAAGGCCAGATCTTTGGTGCAAAAACAGTATCTCTTCTTACCAGCTTTTCTGAGTTACCCACGAATCCATGATTTCAATTTTATATCTTTTCAAGATCACATCATCAGGTTTCAATCCCAGCTAATCCACCTAATAATTGAGTATTAATCTTGTTAAAATTAAGAAAAATTATTGTCTTTAATTTTGACTGATGATTAGTTAACAATTAACATAGTTGTCCATGCATAAATCATGATGCATCCAACCGGCCAGCTCAGGTTAATAATGTTATGACCTCCGATGTCACCACCCACCAGTATTCCGGACGCGAACAGTTTGTGAAGTTAGCCAACTAATATAGTTGTCCATAATACTATGATGTGAAAAAGAAGATAGAGTATATATATACCCATAGTCTATATACGGAGTATATGTTAAGTTAATATATTATTTTTGGATAAAAGTAATACTCTATATATGAACATATATACACATGAGTGCAGCGCACCCACATATGATCATATTATTTGGATCGAATGAGAATGCAATATGATCATATATAATGAACTAATTGAAACAGAAATGGAATTGTCATGAATCTGTGGTATATTTTGTAAATAAATTGATTATTTTCTACAACTAAAAATTGTGCAATATCTTAACCAGAAATATCATTATGGGTCATTCGAAAACATTCTACTTGTGCTTTAGTATAGAGGTAAGACTGCATGTGTACATCCGACCTCCCCTTACCTCACTGAAGGTGTGGGAGCTGAGCCTTTGCGGCACATGGTGATGATGATCATAACAATAAGGGAGTGTTTGCAACTCCCTTAAAAAACACTTTTGGAGTGATTTTGAAAAGAATGATTAGTAGTAAAAGTTGATAGTGTTTGAGAAAAAAGTGATTTTGAAAAGTAAATAAAAGTTGGTAGTGTTTGGTAAAATAAGTGCTTTTTGTGTAATAGAAAAAATAAAAAGCACTTTTCACACGAAAGCCGAGAGAAGTAAAAGTTGATATTATTTGATAAAATAAATGCATTTTTCTCAACATGATCCATTCTCATTAGAACTGGTTCCACTAACCGAGCATTCCAGCCAGATGGATGCGAGGTTACCTTGCCTAGCGTATGGTCTTGGGTTTGAAACTCGCTAGGCACTTCAGGGGAGATGAGGAAGGTCTTGCTCCCAATGATTCTTCCTATCTTCTGGATTCAATTGCAAGATTAACGGCCCTTCTGGATTTAGTTGTAAGGAAGTTCTGCTGGATTCGTCATGTACTACCAGTACCAATGAGACTGACTGTAATCAGATCCGGATTTACCTGTTTAGGAGCTTTGAAGGGTAGTAAATAAACCCCAAGATTAGGAGAGCGCAAGCACCGACACCTTATCATATTAAAAAAATTAGAACGGGTTCCACTAAAAAATAAAGTGGTGCTCCTATTAAAGTGTGAACAACTACGCTTTTGATCACGTACGGTGCACATACTATTTCATTTAGAGATGTTCTTTTTGTAATGAAAGAAAATTTTGTTTTATACGAGTATATAGAAATGTCACCACATTTTATCTAATATAATGCCTTATCGACATATCTAAAACTATTAAATTATAAATCTGCTATACCTAATTATGGAAGAACACACTTCAGCAATATATTTTCTTTTTGCTATAATTTCTCGATTATTATAGTATTCAGGCAATATATTCTTTTGAACAAGCTAGACAACAAGAGGTTTGAATTTTTTGTACTATTACTAATTTAAAACTATGGACGATAGCCACTCGTAGATCCCCTTCCGTTGCATAAAAAAGTTACTCATAAATTTTCATTTATTATGATATATAATAGCCATTTAAAATTGATCATCACTATTCTTTTTGGCAGAATTGATCATCACACTACAAAAAAACACTCGTTTAGTCACGGACCGTAGTCACGGATTTGGTCCGTGACTAGCCTAGTCACGGACTAGTCACGAAAATTTAAAAAAAAAATTAGTCACGGAATTTACCGTGACTACAGCCGTGACTACACGTAGTCACGGTTTTTTGTCCGTGACTAACATCCTCCGATTGCTCGTTTGATTTTCCGGCCTGGCTTGTTTTACTCCGGCGACATAGTCACGGTTACATCCGTGACTACAGCCGTGACTAAATTTAAAAATTAATTTTGCATCCCCCATAAATCAATCCGCAACGGTATTATGTACGGATAAATTTAGTCACGGACATGGCCGTGACTATGTCCGTGACTACTTTGATTTACTTTGATTTACACGTCATTTACACGTCATTAACACGGATCGGACGCGTAATGGACACGGTTTTGCTTAGTGACGGACAAATCCGTGACTAAGTCCGTGACTAAATTTTTTATATATGCAGGAGCAGTTCATTCAACAGAACCACACCAATTCATTCCTAGTATATACAGTATCTGTTTGAAAGATCGAAGGATGTAGTCTGTCTTCTATCATTTTCCCCATTTATGCAGTTAAGGTATGTTATTTGAATTATTATTTTTATTTAGAATTAGTTGGTTCAATTTAAATTATTAAAACTATTAAATTAGTGATGTTGTTAATTAATTAACAACATATTCAACTGTAAGCGTATTAATGTCATAAAATTAGTTAAACTGTTAGGTTTATAAAATAATTTAATTAAAATTAGTTAGCTAAACGTAGTTTTAAACGTAGTGATCTTTGTGTTAAGTGAAATTAGTTAGTTAAACGTACGTTAGTAATGTGTTAATTAAGTGTATTGTGAATTGTTATTGTAATTGTGTATTATTTATTAATTCAAATGACCTTATATACATGTTCAAATTATTGGGTTTAATTTGGTCATATTATTTAATTTAGTGAATTGGAATTGTTAATTGTGTAGTACTGATAACATTAAATGTCATTAACGTAATAATTTAGTGTAGGTTTAAATGTAGGTTTACAAAAATAATTTAATTAAAATTCGTTAGCTAAACGTAGGTTTAAACGTAGCTAGTGATGTGTTAATTGTGTTATATTAGTTAGCTAAACGTAGGTTTAAACGTAGTGATGCATTAAAAGAGGACGGAATGAACTAGTTAAATTTAGTTAAATTTAACTAAATGAATTAGTTAAATTTAGTTAAACGTATGTTTAATTTAAATGTAGTGTTAATAAATTACTTAAATTTTTTGTAATATTAGTTAAATTTAAGTATTAGGTAATTCAGGCATAAATTTAGTATTATTGTTAGTATTTGAACGTGTATACTTTTTTATTATAATATTCAGGCATAATGTATAAACAAAATAGAAGTTGGATGTATGATAAAGATGCGGTATTGTACGGAATGCAATCAAATTTTCTCGAGGGAGTTGGGGAATTTATTGAATTTGCACTTGAACATCCGGCTTATATGAGTGGTGATAAAATAAGATGTCCATGTTCAAAGTGTAAAAATCTCAAATTTAAAGACCCACACGAAGTTGGGTATGATTTGTACGCGGTCGGTTTTGTTCCCAATTATTATAATTGGACTTCTCACGGCGAACCTTTGGATCCATCTGTTATACCACAAACGGTAGGTTCGTCTCGTTACGTCCCTCCAGAGATGAGTGCGTGGGGAGACCGTGCTGAAATGAGGTGGGACCAACAAATGGTATATGACGCATACGGTGTACCGATGTCTCAGTTCAACCCCCCACAACCACCTAACGACCCCCCTGAAGCCTCAACCTCGTATCAACCAGATGCGGATGAAAATCCGACATTTTATCAACCTTATGTGGATGAAGGTTTGGCTGAGAGATTTCAGGATGTTCTAAAAGCTGCCGACCAACCTCTGTATGCTGAGTGTGAGGGATACTCTCAGCTATCCGCCGTTACTGAATTCATGAACATAAAAGCCGAATACAGTCTCCCTGAAACTTGCATGAATAGAGTCTTGCAGTCAGTAGGAGGGATGCTACCGCGAGATCATACCCTTCCGGATTCATATTACCACATGAAGCAGTTAATGTCTAAGTTGGGGCTACCTTGTGTTGAAATTGATGCGTGCCCGGAAGGATGTATGTTGTTCTGGAAGGAGGATGAGGCACTTGAGTTCTGCAAGTTCTGTGGTGGAGACAGATACAAACCTGTTCGTCAAGGTAAAAAGAAACCACGACATAGGTCTGCACTGTCTAAACTGTATTACCTCCCAATAGCTCCTCGACTGCAGAGGATGTACGCTTCGACTGCTACTGCGAAACACATGACATGGCATGTTGAGCACGAAACCAACGAGGGTATGATGGCTCACCCTTCGGACTGTGAAGCCTGGAGACACTTTGACCGCTGTCATCCTCAGTTTGCTATGGAGCCACGAAATGTGCGGCTGGGATTGTGCTCAGATGGATTTGCTCCTTTTGGCAGGTTTGGCAAGAACTATTCATGTTGGCCGGTCATGTTAACTCCTTACAATCTCCCTCCCGACATGTGCATGAAAAGTCATTTCATATTTTTGTCTTTAATTTGTCCGGGTTCCAAGGATCCTGGGCGAAAGATAGACATTTATCTCCAACCCCTTGTCGAGGAGATGAAAGAACTGTGGGCCGTTGGGACACCAACTTATGATGTTTCATCAGATAAAATGTTTATCATGAAAGCTGCCATCATTTGGACCATTAGCGACTTCCCTGCCTATGGCATGCTTTCGGGATGGAGCACACACGGTTTGATGGGATGTCCGATATGTATGGAGAAATCAGGTGCCAACTGGCTTAGTTACAGCAAAAAAGGAAGTTACTTTGATTGTCACCGCAAGTTTCTCCCGGAAAGGCACCGATATCGAAAGGACAAGAAGTCTTTCATTAGAGGCAGAGCGGTACGAGAGAGCCCACCCCCGAGATTGACCGGTGAAGAAATTTATAACCGGGTTCGACGTTTTCCTACGGCTATGGAAGAGCCAAACCAAGAGCCATATGGGTATTGTGATACCCATAAGTGGACAAAGAGGAGCATATTCTGGGAGTTGCCTTATTGGAAAGACCTTCTCATCCGTCACAATTTAGATGTCATGCACACTGAGAAGAACGTCTTTGACAATATATTTAACACAGTGATGGATTTGAAAGGCAAAACTAAAGACGGTCTTGCAGCTAGGAAAGATATGACTATTTGGTGTGATAGACCCGAACTTTCTGTTGATCTAGAATATCAGGGCAAGGAAGTTCCAAAAGCAGTCTACCAGGTCACAGAACCACAAAAGGCAGCAATATTACAATGGCTTGCGTCTCAGAAGTTTCCAGATGGCTACTGCTCAAACTTGTCTAGATGCGTAGACATGAACAAACTTACCACGACGACGAGCATGAAAACTCACGATGCTCATGTAATAATGCAAAGACTTCTACCAATTGCACTAAAAGAGATGCTTCCTGAACACGTATGGTCCTGCATTACTGAAATCAGTTTGTTGTTTCAATCGATATGTTCCAGCGTTTTGGATGCGGCATCCCTCCGGAGACTACAAGATTCTGTTCCCATTCTGATGTGTAATCTAGAAAAAATAATGCCTCCATCGTTTTTCGATACAATGGAACATCTTATAATACATCTTCCGTATGAGGCTTTGACTGCTGGGCCCGTCTTCTATCGCTGGATGTACAGATTTGAAAGGTTAGTAACAATTTCATTTAAAAAAAGAATATTTATTTCACAATAACTGTTAACATGTGTACCGTTGTTATATTGCATTATTGCAGATTTCTAGGAGAGCTGAAAAAGAAAGTGACCAACAAGGCACACGTTGAGGCTTCAATTTGTCAAGCGTATCTTCAACAAGAAATCTCAACGTTCTCGTCTTTTTACTTCGAGCGTGACGTCATCACCAAAAGGAAGAGACCTGCCCGGAACGATGACATTGGCGAGGATTTATATGAAAATGTAGTTTCCATCTTCAATTACCCAGGCAGAGGTAAAGGTGCTGCGACACAACGATACATCGTGGGTGGGGAATTGCAAATTGCACATACTTATATCCTCATGAATTGTCCAGAAATCTCACCGTTTTATCAGTAAGTTAAATTTGTAGTTATAATTGTAATACTTATCAATTAAATTTGTAGTTAATTTATAATTTTTTTATTTTTGAATTCACAGTGAATTCAGAGCTTCTTTATCAGCCTTTCCTGAGAATCAAATTGATGCATTGGTAGACTCTGATTTTGTAAATTGGTACAAGTATCAGGTATATATATACACACACATTAATTATATATATATATTATTAAGTAAGATTTTTCAATATTTACCTAATGTTATTATCATGTTTATATTTACAGATCAATAGTCGTGGGATTGTCGACCCTTTGTTAGTATCATTAGCGTGGGGCCCTAGTGCCAGTGCCAAAGTGTGGCGGCAATATGTGATAAACGGTTACACATATCACACAGCCGATTACGGAGAGGGCCGACCAACAACGAACAGCGGGTTATGTGTCCCGACCATCGGTTATGATAACTCGGAAACCAATTTTTTTGGTGTCCTGCAGGAGATTCTTGAACTTGAGATGCCTTCTGGTGCGAAAAAATTGACATGCGTTCTGTTCCGTTGCACATGGGTCGACCCCACACGTGGCGTGCGCAAAAATCCGAAGTATAATATGATTGACGTCAACCAGTCTCGTGTGTACCCGAAAAATGAGCCTTTCATACTCGCCCAACAAGCAGCGCAGATTTATTATGCAGAATATCCTTCAACAAGGCGGACACAGAATCCTTGGGTGTGTGCATGTCCTGTCCGTCCGAACAAAATAAAATCACAAACTCAACACAAGGACGTTGATCTAGATGCTTTTCAGCAACAATTTTTCCAACCTCCGCCTATTGTTGAGACGGTCAACTATGACATCCAATTAAGTGATCCAAATGGCGGACGTGTTGAAGTCATGCCAGAAACGCACCTTCCGGACCCAACCATTCCATCTGAGCGCGAAATTGAGGAAATGTATGTAGCACAACAAAACGCTCAATATCAGGAAGAAGGTGAATGGATAGACGGTTCAGATACAGAAGAAGATACTGTATATGTAGAAAATGACGATTCTGATAGCGAATAATTGTGCTGTTGTCATTTCAATTTTATTGACTTCTAATATTTGTGCAGATTTCTTCATCATTATATTACTCCAACAATATTTGAATTTTTTTCTATCTTTATCATTATTATTTATGAACAAAAAATTACTCCATATTAATTCAACCACAACAAGTTTTTTATATCCATATTATAAATTCAAAATAAAATTTTTCACAATTCGAAGTTTGAAAATTAAAATTTACCCAATACAAAATATGAAATTACTCTATATTATATTCTTTTATTTTCAAATTCGAAAATTCAAATATTATTTTTGATTTTTCTAAATTCGAAAATTTATTTTAATAATTTTTAATAATTCGAAATTCAAAAATTAATTTTAATAATTCTAAGTCTATTCGAAAATTAACAAAATTCGAAAAAAAAAAAAGTAATTTACTTTTACTAATCTGAATATTATAATAAATTTAGATATTAATAAACAACTAACAGAGATTTATTTATCAAATTTCAAAGATAAATACAAAACACACAATGAAATTGTCACATATTATTTATCAAACAACTAACATAGATTTATTTATCACATTAACCTAACTAACATTATTCATTCCTCAATCGGAAACTTTCAAGAGGCCTAGCCCACAACTCCTGAATTTTCATTCGAGCTTCTTCGTTGATCGGGTCCATATACTCTGAAACTTCTTGTGCACGTTGAAGCATCCGACACAAATTCCTTGCTTTTGACTTGCCCAACGAGTCGGATTCTTCATCTTTATAATCGCCAAAACTTTCAAGGGGTCTAGACATCAACTCCTTGATTCTCTCGTATGCTTCCACGGTTTTCGGCTCCATAAGCTCTGTAATCAGCTTAAGTCGTTTCATATCTCTACACATCGAATCCCAGTCAATTGGACCTCTATTAGCCATTTTTTTTACAGTTCTGTCTATGGCCGGAGAAAGATGATTTATACTAAAAAATTTCAAGTTGTCACGGTCTTAGTCACGGATAATTCCGTGACTAACCTGTCAGTCTGGCAGCCGGAGAAGTGTCAGGGCCGCCGGTCTAGTCACGGTTTTATCCGTGACTAGAACCGTGACTAAATTCAAAATTTGAATTAGTCACGGTCTTAGTCACGGATAAAACCGTGACTAAACCGGTCAAAGGCGGCCGATGCCGCGTGGCTGATTTCGTTGATTACGAAGGGTTTAGTCACGGATTTATCCGTGACTAAGACCGTGACTACGCCCTCATATAAAACCGACCCTTAGCGATTTTTTCAATTCCACCTTATTTCTTAACCCTAAAACTCCCTTCGAACTCCACCGCCGCCTTCCACCGTCCGTCGCCACCGACCACTCTTATCTGTCGCCTGCCGCCGTCCGCAGTTCGCTGACGTCGCCGCCGCCACCACCGCCGGTCTCTGTCACCCGCCATCCTCCTCAATCAGCCGTCCGCCGCCTTCCACCGCCTTCCACCGCCATCGAGGTTATGTTCTCAAATCTCAACTTCTATTTTTTTCGTATTTTAATAATTAATTATAATTTTTTTAATATTTTAACAAATGCATGTTTTGTTGTTATTGTAATTTATATGCATGCTCTGTTTATATTAATATACCCATGTATATACTTAAATGCGTACTTTAGTTTTCAACATTCATGTTCTATTTGTTGAATAAAAATTCCATGCTATTTTAATTTTAAATTCTTTAATTTCCGAAATGCATATCCAAAATCCAAATCTATGCTAATTTTAATATATATCCGAATAAAATGCATGCATACTTTGATGAAATTTATGCTTTTGTTTTTAGTTTGATGTGTAGTATGCATACTTATATTATAGTTTGGTACCATCTCTTTTTTTTGGGTTGTATTAATATCCATGCTTAAACATGTATTATTTTTTGTTTAAACCATATGCATGAATATTCGAATGTTCTTATGCTATTTTTGGAATTATTTTTGGACTTATGATGAAGCATGCATGCTCAATACAATTTTTTGGACAATTATTAGGTATTCCCGAATTATTTAAAAAAAAATTGCCCCCTTCATGTTAAACTTGCAAAAAGTTTAACATGTTTGAAATAATGAACAAAAAATTAATTTAGACTGTTTTGAGAAATTAACTTATAAACTGTTTTGAATAATTAAGTAAAACAACAAATTTAGACTGATTTTTAACTTATATTACCAAAACTAAAAAGTATAAAAACTGTTTTTTATAAAACTGTTTTTATACCAAAATCTATAAAACTGATTTTTTAAAAAAAGTAGACTATTAAACTGATTTATAAAAAACTATAAAACTAATTAATTCATACACTATTTTTCCTAAAAACAGAGTTTAATAAGTATAAAACAGGTTTTTGTAAAAAAATGTTTTTTATTAGTTAAAAACTGATCTTTGTAAAATAAATTTAAACTTTTTAAAACTGATTTTTATATAAACAATAACAAAACTGAGTTTTATATAAAACTGTTTTTATAAAACTGTTTTTATATAAAACTGTTTCTATAAACTGTTTCTATATAAAACTGTTTCTATAAAACTGTTTTTACAAAACTGTTTTTTTATAAAACTGTTATTAGATCTCAAAAAAAACTGTTTTTAGATAACTTTTTTTTAGATAAAACTGTTTTTGATAAGTCGAACTATTTTTTACTGTATTAAAATGATTTTTATAATTTCCTTATATAAAGTATATATGTCCCCTCATGTAAACTTGCAAAAGTTTAACATTTTACCTTAAAGGCTAATCAATACAAAAATGTATTGTATCAAAGTCATAAAAAAATTAATTGAAAATATATCGACCCCTCATATTAGACTTATACACAGTTTAATATGTTACCTTAAAGACCAATCAATTGAAAATGTATTGTATCAAAGTTATAAAAAAATTAATTGAAAAAATATCGACTTCTCATATTAGACTTATACACAGTTTAATATGTTATACACGTTTTCAATTGATAAAACTTCTACAAAAATCTTATCTTCTATTATAACTACACTAACATTTAAAAATATAAATTAATATATTTTAGATGAGCAATGAACAATCAACCTCGCGTCCCCGCCCAAACTATGTGCCCTTAACCGAAGCTGAGCGCAACAATGAAAATGCGCTTTGGGTGACGCCCCACATGGTAGCGAAGTAAGTAACTATGAATTTTATCTAACGTGAAATAATTTTTTCAATGTATCATAATGTTATCAAAACTTTTATAAATAAATAATATTAATTTTCTGAAGCGATCAAGAAGTGTTGGACCAAATCAAACTAATAATCGGAGGACACTTTCTTGGGAACTGGGCAGCATACACGGAAGTTGACCCCAAGGTTCGTGAACTTTGGTGGAACCTTTTCAAGGTAAAAAAAATGAATTTTCTCTGCGTAATTGTATTAACGTAACATTTGATAAAAGATAAATTAATTTATTTGTTTTTTATAAAGGGTCGGTTTCGATGGACTGAAGCCCAAGGTCCCGCTATTCTTAGAGCGTATAACGCTAGGATTTCAAACTGGCTTCGTCCTACTTTTAAGCGTGCCCGAAAGAGCGGGGTAAAGCCTGGATGGTGTTCGGATGAGGTGTGGGCTAACCTCGTCCGTCACTGGTCTTCTGATCCTAACTTCTTGGCAAGAAGTCAATCCGGTAAGAAAAACCGGATGTCCGAGAAGGCTTTAGAAACCCAATGGCATGGGGGCCGCAAACCTCAGAGTAGACATAAAGAAGATCTTGTAAGTATTTTTCAAAAAACCTTACACAATTACAACCCTTTATTTTAACAATTAATTATGGATCTTAAGCCTTTTTTCCAAACTGTAGTCGGGGCCTGAGAAGAAGAAGGTCTCAATTCTCAAGGTCATCAAGCACTGCTGGACAAAGCACGGCGATGAGTCCGATGCCGATCTGCCACCCCGCCTCGCTGAAATCGAAGTAAGTAACACTATTTTGTTACTTATTTCCATTCAAAATCAAATTGAGTAACATTAAATTAACAATTTTTGTACATGTAGTCAAAGTATAACACAAATGTTGAGAAGAGGCGGGCAGAATTAGGCTTGACTCAGGAGGATGAGATTGATTCTGATGTGGAGGATGATGCCATCTTTGAGGCAGTTGGGGTGTACAAGGGCCGGGTCCCGTGCATGGGGGCTGAGGGGCAACGGATCTTGTACGACCGCAGCGGTGCTTCATCTTCCCGCTCAAGGCGCGGAGAGGATCCGCGTATCGCTCAAATGCAGCGGGAGATGGAGGAGCAGCAGCGGGCCTTGGCTGAGCAGCAGCGCACCTTGGAGGAGCAACGCAAAAAAGATGAAGAAACAAGGGCCCGGCTGGAAGAAATGGAACGGATCCTCAGCGCCGGAATTCGGAATCAGCCTCAGCCTCAGCCGTATGTACTGCACCCTGAGCAGACACCTCAAGTTCCGCACATGGGCGGTTATTTCCGTACCAACTCTGCTACCCGGGTTGCCTTCATTTGGATCTATTCAGGATATCAATTTTCACAACCTGTTTCAAACATCTGGAGGCAGCCAAACAGGTGGCAGTCGCGGAGGTGGCAGTCGCGGAGGAGGCAGTCGCGGTGGCAACCGAGAAGATGAGACCGAAGAAGATTATCTATATGATGATTCTAGATATTATCATAATGGTAACCGGAGGAGCTTGTAAATGATATACATTTTTATTTGAACATTGTTTATTTACTATAATTCTATTGTGCTTATTATTACTTTTATTTCAGTCTGTTTGGTTATGAAATGTGTGTTCTAGTGGGTTCTAGTAGTCTGTTTATTACTTTTATTCTGCAAATATTTTTTAAAATAAACTTTTCTAAAGAATAATTAAAAAAAAATTATTTTTTTATAAAAAAAAAAACTTTTTTTTTAAAAATAAAAAACTTTAGTCACGGATCCGAGCCGTGACTAAATTCTAGACCGATTTTTAAAAAAGTTATTTTTTCAAATTTAATTTTTTTTTTTAAAAAATAAAAAAGTAGTCAAGGATCAAGTCCGTGACTAAAATTTGAATTTTGAAAATTTAAACAGTAACATTTGGCGGTTAATTTTTAAAAATTTGAAAATTTAGTCACGGACTAGTCCGTGACTATATTTAGTCACGGAAAAGGCCGTGACTAAGTCGCCGGTGTGGTTATTCCGGTGACAAGTTAGTCACGGAAACTGTCCGTGACTAAGCCGTGACTACGCTAAGTCACGGATAAAATGACCGTGACTAGAATTAGTCACGCCCAAACAGTCACGGATTTAGTCACGGACAAAATCCGTGACTAGCGGAGTTAGTCACGGATTTTTTATACTACGGTCCGTGACTAAATCCGTGACTAACTCCGTGTTTTTTTGTAGTGTCACTATATTAATAGTAAAAATATAATTCTGATAATTTCATATTAATTTTATGTTTACCTTAATTATTTTTATTTTGATAATGTAACTTTCATTACTTATTGGATTAGTACAAATATTAAAAGAATGAAAATAGTAGCATAAATAAAATTGATATAATAAATATTTTGTCGATGACACATGTTACTGATGCATCATCGTTGCTAATTTGCTACTTTGTACAATTGAATTAGTAATATTTAATAAAATTGTTAATTTTATTTGAATAAAAGAATTGAAATTAAATGACAATAATAGCATAAAGAACGATCATAATAGAACTGTCAGCATTCTTCATATATACATTGGAGTATAAAGAAAAGAGAAAAGGGGCGGTCCAACTTACATAAAAAGGTCAAATAAGCTCTCATATAGGAGGCTCTGTCCGGCCGTCGCCATTTGGGGCGGTTCCCGGTGGAATTTTTTACTGAATGTTTTTTAGCTTCTTATTCATTAAGTCTAGTTTACTCATACCAAATTTCAGCTAAAACGTAAATCGGGAATACATTCAAATTAATTTTTGAAGATAACTCCGCTTTAAGTGCGCAGTTGTCTTCAAGAATTAATTTGAATGTCTTCTCAATTGAAGTTTTAGCTAAAATTTGGTATGAGTAAACTAGATTTAATGAATAACATGCTCAAAAAATTTCATCAAAACATTCCACCTGGAACCGCCCCAAATAGACACGGCCGGATAGAGTTTCCTACCTAAGAGCTTATTTGACTTTTTTTACGTAAGTTTGAGAATCTATTTGACCTCTTTCCCTAAACAAAAGTAAAAGTGTTTATAAAGAACGTACCTTAATTTCATAATTTGTCACCTAGCTCATACCATAATGAAGTCATTAACCACTTTAACAATGCCCTTAATTTTGATATTTTTGTTTCTATATGTAATTAGTTGGTTTTTCCAACAACCAATCAAGATATCAAAACCGTCGGCCCTTGAACCAGACTTAGAGTCAATCACCTCCAAAAAGGACATATAACTCAAGACATATAACTCTCTGGTCCTATAATGGGCATAAATGAGTTAACTACGGTTAAAGCAGACCTCGCATCACTCGATCCGAATGCAAGAGTCTTACAACAATAAAAGTAACCAATTGAAAAATAAATAATCTGATCATGAAAAATAAATAGCAAGCAAACAGTAAAATTAAAATATTGCTTCCAAACCCTAAATTCTCCTGCACTCCGCCCATGACGGCGGTTCAGGAGGGGGGCGGTCCAACGGTACTGTAGCTTCTTCCACTCCTTGCCTCCAATCCAGATTTGTTCCCTGCCCTAGCCCCACGCTTCGTCCATGACCTCTGATCTCAATCATGAACGACATCCTCGAAACTCTCTACCTGCTGGTAGGGGTACACAACCTTTGACCGTCATATAGGCGATGCGGTCTGCCGAAGAAGAGAGCCTCACGAAAGGCCGACGAAAGCCGCAATTCGTTGAAGAAGAAAGCGGAGAAAAACAACCCCTAAACCTAGGGGAGACGACCTCCTAGAAAGACTTCACATCGTATTATTAAATAATAAATTATTTCAGAGTACGATAGTTACTAATATTTAAATACAGTTACTCAATCAATTTTTCAAATTCTAGTTATTGAGTTTTTTTCATTATAACATTTATTTTATTCCAGTTTATTATTTCATCTATTAAGTTCTTCATTTCCTCCACAGTACAATTCCTATAACTTCCTAAGACCGTACTTCATTATACACAATTACCAATTTAATTAGTGAACTTTCAAAATTTATGTAACTTATAATACATTTATTTCATACTTTAGTAATTATTCAAATATCGATCAAGAGAATATCGGAATACATAGCAAAACTTACGTCGTGTATATATAAATTTATAAACATTTAATTACATATGTATTCAATTTAATTAATTATTTCTTATATGCGGTGAATATGTAGGATGAGATAGCCAATTTAAAAATAATAAATAGAATATCTCTCTACTTAATTGAACGATCTTATTTGTTTTTTATATGCTTTTCTTGACAATATCGAGCACAATGTCTAGATGTAGACATTGTTGACATTTTGAGAAAAAACTTATCAAAAATATATAAGACCGTGAAAAAGAAAATAGAAGAATATCATAAATTTAACCTTTTGTGTCTATCTCTCTCATCTCATGTAGGGACGGGTTCAGGATTTCGAGTCAAGGTAGTGAAATGATTTTCGTTAGTGTGTGGGGTGAGACTTTTTTCACTATTGTACCTGGGCGAATTGCTTTTCGCCAGACGAAATGCTTTATGTAGTATAGGGTTCAGTGGCTATTTTTTATTCAAAAAAGTTTCATTAATACATACACGATGACATTTAGATTTATTACATTCGAAATTTAAACAATGGAGAAATAACATTGATTTTATAGTTGAAGTGCTCTAGAAAAAGTATTGATACATTAAAGCGTAAGAACTGACAAATCAAAGGAAAATGATTTAAAAATGAGAAAAGATATACTCCGTACAACATTTTATCTCATTATTTAAAGATAAAGAGTTTAAAAGTTACACATCCACCAATGTTTTTTAAATAATTTCTGCATTGTTTAACCGCAAGAATCTTATCAGAATTAATAATTAGTTTTTGAATTACAATTTTTGTCTACCAAGGAGGATGTTCATGAGTCACAATGAGTTTTATTAAACATCACAAAACTAGGAATTTTTATATAATAAGAATTCTAAGTCTTAAACAATGAGTTGTTCTATTATTAAACATAGAAGTGCAGACAGTTTAGAAAATTATTTTGCTTTATTCAATCATATTCTCGCTCCATTGCCAATGATGCAACGACTCATATAAATATATTATGAAATATATTTCAAACTGACTCATAAAAATGAGTAAGAAAGTGCCTCCAAGGAAAAAGTCAAAATGGATCCAACAAAGTTGAGATTCCATTCGTATCACTCCGTATATCATAAGAATCAAGTGCTTTTTGGACAAGGCAAGACAACCCTTTTGGAGATGTTAGAATTAGTTACTATTATCCTTCAACATGTGTTTGATCACAACATCTGCATCTATTCAAATATTTCGAAAATGTTTTTCTGGAAACATTCTTCTAAACCTATTATAGTATCTGTTTATATTAATGTCAACATCATTGATTGGGATGAGACTCGAACCTGCAACCTCCTTCTTTTTGGGAGATCAACAGTGATGCCATCAGACCACAAGATATTTGGCAATATTTCGAAAATGTTAGTATATACTATCTGTTTTCTTTGGATGCACTTCTAACCTACGAAGTATACTTCATAAGATTTCTTTGGATGCACTTCTAACCTACGAAGTATTATAATATTTGTTTCACGATAAACGCAAATATCTTTGATTGGGATGAGACGCGAACACGTGAGCTCCTCTTTGAGAGTGTCATAACCATGTCATCAAATCACTACATAATTGGCAAAATATGCTTGATATGTTATGTTTCATCCATATTTTATCGTGCTGATTAAATAGCACCCATCGCCAATACTTTTGAGAAATGCGACGAACGTATGTTTGTGTGGCCCAAGCGCATAATTAGTCTTTATTGTTTAAATCGCCACTTCTTGGATATGCAATTTAGCTTGCGGTAAACCTTTAATTAATCACCCTCAGTTTTTTTTTATGTAAGAGTTTATTTTTATTGAAAATTATTCAAGAATACTATCTTTTCCTTGTTTGAATTAGAAGTTATCTTGACTCTTGAGCATGCTACCATTGATTGTGTGATCATATTTAAACCGCTATTGTATTCACTACTTTATCTTTAACAAAGTGCTTCAAGTAGTAAAAGTTGATCTTTGGCCTATTGGTCCATGTTTTATATTGAGATTTGAGAATCATGTGCTTAATGTTTACTTAGTTGCCACACAGCATCTTTAACATCATTATCAAGTGGTAATTGACTAATTTTAATATTTTCATCTCCCTGTGGGACCTGGGGGGAATATTATTAAGAATATATCCTCAAAGTTAACACTCATCAGCAGAGTAGAGATTATGATAATATTTCACAGCTGCTGCTCCAATTTCAGCTAAGCCAGAGTAAGAATATCCCACTTCATCCTTAACTGCATATATGAAATGTCTTGTGTTAAGAGTTAACACAAGAATGGGAAAACTGAGAATTTACTTCCCCATTCTTCAACCATCTCATATATATGTGCCTTCTCCTTCCAATAACTCTTTTCTTGCTTGTGTTTTACTATGAGTTCTGCTTGATTCTTAATCCAATTGGCATTGGATTGCTCATCAGGATCAAATTCAAACTCAACTTTATCATCAATAATTCTTGTTCTATCTTTTTTATTCCCTCAAACGGGTTTCCAAAAATAGATAAATTCAATTCCTTTAGGCATTGAAGTTTAGAGCAAATGCCTCGCATACCTACCCCAATTTTATGAGAATTCCAACTTTTAGTAACAGCATCTCTTAAAGGACAGCGAGTGGTCCACATGTTTTAATAAAACCTAAAAGGTTTAGGAGCAGTGAAATTCTCAAAAGCACAATTCATATAAATAGGGGAGAGTGATCAAATGAGGCCTTACTTAAAGGCTTAAATGCTATATAAAAAGTTCTTCCATGCTCTCAAAATTAGGGGTAGACCTCCCTTTAATTTGTTGTTCCGGTAATTTCATGGCTTCTGCCACTTCTTTTTGTGTGACACTGATTTTAACATTCCTATGAAGTATGAAGGCTTTCCATTGTCCTTCCATTCTTCCGCTGTGAGCCTGGCATGGGAGGTATCTCCTGCTGAAGCATATCCTTAACTAGCAGTGAGGGATGAATCATATTCCAGGGACATCCATGAGTCCATGACTAGGAGCTGCTGAGTAGAGCAAGTCTCATTTGTCTTTCCATGATTTAGGATGTTTTGTACTTGGACTGAAATTTTATAATCAGGTCTTATATGGTAAATGTTTGATTTTTTGTATTTTACAACTGTGGAAGTCTGATTTGATTTTGATCTAGTACTCTAGTCTGATCTGAGAATAAAATATGTTCAAGTAAAAACATCCTTGAAATTGTAACATCTCCTTTCAAAACAATTGTTCAACCCTGCCCACAATTTCATTTTTTAAATAACGGTACCACACTTTGTCCGAATATTAGTGGAATGGAGGTAGTAAAGGGTGGTTTGGAGTTCTTCTATAAAGATTGACCAATTCGGATTTCAGATTATGCCAGTGTAAAGAATATTGATCGCCACGCCCGTAAACCTATCACAGCCTAATATATTTCCATTAATTTCATTTTTGTATTGAAACCACTACATTTAAATATACATTTTCCAATAATAAATGAAGTGAGAATTAGAGTTGCGTCCGTAAACCGAATACCGAATCGAAATAAAACGAATCACAATTGAATTAAACCGAAACGCTAAAAAATCAAAATCAAATGTAAAAAAAAGGGGTTTTTACTTGGATATTACTAATTTTGAACCAATTACCCAAAAAGTGACCACTTTTAAAAAGGGACAAAAAAGTGATCAAGAAGGTCATATATGTGCAATTAGAAAAGATAATGTAACTGCAAAAATTTTATGTCATTGCGTGTTCGTTTTTTTGTAACTACAGCCACCGCCCGTGTCACTGTAGTCACCGCCCGTGTCACTACAATCACCGCTCATGTCACTGTAGCCACCGCATGTGTCACTGTAGCCACCGCCCGTGTCAATGCGGCCACCACCCGTGTCACTGCGGCCACCGCCCGTGTCACTGAGGCCACCGCCCGTGTCACTACGGTCACCACCCGTGTCACTGCGGCCACCGCCCGTGTCACAGCGGCCAGCCCACCAGCCCCCTACCCAGCCCCCCTCCCCTCCCACCAGCCCTCCCCAGCTCACCCCCTAGCCTATCAGCAACCTCCCTCCCCAGCCCCAAAGACCGCCCTCCACAGCAGTGTATTCCGGCCGCCACCACCATCCCATTCCCATTGCCCCTCCCCATCCCAATGCCCAAGCACCAGAAATTCCATCCCCAACCCCTGCTTCCTCCAGCCACGACTCCCTGATCTGCCGCAGACCCCTGCCCTCCTCATCAGTCCCCCTCCCCTGCGCACCAGCCCTTTCCCTGCGCACGCACCCCCCCCCCCCCCCCCCCCCGTGCACCAGTACCTGTCCCCTGTGCACCAGCCCCTCCCCTGCGCACTTGCCCCGTCCCCTGCGTACCAGCCCCCACGCCGTAGCTTCCAACCCCGCCACCAGTCATTTCCCTACCCCTGCCGCACCTGTGTCGCCCAGATCTGAAAAAAAAAAGGTGAAATCCTTCAGATTCGATCCCAAATCTGGATTCTGTGGACGTCGAGGTGGAGCGTCGGCTGAATGGCGAGGCTATTGCGACGAGGTGGAGCGTCGTTTGGATGGAGAGGCTGTAGACGGTACGATTGGAGGCGGTGGCGGTGCGATGGCCGACTGCGGCGGTGCGATTGGAGACTTCGGAGGTGTGATAGCTCACTGCGGCGGGGAGATGCGGACTGCGGAGGGACGATGGTCGACTGTGGGGGAGATGGCCGACCGTGGAGCTGTGGAGAAGAAAGATGACTTGGGATGGAGGAGTATTTGCTGATCTCTTGCGAATTGCGATGGAGAAGACGGGTCACTTTTTTGTGAAACAAAAATCCACTCATATTTTGGTCTAATGAAAGGTGAGAGATAATTTTTTTTTCTCTCAAAAAAAAAGGTGAGAGATAATAATGGTGCCATTCTTTCTAAAAAAAACGTAGTTCTTTGGTTCAATTTTGGTTTTTAACCTACATAATCGAACTGAATAAACTGAACTAATCAAAATACGAAAATTTTATTTGTTAATTGTTAAGCAATACTCCTATTATCATCGATAGTCATTGATTTTCTTGAGTTAGAAAATTAATTTGTCTCAGATTTAGGCATTTAACTTAGTTTATAAATGTATTTATGTATTCATTGCCTATAATAAGTAGCCATATTGATCGATTGTGTCTCAGGTGACATGTATTTAGCGGTTATTAGTGGTAACTTTTATTTTCACGTAACTTAAAATTTTTATATTGATCTAACAAATAGATATTCATTTAAACCATATCCATAAACTTTTTTCAAACTAGTCACACAAAATGTAAATTAATATAAAAGTTACCACTTTCATCCTGAAAAGAAGTTACCACTTTCCTTTTAAGAGTGTTCCAAAAACAAGTTCTCATTTCTATGAAAGGAAACCACTTTTAAGCAAAAAATCACAATTACCCTTATTTTTGTATCTACTTTTTGTTTGATTTGACATAAAGCAAGAATATGATTGGATTATTGGAAAGTCAAACCAAAAACTTCATTTTGGGATAGAGGGAGCATACAATTTTTTTCAAAAAGGAGTATACACTTTCCAAAAAACAATAGAAAAATGTATTATCTCTCCCGTTGTCTCACATATTCATATTATTCAAAAGTCAAAACATATTTATTTCTTCTCTTTTTTATTTTATTTGCTCTAGTACACTTGCATTTTTTATGTAATATGTTTGACCCCTAACAATCATATCATTTTAAATCAAATGACAATTTTTTAGAAAAAAAATCAAAATAGATGAATCAATCAAACCATAGTTTCAAGTTTTTAAATGTAAAACCGAATCAAAACCTAACTGAAAAAATTGAACCCATCCTCTAGTGAGAACTGAGAATATCGAAAAATAAAATCTTTCCACTTGAAATTGTTTCCCAGCATGCCTATGAAATGATGTTCCACAAACAATTTTCACGCGGGAAGAATTGCCATCTGCCAAAAGTAAAATATGTAACCATGGGAAAACGTTCTCCAATTCTATTTCCCATGGAAAATAAACAAAGTTTCACAGACAAACTCTATCTAAGAGAATATAAGACTAGAACAAGAACTATTAACAAAAAGAAAATAAAATAAATAATTGACTAACCATAGTTTATCACTTTTACAGTATAGAGTAGAAGTTTACAACAACAAAAAAAAAAAATAGAAGTTTACAGAGGTTTTCAATGGCATTTCTTTATACAAACAAAAAAAATATAGCTGCCAACCTCAATTAGAAGCCACCAGCATTTGGGATTCAGACTCACTTGAAGTTGAGATTGAGGATGAGGAATTTAGGAGGCTCTACTACTGCGCAAACCTTGGCAAATCAGATATATCTCTCTTGAAGATGACCTTGTTGCTTTTGGCCTCAGCCATGATGTCTTTCTAAAGAGAGGTTTGCATATCTCACAAATTTCTATGCAGCAAAAAAACAGAGTCATTAGTTATGGAAGAATATGTAAAACAACTGCTTTTGGTCCAAAACCTTTAGGGTTATTTCATACTTTTTAGTCCCGACTTATTTATTTCATTTTGGAATAGTAGAGTAGATCCACAGGACAAGTGATCGAGAAGGAACAAAACTGGCAAATACACCAGTCATGTCGTTAAAAAAAAATGGGGTTAGAAAAAGAGAATAACCTGATTTTTCCAAAACATGAATAACCTGATACTTGGGACTGAAAGTGAAAAGTGATTACCCTTGGTGTCTTCACTTTCCAAGAGCTTTATGACAAGATGACCTCCAAGTTGTAATATACCATTATCTCCGATGTCATTCAATTCACCGTCCACTTGAGGTTTCGTGCATGGGGAAGAAAAGGTGCCTCCTCCAACAGCCAGATCAAGTGCACGGTGTCCCAGTTCGGCAGATAGAACTGAATCTCTCGTTGTTATTCCAGAAACTAGTGGACACATGTCAGAAAGTATGACAGAGAACCCCTTTTTCTGCAGGATAGAGATCTATAAAATTAAGCAACTGATCAAAAAGTTTCAAATTTCAATATCAACTAACCTGTATGGCTGTACTCTCAAGCATTGTTGTAAAAATCCTTTTCTAGCAGCTTGGGACCTACTTCCACGTAGACTCTGCGTCTCAGCCTAACTCTTATTACTTAATAACTAGGCGCTAGTGCCTACTTTGCCAACAATTACTCACTTTAGTAAAAACAATATGGATTTGTAATGCGAATTTGAACATTACAAACAAGACTCCTTTTTCAAATAGGTGTAGAGCATCAGTTTTATTAGGGGTGGGCATTTCAAATAGGTTTGGCTAATCTAACCAAGCTAAATCAATCCAAACAAACCTGAACCATATGTGTTTCAGGTTTACTACTTTACTTTGATCATGTCTTCCCCAAACCACATTACTCAGAAGTCAGAACCAAAGCAAAATGAGCTGGCCCAAACAAAAAAAAAAACATGACCCCAATAAAAATCCAGAGCAACAAAAAAGCAAATCGAACCAAATGCACCAAAACAAAACAAATTGATCCAAAGTGCAGTTTTAAATCGGTGATAATTATTTCAAGCCGTTTTAGACGAAACCAAACGATTGCACATGAAAATGTCCCTCCCACATGAAATATTGCATTGGTAACTCTGGAGCAAAAACTTAGGCCAATTGTATACCCTGTTGAGGTAGGCCTATGGTTAATTATCAGGGAGAATTACCTCCTATTACAGGAGGGGTTGAAGTAGGGCTGTAG
Source organism: Cuscuta epithymum (assembly GCA_945859915.1). Classification (NCBI taxonomy): domain Eukaryota; kingdom Viridiplantae; phylum Streptophyta; class Magnoliopsida; order Solanales; family Convolvulaceae; genus Cuscuta; species Cuscuta epithymum. The sequence goes on from CAMAPF010000942.1 coordinate 4,834,250, forward strand.
GGGGTAATAAAAAGGAATAATTACAGTGTGAGAAACTGTAGTTTGAAGTTTCATTATCATTACAGCTATCTTAGCCAATGTATGTTCCAGATCGCTCACTGGGAATTTGGAAGCACAGCAGATCCAAAAGGTGCAAAAGAAAGCAGAAATGAAAAACAAAAATAAGTACTCCGGTTTGAACAGCACCGAAACACAACCTAAAAACAGTGCTAACCACAAAAACACATGGAAATTTGTTTCAATAAGTACCTGAGGAGAAAGATCCTTAATTTTTTCCCTTGGTAATTCCATAACATTGCCACAAACGGTTTGAACCCTTGAATCACAGTGCATTGCTGGAACCTTCACCTTCTGCTCTGCATAATATCACCATTATCCATATCAACCTTAAGTTCTAGCTCATTCCACAAAAAATCATATACAATATGACTTCACTATAATTGTAACAGATTTGATATAACTAAACCCCTAACTATCCAAATAGAAAAGACAAACCTTTGTATCGATCCCAACAATAGCGCCACTACATTTCAATGGACCCAAACTCTGGCATGCCACCTGCAGAGAGAAAAAAGTTCAATTGATACAGAAGTAAATGTGTTCCAATTGACCCTATAATGGACGATTAGGAACTTTCAAGGCTGAAAATATTAGCATCAGATATTGACACAGACACACACCTGAAGCCAAGCACCAGGAGCACATCCTAGATCAAGAACGGAGGAACCAGGGGTTATGAGTTTGAACTGCTTCTGCATCTGCAGCAACTGCTCTTCGACCCAAAAACCGATATTGTATTAGAACAAAACCTCAAGAAAATGTATAACGAGTATTAAAGAAAATTGGTATAAGCGACCTTGAAGGCAGAGCGGGCAACATAACCCAGGCGCTGAGCTTCTCTGTAGAAGAAATCCGGCGTACCTGCTCCTCCACCCATTGTCCTCTGTACGTTTGTGGTGAGCAAAGAAATCCAGAGAGGATAGCATAGTTTTGAATTAGGGTTAAACTCATACGTAGGGTCTGTTTGCAAAACAAATGGAGAGAAGTGATTAAATAAAAGTTGATAGTGTTTGAGAAAAAAGTGATTTTAAAAAGTAAAAGTGAGTAGTGTTTGGTAAAATAAGTACTTTTTGTGTAATAGAAAAAGTAAAAACATTTTTGACGCGGAAGCCGAGAAAAATAAAAGTTGTGGTGTTTGGGAAAATAAGTGCTTTTTTAAAGCCAAAAGCTGAGAAATGCTTTTTTAAAAGGAGTTGCAAACCAACCCGTAGTAATATGAAAAGGATCATTTCTTAAAAATAAAAATAAAGGGAAAATAGAAACTAATAAGGGAAAATGGAAATAAATAGTCCAACTTTATTTGGTCTCATAAAACGATCCCTTTTATTGATAATTGTTGAAAAATCCGACCTTTGACTATTGTCTTCCGTTTTTGGTCCCTTGGTGGCATTTACCGGTTGTGGAATGTTTTTATGTGTATAATGATCGGTTAACTGAGTTTGTAAATATATACGGAGTAAGAAATTATCCTGCGCAACGTCCTCCGTCTTTCTTTCTCCTCCATACTCCGTATTTCACACAGTTCATCACACCACTTTCTCAGTCTTTCTTCCTCCATCTTTCTTCCTCCTTTCTATTTTCTTTCTTCACTTCTTCCTCCTTCCTTGTTTTTCTTATTTGGATTTGTCCGCATACATTCTGATTATATCTTTGAGGCCGATAAAAACATGAATTCAAAAGATTATGGGCCCTCTTCGACGAAATCTGACAAAGAGGCGAATTCAAGCATGAATTTTCATCCCACAACAACAATTCGCTTCAGAGAGTAGTTGAAATGGGATAAATGTCGGGCAGAAGTTTTGGGGCTGCTCTTTATGGCATGTAAGTGTTATTTATTTATCTTCATTGATGTTATTACATAAAAAGTTAAATTAGGGTTTATATATTGAATGTGAGTTCGGTAGTATTTGATTAATCTGGATTTGACTATACTTTGAGTACAAATCCTAAATAGGAGGAATTGATGTTTTATTTGTGCTTCAGGATAAAAACTTTGATTCATCAAGTGAAAAAATGGTGTTGATGGTGATTATTGTTGACACACATTCATTACCTCAGATTCAAGAGGCCAGCATACATGAAAAAGGGACTCACAATTGACCTATAAGCTCAAAAGATGATGTTGAAAGAAAAGATTAAGAAGTTGCTTTTCAAAAATCAAAAACTGAAAGAGGGATTACAGCACATGAAAAAGAAGTTTATGAACTATGTTATACTACGTAAAAATCTAAGTGTTCAAGGGATGAGAAAAAATGTTCACTTGAAATAAGTATTATTTCAATAATAGGTTGGTTAGCCATGAATTTGGCTTTGTGATTCCTGAAATTATACCATAGTTGAATAAAAATGTTTAATCCACTCTTTTGTTGCCTAGTCAAATAGCCAATGTTGGTAGTTGAGGTGTCATAACTATAATGCTACACATATAGCCAAGCTGAAAAAATGTATAACCTCATGTGTAGCAATACTTGAACTGCAAGAATCTTGATGGATTATAATATAAGTGGAATGAAAACTCCCTAACTTGACAATTACTATATTGAAAAAGAAATTAAAACTCGTTAAGTGTAAGTCTAATAGTGCAGAACTTTTAAATCATTTAGGAGGTTCTAAGTAGAAGATTATATGCCCCTCCCCTTTAATGCTATGCTGACAATGGTTTGGTCCACTAAGTACTTATACACAGAAAAATGTATAACCTCAAGAGCAGCAATACTACTAAGTACTAATGTTTACTAATAAATAGAAAATTGTTTTGTATGGCATTCTTGTGATCCCCAGGAGAAAAACCTATTATAGAACATCCACATAAGTAAGTATAAATAAGTATAAATGATGCATCATCATAACCCTTGGAACACACTCATTGCTCTCAAAAAATACGATATAATAAACATTTGTCCATCAGAAAAGGGAATTCAAGAAACAATTATTCATCCCATAAACATATTATACTGCACATTATGAGCTACATACTCTCTGCTTTCTCCACCTTCTGGAGAATATTTGTACAGGTGAAGAGAAACATCAAAGGTAACTGGTGCACATCACTTTTATAGAATGTAATAATTATCCAAACTACAATGTCAGGCCATTCAAAACTATGAGTGAATCACAAGAATACAAATACACTTCATTCAACTACATTACATTCAAAAATACAAATACACTTCATGATAGACAGTCAAATCATAAGTACATTTCATTCTAAAATACATGGTCCGTTTAAAGAAGTCCTGGTAAAGGTTGGATTATTTGTTTCCAATTTCCCAACTAATAATCCAACCTTTTAGCGGTCTTCTTACAATAGTCCCACCTTTTCGTTACTCATGAATAATCCAACCTTCACATCATCTTCATTCACCGGTCCCTAAGCGGTTGATGACCTGCTATTCCAAGTTATTTTCTTATCTTTGCAAACCATTATACAATAAATCTCATCTTTCACAAAGACTTGCAAACCATGGACCCTCAATTACCCATCTCAATAGATGAAAAAAAACCAGGAAGCAATTTCAGAACGCTCTTCACCATCTTCGCATGGATCGAGCCCTACCCTTTCAGTTTTGGAGAACGATGGTGTGCTCACACAATCCAAGTGTGAGCCGGTTATAGACGACGATGATGATGATCAATCTGAGCGTCATGAGGGTTGGACGTCTACTGAAACAAATCCAGGATGGCTGGTCGTCGGGAGATGAAGAAGGCGAGAAGGTGAACTCCTGTGATGTCCACTTTGATGTCTACTTAATTTCCAGATCCACTTGTGCATGTCTTCCAAGACACTCCAAAGGGAAAGTTCCTCTTCCTTGTCTCTATCTTTTGGTTATTTTTGTGTTATGTGTTCTGATTTGAACATGTTATTGAATATGTTTGTTCTAGTGTTGGATTTCAATTTGTGATTGATATAATCCGTATGTGTGTACCAGTGTTGGATTTGAAGTAGCCTTTGGAATATGTGTGTTGTAATTTTGGATTTCAAATTGTGATTAGAATATGGTATGTGTCATTTTTACCAAATTGGACTACCAACTTCTAATCCACTCATTCATTTATACCAAACATGTCTGATAAGCTGTGTTGGATATGCCTAAACATTAAGGCCTTGTTTGGCAATCGGCTGTTAGCTGTTAGCTGGTTATGTCAGCTGTTTGATCACAGCTGGTTATGTTAGCTGTTTTGATTGGCTGGTTATGTTAGCTTGTTGTTAATAAATGTTTGGTAAAATTAGCTGTTATAAACAGCTGTTTGAGTGTAAAAAGACGTATAAGGACAAGAGTGTATATATAATATTTGAGTAATGCTGATAGTGATAATGTTAAAACTATAATTTATTTGCAAAATAAATTATTTAAGAAAACAATATTTTATTTGAAATGTAAAAAGAATAAATTAAATTTTAAAATAAAAGTATAATAAATCTAAACAAATAAATCTTTTAGAATGAAATGAGATGACTTTATATTACAAAAAACATCAATAGCGTCAATTACGAAAAAGAATAATCATGTGTCTCAAACAATTCATTAATACTAATAAAAAGTAAAACCGCGTCTCAAACACTTGACATACTTAGTTTAGCTTAAAATAAAGTAAAGTTGGTCAAAATTATTTGTATTATACTACATTTTATGTTATTAAGTAAACAATTAAAAATACAATAAGGTTTTATTCATAAACTCCCGATCTAAATGTCACATACTGCATTATTTGACGAGCTCTAACTATCTGGAAAATGAAAAGACGCTCTTGTCGAAAAATGAATTCTTGATTTGACAGTTAGGATTATTAATAATAGCTGACAATAATTTGAGATTCTCAATTTTTCCTATTTTTAAAAAACCTCATATTTCAAACATAAAAGTTAATTTAAAAGGCTACTAGGTCATTAATTTGTATTTTTCCTTATAAAAGTAAAATCTTCCGATGGCTTCTATCCCACAAAGAAAAAAAATTATCTTTCTGCCCAGACTTTCACATGATGACGAAGGGTTTCAGATGCCATCTGACAAATCCAAAATTTCGGACATGCCAACTCTGTTTTACTTGTTCTTAGAAAACACAAAAATATCTATTGGAATGGAATGTAACATATATACACTGATTCGTCAAATACCCTTTGCTTTCAGTTGGCAAAGAAGAAACACCCCTGAGAAAAAGAACGGAGATGTCACACCGCACACCAGGGCATAGACTGGAAAAAAAAATTGAATAAGCCGAGATTAGATCAAAACGCTGGGTGGTCTGGCTTTTCAAGTTTCGGCTTGTTCGTGTGGATAAGCCGAATTGAGAAGCTGATTACCAAACAACATTTTTGGCTTTTTAACCTAGTCAAACATCTATTTCGAGTCAAACAAGCTAAAAAACGGCTGACAAGCCGTTTGCCAAACAACCCCTAAAGAGTACACCTTTTATGATTTGAACATGGCATTTTTACCAAATTTTACTGCCAACTTCTAATCCACTCATTCATTTATACCAAACATGTCTTATAAGCTAGGTCTCAGTCAAGAGATTTCCCTTGGGATTAGTTATTATTATTATTATTTTTTTCCTTTTTATGTACTTTTTTTCCTTTTTCGTTTTGTACTGCTTTCTTCATTCAATAAAATTCTATTTCATAAAAAAAAAAAAAAAAAAAAAACATTAAAGTGTACACCTTTTATGATTTGAACATGTCATTTTTAACAAATTGAACTGCCAACTTCTAATCCACTCATTCATTTATACCAAACTTGTCTTATAAGTGGTGTTGGATATGCTTAACATTAAAGTGTACACCTTTTATGATTTGAACGTGTTATTTTTACCAAATTGGACTGCCAACTTCTAATCCACTCATTCATTTATACCAAACTTGTCTTAGAAGCTGTGTTGGATATGCTTAAACATTAAATTGTACACCTTTTATGATTTGAACATGTCATTTTTACCAAATTGGACTGCCCACTTCTAATCCACTCATTCATTTATACAAATCATGTCTTATAAGTTGTGTGGGATATGCTTAAACATAAAAGTGTACACCTTTTATGATTTGAACATGTCATTTTTACCAAATTGGACTACCAACTTATAATCCACTCATTCATTTTTACCAAACATGTCTTATAAGCTGTGTTGGATATGCTTAAACATAAAAGTGTACACCTTTTATGATTTGAACTTGTCATTTTTACCCAATTGGACTGCCAACTTCTAACCTACTTATTCATTTATACCAAACTTGTCTTATAAGTTGTGTTGGATACGCTTAAACATTAAAGTGTACACCGTTTATGATTTGAACATGTCATTTTTACCAAATTGGACTGCCAACTTCTAATCCACTCATTCATTTATACCAAACTTGTCTTATAAGCTGTGTTGGATATGCTTAAACATTAAAGTGTACACCTTTTATGATTTGAACATGTTAGTTTTACTAAATTGGACTGCCAACTTCTAATCCACTCATTCATTTATACCATACATGTCTTGTAAGCTGTGTTGGATATGCTTAAACATAAAAGTGTACACCTTTTATGATTTGAACATGTCATTGCATCTAATGGCTTCATTCAAAAACACTAAACTGCCCCGTACACTAAATAATTGTAGGTTTGGCATCTATTGGCAGTTTATACAAAACAACTACACTGCCCCTACATAAAAAAATTGTAGATTTAGTATCTATTGGCAGTTCATACAAAACAACTACACTCCCCTTACATAAAAAAATTGTAGGTTTGGCATCTATTGGTAGTTCATACAAAAAATCATATGTGTGCATATAAAGCATTACATACACAAAGTTCATTCTTGAAGACGAAACAGATCTTCGCTTATGAACTCTGTTGAAGATCATTCTTCTTCCCCTGCTTCCATGTTTGTGTCCTGTGTTCCTGGTGCTTGAGCTTACATTTCAATAAGAGTAGCCTTAGATTCCTCCAGTAAATCATTATTTATCTCAATATGTTTTGGCAACATACCCTGCCTGTGTAACTTATCCTTGCCAACATGTTTGAGGAGAAAGTTGTTTCCACCTTTTGCAATGAGTACTTGTTCCATAACTAGTTGATAACTTAAAAAGACTTTGTTCAAAGTATAGGGTGTCAGCTCATCAAAAGCATTCTGAACTGCTTGAGTTAAGTGTGCAATAGTCTTAGGAGCTTTTTGTTCTTTCAGTGAATCAATAGCACGAAAAAAACCCAAATCTAGGACATTCAAATATGCGCTGTTTGGTGGCTGGAAAGTTAGGTTTATGTTCCATCCATTCTCAATAGCAGCCTTCACAAAATCAGCATCTCCCACCTCAATGTGTGGCCTAACATTATCTTGCTGGATAAATACAATTTTGTTTTCTGAGTCAGGCCACTTTTCTTTAATTGTTGGCAGAAGTTTGTTTAACATCATGTTCTTCATAACATCTCTAGTGAAACTTATGATTGTCTTTGTCTCTAAAGACTAAAGTACCCTTTGGTCTATTTTTACTTGCCCTTTTTGCTCTTTCCTACTAAGTAAATGGAAATATACCAATCTTCCCATCCCAAAGAACTTCACCACTGTCCCTAAACCTTGTCTGCCTACAGCTGCCAAAAACATAATCTTAGGTATAACTTTTTTACTTTGAGCAGACCTGTAAGGGTCAACCTCACTAGGGTGTGTGTAGTGGGTGGTTGTTTCCTTTGATAAGAAGAACCACTTCTCATCTATGTGGATATGATCTTGAAAGTGATGAAAAATGGGGCTTAAGGGAATATACCTTGGTAGGATATGAGATAAACAGAAAGCTAACCTTTTTACTTTACCACCATGTGTGAGCAAGGGCTTAATTGCATTTGAATGTCTCTTAATATGTTTACCTTGAATTAATCTATGAACAAATGACTTTGACATGTTCATGGCAAAGTTTAGGGCTCTGATGTTCTTTCTTTTGTCCAATGGGATACCTTTTATCTGTTCCAAGTCAATTGTCACTCTTTTTTCCCAACATTTCCATTGTATTGGCTGTTGACATTAATAGGTACTCCCTCATTCATTTGTTTCTTCGCTCTGGTCCACAATGTATGTATTGTGCGCCTTGAACAATTGAACTGCAGAGCTGATTTCCCCACTATGCCCCTCAGAAGTTTCCCATTGTAATAACTTGCTAGCAGTGTTTCAACCAAAGTGCTTTTTTGTGCATTTGTTAGTTTGGCCAGAGGCTTTTTTTGGTTTGCATGACTGCCTGCATGTGTTTGTCTTGTAGGTGTGACAGAGGCATCTTCAAAGCCATTCTCAGGCAGTGGACCAGTTTCAGAGCAGATGCTGGCATTTATGGGTGTAATTGTTGTTTGGGAGAGAATCAGAGAAAGCATTTTGAAGTTGTAAATGAATAATTGGGGGGTGGTTGTGCGCATTTACGTATAGAAAAAGGAGGGAAATTTAAATTTATTGTGTAACCATTCCCTAAAAAATAGGGCTAAAGAGAACGAAAAGATCCCATTTGGATCAGCTGAACATGTAATGAATGGATTACAACTTTACACTGTAGACCTGTCAACTCAGATTTGATTTTCTTTTTTATCAACAATTTTTACTCCTTCGACTTTCTTTCAACGCAGGTGGGGTGGGGGGTAAATTTGGAAAAACTTTAAGTCTTCTACTCTTGCATAAATATGTGTGAAAGTCAACCCAGGAACTTGTTCCCGGGATGGAGGGAGTATATATTTAAATAAAATAAAAAGAAAAATTAATTGTCTTTCCCCGGCAACTTTGTCGAGCACTTTGTCGTAGTGCATCAAAATAAATCGATACTAACACTTATACGTAGTATAGTGAAGTAGAGTTCGTATCCACAAAGAAAGGCATAATTTTCTTTTTAATGAAACTAGTAATTAAAAGGGGGGTTTTGGGATTGTGTGACTTAATTAAATTAAATACCAAGTTGAACGACTTATATACATGAGTATGAAGGTTTTGGACCTATAGAAATAGACAACTTTGATGAACAGAAACAAGGAGTTTGATTCACAATGAACTGGAAAGTTTACTGGACAGTTTTTGTGAGCAAGCTGATTTTCTGGGAAGTTGTGAAGGTGAGTGAGAACTGTAGTGTGTATTGGGAGCTGAATATAAAAGATGACACAAGATATATCCTGGTTCAGAGATGGTGTAATCCTCCTACATCCAGTCCCAACCCATTTCAAATGAATTTCCACTAACTGAATATCCCATACATTTAGTGCCCAATCTATCCTTGGCCCAAGCATAGATTGTGAGGTTTTTCACAAGGAATTGAATTTGAACATTATTCCAAGCTACTCAGTCCTCCAAGGTTTTTCACTAATGGCATTTACTTGTCACAAGCTACTCATGTCCAGGCCTTTCTCACCTTTAGGATTTGAACACAAAGCCCTCCAGAATTTCTAGCACTCGTCTAGTTTACATGGGTGAAAACTAAATGGTATGATTTAAGTATCCTTTTAAGGTAAATAAATCAGCATACATGAATAATGTATGCCGTGTTCTGTTTTTATTAGGACTTAGTAAATTTGCGACTTCAACCTTTTTGTATTAAATAAATTTGTACTGGTATGATTTAAGTATTCTTTTAAGGTAAAAGAAAATTACCTTATTGCATTTTAATTTCGAGTGCGATTTATTTGGTACACAAAGTGTACATTTTAATTTGTCACAATTTTACCAGTTGATAGTGTACTTTTAATTTCTATATCAAATAAAGTTATACTGTTTGGATTTATAGATCTTTTAAGGTAAATAAATTTTACCTTATTACATTTTAAATTTCCAGTAAAATTTATTTGGTACAACAATTGTACATTATTTAATTTGTCACTTCTGAGTAGTTGATGGTGTACTCTTTTCTTTTTAGTACATCAATCAACTTCTTGACATTGTAACAAAGAGTAGGAGCACAAATCATACAGGAGCTTAGTATATTGGCATCATCAAAATCTATCAAAATTGGGTACTAATAATCACGTACCTGACGGAATGGTTCGGCCTCCACCCATTTTGAGTAGTCCGTCATTGCCAACATGTAAACCTTCTGTCCTGGAGCTTCTGGCATCTTTCTCACAATGTCCATTCCCCACTTCATAAAGGGCCATGGTGAAAGAACCGGATGAAGTGATTCTGAGGGCTGATGACGTATCGGTCTGTCCTTTTGACAAGGCTGACAACTCTTGGTGAAGGTGATTGCGTCCTGTCTCATGGTTGGCCAATAGTATCCAAATCTGAGGGCTTTGTTTGACAAACTTCTCCCAGCAGCATGGTTCCCACATCCCCCTTCATGAAGGTCTCTTAACACCTTGACGGCTTCTTGAGGTGCCAAACATCTTTGGTGCGGACCTTCTTTAGATCTTTTAAACAAAACATCATCAATTAATAAGAATTTAGTTACATTGGAAAGAAACGCCTTAGCCTCCTTTTTGTCAGCTGGCAGGATGTTGTGTCTCAGATATGCTACGTATGGCTGCATCCAGTCATCTTGTGAGGACGGATTGATAGTACTGACAGATTCTGATTTGTCAATCGCTGGAATTGTCAAGTGAACGAAAGGGAGGTTGCTGTTGACCTCTGCCGCCAGACATGACCCGATTGCAGCCAAGGCGTCTGCTTGTGTGTTCTCCTCTCTTGGCACTTGTTCGAGTGTGATTTCGTCGAACCATGTTGTCAACTCCGTGACTATTTGTAGATAGGACGTCATCTTGGGATCTTTCGCTGCAAAAACACCGTTAGCTTGATTAACTATTAATAATGAATCACATTTTACCTGAAGCAGCTTGACGCCTAAATCCTTTGCCAATGTTAAGCCCACGATCAGTGCTTCATATTCTGCTTCATTATTTGTGGCGTTATAATCGCAATGAACGGCTTGGAGCATAGTGTCCCCCTGTGGCGACTTTAGTACTATACCCAGGCCTGCTCCATTCAGGTTGGACGCCCCATCTGCGTGCAATGTCCACTTCTGTTGAGGCAAACCGTCCGTGATGAGGCATGTCTCCTTTTCAGCTTCGGTTTGGAGCTTAGGGCTAAAGTCCGCCACAAAATCAGCAAGTGTTTGGGACTTCAAGGCGCGGCTCGTATCTAATGTCGTAGGCTCCCAGCTAAATTGACCATTTGGCCATGCGTCCTGACAACTCAGGTTTCCTCATGATTGACTTCATGGGATAGTTAGTCCGTACGCATATAGTGTGTGATTCAAAGTAAGGATGTAATTTAATCGATGCAGAAACTATGGCTAAAACCAATTTTTCAAGTAAGGCATACCTGGTTTCAGGGCCATTCAATGACTTACTTATATAGTAAACCGGTGCCTGCAATCCGTCATCTTCTTTGGTCAGCACGGCGCTGACAGCATGTTCTGATACGGCCAGGTAAAGTTGAAGCTCGTCACCTTCCTTTGGTTTCGTCAGCAATGGTGGAGTTGTCATATATTCCTTTAGTCACTGAAGTATCTGCTCATGTTGATCTATCCACTCGAATTTCCTGTTCTTGTGAAGTACGTCGTAAAAGAGACGACACTTGTCAGACAATTTGGAAATGAAATGGTTCAAAGCCGCAACTCGTCCCGTCAGCCTTTGGACATCTTTGACGGATTTAGGTAACTAACTCTATGTAGAGAATGGCTCGGACCTGTTCCGGGCTCGCCTCTATTTCCCGCTCGCTGACGATATAGCCCAAAAACTCTCCCGATGACACTCCAAAAGCGCACTTCGACAGATTGAGTTTCAGATTGTATTCTCTCAACTTCTCGAATGACTCTGCCAGATGGCCGATGTGGTCCTCCATCTTTCTTGTCTTGACGATCATGTCATCTATGTACACTTCCATAGTTTTTCTTATTTGGTTGTTGAACATCATGGTGACGAGTCTCTGAAACGTCGCTGATGGAGTATATGGTCCAGGAACCCCCGGCCCATAGACTCCTACTTCTCCTACACAAGTCCATTGAACCCAGGAAACAACTCAGGCCCAAATACAACGGCCCAAGCCTCAAAGTAGCTCAGAATACACACTGGGATGCCTTCGGCCTCCTTGGCCGAAGGCTCTAGAACTCACAGGATAGCCTTTTTGGCATAAGAAGCTGCTGGGAGAAAACGTTCGAAAACATGAGCCTTCGGCATTGTCATGCCCTCGGTATCAGAGAAGCCTTCGGCCACATGGGGCCTTCGGCCACATGGGGCCTTCGGCCACACAAGGGTCCTTGCCACATGGAACCCTCGGCTACACAAGGAGCCCTCGGCTACGCAAGGAGCCTTCGGCTGAACTAGCTCAATCATCGAAGATTCCTTTTGGAGACAGCCAACCACCGCATTTAATGCCACGTCACATCCGCCAACCGCATTCAATGCGGTGAACGTACCACTGCCGGTGCCACCAGACTGATGTGACCCTTCGGCCGTTGGATTACTGACACGTGTACTCTCATCGCATTTATTGCTGCTATAAATAGCAGCCCCTTTCTCCTTGTAATCGACAACTACATCTCAACTCCACACGCTGAGTTCATTTAATAAAATCGACTCTCTCTCCTCCTATTTTGCTCTGACTTCTCTCTAGTTACTCCCGCAATAACCCTTCGGATAATATACCCCCCGGGTAGACTATCCATCATTTGGTGCTCTCGTTGAGAGGTCTGAACTATCAAGTAAGAAACCCTCCCCCTCTACCAAGTACAGAACACCTACCAAAAATGGGAAGAACCACTCGTGCCCAATCCAAAACCCTAGAGGAAAACCACGTAGCCCCCGGAGAAACCAACGGGGCTGAGGCCTCCAACAGGCTCTTAGTGCCCGAGGGTGGTATCATCCTCGAATTGGAGCAGGCTACTGCTGACCTCCGTCAGCAACTACAGAAGAACGCCCCTGATGCCCGCATTGGCCTTGATAATCGAAGGAGGGATCGGAGTGAGAACCAAGTTCCCCCTCCGGCCCCGGCCATCGATCTTCAGGCAGCCTTTGCGGCCTTTGTTCAAAACATGGCTCTCAACTCCGGAGCCCTCGTCTCCCAGGCACCTCTTCAGCCCTATGCTGGAGGGAATGTTATCAACCTACCACCACTCCCTCCTTTGTTCAACAACCCTCCCCCGGGGGTTGGCAACCACGAGGGGGTCATAGCGCAGGATACCGCCTCCCAGGAGGCTCAATCCAGGGACAAGCGCCCCATGATGAAGGAGAAACCCCGGACCTCTGCACTTGAGAGGCTTGGGGGAGCTCCCGGACGCCGAGGGGTCCAAGACCGCCTCGGCAAGCAAGAACTCAGCAGGCCCCAGGAGAGTGGTGCCTCCGCTTCGGGTGCCGAGGGCGTGCCTCCCCCCTGAAGCAAAGGCAAAGCCCTCCTCCATGCCGATGACGCCAGGCACCAGATCAATCAGGCGCAATCCTTCCGGGCCAACTCCCAAGGGGTTGCCCCGAAGGATCCTAAGGACGAAATCATCGAAGCCCTCCTCCGTCAACTTGAGGAGAATCGTCAGGCTCCCCCGACGGCTTCCACAGCAAGGCCAGACCCAGAGTACGCTGACCTCCGGGCGCAAGTGGAGGAAATGAAGCGTAAGCTCGCCGAAGGCTCCGGCGAGCCCCTCATTCAGCTCCGCACTAGGACGCCTTTCACCCCAAGGGTGCTGGCGGCCAAAATCCCCCACAAGTATCGCGGGCAACCCATCAAACCGTATGAGGGGAAGACAGATCCCCAAGAGCACTATAGCCGCTATCAAAATAGCATGATGATGATGGGGGCCTCGGACGAATACTTATGCCGTTGGTTCCTTTCCACCTTGGAGGGACCCGCGTATGAGTGGTTCAACCGGTTGCCCGAAGGCAGCATTGATTCTTGGCAAGAACTTGCCCACCGCTTCCTTACGCAATTTGCTGGGAGGCATCGCTCAAAGAAGCACTTCTCCCACCTCCTAAACGTGAGACAACAGAAGGAGGAAACCCTTCGGAGTTTCCTGGAACGCTGGAGGCAGGCCTCCCTCGAGGTCGAAGGCGCTGATGACAGGACACTAATGGCCCTCTTCCACACCGTCCTCCGCAACGGTAACTTCTCCCGGAGCCTTATCACTGATCCCCCCCGCGATTATACAAAGGCCCTCCAGCGGGGGGACTGATATGCTGAAGCGGAGGAAATCGAGAAGGACCGCCGCAACACGGATCCTTCTCAGAAGAATGAAGGTAGGAATCGGCCCGGAGGGCCTCCCCCTCCGACCAACCGAGAGCCACAGTACAACGATCGCTCCCGAGGTGGCCAAGCCAGACCCGGGGGCGGTTACAAGAATAATCCGAAGGCATGGGCGCAACCCGTCCTCCTGGAGCACCCACGCACTCCCCTGACGCACCCCGTCAGCGTCATCTTGGACCATGCAGAAGAACGAGGGCTGGTGGAGCGAGACTCCCGTACACCCCTCGAGATTTATGCCATTGGTCCTGATGAGCCCTATTGCCGCTTCCACCGCCACCATGGACACAAAACCGACGACTGCCATCAGCTGAAAAACGCCATTGAAAGGCTGATACAGGCGGGCCACTTGTCTCAGTTTGTCCGGGGCCCTCCTCCCCAGGGCCCCCCACATCATCAAGGCCCTCCGCCGAAGGCAAACAAGTGGGTGAACCCCAACACCATTCCTTTGGGAAACCCACAGGGGAAGAAACGTGAAATTGGGGGCCTCGATGACGAGGGAGAGGGCTCCCACCAACAATACAAGCGCCACATCCACATGATTAATGGTGGCAACACTGGTGGAGACTCCTCCAGCCAGCGGAAGAAGTGGTCTCAATCCCTTTACGTTGGGGAGGTCAGCCACGTGCCCCCAACTAAGAGGCCGAGGGGCGAACCCATCTTCTTCACAGATGCAGACCTACCCTCGGGTTCTCTGCCGCATAGAGATGCCCTCGTCATCCGCACTGAAATCAATGACGCCATCATCCTCCGGACTTATGTTGACACGGGGAGTTCTGTCAACGTCATGTACCTCAGCACTTTACAAGAGTTGGGACTCGACAGGGGGACCCTTCGGCACGTCAACACCCCCCTCTCCGGATTCACGGGGGACAGCATCGACGCCGAGGGCGTCATCACACTCATGGTCGAATTCGGCGACGGATCCCATAGAGCCAAGCTCGAAGTGGAGTTCGTCGTCGTCAACCTCGACTGCGCGCATAACATCATCCTCGGCCGGCCTGCCCTCGAAGATTTGGAGGCCGTCATCTCCATGAGGCACCTCTGCCTCAAGTTCCCCACGCCTACCGGCATCGGTTACTCGAGGGGGAATCAGAAGCTCTCCAGGGCCTGCTACCTTCAACTCACCAAGAAGGTTAGTAAAACCGAATTTCGGATTGACACCATCACCGCCAAGGCCCTGGAGGAAGAAGAAGGTAGGCCGAGGGCTGAGCCTGCCGAGGAGACCGAAGACTTGATACTCGATCCGGCCAAGCCGGAGAGAGTCCTGAAGATTGGAGCCAAGCTCCCCGAAGACTTGAAGGCTGGCATCACCAAAGCCCTCCGCGCCTACTCCATTGTTTTTGCATGGGGGCCGGAGGATATGCCAGGAATTGACCGAAGGGTCATCACCCACCGCCTAGCGGTGGACCCTTCGGCCAAACCAGTGCAACAGCGGAGAAGACCCCTCTCGGCCGAGAGAAGGGAATTCGTGAAAAATGAAGTAGCTATGCTCCTCTCCATCAAGCACATCAAGGAGGTGAAATACCCTTCTTGGTTGGCAAACGTAGTCCTCGCACAGAAGCCCCCTACCTTCCGCATGTGCGTGGACTACACAGATCTGAATAAGGCGTGCCCTATGGACCCCTTCCCACTGCCAAACATTGATCAACTGGTAGATGAGACCGCGGGATGTGAAATCATGTCATTCCTCGACGCATTCCGCAGATATCATCAAATCTACATGCATGAGGAGGACGCTGAAAGAACTGCCTTCATGACACCCGAAGGCATCTTTTGCTATCTTGTGATGGCCTTCGGTCTAAAAAATTCAGGCGCCACCTACACACGCATGGTGGCTAGGGTTTTTCAAGCTGTCCTAGGACGCACCATGGAGGCTTACGTTGACGACATGATCGTCAAAAGCAAGAAGGCAGGCACTCACGCCGACGACCTCTGGGAGATCTTTGCCATCATGCAAAAATTCAATCTCCGGCTAAATCCGAAGAAGTGCACCTTCGGCGTACAAGGAGGGAAGTTCTTGGGCTACATGGTCAGCAGAAGGGGTATTGAGGCCAACCCCGAGAAAATCCAGGCCATCATCAACATGGAGCCTCCACGCAACGTCAAGGAGGTTCAACGGTTGACGGGTCGCCTGGCAGCCCTCAACCGTTTCCTCTCTAAATCAGCCGAGAGGGCCCTCCCCTTCTTCCAGATCATGAGGAAGACGACGGGTTTTCAATGGACATCTGAATGTCAAGAGGCCTTCGACGAACTCAAGAGGTACCTCTCCTCTCCCCCAGTGCTCTCCAAGCCAAAGGTGGGGGAGACTTTATACTTATATCTCGGTGTTAGCCCTGCGGCTATCAGCTCAGTACTAATCCGAGAGGAAGACGGCATCCAACATGCCATCTTCTACGTCAGCAAAACCCTCCGGGAGGCCGAACTCAGGTATTCTCCCGTCGAGAAGACGGTGCTAGCCATCGTTTGGACCGTCAAGAAGCTTGGCCACTACTTTCAAGCTCATCCGGTCCAAGTGCTCACTCATCAACCCCTCGGCGCCCTCATGAGAAGCCCCACAAGTTCCTCCCGAATGGTGAAATGGGCCATCTTCCTCAGTCAGTACAACATAGATATCCGTCCGAGGCCTGCCATTAAGGGCCAAGCCCTGGCGGACTTCGTAACGGAATGCACCGCGAGATCAGCGGTGGATGAGGATCCTTCGGCACCCCTTGATGAGTGGTGGACCCTCTATACCGACGGATCCTCGGCTACCAAAGCATGCGGAGGGGGAGTAGTTCTCATCACACCCGAGGGCTTCCGCGCCTATTATGCCATCCGCTTCTCCTTCAAAGTCTCCAACAACGAGGCCGAATACGAAGCCCTCCTCTGCGGTCTTAGGCTGGCAGCGAATCTGAGGGCTAAAATGATCCACGTCAAGTGTGACTCCAAACTCGTCGTGGGACAAATTTCCGGGGAGTACGAAGCCAAAGAAGGGAGGATGAAACAATACAAAGTAGCGGCTAAGGAATTGCTCAAGGTGTTTGAGGCACATTCTCTTACCCAAATACCGAGGGCTCAAAACTCCGAGGCCGACATTCTATCCAAACTCTCGGATGAATCCCCCGAGCACCTCTCCAAAATTGCAAGAATTGAGGAACTCAGCCTCTCAAGCATCCACGCGAGCCCCGTCATGAGCATCCACCTAAGGCCGGAGGATTGGATCTCCGACATCATCACCTTCATCACCACAGGGCAACTGCCCCAAGACGAAGCCCGCACCAAGTTAGCAAAGCTGAGGGCTCCCAGCTACACCATCGAAAACGGGAGGCTTTACAAGAGATCTTACAACGGCACCCTCCTTCGGTGCCTTCATCAAGATGAGGCCGAAGTCGCCATGGAGGAAGTGCACAGTGGCACTTGCTCAGCTCACCAGGGACCCTTCTCCATGTCCCGAAGGCTTATAGTTCAGGGATACTTCTGGCCCACGATGGCTAGAGATTGTGCTGATCTAGCCCGAAGGTGCACCGCTTGCCAACACTTTCAGAAGGCCCCCGGCAGGCCAGCGGTCAACTATGCCCCCATCAGCACCGCTATACCCTTCTCCAGATGGGGGATTGACTTAGTAGGCCCCCTGCCGAGGGGTACCTCCAACAACAGGTATATCATCGTGGCCATTGACTACTTCACCAAATGGGTAGAGGCCAAGCCCCTCGCTAGCATCACCGAAGCCCGGTGTCGCCACTTTGTTCTCAAAAATATTCTCACAAGGTTTGGCGTCCCCCAACAAATCATATCCGACAACGGCACTCAGTTCGAGGCAGCCCCCTTCTGTGCCCTCCTTGAGGCGTGGGGCATCAAGCACACATTCTCTTCCGTTGCCTACCCTCAAGGCAATGGACAAGTAGAGAATGCCAACCGCACCCTCCTCGAGGGGTTGAAGAAGAAGCTGGAAGCCGAAGGGGGAGGCTGGGTAGAAGAGCTTCACAACATCTTATGGGCCTATCGCACTACCCCTCGGCGCGCAACAGGCGAGACACCCTTCTCCCTATGCTATGGCTTTGAGGCTAAGGCTCCAACAGAAGTGACTCTTCCCACCCGAAGGGTGGAACAATATGAGCCCGAGGTCAACGACACCAACATGGCCCTC
This sequence comes from Cuscuta epithymum, assembly GCA_945859915.1. Lineage (NCBI taxonomy): Eukaryota > Viridiplantae > Streptophyta > Magnoliopsida > Solanales > Convolvulaceae > Cuscuta > Cuscuta epithymum. The sequence goes on from CAMAPF010000942.1 coordinate 4,852,602, forward strand.
GACCTTCATCTCATCTCAGAACGCCGAGAGCAAGCTTTCCTCAGGGCCGAAAACTATAGGAGACAAGTCAAAGGCTACATCGACGCCAAGGTCCGCTCCCGGGAATTTCAGGTGGGTGACTACGTCCTCCGACGAAGGGAGGCCAGTCTACCCACCGAAGGAGGAAAGATGGCGCCCAAGTTTGAAGGCCCCTACATCATCTCAGCCATCATCAAACCAGGGACATACAAGCTTAAACGACACAATGGGACGGAGGTCCCTAGACATTGGAATGTGCACCACCTTGTCAAATTCTATCAATAAAACATGAGCGGCCAAGCCCTCTTCCTCAGCAAGTGTAAATATCAATGGCCCAAGGCCCCCTCTGTTTTTGAAGAATAATCAAAAGGCCAAGCCTTCATCTCTTCACCAAAATAGGCTCAAAGGCCTCTTCCTCTCATGAAGGGGAACACCAACGTAGGTACCAAGTACCAAGTGTGGGGGCCACCCCCATCACTCTTTGAAAACACAAAGTGTTTTCTCACTAAGCCGTACCCCACGAGGACGCCATCATGCGTGCATTATGCATACTTGCACATACCCTTCTAAAAAAAAAAAAAAAAACGGGGGGTGCAACACCCCTCGGCTCCGGCTGGCACCAAGTGCCCCCGGCTATTTGTGTTCCACACACAAATAAAACCCTTCCCAGGAACGCTTTCCGCGCCATCCCCCAAGGGGAGGCAGGCAACGGACCATGTCCCGGGCCCAGGATTCGACTTCCACAAACGAAACGCTCCCTGCGCTATCCCCCAAGGGGAAGTAGGCAACAGACGATGTCTCGGGCTGAGGGGACGACTTTCAAAACCGAGGCGCTTTCCGTGCTATCTCCCAAGGGGAAGCAGGCAACAGACGATGTCTCGGGCCGAGGAAACGACCCTCAAACCCTTTGGGATATCGGAAGGTCATTCCCGAAGGGGGAGCCGACGGTTTATTCCGTCGCCTCCCATATAGGCCAAGCCTTTCCTAGAAACCAAGTTTCTAGATGCCTCTCCTACATCATTTAAAAAAAAAAAATAGAAAGATGTGTAGGGGGGAAGGAACTCCTTGGATGATATTCTTCCCGGAGGCTCAACACTTCGGATATCTATTCCCGAAGGTTGCTACAAATGCACAAGAAAATCTCTCAACAACAAGTCATCTGACTACATAGCCGAAGGGTTCACTACATGAAACCTTGGAGTACAAGATTTCCACCGGAGGCCCAAGAAGAAGGCTCACTAAGCAAAACTTCACCTAAATTTGGCTAAGGCCGAAATTCGGCTGGATCGAAGTCAACTATGTGACATGCCGAAGGCTCCACAAAGTTCTAAGGCAAGCTAAACCTATATCTGCACAAACTAGAGGCCTCATACCGAAGGCAGAATGTCACCAGGCTCATTCAACGATGAAAAAATTTCTAAGTCCACACACTGGCATCCTTTGGGAAACACTCATCGAACTGGGGGGCTACTCACAAGATCTGTTGGAAACACATCTCAGAATTTCACCAAGTCCATAATCTCGAATCCCTCGGCAACCATATGTACCGGGGGCTCAGGCAGTTCCCACGCTCGAAGGTTCACTACAGCACCTATTGAAACTTCGTGAAAAAATGGCTAAGTCCACAGACGGGAACCCTTCGGGAAGCAATTCTTCAACTACACACTCGAGGCCGATGGCCCCCTAAACTACTTGGCAATGACCTAAGGCTACGCCATAGCCAAAGGCTCGTCACCACCGAGGGCTTCCGGCTACGAACCGGGGGAAAATCAAATGGCTAGTCACCGAAGACATACGCTGGGATCTTACCCAGAAAATTTCCTAAGTCCACAGCTTCAAGCCTCCGGCTAACCTACTCTACAACCGAGGACTCAGACAAGGATTTCACTTAGGAAATTTTCTAAGTCCACAGCTTCAAGCCCCCCGGTGGTCCTACGCTATGGCTGAGGGCTCATGACAAAGTTCTTACTTAGAAAATTTTCTAAGTCCACAAACTCGTGGCCTTCGATCAGACACATGAGACAAAAGGAAAAGCATACAATCATACACAGAAGCAAGTAAGCAAATGCCGAAGACATTACAGAAAGTAACCAGAAGCATTCATATCAAGAAGCCCGGAGGAGAAGCATTCACCATGGGGAAGAAACAATGTTAAGAGTACAAAAGATATTCATTACAATGTCAGGCCGGAGCCGAAAGCTATTACAAACCACTGCAAAACTTTAATTGGAAAATTCCTAAGTCTAAGCTTCCTCCACGACGTCCCCTTTCGGCTTCGAGGAGGCATCTTCCTCGGCTCCGTCATCATCAGAATCACATTTGGCTAGCTCTGAGTCCTCGAGCAATTGCCTCTCTTTGCCCTCAGGTAAGGGGATTCTCACGTCGGGAAGAAGAGGGGGAAGGCCATAGTTCTCCGGTTTGAAATCCTTCGGCTCCACCCCATGATGCCGAGCCAGCTTTCGGTAGAGCATGGCCTGGGTGAAGTATTGGCCGCCCTCATAAAAACTTTTGCCCTTCAGGGCCAACCACATCGCCCCGGGGCCTTTCACCCAGGCATCAGCCGATGCCTCTACCACCGAAGCCCTCCACTGCTCTCGGCCCTCCGCTTTCCATCCCTCATCAAGGAAGGAGGCTATGGAATCCTCCGCAGCTTTGGCGACGGCCTCGGCCCTTACTCTGTCGGCCTCTTCAGCGGCTACCTTGGCGGCTTCAGCAGCGGCTTTCTCTGCCTCAGCCTTCCCTATGGCAATGCCCTCGACCCTAGCTTCACTCTTCGCAGCCTCCAGCTTCTGCTCGGATTGCCGAAGGGCCTCCTCCAAACAGGCCAGCTGCCGGATAGCCTCAGTATTGTTGGCAACGAGCTTCCTCGTAACCTCATCGGCTTTCGCTTTCTCGAGGCGGTGTTGTTCCGCCCTCCTGACAAGCTCTCCGAAGGCCACGCTAGCCTGCAAACAAACGAAGGGGCAGCCAAGGTCAAATTATGTGAAGGGAAGGAGCACTGAAACATAAAGTAGAAAGGGTCTGGACACTTACAGTGACCGAGGCCTGAAGAGCCTTCAGCTCAAGGGATTCGTCCTCAATCCTACTAAGGGTGGACCGATCCAGAGAAGGAGTGGCACCCCTCAGAAACTCCCTCGGGTCGAGGGTGCCATGCATAATGGCTGTCCCCTTCTTGATGGGGAAATGTATAGTCTCCAGGGGCCAGGCACCATCACCAAGATCCTCCAGGGGGATGGAGTTTGAGGGCTTCACCGGGGAGGACTCATCGACAATCACTACAGGGGAAGCTTTCTGGCCAGCATCCCCCTTCGATTTCTTCTTTTCCGGAGGCTTGATGCCCTTCCCGGCATTTTTTCTCTTTAGTTCTCCCGCCTGGGAGCCTCCGGTGTCTTTACCGGTATCGGCAGCAGCAGCCTCCTTGGAAGGCCCTACCTTCTCTTGACCCTCGCCCCCAGAGGTCTTATCCTTCTTGAAGAAGGCGTCCACGTGCTGCCGAGCCGGGGGGCCTTCGTCTCTCTTCTTCTTGTCTTTGGCCAGTTGTTTGGATAACTTAGCAAACGCCTTCGGGTCCATGCTATTGCCTGCAAAGATCAAGGAAGAGTGAGGAAAAAACAGATTAAAGACAAAAGTTACTAAGTACCAAAGCCAGGGGCCCTCGGTAACAACCTCCGGCATCCTGGAAGCACCGGTCAATGAGAGGATATCTCTCATCCTTCTCCCCTGGCAAGCGGTACCGCCGGAATTCCAGCTTGAACAGCTCCTCTGGGAGCGTTGCGACCTTGATGGTCGTCAACTTCTGGGAACCCAGCGGTTTCGCCGTTAGCTTCTTTCCGTTGCCCTCAAGAGCGGCATTACCAACCTTGGGGTGTCTCCGGAAGTGGTTGCGAAGGGGCCTCGGAAAAGAAGCTCCCGGCATCCTTAGATAACAAAAGCGGTCCTTCCATCCCTTATGAGACGAGGGCACTTCAGAGAACAGCCTCCATGACGGCAGCTATTGTAGATTGGCGAAGCCCTCGCTGTTGGCAGCCCCCCCTCGGCAAAGATTAAAGGACAGGAAAAACTGGTCAAGGGAAGGCTCCACCCCCCGGGAATCACACAGAGAGAGGAACCCCGCCAGGTATGAGTGGCTGTTAGGGGTTAACTGACAGGGAGCGAGGCCTACGAACCGGAGGTATTCCACAACGAAGGGGTGCAAAGGGAAGCGGAGGCCCAACTCCACCGAGAGGATATGCACGGCAAAGCAGCCTTCGGGGGGGGGGGGGGGGGGGGATAGCAGCACGTCATCAGGACCTGGCTCCACCACCTGTGCCGACGGCCCGACCAGAAGTTGGGTCTTGAGGTATTCTGCCTCCCCGGCCTTCGTCTTCAATTCAAGTGCGGCCGTATTGAGGTAGGAATGCCCTTCGGGAATTCCGACCGGCTGCCCTGCATCTACCGCAGCCTGTTTCTTCTTCGGGACAGCCTTCTGCTTCTTCCTCTTCTTCCCCGAAGCTACCCGAAGGGGCACGGCGTCAATCACCAGCATTCCGCAGTGGCAGAACAGCAACGGTAACTCGTTGCCTCTCCTTCTCCTCCTCCTCGGCTACCTGAAGTGCGAGGGCCATCTCCTCGTCCTCCGCGATCTGCTCGAAGTCTTCAGCTTCGGCCTCGGCATGAAGATTTCTTTGCATCTCCCTCGCCACCTCGGAGTCATTATTCGACAAGGCCCCCTCACTTGATGACCCCGTGTCCGAGTAGCTGTCGGATTGTGCCGGGGCCTCCTCCGATATGTTTTGAGAGTCGCTTTCGGAAGACATGTTCTTAAAGGGGTTCTAGACGAAGGCTCAAAACACTAGATCTAAGGAATGGGAAGCAAAATATACTAAGGAAGAAAGCAACAGAAGAGGAACTGACCTCAGGAAGCTTGGGTTGATCGAGGGAAACTTTCTCTCTCTAGAATCAAATTGCCAGAGCTTCGCTATCTCTCAAAATCGCGCAAGCACAAATGAGCTCAGGCTCAGGGTATTTATAGGCAACTAGGCCTCGATATATGGGCCTCGATTTGAAAGCCCATCATTACGGGCCGCCGGTTCAGCCAATGGGTGACTCCCGCCCACCGCCAGCCAACGCCAGCTGGCCACGTCAACCCCTCTTCCAACGGCTATATTACAACGACTATATTTCGTCAATACTGGGGGCGCCCTCGAATGATGGCCTCCGGCTATCGCTCACCACACCCTTCTGCCAGCAAATTTCACCAGACGCCTTCGAGCCCGTAGCAACATAAGCCTTCGGCTTATCAATGTTACCACCCCTCGGGGGCTCATCAACTCATCATAACTCCTTCAGCCCGAACTCGCCTTCGGCCTAAAGGAGTGGGGGACTAGGATACACCCCTCGGGCATCACAACAGAACAAAATGCAAAATTCCCTCAAGCGGAAATCTGCAAGTAACGCATATAGCCTCCGGGCGAACAACTATGCTTTCCTCACAAGTTTTCCCCGAGTCACTTGCGGAAACGAAGCAGCCCTCATCACAACACATGCAGGCAATACACCTATGCTTTCCTCAGAAAAACCTCGACATGTGAGGGACTGAGGAAAGCCTTCGGCAGTCATACAGGTGTCATACCTCCCTCAGGAAACCCTCGACATGTGGGGGACTGAGGGAAGCCTTCAGCATTCAGCAGAAGGCAAGTTCTCCAGCAAAGGCACCTAGCGAAACGATGAAGCCTCCGGAAGAATCAAAACAACTACTCCTTTTCCCTCAAGTACCTTTCGGCAAAAGGAGTGAGGGACTCCTGATGGAGTATATGGTCCAGGAACCCCCGGCCCATAGACTCCTACTTCTCCTACACAAGTCCATTGAACCCAGGAAACAACTAAGGCCCAAATACAACGGCCCAAGCCTCAAAGTAGCTCAGAATACACACTGGGATGCCTTCGGCCTCCTTGGCCGAAGGCTCTAGAACTCACAGGATAGCCTTTTTGGCATAAGAAGCTGCTGGGAGAAAACGTTCGAAAACATGAGCCTTCGGCATTGTCATGCCCTCGGCATCAGAGAAGCCTTCGGCTGAACCAAGCCTTCGGCCACATGGGGCCTTCGGCCACACAAGGGTCCTTGCCACATGGAACCCTCGGCTACACAAGGAGCCCTCGGCTACGCAAGGAGCCTTCGGCTGAACTAGCTCAATCATCGAAGATTCCTTTTGGAGACAGCCAACCACCGCATTTAATGCCACGTCACATCCGCCAACCGCATTCAATGCGGTGAACGTACCACTGCCGGTGCCACCAGACTGATGTGACCCTTCGGCCGTTGGATTACTGACACGTGTACTCTCATCGCATTTATTGCTGCTATAAATAGCAGCCCCTTTCTCCTTGTAATCGACAACTACATCTCAACTCCACACGCTGAGTTCATTTACTTCAGATTGCTATATTTTAGCATCACAAGCTGATCAGGTTGTGTATGTCTCATATCCAACTGCAAAGACAAGGACCAACAAGTGGCTGTCTATTATTCATTGTTTGCCACGAGCTTTTGTGGAGAAAGTCTTGGCGGGGAGTTCAACTCACATAGATGAACAACCGTTACCATTCCAAGAAAATGAACCCGGCAATTCATTTGAAACAGGCTTCGATATTACAATACATCAGCACATGGATGACCGCGGTGATCATTTTGTCACTTCGAATGCTCCGGAATATATGAATGCCGCATTAGAGGGAGAGTATGACATCGAGCATGACGGTAGTGACAATGGTGGGAATAATAATTAAGGAAATTTGTTAGTGTAGTATGTTTACATTTTTTACTTGCCTAAATAGTTCTTCCAAAATATTATTTCCCTCCACTTTTTTACCAAATCTCCCTCCCTTGTAAAAAAAATCCCTCCACTTTTCCGCCTTAGTCTCGACCCAAATGGCCAAATCAACTTGTTTGTGTAGTGTGTTTACATTTTTTTCCCCCTAAATAGGCTCCCCAAAATTTTATTTCCCTCCACTTTTTCACCAAATCTCCCTCTCTTGAAAAAAAACCCTCCACTTTTCCGCCCTATTCTCGGCCCAAATTAAACTCTGCCCAACTAAAACCCCCAAAAGTGCTGCTGGAAACACTCATCTTCTCTAGGGCAAATTTTCTCTGAGGCGGCAAGCTGAAATCTTCTCTGAGGCGGCATTCATCTTTTCTATGCGGTTGGCTCACCTCTCACAGGTTTGTCTTTTATGAAATCCCTCTATTTATACCTAACATATCTCAAATCAAATTAATCTGGTTTACTACTACTTTTATGAAATTAATCTATTGTTCTCAGTCTTTTAATTTGGATACCTTTCAGTTTTCCATCTTGTTATTGAACTGTTCAGTTTTCTATCACCTTATTCTAGTTTTTTTTGGGTTTTTTTATTGTTAGTTTTTTTGGTTTTATATCTTTATTTTTATAGCTTGGGCTACTCTGGATTAGTTTAATGTGTTCGAATAATAGGACTGTTAGTCACACCCCTGCTTTTTGAAAAATCTACCGAGGGAATTAACTGAAGTACTTCGTATTTTTCTTGCCCATCCCATAAGGAGGATGACCATTACAGAGTTTAGGCCCACTCCTGCTTTTTATAATGCTACTCACAGGCTGTTTTTTTCCAATGTTGTTTTTTCCAATGTTTTTAGATTTGTATTTTTTACAGTTTTCATTTATCTTCTTATGTTTTACAGATTTTAGTTTTACAGTTTTTAATGTTTTTATTTAGCTTCTTAAGTAGAATGAAATAATAGTCCAATGTTGTTGGTTTCCTCAGCTTTTATGTCTCTCTGTGTTGTGCACTTTTTGCTAGAGGCATTCTCAATTACTTACTTTTTGATATGCTTTTATTCAAAGTACAGGTCTTTACTTTGAAGATAAGGGAATAAAATATGACATCTTTTAAGGGACTAGGTGCTGCAGGGCTGAAAAAGAAATCAGGTCGTCCAACCACAGAGTTATCAATAACATCTCCGCCTTCTACTATGCATGGGAAAAACTTTGTTATCAAGACGACTGCATTTAAAGGACTGGGGGCTGGTGTGCAGAACAATAAACTAAGAACTACGGCCAAAGAGGTATCTGGCAGTTTGGGTGGTGCATTTAAAGGACTTGGGAGTGCCGGTCAGAAAAGTAAACCAATCACTTTGGCGAAAGAGGTGTCAAGTAGTTCAGGCCACTCAACACCGTCTCCACCCATTTCTTTCGATGGTAATGCGATGGGCAGAAACACCGACATCCATATGGGACAAACAACACAGCTTTATCAACCACCTCCTTCACAATACAATGCAGCTCGTCGTACCAGACCAAGTCTTGCTCCAACTGGTAACCAACAACCAAACGTTTCTGATTTCCTAAACCACCCAAATGACACGCCAACTGTCCTCAATCAGCAAAACTCGCCAAACACGATTGACGATCTAACAGAAGGCTATGACCAATCACATGCTAAAGATGCAGAACAAGAGCTTATTGCGTGGAAACCCGATCCATACAATCATCTCATGTGGGGTGTAGAACCGTTGGACCATTTTAGAACCATTTCGGTGTCCAGATTTGAAAGACCATGTGTTGGTATAAATGTTGCAGGAGAGTGAGTTAATTATTAAATTCTTTTTGTTTTATACTACATATAATTTTTCTTATTATTATCGTATATTTATAATAACATATTTTTAAAACACATTATTGCAGCCTTATTAATGAACCAGTGGGCGACACATGTTTGACGTTTCAAGGCATTGTTTCTAAGCAGATCAAATATAATCTGCATCCGGCCGGTCAACGATGGAAGTGGGTCCCAGAGAAAACAAAACAGCTCTATTGGGAACAATTTCAGGTTTATTTATTTTAACTAAAAATATGAACTGCAGTGTCAGATAGTTTATAACTTATTCAACTAACTTAAAGGAGTCACATTTAATTTGTAACTCCTTCAACTAAATCCATTTGTGTAAACTAAACAATTTTATAAAACAATTCTACTTTTTTAAAAAAAATTATGATTAAACAGTGTAGAGAAATATAATAGAACAGTTTATACAAGTCTTGAGACTTTAACATTCTTCCTCTTTGCATATAGGATTTAGTTAATTGGGATATTACCAAGTATGATGCTGAAGACATTAAGGCAGGTTATGAACACTATTTGCGACAACATGCTTATTCCAATGTACTGAATTATATAAGGTAAACAGAATAAATGGTATTTAGCTTTCAACTTATCTATATTGAATTAAGAAAATAATGCAAAGTCATTGATAAAACTAGAACGAAAAAACGGCCTCCGACTGTGAACGATTTCACGTGGGCTGTTCTTGAGGAGTACAAAAGGTCAAAGCAGTATAGGAGGTCGTCTGAGTCGGGTAAGAAGAATCGTATGATCGGTGGAGATAGGTGCAAGCAGTACGGCGGATCACGAGCAGCAACTGATATGGCAGCACGAGAGGTCAATTTAATAATTTAAAAATATTAGATTTTTAAGGAAAAATATATATAGTTACATCACTGATTGAAACATATGAAATTTGTTTTAGTTGAGAGTCACAGGTGTGGCCATAAATCCTCTCAAGCTTAGTGACACGTACCACCCAACAAAGAGGAAGAATGGGGAGATCATTCACCCGCAATCAGAAGTTCAGGTAAAAAATATAGTTCCACTTTATGACATTTTTAGTTTGGGAGATTGCATGTGTATTAAGTGTGATCAAATAATAATGTATTTATTTGATTTGACAAGGGCAAGTTGTTTTACATTCAAATATGAGAGATTGCATGTTTGTAGTTCATTAGGAAAGCTTGTTATACTGCATTTTTTTGGGCAGATTATTGTTGTTTTAGTTAGATGAAATGGTGTTGTTTGGCATGTGTACAAATGATGAAATATTGGATTTTGTATATATTCATAAGATCACATTTTCTGCCCGAGCAAGTTTTATTAGCATGTGTATGGTATGTTTTCCTGAGCATGAGGATGTTATAAAACTTAGCACTCTTAATTATAAATGTCATAAGAAAAACAAACTTGCATGAGTTAGCGATATTTGCCTATGAAGTAGGCAGAATAGTGTTCAAACCTATCCGCACCAAGTATCAACTTAGTACTCAATTCATTGAAATCTTTCAATCCAGTAATAGGCAAATACTCCTTAATCCGAAATCTGCAAAATTTCCAATACTTCATCATTCCCAATTGTGGGTACAATAAACATGATGTGTATTAGTTAACTATGATCTGCTCTGCCTTCCTTACTACATTCAGAAAAAGAGGTTTTCCTTCCTGTGATACCATAAGATAAAGCACAAAAGATAAATCAGTCTTAGTTATGGCACATGCCCAAGATTACGTTCAAAGATTTGATGCTTCAAATTCATAAATAATACAATTAAGCATAGCAGTGAATATAATACTCCGTAACTTCCATCAATAAACTAGTTGTTTTGTTTTTTTAGTGAATGAATAGTTGAATACCAGTTTAGTCAGACATGGCAATTTGGGAAGGGGGGGGGGGGGGGAGCTACAGGCTTCAGTTCTAATGAGGTAGCCAATTTGACAGATGATGCTACATTTACTTTTTTTCACTAAACAGTTAATAATGATTTTTAAAAATCCAATCAACTACGTAGGGGTGCGGAGAGAATCCCGATCCCATACACATGATGCTCTATTTTCTGCTAATTGAAGCGTGCTTTATTTTGTAGTCCAGCAAGTTTTGTTTCTATAAACTGTGTGCCTTTTTCTTCTGTTATTTCAAACATGTTTGTTCTATTATGCTATAACTTTCAAGATGAGCAGTTTTTTTGTCTACGAAACATTAAGTTCTGTCAATTTGTTTTGTTCATGTTATTTATCTGCCTCAACAAAATGTATTATTTGTGATACGTAGGAGGCTGTTTTGAAGTTGTCGGCTGCATTTCGAGAGCATATTCAAAATTCTCAATCATCTAACAATGGAACCGAGATCTCTAATGCATGTAAAATTACCTCAAGTGAGTGGAATTCCAAATACTTAGAAGCAGTTGGATGCAAAAGGAAGAGAGTGTTTGGAACGGGAAGATACTCAAAAGCTTTCCTTCTTGAGCTTGAAACAAGTGGCAAAGGGCGTTCATCATCTTCACGGCGCTCACATGATATTTGTCTTGCATGGGATGAATGGTTGAGGACATGGTTTGGATCACAAGGTGAAAAGTGCCCACTCCCAATGCCACCCTTTGATGCTAGATTGCAACTTGAAGATCCTGATTTACATTTAAAGAATTTTGAGAAAACTTGGGTTTCATTTTTCAAGGAACACGGAATGGATCCACCAACCTTTTTCCCGTCATCTCATTGTTCGTCCCAAGACTCCCAAGACTCCCAAGAGTCCCAAGACTCAGAAGACTCAGAAGACTCGGAATCTCCAAGTCATTAGTTATGTATTTTTAAATTATGCATGAACTGAATTCTCTTAATGAGGTGTTTTGCTATGTATTTTGATTATGTATGAACTTAATTTTCTCTTAATGAGGTGTTTTGCTATGTATTTTTCTCTTAATTTTCTCCAACTCATGTTTACGTATATTTTAATTATGGTGGTTTGGCTACTAATTAACGTTGTATACATAGTTGACAATATATAATAGTGATAACAATCATATTATTTTTAGATTATTAGAATTCACTGAATATTTTTAGTTTCTTTTATTGCCAAAGTGGTCAAAATATTAAAAAAATGTTATAATTTCGGTGAAGGAATTTAATGGCGGAAAACTTGTCATTAAATTTAGTGGCGGACGATTCTGCCACTATATTCCGTGTTTATTTTGCGGCGGAACTCTATTGCCGCCAATAAGGTCTTTAATGTCAAGATTTCAGTGGCGACATTTTCGCCGCAAATATCCGTCACTACGCTTATTTGTGGCGAAATTCGTGGCGGAATTTCCGCCACTAAAATCCGAAATTCTTGTAGTGGGGTCGGGGCGGCACGGGTCAATTCTAATACCCGGACCCGCCCCATTGTATAGGCGGGGCGGGGCGGACCCGCCCCATTTGCAAGACGGGGTGGGGCAGACCCGCCCCAAATGTCTTGGGCCAGGGCGGGTCATTGCGGGTCGGGTTTTTTGACATCCCTATTCCTATCTTACCCTTGCCATGTTTAGTAATAATATTTTTAAAAGTAATTACATATTTATGTGTTATGACTATATTTTCAAAAAAGTGGCGTCTTAAACGTAGTGACCATACAAGTAACTATTTTAGTCATAATAGCTAATGTTATAATTTTACAATGGATTGACCATGATACTTATATACAGGGATATATTTATAAATATTTAATGTTTTTTTTTGCTCGTAGAAGACTTAATTCATAAAAATAGCATTCAGCAAGGGTACAGAACTAGAAAAAAACCACAAATAACCGTCCGCCCGTGGCCGAGACTGGGAGCTAAGCACCTGTAAAAAAGTAGTATAATTCGCTAGACCAATTTTGGGCAAATTAGAGCTAATGACTGTTACCGCAGATTCTTCCTCCCCCCACCTTAATGCAAGAGTCTCACAATGAAAAAAAGTATTAGAACAAAAAAGAACAAAGCAACCAGATTTAAAGTAACCAAAACATATAAATAAAAGAACACCGAAACTAAACTTTTTCTTCATCACCACCCAGAAGATGCACGGCGGGTCTATGAGATCAGACCTGCCCCTTCCCCATTTTGTGACCCATCCAGAGCCATTCCTGCACCATTCGCTCCTTCTTCATTCTGGTCTTTCCACGTACGCCTACGCTTTAGATCCCCAGGTGGATCCTCTTTATCCTCACTCTCGTTCAATGGAGCCTTGGTAGCCTTGGACTCAGCCGAGTGTTCTCTCCCGAGATCAGACTTCCGTTGACCTGCATATCCATCTGAACTAGAGGGTCCATCGGATAACCATTTATTAAACCCTGTAGGGCTGGTCTTTACCCTTCCACCTGCTCTAATTTCCACCCCATATATTTTTTCAGCTACAAAACCTTCTTCATACTTCAAAGGACGAAATTTGTCAGAATGACCAATAATACCACAAATAAAGCAAAAACTGGGCAGTTTTTCGTATTTAAAATCAACCCAATGTTTCACCCCATCCTGCGTTAATTTTGTGCCCCTTTTCAAAGGTTGACGAACATCCAGACTCACTCTTATCCTTAGATAGGAACTATGTTTTCCATCAAAGTGACTCATCTCAAATTTAATAAATGAGCCTATATAGTTACCAATTTTCCTGGCAGATCTCAGATTCCTATATTTTATAGGGGCATTATGCACCTGTACCCAAAAGCTGGCCTCAAACAGATTCATTGATTCAGGTATATCATCAGACTGGACAGCTTTTAACAAAATCAAATCACGTTCAAAAAGCCAATGCAAGGGCCTTCCTCAATCACACGATTCATGTCCAAAACATGATTAAAGATTAACAGATACCTGCGTTCGCAGATTTCCTTAATAGCCATACCTTTCACTGGCCTCCAGATCGAGGTCATCAGCTCTTGAAATCCTGAAAGCTTAATTTTACGGTTCGTGATGACTACCCCTACTGCCGGAAATTGCTTCGGTTCTTGCACCTCCTCGGCATCAATCTCTGTATCCTCATCGAAGTTTAACTCGCTCTCCTGGTCCTTCATGGATAATCTGTTATACGAAGCAACGAAATCCTCCATGAAAACAACCTTCGCCCACTTTCGACTCCCGGCGCTCACGGCGAAAAAGCTATCGGCCAGCCGCGACGTTCCTTTATCCCCTACCTTCCGCCTCACGTCCAACCGAGTGGATTGGAATCGTTCAGGCCTCCGTCTCCAAACTGTTGCTCTCGATCTTTAGCCCAAAGCCGAAAATCGGAAAACTAACCTAGCAGCGGCACGCCTTAGGAGGATCGAAGTTTTAGAGAGTAGAGCTCTCGCTCCATAAATATTTAAAGTTGTGGGGGTATATTTATAAATATTACGGAGCATAAATTATGAAGTATATTTATAAATATTAGACATTACAAGATATTTTGTTAAAATGTATTCATATGTTATTCTTTCGTTCATGACATTAAATCATTTCACACTATCAAGATAGTTTAAAATGAATTCATATTTTATTTCATATACATATAGTGCATCTAAGGAAAGACAAAAATATGATTAGTTTTTAGTTTTTTCAAAAATGTGACCAACCTTGGTTTAATACTCCCTCCTTCCCATTGTGTAAGATACACTTTCTACTTTTGGGTTGTACGAAGGAATATGACTAGTTTTCATTGTTATGAAACATAATAAATTGAGTGAAATTCTTAAGTATTTAATAGATTCTCTACATTTATGAACATTATTTTATTCTTAAAATATAATCTAATTGCAGTTTTGTGAATCATTTTTAGTTAATGTTATTTTCAAAAATTTATACACTGTAATTCTGTAAATAGAAAAGTGAATAGAACTTTTTTAATTGAAACATAATAGAAAAGAGTGAACATTATTATACGTTCCTTTTTTTTGACCGTTTTAATGTACCGAGTATTCCCTTTTTCTTTTTCTTTTTGATCATATTAATTCTCTTTATTTATACTCCGTATGTTTTATTTAATACTCCTTACTCAAAATGCAATCACTCAGTCATTGCCAAGTCGATCTGATAGTACGCAAGAAGATTATGAGTGTTTTTAATTAATAAGCTGCTACCAGTAATTACCATTTTTAGTGAGTGTTGTATTAATATTAAGAAACTGTTCTAAAAACAAGTAAAAAACATTGTGAATTTCGAAATATGATTATTATGTTATTATTCTCAAATTAAAATGTAATTATTGTCAATATTATTATTCTCAAATTAAATTGGTAGTAATTGCTCTTATTTTAAAAGTCCAAAACGTTTTTGTCCAAATTAACTAAACTTCAATACTTGGGGCTTTTTATATTTGGAAGAATTTGTTTTTAATTCAAATATAATGCGTACTATTTAATTTGATGATACCGAGCAATAATTTTTTGTAGTTTACATATCCGAGTAAATGTTTATAATATTTACTAGTATATAAAATTATACATATATATATATATATATATATATAAAATGATATGGAGAACTATGTTTTTTGGGAGAGAGGTGTGTATTAATAAGTAAATGCAATATTTTTAAGGAAAATTCTAGGGTAGCCTTAAGATATCATAGTTTGTTTACGTCAATCAATTAGAATATTACAATTGAATAATTTAAATAATGACGAAGTTTGTACTGACTAGGATCAATCAATTATATATATATATATATATATATATTGTATTATAGGTATGATACCTTCATATATATCTAGGTACCACAACATTCAGCTTTTCATCCTGGAAGTAATTTATTGGCTCTATATATTACTCGGTAACTTATGGGCCAAATTACCGAATTGGTAAAATAAAGGGCAGTTTGATGATGAATGATAAAAAAATAACTTTTATCAGTTTTATGTGACTCTATTCTTAAAAAAACTACAGGGAGAGTGTATAAAAATGAAAAGATTTATATTAAAACATTACTAACATCATCGCTAATTTATGTATATATTTTCCTTTAATTTGTACGTACGCTTTTTTAGCAGATGAAAACGTTGTAGTTAAAATGTGTTTAGAAGAGAGACAATTCATATCAAATAGAGAATCGATTCCGAAAAAGATTAAATGAAATGAAAAAGGAGTATTAAAAAACTTTAACTTGTGTAAAATTACCAAGTAAATACTTATATAAAAACTACGAGTACAATTGTGTAAAATAAATTTCGAAGTGGAGAGGCGTGCAATAAAAAATTAATGGGGGCATACTAGAATACTAGATTTTTTTAATGAGAGCATTATGTAAAAATCATTTACTCCGTATATTATAGGTAAAAGTGAAATTTTATTGGGGGCATGTGCACCTATTAGAGCATCTCCAACGGTTCACTAATTACCCTCACAGCTTAACTAGCCATATAAGCATTTGTAGTAAAATTGAAATATATTCCAATGGTTAGCTAAGACTTTTTTCTCTTTATTTATTATTTATCATAATATAGTATTAAATAATTCTTCTTGCTTAAGCTAGTAGCTCATTTAGGCTAATTAGCTTTCTCAAACAAATGGAAGAGTAATGCTCCAATGGTAGGCTAGTAGCTTCAAAATTGCAAACAAGTCCCTAAAAGCAACCATTAGATATGCTCTTATTGTTTCAAAAGTGCATCCCCTACGTTGACCGGCCGGAATAATAAACATAAACATTTATTTGGGACATAAGTACAAGCCGTTTGACATAGTCAATGGCCAAAGTCAATTTAAAAAATAAAAAAAATGACTAATAGCCGTTCACTTTACAAAAAAAACTTGGTGTCTTATTTTTGCATTTCGCCAAAGTTTTATTAATATATTTGGCAATTAATTTAATAATATTAATACAATAATAATATTATTAGGAAGAATTTGACTTAACACCTCATGTTTTGAGTGATATTAGACTTTGCATCATATTTTCAAAATCATTAATTTGAATATCAGATCAGCCCAATAATTTTGAAAAAGCGGGGTGCAAAGTCAATGATTTTATAGTTAATTAGGATGCATATGTTAATGATTGTACAAATAGGGTGCAAAGTCAAACTCTCCCTATTACTCCCTCCATCCCGTAAAACAGTTTCCGGTTTCCTTTTTGGGCTGTGCCAAAAAATAGTTCTCATTTCCCTTTTTGAAATGTTTTGTGTGACTCACATTCATGTACCCACTTTCTTAAACTCCGATCTAATTCAATGCGAGAACTATTTTATAGGACGGAGGGAGTATTTAATACGGAGTATCCTTGATCTTCTTTCCTTAAAAAAATCATGATGATAATTTCTTTCTTTTGTTTGATGGAACACAATTAAAATGGGGCACAGAATGCTGTTGGGCTTTTTCAACCGTAGCTGCTTTGGAAGCCTTGAACAAAATGGTTACACATACATTACTTCCATTATCCGAACAACATCTCATAGACTGTGATGTCCTATCCGCGGGATGCAGTGGAGGATCCCTGGCTAACGCCTACAACTATATAGTTCAGAACGACGGTATCGCAAAGGCTTCCGACTACCCGTATACCGGTGTCAAGGGAAAATGCCGGGAGGATGCGGTTGATCAACTAGCTAGCATTTCGGACTACCATATCGTTGATCGGAGTGAAAGGGCTCTTGTTGAGGCCGTTTCCCAGCAGCCTGTGTCTGTCGGGATCAAATGCGGTGGCCGCTTTACGAAAAAGTTCAAGCAGTATAAGGGCGGGATTTTCGCGGGTGACGTTAATGGCGAGTGTGGGACTGGTTTCGGCCACGCCATCACCATCATCGGTTACAATCAACAGAATTATGTTCCATTTTGGATTGCGAAGAATTCTTGGGGAACTAGTTGGGGTGAAGGGGGTTATATAAGGATAGCTATGGGGCGTAATGAGGATGGCGTCTGTGGCATCAACCAGTTTGCTGTTTACCCCGTTCCTTGGTCTATTTGATCATTATTTTCAATTCTTCATCATCATTATATTCAATTCCTTTAATTAGTTATTGGTCCATTTGATCATCATCGATTAATCTTCATCATCATTATATAGGGGATCTATGCACGGGATGTGGTAGGGTGAAGCTCAAGACAACTTAGAAAATTTTCAATTTTTTAAGTGTAAATCTAGTTGAGAGCATCTCAAATTCCTAGATTTATATACAAAACCTTTTGTTATTATCTTGTCTGATACAAATTGTTGTCCACAGTTTGGAGTCTTTTTTGTACTCCGTATAATATAATGTTTGGATGTGTGTGTTGAGAGCAAATCCTGAACGTGTAAGATCCAGTCAGTTTCATTCTATAATACTCCGTATTATTTAAGAGTCTATTTTGCCATACCATTTTACCTTTTTACTACGAGGGCGGGCATGGTTGGTTAACCATAGTTGGGTTAACTTAACCAATTTATGGTTAACTGAGATTTCAGTTTATATGTTTATAT
Organism: Cuscuta epithymum; assembly: GCA_945859915.1. Taxonomy (NCBI): domain Eukaryota; kingdom Viridiplantae; phylum Streptophyta; class Magnoliopsida; order Solanales; family Convolvulaceae; genus Cuscuta; species Cuscuta epithymum. The sequence goes on from CAMAPF010000942.1 coordinate 4,870,619, forward strand.
ATACTATCATTAATTGTACCTTAATGACAGATAACAAAGTAATATTTAATCATAATATAGGTTAATCATTAATTGGTTAACAAAAAACCGTCTTAGGAAACTACTAAGAGCATCTCCAATCTTGTACTTTCAACATTAAGAAAGTAATTGACAAATGGAAAAAATTATATGGAATGTCAAGCCACATAAGGTGAGGGTGGAAGAATAATCAATTGAAAGTGCAAAACATTCTCCAATAAGGTGAGGGTGTAAGAATAATCAATTGAAAGTGCAAAACATTCTCCAATGCAATTCAAAATGAAGAAGTTGCGTACAAAGAAGGCTTCTACAACTGCAACCTTCTAGCAGCGGTAATGGATAAAATTTAAGTCCGTATTTGTCGCCTCTCCACAAACCCACGCCGCTGGTTAACAGTTTTCACCAAAATTCTGATTTTTTTCAAATATCTTTCCAAATAGCTGACTCAGCCTTTCTAAATGGCTTTTTAAAATTCGAAAGTGCGTTTGACACTTTCCTTGACACATATGCACAACAGCACGGTCTAAAGATTGCATTAGAGAAGATTTTTTACCACGGCTTTCCATTTTTATGATGTGGCATATACTTTTTAATGTTGAAAGTGGAGCATTAGGGATGCTCTAAGAGACACATCAACGACCATCATTTATATTCCACGAGGAACAAAAACTTGAATTGGTAAGTTGGTATGTGATAACTTTGTTTTTTTTTAAATGAAAAAAAAAACTAAGGAAAAAAAGCTACTAGAAGATTAAGCCATGGAAAGCAAACTAAGCTAAAGATTAAGCTTTCAAGCGCGATTGAGATCTAGTCTGCATAGATGAAGCCTGAATAGCAAGTTTTTTCTTGTTACGCCGAGAAATAACTGGAGTGAAAGAGCAATCTTTAGTGACCTCAATTAAATCATTCTGATTAGCTATAACTGGAGAAGTCGTTGTAGAAATAAATGAAGAAATTGTGACATCCTGAGCCGAAGCCTCAGGTTTCATCTTTTTGTCTAAAATCATCTGATCAGCCCTGAATTGAGTAATAAGATCTTGGAGAGAAGGATAAGTAATGATATTTGGCCTAGAGTTCTTACCAATTCGGTTTTGCTTGGGAAAATAAACATTTTCTACTTCGTTTACATCCTTCTTTGAGCAAGCATTATGTTCCCTCGTTTCATCGGAAGAAGAAATCATATTAGGCGATGAGGACAAATCCACCGAGATTGTCGAAGGAGAAAACCCCTCAATATCTGCCTGAAAAAGAGTCCCAGAGATCGAAAAATCATAATTGTTACCAACTCTATGAAGACCCAACAACAACTATGGTGTAAATTCTTTGTGATGACATAATAACATTTGCTCACCGAACCCCGCCAACAAATTAATGGCTTTGAATAATCCAGCCAAGAAGTCCCTAAAACCCGATCCATATCTTCCTTCGGTAACAAAAATAGAGCTAATTCCTTTGACAACTTTGTATTACACCACGCATTTGATGCGTGTTGAGATCGGTTTTTGATGGTTTTCCTAGCTTTTAAGTATTATAAGTCTCAATTTTAGCCTAAGTTATGTTTATCGGGTGTTGGTTCGAGTTTTGTATTTTTGGAGTCGAAATCACGTTTTTGGATTCTGTCACCAGTGCTTGAGAAGTAATCTGGACGAGATGAGAAGCATTCGAGAGTGATTCGAGAGCTTTGGAGGTCACCAGGAGGTTCACGATGAAGATTTGAAGTCAAAAGAGCTCTAGGGGGTGTTTGGAACTGATAGTGCTTGTGCTTCTTTTTTAAAGTAGAAGCAGAATCAGAATCAGTTTTCAGAAGTCAGTCTCCCCTAGCTTCTAAAAAAACTGATTCTAGAAGTAAATTAGAGCACCATAATCACTTCTGCAATTTCACCCAAACACTCCAACTTCTGCTTCTGCTCTTTGAAGGAGCAAAAGCAGTTTTAAAATCAGATCCAAACACCCCCTAGGATTGGCTACGGGATCAAAAGAAGACGAATATAGCTTGATAACGGTGTTCAGGATGACCTTTTGTCAATCGTTTAAGCATATCTTTTTGTAGGAACGTCCAACGTACACGATTCAAGTTCCATATGAAAGCCAACTTCAAGGAATACAAATCATATGAAGACACCATGGTGAGGACAAAGGTGAAAACGGGCGAGGAAATTAGATGATCGTTGTTGCGATTTCAGAATGCCACCTTCCACCATTTTATTCATATCTTTTGATTGGATGATTCAAATCCAGTTTTGCAAGTTGTGGTGGATTGAGGACTTCATTATCTACAACTTTCATGAAGGAAGCATTGTCAAATTCAGACGCAAAAAGGTCAGGCATGGTCGTGCATGGGAGATAGGAACGTCGTGCCTGAAGACGAAACAGGTACCTAGCTACTGGAGGCCAGGCACGATCGTGCCTGAGGGGAGGCACGATCGTGCCTGCCCGAAACACGTAACTTTACTCCGGAGGCACAGTCTCAGGCACGATCGCACCTGACACCGTGTCTGCCTCCGGAAATCCCAATTCAGCTCAAATATCACCCGTTTTTCTATTTAAACAACCTGTAAACCCCCGTTTTCAAGGGGGAGCTTAGATAGATTTTCAGCCTTTTTCATCAATGTGTTGGGATTCTTTGTAAGTTCAATCTTTTTATTAACTAGATTTTCACCCGTGCGATGCACGAATCAAAATGAAGCATCAATTTTTTTTTACTATTTTTTAGTCTTAGTAGTGAAAGAAGTTATAATCCGTTATATAAGAAGTCATGAAACACACACACACACATATTCCCTCCGCTCAGTGTTATAAAAAGCGGCGTGGCAAGATATCAAGGTTCTTTAAATCTTTGAAACATATGCGAGAAAAAGTGTTTAAGATATCTACAAAGAGAAATGCTAGAGGTACCCCAAAATGGGGTACCCCATTTGTACCTCACTCTATAAGTGGCTCACAAAATCCCAACCCCACAAAACAATTGCCCCACTTAAATTCATTGCTTTTCTTAACCACAAAACTAGGGAGGTGGTACAAAATGGGGTATAGAATGGGGTAGCTTTAAAATTTTTCATCTACGAATAATTACTATGGAGTATTTTATTTTAATATATGACACAAAAAATATTAGACCTTCCAAACAAAAAAATATAAGGCTGAGCTTAATTTTTTACTTTGTTCAATATATATATATATTTAAATGTATAAAAACTATAAATTCGAAATGATGTGTACATACCCCGATTTCCTAGAAAGTGGAATCAATCCTTCTTATTTGACTTCTAAAGCTATTCTTGCACCAACAATAGAGGATTTAGATATGATAAATAATTACATGTTGAGCTTGAATCCTTCTGAAGATAAGATTTATCTAAGCAATGATTTGTCATCCTTTTTTATTATGAAAACAATCAGCTTCACGAGATTCATTCACCTGAATTCCTTAATGAAGTACGATGTTCTGGAGTTCCGTCACATGAAATAAATAAGGGTGGGGTGTACCTGTCATACTTATTGTGACCTGGCTTGGCCTGAGATAATATTATTGTGGCTCAAATATTGACCAAGACAAATGTTGGTAAGAAGGTATATATATTCCATGACAAACATTTACACCATCCGATGTTAGATTGTTATTCATGTTTCAGTGTGGGCAATTATGATTGGTAGTTAGTTAGTTATGCAATGTGATGGTCCCAAGTGAGGTAAAAGTATAGAGGGTGAGCTGGTGAATAAACTTTTAAATCTTTTCGATTTATCAACCCTTTTTGCCTCTAATAGAGTGAGTTTCAATATCTTTTGGGAGATATTGAAATGTACAACGCAAATCTTGACTTCATATGATGTGACACTTTATAGTAACAAAGGTTATGACCCTTTTACTTTGGTAAGAGATGGTTTAAACAATGACCAGATGTGTTCGTAAAATAATCAGCAAACTTATCAGCAGGGTAATGTAACAAGGTTATTGCTAGAGTATTTTAGACCTAGTGTGAGACTATTGTCTTGGAATACTTTAGGGCATTTTAGAGTTGACGAATCACATAAGGATGAAGGGTTTTGACCTACCTAGAGATAGCTTTTTCAATGTAAGGATGGAACAAAGAAACTTGATTACAATGAACTAGGCAGTTCACTGGTCAGTGATTTAGTAAGTTGTTTGCTATTGAGTGTTTGGATAGATATGAGGATGAGTGAGGACTCGCTACAAAAAAAGTGCACATAGACTGCACATGGACCACAATTTTTTTTACGATGGCAGCATAAATGTCGTTAAAAACACCATTAACCACACATTTTTTATTTACCACAGTTTGTAACCGTGGCCAATGTTTTTACCACAACTGTTGTGCCAACGCACGTAAAATTGTCGCAAAACTGTGTAAAAACGTAAGGAGGAACATTTACGACAGTTTTGCGTCAGTTTTACGTGCGTCGCCACAACAGTCGTGGTAAAAACATTGGCCACGGTTAAAAACTGGCGTCTCTGACCTTTTACCACAGTTTTGTATGTGGTAAATAAAAAAATGTGTGGTTAATGGTGGTTTTAACGACAGTTATGCGGCCATCACAAAAAAAAATTGGTCTATGTGCGGTCTATGTGCACTTTTCTTGTAGTGACGGTTGGTGATGTGAGAACTGAAAGTAAAGAATGACACAAGATATATCACGGTTCCGAGGTGGTGTAATATAATCATCCTACACCCAGTCCCACCCTCAAGATGATAGATTTTCCCTAAATGAATATACTCATTACATTTAGTGCCTAATCTGCCCTTGGTCGCAGGCATAGATTGTGAAGTTTTTCATGAGGAATCAAAACACTATTCCAAGTTACTCAGTTCTCATAGGTGTTTCACTAATGGCATTCACTTGCCAAAAGCTACTCAATCCTTTCTCCCCAAGGGTTTTCACTAATGACATTGACTTGTCAAAAGCTACTCATGTCCTTGTTCTTCACTCACACACTTTCAAGATTTGATCACAAAGCCCTCCAGAGATTACAAACCGGTTTAGTTTACAACGGTAAATCTAAACGTCCAACTATCTAAGCTCTAATGATATATCTGTGTATAAACTAATCTAAGAGCTTAGAGCAGTAGGGTGAGAACTAAGAAGACGAGTGATAATTTTAAGTATGTTTAATATTTATGTTAGTTACGTTATCATTATTATTTCTTGATTAAATTTAACCATTATTCCTTATAATGCTAAAGAAGACTTAAATGGATGGCTTGGCTGCTAGTACACGGATTATTACAGATGCTAAAGTATATCAAATCTACAATGGGAAGGCTTGATCTGTGGTTTAGCAAGGGGATGAAACAGATTTACATTGAAGTTGGTTGATGTTTAATTCATTCATATCCATAGAAGGTCATTACCTTCTCTGACAAAATTGTGACATTGTTTTTAGTATTGTGACATTATCTTCATTGAGACAATCTGATTGATGACAAAGTGAGAACTAATGTTGGACATTGTGATATTTTTTGACCTAATAACATTTTTTACATTTTGGCAATAACATTCTCACGACAATCAATGACATCGACAGTTATTACACTTAAATTTAATTAATGTCATTATATGACAGCGTAATATATAATGTCATTGTTTAAAAATCAATGTCATTATATGACAATGTAGTATAATGTCATTGTTTGAAAGTCAATGTCATTATATGACAATGTAGTACAATGTCATTGTTTAAAAGTCAATGTCATTATATGACAATGTAGTACAATGTCATTGTTTAAAAGTCAATGTCATTATATGACAATGTAGTTTAATATCATTGTTTAAAAGTCAATGTCATTATATGACAATGTAGTATAGTGTCATTGTATAAAAATGTAAAAAATTACAATGTCATTAAAGCTATTGACGTTGTGACTATTTTTTTATAAAATTAACATTGTCATTATAGTTATTGACAATTGTCATAATTACAATGTCATTTTATAGCATTTACAATGACATTGCCATTGTGACATTTTCTTGACCCGGTGACATTTTTATACATTGACATTGTCAAGATAACAATGACACTGGAATAGACATTTTCATTGTTACTTACTCTGTATTACAATTCTAAAACAATTTGAAAACTTAACAATTTCAACTTTTGTCAAAACTCAAAATAATATTACAATACAAATTGAAAAAAGTTATCAAACTAGAAAATATGAAAAACGGTCTAAAAAAGTACTCTGCCTCCCCCAAAAAATAAAGGCACTCTGCAATTATCATTAAAGTTTAACAAAATACGTAGTAATACGGTGTTGTAATTTTGAACAGAAACTAAGGAATACGAAGACGCAAAAGGTAAAAAGAGCATTTAGAACCAAAAGAAAAGGACGGGTTTGCAAAAGAACGGATTTCAATCGCGGCCAAACATAAACAAGAAGAAGACGCAAGAAAAGAAACAAAAATAACGTCCACGGATCTGCGAAAGAACGGCGGCAGATCAAAAGAGGAGAGAGGAAGAGAGGAGGCACTACCCGCCCTTCCGTTAGCGGCCGCTCCGATGACGACTCGCGCAGTCGCACCTGCGATAACTCCGGCATGTGGAAACCAGCGGCGACAGGCAGCAACTAGTAGCAACTAGCGGCAATGGACAGTGAACCTACTTGACCTGCGACGAGCTAGAACAATTACTCCGTTGATAAATCTGTGCCCATGGCCGGCTTGGGAAGATGGAATAGATGGATGGCTGCCGTTCAAAATACGGAACTTCCTGAAAGTGGGATAAGCAAGGGTGTTTTTGTCACTCCATTTAAAATTAGTCTTATTTAGGAGTTTAAAAGTTCTAAGTTCTATTTACGTTCAGAGCCTATCTTTTAGTCTTATTTAGGTCTATTTCCCAATAAAATATTAAGATAACTGTTTTATTTTAACGTGTATGATTTGTCTTCTCACATTACCTACACTTTCAAAGCAGAATATAAAATATAACTCATATATCACATTAATTTTTACATCAATACATATACTAAAGATTTAGATATATTAAAATTTGGGAAAACTGTCAATTGTGCCCTCCTACTATGCGCGATCCTTCAATGGAGTCCTCTTACTTGGGAAACCCGAACCCGCCAAGAATGAAAATCCCGTCAATTAGGTCTACATAACCGGCTGCCTCTCGGTTAGCCCGTAGCTCGCACATCTGGCGCTGACGTGGACATCGTACATCGAGTGTTCCATTGCCGACTTGGATTAAAATTTTACACATCTCCATTCCCAAATAATTACTCCTTATCTTCCCAAATTAGGAATCAATTGCCCTAACTCCAAGTACGCCCGTCGTTCTTCTCATCCATTGCCTGAGCTCGTGTCTATCAATGGCGTCGTCGTCTGCATCAACTGGGACAAGAGAACGTAAGAGCAAACTAATTACGAGCCTGCGATGTATTGTTGGTGTGGATTGAAAGCCCCATTGTGCATCGGAAGGGAGAGCGGGAGACAATTCTATGGATGTCAAAAATGGTTGGTAAGTCGTGATATGAAATGTGCATTTCTAATTCTGTAGCCTTTGTGGATGTTTGATATGGATGTTTGCAATTACATGAAAAGTGGCTGTCAATTTTATGGATGTTTTGCAGTTATTTGTTATAGTGATTGGTTTTCAAATAATACAAGGTGATGGCTGCGGCTACTTCTTATGGAAGGAAGACCTAGGAAGAGAAGACATAATCAGGCCAGGTCACAAGAAAGATAAGCTGGTTGAAGTTAAGATCATTGTTGAAGGTCTTCTCCAACGCATTAGCCATGTCCAAGAAGATGTAAAGTGTGTGAAAAGCATTCTTGAAAAATGATGTGAAGCACAAAAAGAAGTCCAAGAAGTTCATTGTCATAGGGCTGGTTGTGGCCGTGTGCTTTGTAACAAAGTTCTATGCAGGATAGGAATACTTAAGTGTAATTGAAGGTCTATGATGTAATATTTTCTCATTTCAAGTATTTAATAAGTATTGTGTTGACTTAGAAGTAATTACATTTGTCATCTTATGTAGGGTGCTTTGAAAGCACTTTTCTTTTGTAAACACCTTGTATGGTTTGAACTATTGTTTGAATATGAACTACCTTTGTTATTGTTGTATGTTTGGGGAACTACATTCCTATATTAATTTTAGCACAATGAATGTAAATATTATGAATTGGCCAGGCTTACATTGTCATTAAGGTAATGGAAACACCATTATATATTCATAACTGGTCAGGCTAATATACAACCTTTCTCTTCTGCAAGAAGGTCATTAAGGTGATGGAAATAATCATGGCAGATATGAGCATATTTTGCACTTTATATTAGTCAATGAGGGTTGCAAAATGCTACTTTTGGTACAACATTATTTGGCCCAGATTAGTCATCTGAGCATGCTCTTTTCTTTAATATTCTTGTTACCATAAAGGGTTGTTCCCCATGTGCTTATCAAGATCTGTCATTTAATACCCATGTGGCCTGTAAATTAACCCAAACATTAATGCCATTCAACTAAATAATACATCTGGCTACAATTATTGTATATCACATGGTACTGACAAAGCAAGCCATAAAGGTTGTTGTCCAAAAGTCATAATGCAGACTAGCTGTTCAAATACAACAGTAAGTTTCAACCACACAAATTGTATATGGCATGAACCAAAACAGGTCATGTGACTTCACATATGGGCAAGGACATACACTTAAACCCATACATAAAACCAACATAAACTTAAATCCGTAGTTTAAACCAAAATAATTTTTACAGATTCATAAATTCAAGCAAAAAAAGAAGTTCCATTCTTCCAGTAAAAGCGTACTTCCACACAAGTTCATTACACCATAACACAATTTTCCACCCCAACACCATCTTCATCTTCACACAGCACCCTTCTTCCTTCATCCAAGCAGAGTCTCTTCAGGCTGGTCAGGCGAGACTGGAGTTCACTTACTTCCAATATGGTTTCACCTGTAGCTTCATCAAAATAAACTCCAAAGCCAGACTGCTCTCTGCTTCTACTGCTTCTCTTGTTACCCCCTGCCTCCTCTTGGCCTTCTTCCTCTTGCACCTGCACCCACAATACCAGCACCTGCAGGAGTTGATGTGCTAGGAGTTGCTTGCATACCTGCCCCTTCTGTTGCTGTGCAAGATTTCTTGTTGTGTCCTTCTCCTTTGCATTTTGAACATGTCATGATGCGTCCTTTTCTTGGTAGTTGTGACCCAGTAGGTGGAAGTGGCTCTGTTTCTTCCCTGACTCGCTTTTTCTTAGTTCTGTCACTCATTTTCTTGGGCAAAGGAGGTAATATATCTTCATGTTGAGTTCTTGGCCATAACAACTCCCCATTTATTGGATGCAATGTGTACAAATAGGTTTTCTTGTATACCTCTTTACTGCAGCACCAGTCTACATATGACTCAGCTTCCTCCCCTTTGTCATAGATTGCACAAATTGCATGAACACAAGGGATGCCACACAGATCCCACCTTCTACATGAACATGTTTTTTTCTGGAGATTCACTTTGAACTGAGCTCTTCCTTTCTTGATTTCATAACTGTCATCACCATTGAAGTCCACATTCCACCCTTCGCTTGCCACAATGTTAGCATTTAGCTTCTTCATGATTACTGGTCCAAAGGGCCCTGCATCATAAATAATTAAAACCACATGTAAATACATAAGTTATCATATTTCTTATTCAATTGGACCAAGTATTCTGCCTATCCTTTACCTGGCCACTTGAGAACATATTTCCTTTTCTTGGTTATCCTTTTCATGGTTGCCACTTTGATGTCCTCAAGCATTGGGATCAAAGGCTTGGGTCTACATTTTAAGAGTGTGCTATTAAAGGCCTCTGAGAGATTGTTCTCAACTGTGTCACACTTCACTCCATCCCTAAAGAAAGCTTTGCACCACACCTTGAATGGGTATTTGCGTAAGCCTTTACCAGCTTGAGCATTAGCCTTATCCAACTCTGCTAAATTTGCTTCCAATTGACGTTCACAGGTAGACTTTGCACACAGCCAAAAGAGCTTTTTCAGATTCATGCCTCGATGAGTTTTGCTCCAATGTGCATGAATATGCCTTGCACAGTTCTTATGCTCAGCGTTTGGAAATACTCTGCTCAATGCATTTACTAGACCCTAAACAACAACAATGAAGAAGGTAAGAACATCAAATGGAAGAGTTAAGTGCATATTTGAGTTGTAAATACCAAGAAAGAACAAAAAAATATTTCCTTCCGTTGATCACTGATGAAGGTCCACTCATCTGGGGCAGTAACATCCAAGTCCTTATACAACAAATATAAAAACCAAGTCCAAGAAGAGGTTTTCTCAGTCTCAACCACAGCCCAAGCTATTGGATACATTTGGTTATTTGCATATCTACCTACAGCACTCAATATCTCTCCCTTCATTTGTCCTTTTAAAAAGCATCCATCCACACCAATTACCTTCCTACACCCTTCTAGAAAACCTTTCTTCACAGGTCCAAAGCAAACATATATGCGTTGGAAAACACTTGGTGCATCACGAACTACTCTTACAGTTGATATGAAAATAGTGTTGTTTGGAATGGATTGAAGGCATTCCTCTGCATAGTTCCTAATTTTTTTGAACTGGTCCTTAAAAGCAGTTTGGTTTTTCTCTTCAATACATTTCAAAGCTCTGTAAGCCATGCTTTAAGACACATTTAATTTATACTCAGCCTTGATCAACCTTTTCAATTCCACAGCACCTATACAGGGATTCTCAGCCACTTTGTCTGAATACATGTCAGCTACCCATTTTGTGCAGACAATTCTAAGCCTATACCTCAAGTTACACATATGTCCCTCCTTGAAAACTTTAACTTGAAAACACTTCAGTCTCTCAACCCATGAAGCAGTTAAAGAAAATGGGCAATTTTTCCCACATTTTACTCTCACTCTACTAGGTTCATTTTTCTTAAAATACAAATCCCTTTTCTCAAATACAGCATATATAATCACATCTTTCTTAAATTGCTTGCCATCTTCAAAATACATCCCTACTTCAAATTTAGTGGGCTCAGACTCAGGGTTAAATGACCCATACCTTTTGCTTGCCCTTTTAGATGTCCCATCATCATCCTCTTCCTCGGTCATGTAGCTATTGGGATTAGATGAGTCATACTCTGTAGAAACCTCCTCATTTTCACTGTCATCACCTCTGTTTCCCCCATTTGTTTAGTAGTGTGTGATCAGAGGCAACATCATTATCAAATAGTCCTTCATTTTCTGTCTCTTCATGTTCACTTTCATCTGTCTCAGATGCCTCTTCCATCCATGAGTCATCTGATTTGTGTCAGCTTCTTCTGGCTTCCATGAATAATCTGTTTCTTCACCGTCTTTGTTTGTAGTTCCATCATACTCCCTACCTCTTTCTTCCACTTCATCTGTTTCATTATGACTATCCTCATCTTCTGCTTGACCATCTTTGTGTGTAGTACCATCATCAAGGTCAGTGTGCAAGGATGCATCATTGTGCAAAGATGCATCTCCTCTTTCTGGCACTTCAATGCCAGCTGCTTCATTAGGTACTTGCCCTACTACATTCACATCTGTGTCAACCTGCATCTCTTTGTCAGGCATGTCAGGTTGTTGCTCCACTGAAATGTTTGGTTCAAATGCTTCAAGTGCAGGCAGAAGTTCAACCAATTCCACCTCATCTAACACATGCTCCACAAATATGTCACACTTACCACAACTAGTAGCCAGACGTATCAAATCTAGGGTTGACTTATCATCGAACAACTCTCTTAAAGATTTCATACCCTGACTAGGTTTTTTGTAATACAAAGCCTTAATGTTACCATAGCTTTCTGTTTTTAAGCACTTCATTAAATGAGGATAGCAAATCAGATCTGGGTCTATGCCTAACACATCAACTTCACCACCAACGTACATTGATTCAGGAACACACTTAAAATTGCCTCCATGGTGAATTATAAGTTCCACCATGTCGAACATGCTGTACATATGAAAAGATTCAAATAAGACTAAGGAATATTTGAATTCATATCATTTCAACAAGGGCAAGTGACCATCGCATAACATAGTGAAATCATAACAAAGTTATACTGAATCAACAAGGGCAAGTGACCATCGCATAACATAGTGAAATCATAACAAAGTTATACTGAATCAACAAGGGCAAGTGACCATCGCATAACATAGTGAAATCATTAAAAAGAAACAGTACATTTCCGTTCAGCAAAACGCCCTTACTGATGCAACAACGAACAGAAAACAACATCCTAATGTGAATGCAATGCAACTGCGATAGAGAGATACAAAAGAACTAACTTGCAATATCTGTTTTTCAAGTTGACGCAGACAAATGGATGAACAACCTTGAAGAGTGCTTAGATGGTTTGCTTCTGATACACATTCGAATGAAGGATGGAATTAGGGCTACAACGGTGTTATTTGGGAAAGGATAGAGTAGTTAAGTGATGTGTAAAATTTTAATCCAAGTTAGCAATGGAACACTCAATGTACGATGTCCACGTCAGCGCCAGATGTGCGAGCAACGGGCTAACCGGGAGGCAGCCGGTTATGTAGACCTAATTGACGAGATTTTCATTCTTGACGGGTTCAATTGAGGGTTTCCAAAGTACGAGGACTCCAATGAAGGATCGCGCATAGTAGGAGGGCGCAATTGACAGTTTTCCCTTAAAATTTTGAAATTAATAAATCAATTCCTGTGTAACGCACGAATGAAAACAAAGAAAGCATAAGTAGCGGAAAAAATTGGAGTCAAGTGCTTTAATAAATAAAATTAGAGAAAGTAATAGCGGTATCAACTTTACTAGTTGAAAATTCTCGTATGTACACTTAAGTGAATTTGTTAGAAAATACAAGAGATTGTTGGTATATGAATATGTTAAGTGATTTTAGTGAGATGTAGTGTAGAGGAGGTGTTTTAGAGTAGAGCTCTTGTCTCTAGAAAATATATATTGTATTGATGTTTCTTTGTTTGCTTGGTGAGCAAATGAGTACAATGAGTCCTATTTATACGTGCTAGAGGATCATTCTAGATCCTTATTAAATGCTATGATTCTAGAGTATTCTACAACTATGTCTAATTAATCTAGATTTACATAAGAATTCTCTAGTGGAGAATTCTCTAAAATACTTGTAGCTATATTTCTCTAGAACATCTCTAGCCTTTTCTACATAGAATATTCTAGATAAATGCATCACTATTTAATACTCCTCCTTGATGCATTTGTCGGTGACTCCAAGCATTCTTCGCAGAAACTGGAACCAGTCTCTTGGCAGAGCCTTCGTGAAAATATCTGCCAATTGTTCTTCTGTTGGGCAGTACTTCATATCAATTTGTCCCTTTGCTTGAACATCTCTCAGGAAGTGATACTTGATATCGATGTGCTTAGTGCGATTGTGCTGAACTGGATTTTTAGCCATCGCAATAGCTGATTTGTTGTCGCAAAATATCGCAGTCGCAGAACTTTGCAATTCTCCCATGTCTTCTAATATTCTTTTTAGCCATATAGCTTGGCACGCTGCTCCGGCTGCTGCAACATACTCGGCTTCGGCTGAAGACATTGCAACAGAATCTTGCTTCTTTGACCCCCATGAGAAAATTCCCGAACCCAGCTTAAATGCGTAACCGGAGGTGCTTTTCATGTCATCTTGAGATCCAGCCCAATCACTATCGCTATATCCACTTAGTCGTGAGTCAGGACTTGTTTTGTACCAAATACCATAATTGATGGTTCCTTGTAGGTACCTAAGGAGTCTCTTTGCTGCTTCATAATGAGTCTCAGTTGGACTTTCCATGAACCTCGAGAGCAAGCTTGTAGCATACATTATGTCCGGCCTCGTAGCCGTTAAGTAGAGTAGACTCCCAATCAAACTCCGGTAATTGGTAGCATCTGTTGGCTTTGACCCATCTTCTTTCTTTAATTTCTCATTAGGAACCAACGGAGTAACGACGGCTTTGCAGTCTTGCATTTTGAACTTCTTTAGCATGTCCTTAATATATTTTTCTTGAGATAAGAAGATGCCTTCTTCTTCTTGACTTATCTCCATGCCAAGGAAGTAATGCATTAATCCCAAGTCACTCATCTCAAAGGTGTTCATCATGTCTCTCTTAAATTCTTCAATTAATTTTGAATTATTTCGCGTGACAATTAAGTCATCAACATATAGAGAGATGATGAGAATGTCAGTTTTACCTTGGGATTTGATGTATAGTGTAGCCTCGTTCTTGCTCCTCCTGAACCCCTGACGGGTGAAGTATCCATCAATCTTGCTATACCAGGCTCGTGGAGCTTGTTTGAGCCCGTAAAGTGATTTCTTTAGACGAAGAACTTTTCCTTCTTCTTTGATGAATCCTTCTGGTTGCTCTACATACACTTCTTCTCTTAGTTCTCCATTTAGAAAGGCTGATTTAACGTCTAGATGATAAATTTTCCATTTCTTTTGAGCTGCAAGAGCTATGAGTGTTCTTATTGTGTACATCCGGGCAACTGGTGCAAACGTCTCTGTGTAGTCAACTCCCGGTATTTGAGCATACCCCTTTGCAACTAGCCTTGCCTTATGCTTCTGAATTGAGCCATCGGGGTTCAGTTTCATTTTGTACACCCATTTGACTCCAATAACCTCCTTGTTATGTGGAAGATCTACCATTTCCCAAGTATCATTCTTTACTATCATTTTTATCTCCTCCTCCATTGCTTTAATCGAAACTTTTTCTTTGGAGGCTTCAGTGTAACTATGTGGCTCCAAGGAACAAAAGTTGCATGTTTCATAGACGTCAGTAGACTCATATAAGTCTGCTAGAGTTCTTACCCGAAGGGGTGGGGATTCTGGCGAGGAGTCATGTTCGCTTGATGTATTGGCTTCGGAAGACAATCTTGGAGTAGATGTGGGACTTTGTTGATCGTGATCTTCTTCCTCTGGGATTTCCTCTATTTGGGTAGTAGTTATCTTTCTTTCAACTCTTTCCGTCTCCCAATTCCAAGAGGCTTGCTCGTCAAACTCCACATCTCGACTTGTGACCAGCTTCTTAGTCTCGAGATTGTAAATTCTATATCCCTTGGATTTGGAGCTGTAACCGAGGAAGATGCCCTTCTCCGCTTTATCTTCTAACTTGTGCCTTTTTACAGAGGGAACATGAATGTAGCATATGCTTCCGAAGACCTTCAAATGTTTGGCTGAAGGTTTTTGTCCCGACCATGCCTCAATAGGTGTTTTGTTTAAAACTGCCTTTGTTGGACATCGATTGAGTAGGTAGACTGAAGTATACACTGCTTCTGCCCAGAACATTTTAGGCATTCCTTTCTCAGCTAGCATGGATCTTGCCATCTCCATGGCTGTGCGGTTCTTCCTTTCGGACACCCCATTTTGTTGAGGAGTGTATGCTACTGTTAGTTGATGCTCCATGCCTTCATCTTCACATAACTGATCAAATTCTTTTGAGTTATATTCGGTACCTCGATCACTTCTCAACTTCTTGATTTGATGACCACTTTGTTTCTCCACGAAGTTCTTGAGTCTCTTGAATATTCTAAAAACTTTGGATTTTTCTTGAAAGAAATACACCCATGTCATCCTTTAGTAATCATCGATGAAGAGTATGAAGTACCTGTTCTTGGAAACTGAAGGCGTGCGCATTGGGCCGCACACATCGGTGTGGACAAGCTCTAGTATTTGTTTGGCTCTCCATGTTTTCTCTGTTGGAAATGGTTGCCTGTGCTGCTTCCCAACCATACATCCTTCACATACTCCTTCTTTTTCATCCAATAGTGGCATGTCTCTCATCATCTTCTTTTGGTGTAGTAATCTCAAGGCATTGAGATTGAAGTGCCCAAATCTTCGATGCCATAGACTCGTATCACTTAGTTGAGCCAACATTGCCTTTTGTGGATATTGCCATTGAATGGGAAAGTTTCTATTATTTCCCATTTTTACTTCAGCAATTTCTTGGTTATTTTTCTTGTCATAAATTTGGCAAGAATTTTTCTCAAAGTTTAAGGCATATCCACTTTCCATCATTTGGCCAACGCTTAGTAGATTTTGTGTAAGGCGTGGCACTAGGAGAACGTTTCTAATATAGCGCGTACCTTTCTTTGTATCTATGACGACAATGGTACCTTTCCCCTTTGCCTCTACCAATTCGCCATTGCCCATCTTGACCTTTGTCTTGATAGAAGTATCCAACTCATGGAAGATGGTCTCGTTGGATGTCATGTGGTTGCTGCACCCGCTATCGATGTACCACTCTTCTTCTTTCGCTTCGATTGCCGAGTGACATGCATAGAACATGTACTCCTCCTTGAAATCTTCGGAATAGTTGGCCTGGTGATTTCTTCTATCCCTACAATCTTTTTCTTCATGCCCGAACCTCTTGCAATTTTTGCATTGCGGCTTTCCTCGATGGTAGCAATCTTTCTCTAAGTGGTTAGTCTTCTTGCATATTTTGCATGGTGGAAAGTTTGTCTTCCTCTCCTTGTTGCTAGAATTCCCATATTTATGAGATTTAAAGTTTCCACCATTTCTTGAGTCATTCCTTTTAATGTTGAGCTTAGATTGGAAGGCACTTTCTAATGAACTTTCATGTCGCCTGTTAAGCCTGTGCTCACGTGCTTCTAGTGACCCCATTAATTCAGTGATGGACATTTTTGATAGATCTTTTGACTCCTCAATAGCCGACACTACAGGGTCATATTTTTCAGGGAGAATGATTAAGATCTTTTGGATTATTTTCTCGTCGGTTATGTTTTCTCCAAGAGTTCTCATTTCGTTAACTATATGTATATCCCGAGAGAAATAATCTTTTGCCATTTCAGAATCTCTCATCTTCAAATTTTCAAACTCTCTTCTTAAACTTTGTAATTTAATAGTTCTAACTTTCTCATTTCCTTGAAATTCCTCCTTAAGAATATCCCAAGCTTCTTTTGCCGTAGTAGCACGAATTATTCTCGGGAAAATGGTATCACTAACGGATTGTTGAAGAAGATAGAGAGCTCTAGCATTTTGCTGCTTTTGTTTCTTACATACCTCGGAAGTTGATGCGTTGTCTATTCCTTTTTCCGGAGTGATGATTCCTTCTTCAACAATATCCCAAAGATCATGTGATTCTAGGCAAGTCTTCATACGGACACTCCAATAGTCGTAGCTTTCTCCGTTGAACATCGGAGTCGATACCGAGAAGCTTGATGTCGCCATAACGCCCGCTCATGATTGAACAAGCTCTGATACCACTTGTTAGAAAATACAAGAGGTTGTTGGTATATGAATATGTTAAGTGATTTTAGTGAGGTGTAGTGTAGAGGAGGTGTTTTAGAGTAGAGCTCTTGTCTCTAGAAAAGATATATTGTATTGATGTTTCTTGGTTTGCTTGGTGAGCAAATGAGTACAATGAGTCCTATTTATAGGTGCTAGAGGATCATTCTAGATCCTTATTAAATGCTATGGTTCTAGAGTATTCTACAACTGTGTCTAATTAATCTAGATTTTACATAAGAATTCTCTAGTGGGGAATTCTCTAGAATACTTGTAGCTATATTTCTCTAGAACATCTCTAGCCTTTTCTACATAGAATATTCTAGATAAATGCATCACTATTTAATAGAATTACATAAATACATTTAATAAAATAAATACACTTAAGTTTTTTTTTTTTTTTACATAAATACATTTAATAGAAATCATGTAAAGTTCATTAAAGATACAAGTCCTGTAGAAGTGTAGAAGTAAAGAATCCTTCCTAATCTGTTTTGCAAATAATACTCTGCTTTAAACCTGCGTCTGTCATTCCATTTTACATCATTATTCTATGTGGATGTAATATCATATTATGTTGGTAATATGAAAATCAGAATCAAACAATGTCAATCTCACACCATCTTTTTTACACTAGCTTACCAAGGCAATGTGAGATGATATGTACCAAACAACACCCTAAATTATGATGTTTTCTTTCAAAGTGTTTTCAGTCCCAGACCAGACCAGACCTAATCAGACTACACCGGACCAGACTAGACTTCCGTAGTTATAAAAATACACAGAGACTAGACGTTTACCAGACCAGACCAGACTAGCAAATTTCAGTCCAAAAGAAAACATCTTTATTAGCTTCTCCAAGATATGTAGTTAACATGGCTAACTAGCTAGGTAATTTAATTGTGCTATCAATTATATAACTTGAGAATGCCGTTTGATAGTAAGAGTTGGAAGCGTAAAACTAAGTTTTATGAAATTGTGAACAAAATCGAATCAAAAGAATCATACTACCTCCATCCCTTTTTATTTAGCCAACTTTAACTTTTTCAGTCAAAAGATGATAAACTTTGATCCATTATTTTAACTAAGGGAAAATGGAAACTAATAATCCAACATTTTAGCGGTCCTCTTACAATAGTCCCACCTTTTGATTATTCATGAATAATCCAACTTTTGCACCTCATCTTCATTCACTGGTGGTCCCTGACCGGTTGATGACCTGCTATTCCAAGTTATTTTCTTATCTTTGCAAAATATTATCTTTGTGAAAGGTGAGATTTATGGTATAATGGTTTTCAAAGATAAGAAAATAACTTGGAATGGTAGGTCATCAACCAGTCAGGGACCAGTGAATGAAGATGAGACGCAAAGGTTGAATTATTTTTAACAACCTTGGCGGTGTCTCTTGTCTTGGTGGTGAGGGAGAGAAGAGCCGCCACCGCCTACTATGGTCGCGAGGAAGAAAAGAGCCGCCAACTCCTATACTTTGTGAGTTTGTGCCTCTGTGGTTGCTACTCGTAGAGCTGTCAAAATAGGCTGAAATCTGTAGGGTTGCCTGTTTAAACTCATTTATTGGTGGGTTAGGGTTGCAAATTTCTGACCCATTTAGTTTATGAGTTTCGCGGGTAAATCTCATGTGGATTGGAGGCTTAAGTGGGTTGGCCCAACGGGTTGCGGGTTGGCCCGCGGGCCAATATGCAAACATATAATTTTTACTTTTATTATCTTCAATATTGTTCTTTTATTATCGAAATTATTGTAATTACAATTAAAAAAATTACAATCATTTCAAAATAATTATTTCTATAAGAAATATTATTTCAACATATATTTTATGTGAAGTTTGATACAATATTTAGCAACTAGTAGTCATGATTTACAAATAATCAATCAAAAGGTTTAAATAGATCTTTACTTTCATACAATGAATATTTTTGTTACATACCCTCTTATAGTTTTCAAATTCTCGTATAACTAGTATTTAATATTTTTTAATTGAACTTAAAAAGTATTGGGTTCTTAGTATTTTGATTTCTTATATTTCTCTTATTACTACTTACTAATATAAATATATACTCTCGGGTAATTACTTTTAAAGAATCTTTTGTCATGTGTTTTCGTTTACATTGGCCCGCAACCCGTTTTACACACAGATTAATTAGATGGGTTCGTGAGTTAGGTTAGAGTTGTTGAAATTATGGTCTGTAACTACATGGATTGGTTCGACCCAACTCACATAAAGCAGGTCGATAGCTCTAGCTACTCGCCTAGCTACTCGCTAGGGAGAGAAGGAAACAAAGCATCGTCAAACCTCCATCTGTTTGAATGCTCCGTCTATTCTTCTGCCATCCTCCAAAGACCAAAAAGCAAATTTGAATTACTTAAATAAAATTCAATGTCATAATATCACTAATTTTAATGCATCCACATATCTATATTTCAAATACCCACATAAGCACGGTACTAAATATAACTCAAATACACTTCTTTCATTCTTTTTTAGTTACAACATTTTGCAGACTTGCCAATATAATTCACAACTTTGACTGTCAATATATTTATTTGTCTATTAGTAAAAAAAATTAAAAATCAAATTATGAAAATCTGTAATGAGCCGAATTCAATAATATTTTTCGGAAAATAGAATTTTTGTATATTAATAAATAAAATGTAGTCAAAGTAGATTAGTAGAATATGTAAATAATTTAAAATTTTATGTGTTGCAAATAAAAAGAAAGAGATGATAATATATCAAAGGTACCATAGAAATTAAAAGGGAGAATTTGAATTTGCACCTCATTTTATTGTCCAAATTGGACTTTGCACTTCGATTTCGAAAAACTTCATATTTGCACCCCAATCTTGTGTGAGAAGAGAAAAGTGCTCTCGATTAAGAATATGTTGAAGGTCAATAGAATTGTTAATGGATGAACACTTTTGTCTTTTCATATAGGGTTGAGGCGCAAATACAAAGCTTTTTTAAAATGAGGTGCAAAATCTAATTTAGAAAACAAGATGGGGTGCAAACACAAATTAAAATACTTTTTTTTAACGTACCATAGAAAATAGGAAAAATTGGCAAAAATAATCTCACCTTTCATTGGTCTTCTCATAATAATCCTACCTTTACATAATTCCAAAATAATCCCCCACCTTTGCACCTCATCTTCTTTGATTAGACCCTGACCAAGTTTTTTACCTTTATTTGAAAATCTTATATAAATAGTCTCACATTTATAAAGATATAAAATAAAAAAGAGAAAGGTGAGATTATTTATATGATTTAAAAAAAAAGTAAAAAACGTGGTCAGGGTCCAACGAATGAAGATGGGGTGCAAAGGTGGAATTATTCTGGGATTATCTAAAGGTGAGATTATTATGAGAAGACCATCAAATGTGGATTATTTTTGTCCATTTTTCCTAGAAAATACGGAGTACCTTTAATAAACCACGCGGACTTATTTTCAAAAGAGAAAAGAATAAACCTGGCGGATTAGTAGGTAAGATAAATCTTTAATCTTTAATAAAGTGGTATGTGGACTAGAGCTCAATCAGTCGAGGGATAATAATATTTAAATAAATCGTTACGCAGGCAAATACGACAGTATATAACGTACACTAAGGTTTATTTTCCGGCCTATAAATATCCAACACATGGTTTCTCGATCATCGATCACTCTTTTCTCAAACACTCTATCAAATCAAACCACACATATAATGGCTCTTAGCCTTAGTTTCAATAAGTTTATATTTGCATACAACTGTTAAGACCCGGGGTTCCATCCTAAAAGGTCAACCTGATAGGAGGAGTAGCCCAAAGCCTTATATAGTGTGTAATTGTTTTATAGCTTTCCGGTGTGGGACAAATGCTTCAACACGCCCCCTCAGTCCGAACCGGGCTGGACAATATTGGGGTGTATAAACGGGCCAAACAAACCCTTAATAAGCTACCCTTAATCATGGGTGCTAAACAAGCCGTCAAACCACAACCGGAATTGGCTCTGATACCATGTTAAGACCCGGGGTTCCATCCTAAAAGGTCAACCTGATAGGAGGAGTAGCCCAAAGCCTTATATAGTGTGTAATTGTTTTATAGCTTTCCGGTGTGGGACAAATGCTTCAACAACAACTTTCTATTATTGGTGGTGTGGGCTATATGTCAAACCACCACCAGCCGCCATATCGCCGCAGATCAAGAAACATCATCCGTAGCCGAGCATTTCGAGCAATGGATGGCTCGCTACGGGCGTTCCTACGTAGATGATGAGTCTGAGAAGCTGAAACGGTTCAACATTTTCAAAGAAAACATGGATTACATCGAGTCTTTCAATAGACCTGAGAATAATCAGACGTACCAGCTTGGTATCAATGAATTTTCTGATCTCACTGATGAGGAGTTCGTGGAGAACTACGTGGACAACTTGAAGGCGGCACCGCCAATCCCACGGCGCCCTAATAATACACTTCCAATGCCAGATTCCTTGTGGAATGAGAGTCTGGTCAGAATTCCAGAATCAATAGACTGGAGAGATTCTGGTGCCATAACCCCGGTCAGGACTCAAGGGCCAAAATGTGGTTGGTATTTTAATTTCAAGGCGTCTACTAGCTAAATATGAGTAAATTATTTCTAGTGTAAACTATAATTAATCATTTTAATTTTTACTCCGTTTATTTTGGTGGAAATTATAAATTTTGTACTTTTATGATATTTTTAATAAAAAACATTTTTATATCAATTTCATATTTTGAATACCTTAGTATAAAAATATATCTGCGATCAAAGTCTATACTAGTATCTTTGTCTCGAAAAGTAGATCAAGGATGACTAACTAAAATTGGACTGAGGAAGTACACGTTTGTTACAAAAATGTGAACTCTCAAATGTAGTGACAATAAAAGTCACTCGATCATAATTCGATTCACTTATATTTAAAGATGCTTTTATTATTTTTTTTATAGAGTAAATAAGTCATAATTAGACCTGCACAAAAACGGATTCGGGCCGGGCTTTTTTTAAATTCTTTGCACATTATGTGTGGGCGGGCCCGACCCAACCCTTAATAACGGGTCTGACCACATGTCCATAACCATCCATAAGAGCGGGCCGGGTAGTCCACCGGTCCGCCCAGCCCGGGAAAACTTTAAAGTTTTCAAAATTATATAATTTTTTAATACTTTTAAAGTAATATTTCAACTTTTAAAAATTGTTATATGCTTATAATGTTTATGGGCCTTCAACTGACACACACAAAAATAATCATGAGAAACTATAACTAAAACTTAAAATTTAAGCACTACATATTATTTTCAAGTACAAAAGTAGATACCACATGGTCCACATACCACATACTTCGTATTATATTGATTGGGGTATTTGTTAAGAAATATTAATTAACTTGAATTGAAACATAATAAACTATATATACATATGAATAAAGACAAATTAGTAAATATAAACATAATCATATAAACGTTCACATGAAAATATATAAATAAATTAGTATACAAGTGTGTGAGTAAATATACGGACCGGGTTTATCACCCCGAACGGGCCTACACCCTAACCCAAACCGAGACATATGCTATTGCGGTGGGTAAATATATATTATCGTATTTCCAAGCCAGCCCATTTGTGCGGGCAGTTTTATGCAAGTCTACTCATAATTTAATTTAGAAATAAAGCATTAATGTTTTAATGAGACATAATAAAAGAGAGTGAAAATAATTTAAATACGAAGTATTTAGGAGAAGATTTTTTTTTTATTTTTAAACTTTATTTTATCCTATAAATACTTTATAATCTAATTGCGGTTTATGTGAATCGTTAAATAACTTATATTTTTAGTTATAGTTTTTTTTTGATGAATTCAGTTATTCTTTTTTAAATATGTGAATGTAATTATTAACAATACCTGGTATAAAAATACATATTCGGAAATAAGGCGGGATTGGCACGGAATTTAGCACGGACTTATAAATTTTTCGTGCCAAATAGCTCGTGCCAAAGTGTTTTAGGCATGGATTTGGCGTATCCCTGCCAAAATATGTGCCAAATCCGTGACAAAATCTCTGCCAATCCCGTGTTTTTTGTAGTGAATAACGTACATATTAGTAATAGGTAAAAATTAACTTTACGTTGAGCTATTTGGTACGAAAATATAATACTATCCTTCTTTTTTTAAAAGTGAGTAAAACTTCTTTTCAATGAAACATAATAGTACTATCCTTCATTTTTTAAAAATTACAACAGTTTGACTTTACATTTGCCAACACACAACTTTGAAAGTAATTATATTTAATTTAGTATTATCAAACATTAAAAAAGTTAATATCTTGGAAATTGACACTAATACAAATTTAATAACATTTTATACATAATAATTATTTGATTATATATATTAACAGAAAATCGTAGTCAAAATATAAAAGACAGTGAATATTCCTATTTAATGAATTCTCTTTGTTTAGACAATAAACATTACTATTTAATAGGCTACCGTACCTATCATCCATTCAATTAGTCCAAGGTATGATATTACTTTTAATTTTTAATTAAATAATTCAACTACAAATCTACAATAATTTTTTTTAAAAATAATTCAACTACAATATTTTGATCGGTCCGTGTGGACAGAGGCATGATACCTTATTGATACCCTAAAATCTACCATTAATGAATACTCAAAATATAATACAATAATTATCGGTCATTTGCAAGTCTGATGTGTAGATAGTGCCACGAGAGAGTGTTATATTACTAATAAGTTGCTATCAGTAATATACATATATAGTGAGTGTTATAATATTTCACTTTTCTCCAAATAAATTTCAATTCTTGTTTTTTAAAGTTGCTATCAGTAATATATATAGTGAGTGTTATGATATTTCACTTTTCTCCAAATAAACTACGATACTTGTTTTTTATGCAGAATTTATTTTGAAATAAAAGTTTTATAATGTAAATAAAATATTCCTTTGAATAATTATTTGTGGCAGTTCAGATATCCCAGATAATTTCTATAATAATATTCATTAGTTTATAAAATTATAAATAGTAATCAATGATCAAATGGAGTACTAAGGAAATGGTTTATACGGAGTACTATTTGAGTATATTCATTAGTTCATAAAAAAAGTGTCATAAGGAAATGGTTTTTTTCCAAATAGGAGTACAAATACGAACAATCTTAGTGAGCACGTAAAAGTAATTTAATTTAACGACTATATAAATGTTAGAGTCCGACATCGGAAAAGTTTGAATCAGCAAAGCGTTATATTGATAGGGCCAATCCGTTCATCCGTCAATGTCATCTCCTCCGATTTAGTTGCAATTTCAAACATTATACTCCGTAACACTTAAAATCAGTATAGTTTGTTGATCCAGCTCCATATTGATAAGGGCGACGAAAAATCTCAACCCCTATAAAGAGGGGAGACGGCAGCTAAGTTTTAAGAGAGGCATCTACAAAAAATAAAGGTAGTTCTTTTTTGGATTTTTATGAAATTTATTTATTTTTACATCAAAATGTGTATTTTTTAATTCAAATTATTTGAAAAATTAAAAAAAAAAACTTTACTAATGATAATTTAATTAATGTTTCAAATCGATATTTAGTAAAACACTGTTTTGATATGAATGGAGTCCATTTTCAACATTTTGACCTCCCTATCACTACTAGTGGTCTTAGTGGGTAATGTTCATGGGGTTGTTCTTTGGAGGGTGATTATTTTTTTTGTCTAATTCAAGAGCTAGCCATCTATGTCGAGTTATAAGTATTTGTCTGGTTGTACACTCTTAATATAAGAAATAATGGCAAATATATATGACTCAAATAAAAGTAATGGATAAAAATATGACTTAGTGACTATTATAGTAATTTTAGTTGTCATGATTATATTCAACTCTATTATTATAGTGACTATGTATAGTATCTATAGTAATATTTTTGTTCGTTAGTTAAATTTCGGTAAAATTTATAAAAAAATCTCTTAATATCAGTCCTTTATAATTACAAAAAATTATATCGATCTTTTTCCGACCAACACGCCGCACGATGCCACCTCAATTTATGCCTTTATGGTCGCCTTACTCTTGCCCCCACCCTAAACCCGAAAAAGAATTGATTTGTCACACAAAAAAACTTGCTATTCCCCGTTTTTATAACTATAATAAGTTGCAATTGCTATAATAATAATAATAGTAACCGACAATACTCTCGATCTCCGTATTTTAAAATTTCCTACACTTTTCTTTTTATAATGTATACAAAAGCTTGCTATACTTTCCAATTGTCATAAGTTTTCTTTTAAAAATATTCAATTATCATTACCCTTTTTTATTTTTATCTTCTCATTCATACTTTTACCCTATATACTTTTTTATATATAGTAGTATATGTCATACCGAGTATTAATTTTTTTATATATTATGTATTTTTCATATATTTTTATTACGTAATGTGTCAAAGCCGTATTACTAGGGGTGGGTTCGTAAAACCGAAAACCGAAAACCGAATCGAATCAAATCGAACCGAGACCAAATAAACCGAACCGATGAAAAACCGAAACCGAACATAAAAAACCGAACCGAACCGAACATGTTTTCAAAAAATCGGCCTAGTCGGCCGCCTAGGCGCTAGGCGCCCCTCAACCGCCCGACTAGCGCCTAGCGAGTTTTAGAACAATGATATATATATATATATATATATATATATATATATATATACATATATATATATATATTTATCCCGGAAGGCAAACCACCAAAATCAGTGGGGCAAATGCCGGGAGTCAGATGCCGTGATTTTATTAAAAACAAAGGGATACACAGGGAAGAGGGGGACCAGACCGAAACCTCTCCCAGAGAAGCAAAATACTGAGAAAGACAAACAAGTTAAAAACAATCAGAATCTATTTAGGGGGGCCGCCCGGATATTATTGGGATTGCATATTATATTCATATGGGTCTAGATAATATGTATATGATGGTGGATGTCCAGGTTGGGCCATATAAACCATGCGTGTTGGCCAGTTGTGCATATAAAGCCCATATATATATATATATATATATATATATATATATATATATATATATATATATAGATGGCTCGTAAGGTTGATTTACCCTTGTTCAATGGGGATGGGGCTTATAACTGGTTAGTAAGGATGGAAAGGTACTTTAGATTGAATCATATTACTGAGGAGGATAAGCTGGAAGTTTCTGTAGTAGCCATGGAAGACCGAGCTCTGAATTGGTTCCAATGGTGGGAACATGAGACCGAGGAGAAGAACTGGGAATCACTAAAGGAGTCTGTTATTTGTAGGTTCCAACATGACCTTCTACAAAACCCTTATGGACCTATGTTGAGTTTGAGGCAAACTGGAGCAGTCCGAGATTATAGGGATGAATTTGAACTGACTATAGCACCTCAAAGGACTGTGGATAGGGAGATATTGAGGGGATTTTTATCACAGGATTGAAGGAAGAGGTTAAGGCTGAACTGAAATTATACAACTTGAAATCATTGACTGAGGTTATGGATGTGACTTTACAAATTGAAAGGAAGAATTAGGCATAACACTTGAAGAGACATGATGACATGATGGGGCGGAAAGACAAGGGAAATGTGCCTAACAAACCTCAGAACTGGGGAGAAAGCTCTAAGGCAAGATATGGCATGGCAGCTTCGGATTCACTAATCAAGGAAAAGGTGCAAATGATAGAAGAAATTTCAACTCCTGGTTTGAGAGAATGGGGAAGAAGGTCACTGACATGCAATCTTCAGGAATCAGGAATGTAAGGCCTCAATTATCTCAAGAAGAATTTCAGGAAAGAAGCAGAAAGGGGTTGTGTTTTAAGTGTGGGGAGAAATGGAACAAGGAGCACACCTGCAAGCTGAAGCATTATAAATTGATGTTAGCAGAGGACTCAGATGCTGATGAAGAAACAGACGGTGAAGAACTTGAAATCCCAGAAGAAGAAGTGGTGTTGGAATCAAAATCTATGCAATTATCTCTTATGAGCAGGGAGGAGATACCTACTATGAGGGCCTTCAAATTTAAGGGAGTGCTGAAGTGGAATCTGGGAGAAAGACAGGTGGAAGTATTGATTGATAGTGGTGCCACACAAAATTTCATTTCCCAGAAACTGGTGGAGGAACTGGAGGTGCCTTTCAATACCATTACAGGGTATAAGGTGCAGATTGCCAATGGAGAAAAGATATCCAATAATAGAAGATGTGAAGAGGTAGTACTGTGTTTACCAGATACGAATATAAAACAAGATTTCTACATCTTAAATCTAGGAGGAACCGGCGGTAGCAAGCATACTCCTAACCTTATCTAGAACAGTCCTATTCATCCTCTCGGCTATCCCATTTTGTTGGGGAGTATAGGGCACAGTTTTGTGCCTTCTAATCCCACAATCAACACACAGTTGGTCCATATCCTTATTGCAAAACTCTAGACCATTATCTGTCCCAAGGGTTTTGACCTTCTTACCAGTTTGATTTTCTACAAGGTTTTTCCACTCCCTAAACTTCACAAAGACATCGGACTTATGCTCAAGGAGACGGACCCACACCTTCCTAGAAAAATCATCAATGATGGACAGAAAATATTTCTTACCCCCGTGGGTAGAGACACTAGCATGACCCCACACATCAGCATGAACATACTCTAACACAGAGGTACACTTAGTGGGATTAGGATATGGGGAGGAGAGGAATGTAACCTTATGCTGCTTGCCTAACACACAAGATTCACAGAAGGGGATGGGGGACACAGAATCCTTACCAAAACAACTAGATTTATACAAAATCTCTAAACCTCTATTACTCATGTATCCTAATCTATTATGCCACAAAGCAGATTTATCAAAAATAACAACATGAGCAGAATCACAGAAAGGCTGAGCATGACACACATACAAGTTATTCACCTTTTTTACCTTAAACAAAACAAGGGAATTTTTCAAAACTTTCATGCACCCATTACCCCATTTACCCTCTAACCCACTACCCTCAAAAGCAGCAACAGAAAACAAGTTATGACGCAACTCAGGAACATGCCTCACATTTTTCATAGTAAACACAGTCCCATTATCAAACTTCAAGCATACATCACCCACCCCATGGATTTTGCATTTCTTATTATCAGCAAGAGACATAAAACCATCATTGCAAGAATCATAAGAAGAAAACAGGGATCTAAAAGGTGTCATGTAATAAGTACAACCAGAGTCAATCAACCACTCATTTTCAGTCATGCTACTCAACACAGAATTGGCAGAATCACAAATCATAAAAACTTCTTCATGCAAGTTATTATCATCTACCACATTAGCATGTTCAGACTTCTTCGGATGGGGACAATCCTTAATGAAGTGACTAGAATTACCACAATTATAGCACACTCTCTTCTTAGACTTACCTCTCTTCTTCCCCGGGTCATTGTTTTTGTTCTTATCGTTGTTGCCCTTCTTATGGTTTCTAGATCTACTCTTAGACCTACCCCTCACAAACAACGCTTCACCTGAGTCCCTAGACTGACTGTTACTACCCCTCGAGTGTCTAAGGTCTAACTCCTTACTCCTTAATCCATTAACGACTACATCCAACGAGATATCATCTCTACCATACTTTATGGCAGATTTGACGTCATTGTATGAGTCAGGGATGGCATTAAGTAACACTATGGGTGTGTAGTCATCTATGTGTTTATCACCAGCTTGCTTAAAGTTCTGAATAAGCTTGTTAAACACATCTAGGTTCTCATCTATGTCCCTAGACAGGTCAAGCCTAAATCTAAAGAACTTCTCAAGCAAAAACAATTTACCAGGCAAAGAAGTATCGGTATACGTCTTATCTAACTTGTCCCACAAAGCCTTTGCAGAATCTATAATACCCACCTTCCTGAGTACTGAATCAGCAAGGTTCAGGTATATAGAGGAACAAGCAGTTTCATTCATTTCATCGCGCTTAGCAGCATCCTCAGAGTCCAAAATAGAGACCAGTCACTGCTCTATAGACTTTCTGTTGGATCAACACGCATTTGATTTTCTGTTTCCAGATATCAAAATCTGTTTTTCCGTTAAATGGAAGCATGCCATATTGATTGACAGCCATATTAACCGGAAAGCAAGCACAACACGCAAGAGAGTAAATAAAAAAAATTATCAAGCAAAGAACAGTACGAAGCAACTAGCACGAACAAGCCGAGAAGACCAATGAACGCAAGGCTCGGGTACAATCTCCTTGTTCTTTCGTACAAGCAAGATAAAATTTTTATTTACTCAACAGACAGATAAATGATTAATTATAACCTATAGGGCTATCAATTGTACGAAGCAACTAGCACGAACAAGCCGAGAAGACCAATGAACACAAAGCTCGGGTACAATCTCCTTGTTCTTTCGTACAAGCACAAATAGGCTAGAATTAAATCAATAAGCAAAGAAACGGGATTTAAAACTAATCCGGACAGAAATATTCCCAACTTCGGACAACAAGTATCCAAACAAATATTTTTAACCGGAGAGTTTATCCACGAATCTATCAACAGAAAACATCAAAATAAAAATCCAACACGTGATTAAATTTAAATCGGAAGAAATATTCACAACTTTGGACAACGAGTATCCAAACAAAATATTCTTCACCGGAAAATTAATTCATGATTCAACAAGTAATCACAATTCAACTAACAAGTAAATAGCAATTCAACTTGGAATAATAAAAAAAAATGAATGAACTACGAATAATAATCACACCAAGGATTAGTAAACGTACCTGGGGCCGGACACAGCCGGCATCCAAGACCACGTAGGTCAGCAGCGGGCAGCGGGGAGCGGGGGAAAAAACATAAATCTGGTGGCACTCCGGTACACCAAGGATGTTAAACGCCAATTTACCTGAGCGGGGCCCTAGGTTGGGTCACCCGACTTACCGTAGGCAGCGTGGGCTGTTGTAGAGCTCGGCGGCAGCGGACTAGATGGCGTCAGAACTCCCTGGCAGGCGGCAGCGGCGGCGACGCGGTGGCAGAACCTCCAATGCCTCTGGTAGACTGCTCTGGACGGCTGGAAGGACTCCTGGAGGATTCTGGACTCACAGCTGGACTTCGGCAGGTTGTCTGGAGCGACTTCCGGCGGCAGCGGGCGACGTCGGACGGCGGCGATGCGGCAGCAGACGGCGGCAGGACCTTGATGTGAGTTTTCTCGCACTTAAAATAGATTGTAATATAGTGGTGTAAGTACGAGTATCGTCTCCACAGGGACGGACAAAAGGGAATCAAGAATTAATTAAATTCAGCGATTAAAAATAAATAAAATAAAAGCGTCGTGCGAGATTGGTTGGTTTGGAAAATAAAACTAATGCGAACAATTAAACTAGGGGGTTCTTTCTAATTAATGACGAAGGGAACAGGGATCGATTCCGGGGTAACCAGATTTCTGGCAGATCAGGCCTAATTACATGAAATTAATTTAATTGAGCCTAGCTAATCATTACTAAGTTCTTACCGCTCTCGTGGCGTAGAGTACAATAATTTAGGGGACCAAGCTGATCTCTCATGCGATAGGATCTTAAATTATTGCCAAGACGAACGAGCTTACGGCCCCTTAATCGCTACTAATCTCTTAGCGAATGATTAAGTGTGTGTGAATGTGTCCTAGAACAAATTAGATCTCTCTTAATTTATTCTACATGCAATTGTAATTATAGTCGCGATTCTAGGTTACAAAAGATATCAATTAAATTATTCAAACACAAATTAAACGGCATTCATGCAATTAAACCTAAAAGAATCTAGCCATACATCATAATTAACCCCTTCATCAATCCCAAATCCCTAATTAAAACTACTCACAATTCATAATTGAAGAATCAATAGAATTGGAATAAAAAGAATTAATTGTCATTAATTAAAAAGGTGGAACTTACAAAGAATACCAAAAGATTGATGAACAAGGCTGAAAAGCCCTCTAAACTTCGTGCTAGGCACTCTCTCTAAGCTCCTCCCTTGAAAACGGGGGTATACAGGCTGTTTAAATAGAAAAATCGGGTGAAATTTGAGCTGAATTAGGATTTTCGGAGCCAGACACGATGTCAGGAACGATCGTGCCTCCGGAGCAAAAACGAGCATTTTGGGCAGGCACGATCGTGCCTCCCTCCAGGCACGATCGTGCCTGGCAGGCAGTAGCTCCGCGGTGCTTTTCTCTTCAGGCACGATCGTGTCTGACTTTGAGGGCACGATCGTGCCTGCTTAACTTCCGAATTTGACAAAACTTGCTTCATGGAAGTTGTAGATAATGAAGTCCTCTATCCACCCCAATTTGCCGAATGTGATTTGAATCATCCAATCAAGAGATATGATCAAAACGGTGGAAGGTGTCTTTCTGAAATCGCAGCAGAGATCATCTGACTTCATCGTCTGTTTTCACCTTCTTCCTCTCAGATTCTCGCAAAGGTGTCTTCATATGATTTATAGCTCTTGAAGTTGGATTTCCTATGCAACTTGAATCGTGTCCATTGGTTGTTCCTACAAAGAGATAAGCTTGAACGATTGACAGAAGGTCATTCTGATCGTCGTTTTCAAGCTTCATTCATCTTCTTTTGATCCTGAAGTCAGTCCTAGAGCTCTTTTTCCTTCAAATCTTCATCGTGAATCTTCCGGTGACCCCCAAAGCTATAAAAAAATTCTCAAATGCTTCTCAAATCACCCCGATTGTTCCTCAAGTGCTGGTACCGGGCTCAAATTCCCTGATTTTGACTACAAACAACACAAAACTCGAACCAACGCCCGGTAAACATAACTTGAGCTAAAATTAAGACTTGCAACACCTTAAAGCTGGGAAAACCATCAAAAGCCGATCTCAACATGCATCAAATACGTGTCAAAATACAGACTTATCAAATTCCCCCACACTTAAGCCTTTGCTTGTCCTCAAGCAAACTGAACAACGGGACTTACGATAATCACCACACGGAATCAAAACAATTAGCATGCACACGTAGTTAAGAGGATATTCACAGGACAAACAATCTAAACCAAGAAAATTCTTCCCTAAACTAGACCTTTGTACTCAAGCTAAACTATTTGACACAATTATTCACAACATCCTCAAAGTAGTGACAGCACACACAAATAAACTAGCTACTGATCAGAAGGACTTGTGAAAATGGTGGTGAAGGGTGAATGGTAACAATAATAGCCCCTTTGTTTTGAGAGATTGGAATATTCTAACAAAGACTCAATGTATTCAGAAACTTCAGGGCTATTCTTAGGAACAAGGAACTCAGTAGGCCACAATTTAAGAACAATCATTTAAACTTATGCTAAGAGTAGACATGGTGTACAACTAAGCTAAACCGTCTCGGCACATTTGTGCTTTGACGTATACTTGAAGTACATGGAGGACTAAAGCTAAATTTCAATAGCCTCAAAGTTCATTAATTATGTTTAGTTTTCCTTGTCATGTTGGCACGAGAACGCCATTTCTTTCGAAAGATACCCAAGTCTCATCTTACGCTTTTTGATCGGGGCTCCCATTCTCTTTTTCGCAAAGTAAGAGGTCTAGCTATATTAATTTTTCACCTTTTCGGATTCTCACTAGACATTACCCCATTCTAATCTCGGCCTCACCAAGGAAAAATAGCAATTTAAGTTCATTAATTTCAAAGTGAATCCATGCCTACAATGCAATCATCGAAAGTATCATATTCCTAAAAAGTGACTGCTCTTACCCTATTTGGGGCATAGGAGCAATGCCAAAAGTGGCTCCTACACAAATTCCCTAAACTTAGCAAATTAATCCCTTAGTTCCCTAAATATCAAGACTAAGTCAGAAATATTCACGGGTAAGGAACACAGGCCATTTGGCTATGAAGCTCAATTAATTGGGTAAAACAACGAACGGTCGGGCTCAAAATGGCTTCTCCTAAAGGCACTTATTCAGGTCAATGGGAAAATTGTTAATTAATTACATGGGTGACTAATGTCTTCATCCTTTCAACAACCATATTATAGTGCAAGCAATTTAAGCCTAAACACTTCAAGAACATTTTAAAAGCATAGTCAAACGTTATCTTGTTCACAAAGACACAGTTTAAAGAAAAAATTTCAAAAATTTTGACACGACTTTTCCTATGAATATACAACTAACACCTGCGCATGCTAACTCTAATAATCACATGTAGCAACTTCTGCCCGAATGCCCAATTCAATCCCCCACACGTAAACTTTGGCATCGTCCTCGATGACCAAAAATGCACTATGCACAAGGGGGGTAAAGAGGATAGGGTCACACGTGCTCAACTTAACTCAAGTCAATTATTACAAACAGGTGATTATTAGCTTCATAAAAACTTCCCTAAGGCGTAAGTCGGTGCAGAACTAAACTGAGTCAAGTGATCCTCGGCACATCATCCCCAAAGCAAGACCCTGAGCTGCAAAAAAAACACACAAACACAAAAACAAACCCAAAAAACACCCCGGAATTGTTTTTTGGTATTTTTTTTCCCGGTTTTCCGAAAGCAAAAAAACAAACAAACAAACAAAATGCAGAAAAAAACTTGGGTTGCCTCCCAAGAAGCGCTATTTTTAATGTCGTTTGCCCGACGCAATCTCGTAAGCTCTTAAATAGCAAAGACTGCAGTGGTGCACTTATAGTCAACGTCTCCAGTTTCCTCTCAACAAATGCCATTAGGTGTCGCGGATCTTTAAACTCTTTAGTCTACGTAGGCAGCATATGGTCTTCATAACCCTCATTAGTGCAGAAGTGAAGTATGAAACTCTCATCCTCTTCAGGTGGATAGAGAACATGAGTGAAAACTTTGATTACTCTAGGCATCACCGGAAGCTCAAAACATGTCTCCAAACAAGGAGTAGGAGCAACACCGTAATCAAACTGCACCATAGAAAAGTCCTCTTCTTCCTCACAGATATCATGAACATTCACAACCTCTCCTCCGGACTCTGTATCACTCCCCATAAAGGAATCACAACTCTCGTTAACAGCGTTCTCATCAGGGTCTTCAAAAACATCAGGAAGTGTATCATCCGTCATATTCCCACCTTCGTAGTCTGACTCACTCACATGATCATCCATATTGGTTTCCTCAGGTTGGGCTTCTGTGTCTCTAGGATGAGATCTCTCGGACTCCTCAGATAAAGCCTTTATAATCTGCCCCAATTGATTCTCCATGTTCTGCATCCTTGTGTTTGATTGCTGATGAATTGCCATGCACGCCTCAGTTGCTTGCATGACTTGC
Source organism: Cuscuta epithymum (assembly GCA_945859915.1). Taxonomy (NCBI): domain Eukaryota; kingdom Viridiplantae; phylum Streptophyta; class Magnoliopsida; order Solanales; family Convolvulaceae; genus Cuscuta; species Cuscuta epithymum. The sequence goes on from CAMAPF010000942.1 coordinate 4,905,144, forward strand.
CTGAGTGTTTCTTCCAGGTCAGACAGCTTCTCTGAAATTATCTCTTCCACTTCATCCTGTGGGTCATAGCTCGGCAAAGACGTAGGAGTGACTGAAACATTTGTGTTCGTAAATTGTGGGGAGGAAGAAGTGGGGTAAGCAGTTTCCCGGAAAGGATGGTCATATAGAGGTTTGATGGGGCAAAGACATAAATGGTGACCTCCTCCACAGAAGGAAGAAATGCTACCCTTAAAACATTCAGATATTTCCTCAGGCGTTTTATTTAGAAGCATAAATTCAAGAATGGAGCCTCGTCTTACGCTTACCCAAGGGTATTGTGATGAAGGATAGTAAGAATCAGAATGAAAGGGTTGAGTGGTTGGAGTGTACAGATAAGAAGGCTGAATGTTTTGTAGTGTAGGAGAGTAATTTTGATGAGGTGTGTAATATTGAGGAGGAGTGTAAGGAGGGTATGGCGTATATGGTGAATATTCCATGGAGGTTTGGGGAAAAGGACTTCCTCCAGGAATTTGACTGAATGGGTTCATCTCATGCCTCTTTGAAAAAAAACCTGAAAGGTTAGCACAGAAAATCCTACGAAGAACAAAAAGAAAACTAACTAAAAAAAAACTCGCTGAAATTAATTAACCCTTAAAACCGACACAGTCCCCGGCAACGGCTCCAAAAACTGATGTGAGTTTTCTCGCACTTAAAATAGATCGTAATATAGTGGTGTAAGTACGAGTATCGTCTCCACAGGGACGGACAAAAGGGAATCAAGAATTAATTAAATTCAGCGATTAAAAAAAATAAAATAAAAGCGTCGTGCGAGATTGGTTGGTTTGGAAAATAAAACTAATGCGAACAATTAAACTAGGGGGTTCTTTCTAATTAATGACGAAGGGAACAGGGATCGATTCCGGGGTAACCAGATTTCTGGCAGATCAGGCCTAATTACATGAAATTAATTTAATTGAGCCTAGCTAATCATTACTAAGTTCTTACCGCTCTCGCGGCGTAGAGTACAATAATTTAGGGGACTAGGCTGATCTCTCATGCGACAGGATCCTAAATTATTGCCAAGACGAGCGAGCTTACGGCCCCTTAATCGCTACTAATCTCTTAGCGAACGATTAAGTGTGTGTAAATGTGTCCTAGAACAAATTAGATCTCTCTTAATTTATTCTACATGCAATTGTAATTATAGTCGCGATTCTAGGTTACAAAAGATATCAATTAAATTATTCAAACACAAATTAAACGGCATTCATGAAATTAAACCTAAAAGAATCTAGCCATACATCATAATTAACCCCTTCATCAATCCCAAATCCCTAATTAAAACTACTCACAATTCATAATTGAAGAATCAATAGAATTGGAATAAAAAGAATTAATTGTCATTAATTAAAAAGGTGGAACTTACAAAGAATACCAAAAGATTGATGAACAAGAATGAAAAGCCCTCTAAAATTCGTGCTAGGCACTCTCTCTAAGCTCCCCCCTTGAAAACGGGGGTTTACAGGCTGTTTAAATAGAAAAATCAGGTGAAATTTGAGCTGAATTAGGATTTTCGTAGCCAGACACGATGTCAGGCACGATCGTGCCTTCGATCGTGCCTCCGGAGCAAAAACGCGCATTTTGGGCAGGCACGATCGTGCCTCCCTCCAGGCACGATCGTGCCTGGCAGGCAGTAGCTCCGCGGTGCTTTTCTCTTCAGGCAAGATCGTGTCTGACTTTGAAGGCACGATCGTGCCTGCTTAACTTCCGAATTTGACAAAACTTCCTTTATGAAAGTTGTAGATAATGAAGTCCTCTATCCACCCCAATTTGCCGAATGTGATTTGAATCATCCAATAAAGAGATATGATCAAAACGGTGGAAGGTGTCTTTCTGAAATCGCAGCAGAGATCATCTGACTTCATCGTCTGTTTTAACCTTCTTCCTCTCAGATTCTCGCAAAGGTGTCTTCATATGATTTATAGCCCTTGAATTTGGCTTTCCTATGCAACTTGAATCGTGTCCATTGGTTGTTGCTACAAAGAGATAAGCTTGAACGATTGACAGAAGGTCATTCTGATTATCGTTTTCAAGCTTCATTCATCTTCTTTTGATCCCGAAGTCAGTCCTAGAGCTCTTTTTCCTTCAAATCTTCATCGTGAATCTTCCGGTGACCTCCAAAGCTATCAAAAAATTCTCAAATGCTTCTCAAATCATCCCGATTGTTCCTCAAGTGCTGGTACCGGGCTCAAATTCCCTGATTTTGACTACAAACAACACAAAACTCGAACCAACGCCCGGTAAACATAACTTGAGCTAAAATTAAGACTTGCAACACCTTAAAGCTGGGAAAACCATCAAAAGCCGATCTCAACACGCATCAAATACGTGTCAAAATACGGACTTATCAGACCTCCAACCTAGCTCTGATACCACTGTTAGATGGCTACTCTTCCAGCTCAGGTCTCAATCTTCATCCACAAAGGATGAATATACCACTAGAGGTCTCAAGGGGAAAATTGGGCAACGACCTACGACCTTAATTTCCGGCCAACTCCATTGAAATACCCCACAGAAGGAGCAGCGAAGGTCGAAATAGGGATACAGGAGTTTCGGCCAGTCCAACCCGGCAAAGGAGGAGAGAACAAATTAAATAGGCATAGCAAATCAGCAAAGAAGGCAACTTACCTTCCATAGCAGAAGGTTTGAATCGTGCAATGCCCAGGAAGGAAAGAAATCGCAGAAAGGAAGAAAGTGGTGCGCACCAACGGATGGAAAAACAAGGGGCTGGGTATAACAATTCAATGGATTGGGCTTATGAATAATTAAGTGGGCCAATACCAACATTTTTAATACATTTATACTTATCTTAAGTGCTTCCCTAGAGGGGTTGCCAGCATGAGTTTCACATCGGTTGCCAGCTGATCATGCTTCGGGACTTGGGAAAGTGCATTGCCGATAACTACACCCGCTACATCCCTAGCGAATTCTCTAGCAGTCACCTTGAATTGGTCAGAGTCCATGAAGGTAGTCATAGTCTATGAGAGGTCGGTTGTGACCACAGGGGCGGATTCCAGTGTAGGTCCTAGACTGAGGAGGAAGGCGACCTTCGTGGCCTCCAAGCGGCCACTTTGATGAAACAACTGTTGGAGTTATTCGTTATCGGAAACCTGCAAAAACAAAGTTAGAAAATAAAGCTCGAGATGTGTGCAACACGCTGTCCTCAAAGTATTTCCACCACGGAAATCCCCCAGAATATAACGTGTCCTTCGGCGAGTCGTTGGACACACAACTATGAGGATCAGAAAAGATACTCCGTATGTAGGGGCGGACCTCTTTGGTTCAAGGGTGTTCATGTGAACACCCAAATTTTTGAAAATAAAATGTTAAAATACATACTCCGTATATAAAATTAATGTAGTTATTTATATATTGATTTTTATGTAATACTTCTTGCTCTTAACCTTATTTGTTGAGATTTTAGGATGTTTTTACTTGGACAATAATATACTGGTCTAGCTGGTCTGGTCTGATCTGGTCTGAACTGGTCTGGTCTGGTCTGATTTCTTTGTATTTTTATAACTATCCAAGTCTGGTCTGATCTTGTCTGGGACAAATTACAGTCCAAGTAAAGACCTCCTTAATGATTGAAAAGTTACATTCCTCGATCAACTGGTGGATCAAACAATATTTTTGTGCAATAGATAAAATAATTTTGAACACCCTATAATTGGGTTTCAAGATCCCCACCTTTCGTATGATGTAGTCCAACAACTATTTTGAAGTAGATAGCACAAAGAACTCTCTCTATGTTCGTAAAGGACTTCATATATATCAATATATGTGTTTGTGTTAAATAATATACACGTTCGAAAGTTAATAAAAATAATGATCCAAATCTATATCTATATAATATAATAGAGCAAACCCCTAAAGAACTCTTTAGAGAGATTGTTGACATGTGGCAACATCCTTTGTATAAAAAAAATGACATGTGGCTAAACAATAAATTAAAGAAAAAGCTATTCAACTTCCATAACTCTACTCTTATGTATTCCAATATTATAGATATGTTTTTATATTGATATATGTGTGTATATTTGTTATAATGTTCAATATAAAATTAGGTAAAATTTTGCACTCGCTGGTATTACAAGATCCAAGTACTCAAAAATAAAAATATTTAACAATTGTTAGCCACTCTTAAAATAAAAATATTACTTCTATTTCTTTTCCCATAAACTCTTGAAGATTCTCCCTTATTCGGGTTTTTTTTATAAATTGTTTCGTATTTGTTTCCAAAATATGATAATTACTACGTCCTTCGTCTCATTAATTTTCTACGACATATCCTTTTTCTTTCGTTCACTAAGTTTGTGTAGCTCCAAATATTATAATGCATATGTAGTTCTAAATCATTCTTACATTAAGTCCTTACTTTTTGATGGACAGTCTACCCGGGGGGTATCTTATCCGAAGGGTTATTGCGGAAATAACTAGAGAGAAGTCAGAGCAGATAGGAGGAGAGAGAGTCGATTTTATTAAATGAACTCAGCGTGTGGAGTTGAGATGTAGGTTGTGTTGATTACAAGGAGAAACAGGCTGCTATTTATAGCAGCAATAAATGCGATGAGGGGACACGTGTCAGTAATCCAACGGCCGAAGGGTCACATCAGCCTAGTGGTGCTGGCAGTGGTACGTCAACCGCATTGAATGCGGTTGGCGGATGTGACGTGGCATTAAATGCGGTGGTTGGCTGTCTCTAAAAGGAATCTTCGATGATTGAGCCTGTTCAGCCGAAGGCTCATTGTGTTAGCCGAGGGCTCCCTGGTGTGGCCGGGGGCTAGGTCCAGCCGAAGGCTTCTTGTGTAGCCGAGGGCTCATCGTGTTGCCGAAGGCTCCTCGTGTAGCCGAGGGCGTAAGAATGCCGAAGGCTCATGTTTTCGCCCGTTTTCTCCCAGCAGCTTCTTATGCTAGAGAAGGCTATCCTGTGAGTTTCGGAGCCTTCGGCCAAGGAGGCCGAAGGCACCCCAGTGTGTATTCTGGGCTACTTTGAAGCTTGGGCCGTTGTATTTGGGCCTGAGGTGTCCTCTGGGCTCAATGGACTTGTGTAGGAGAAGTAGGAGTCTATGGGCCGGGGGTTCCTGGGCCATATACTCCATCAGGAGTCCCTCACTCCTTTTGCCGAAAGGTACTTGAGGGAAAAGGAGTAGATGTGTTGATTCTTCTGGAGGCTCCATCATCTCGCTGGGTGTCTTTGCCGGAGAACTTGTCTTCTGCTGATTGCCGAAGGCTTCCCTCAGTCCCTCACATGTCGAGGGTTTTCTGAGGGCAGTATAATACCTGTGTGATCGCAGAAGGCTTCCTCAGTCCCTCACATGTCGAGGGTTTCCTGAGGAAAGCGTGGGTGTATTGCCTGCATGTGTTGTGATGAGGGCTGCTTCATTTTCGCAAGTGACTTCGGGGAGAATTTGTGATATTCTGCCACCGCCGAAGGGTATGTTGAAGCATGTACCCGAGGGGTTGTACTGTGATGTTTGCCCGGAGGCCGTATGCGTCAATTGTAAAATGTTGCATGAAGAAATTTTTGTTGTGTATGATTTCCCGAGGGGTGTATCCCAGTCCCCCACTCCTTTAGGCCGAAGGCAAGTTCGGGCTGAAGGAGTTATGATGTGTTGATGCGAACCCGAGGGGTGATAATATTGACAAGTCGGGGGCTTACGCTGCCGCAAGCTCGAAGGCGTTTGATGAAATTTGCTGGCAGAAGGGCGTGGTGCGTGGTAGCCGGAGGCTACCATTCGAAGGCACCCCAGTTTTGCCGAAATATAGTCGTTGTAATATAGCCGTTGGAAGAGGGGTTGACGTGGCGTGTCCTCGTTGGTCGAAAGTGGGCGGGTGCCACCCATTGGCTGAGCCGGCGGCCCGTAATGATGGCCTTTCTAAATCGAGGCCCAGATTTCGAGGCTGGGAGCCTATAAATACCCCAAGCCAGAAACCATTTGTCTTGCGCGTTCATAAACCCTAGCGAAGCTCTGCCGGATTTTCTAGTGAGAGAAACCCTTTACTTCGATCAAAACCAAGTCTCGAGGTCAGTTCTTCACCTTTTCTTCATACTTTAGTAAGTTTTGCTCTTCTACCTGCCGATTTAGTGTTAAGGCGTCCTTAGGGGCCTTCGGTTAGAGCAGTCACATAGCCTTTTCCTTTAGGACCCCCCCCTTCTCCTTTAGTAGCGAGATGTCTTCCGGCAGTGATTCGCAGAATATATCGGAGGAGGCCCCGGCACAATCTGAGAGCTACTCGAACGTGGAGTCGTCCAGTGAGGCCTCGTGTAACGATGATTCTGAGGTGGCGAGGGAGATGCAAAGCACCCTTCATGCTGAGGTCGAAGCTGAAGACTTCGAACAGGTCGCAGAGGACGAAGAGATGGCACTCGCGCTTCAGGTAGCCGAGGAGGAGGAGGAGAAGGAGAGGCAACGAGTCACGATTGCTGTCCTGCCCTCGCGAGGTGCTGGAGAAGCGAGCAGCTCCCGGCCGATTGACGCTGTCCCCCTCCGGGTAGCTTCGGGGAAGAAGAGGAGGCAGCGGAACGTCGAGGGACCCTCCAAGAAGAAGAAGAAAGCTGCTGTTGACGCGGGGCAACCAGTGGGGATCCCCGAGGGTCACTCATATCTCAACACCGCCGCCCTCGACTTGAAGACGACGGCCACGCCCTCTGATTGTCAGGCCACGCAGATACTGGTGGGGCCTTCGGCCCAAGTGGTGGAGCCGGGCCCGGAAGACCTGCTATCCAGCCCCCCCGAAGGTTGTTTTGCAGTGCATGTGCTCTCGGTGGAGTTGGGCCTCCGGTTCCCACTCCATCCGTTTTTACTGGAGTACCTCAAGTTCCTAGGGTTGGCTCCCTGCCAACTGACCCCTAATAGCCACTCTTATATTGCCGGGTTCCTCTCGCTGTGCCGGAGCCGGGGGGTGGAGCCGTCTTTGGAGCAGTTCTTCATGTCGTTTAATCTCTGCCGGGGGGGAGCCGCCAACAGCGAGGGGTTCGCCAACCTCCAACAGGTGCCGGCGTGGAGGCTGTTCTCGGAGGTGCCCTCATCTCATAAATTGTGGAGGGACCGATTCTGCTATGTTAGGATGCCGGGGAATGGATTCCCGAGGCCTCTCCGCAACCACTTTCGGAGGCATCTGAGAGTAGGGAGTGCTGCTCTGGAGGCGGCAGGGAAGAAGCTGAAGGCTAAACTTGCAGGCTCCGATAAGCTGATAACCATAAAAGCTGCAACCCTCCCAGAAGAGCTTTATCGTTTGTCTTTCCGCCGGTTCCGGTTGGAGGGAGAGAAGGAAGAGAAGTATCCTTCGATTGACCGAGGGTACCAAAATGCCGGAGGTTGTCGCCGAAGGCTCTTGGTTCTGAGACTTAGAAAATTTTTGCTTCCTTTTTGCTTTGATTCTAATCCTTCTTTGCTCTTTGCAGGTGATATTATGGATCCGAAAGCTTTTGCAAAGTTATCCAAGCAACTGGCGAAGGATGAAAAGAAGAAGAAGAAGGAAGGGCCTTCAACCCAAGCACCCGTCGATTCCTTTTTCAAAAAGGACAAGGCTCCCGAGGGACAGGGACCCTCCCAGGAGGTCGTAGCCGCTGATGCCGGCACCGGTGCTGGAGGCTCCCAGGCGGGGGAGCTGAAGAGAAAGAATGCCGGGAAGGGCATAAAGCCTCCGGAGAAGAAGAAGTCAAAGGGGGACGTCGGTCAGAAGGCTCCTCCGGTAGTAATCATTGACGATCCCCCAACCGACCAACCGTCGGCCTCCGCTCCCTTGGAGGACCTCGTCGAGGGTGCCTGGCCCCTTGAAACCGTACACTTCCCCATAAAGAAGGGGACAGCCATTATGCATGGCACCCTCGACCCGAGGGAGTTCTTGAGGGGTGCCACCCCTTCGGTGGATCGGTCCACCCTTAGCCGATTCGGGGATGAAGCCCTCGAGCTCAAGGCTCTTCAAGCTTCGGCCACTGTAAGTATCTAGTTCTTCGGAACTTTGTTTGGTGTCTCTTTTCCTTGCATGATCTGACCCCTGTCGCGTCCTTGTTTGTTTGCAGGCTAGCTTGGCCTTCGGTGAGTTGGTGAGGAGGGCGGAGCAGCACCGCCTCGAGAAAGCGAAAGCTGACGAGGTTACGAGAAAGCTGGTCGCCAACAATACTGAGGCTATTCGGCAGCTGGCGAGCTTGGAGGAGGCCCTCCGGCAGGCGGAGAAGAAGCTGGCGGCGGCTAAGGAGGAAGCCCGGGCCGAGGGGAAAGCAGAAGCTGAGAAGGCTGCCGCCACCGCTGCGAAGGCCGCTGCCGAGGCCGCCGAGGTTGCCAAGAGGGATGCAGCAGCCGAAGCGGCGCGGGATGCTGTTGACGCCTTCAAGGCCGGGGGCTGGAAAACCGAGGGCCACAAGGAGTGGGTGGCCTCAGTGGTGCCGGAGGTCGTTGAAGAATGGGTAACTGGCCCCGGGGCTATGTGGCTAGCCCGCAAGGGTAAGTCGTTCTATGAGGGGGGTCAGTACTTCACCCAAGCGATGCTGTACCGGAGGCTTGCCCGGCACCTCGGCCTTGACCCGAAGGATTTCAAGCCTGAGTCCCACGGCCTTCCTCCGCTAGTTCCAGATATCCGGGTTCCCCTCCCCGAGGGCGAGGAGAGACAGCTGTTGGAGGATTCAGAGCTTGATGGGATGGCCTCGGATGATGATGAAGACGCTGGAGATGATGCTGCCTCAAAGGCCAAGGGGGATGCCGCTGAAGAATCCCAAGTTTGAATTTTCTAAGTATAAATGAATGTAATAGTGGTAGGCTCCGGCTTCGGCCTTGTATGTGAACAAACACTTATTTGTATTTCGAATATTCTCTTGCGGATGAATGAATGATCGCCTTCGGGCTTTTTGAATGAATGCTTCCTTCATTTTGAACTTGAATGTATGCTTTCGCCTTACTTTCTTTTGTTTGTATGCTCTCCCTTCTCTGAATGAATGCATGTGTTCCCGGAGGCCACAAGTTCGTGGACTTAGAAATTTTTCTAAGTGTAATTCCTTGCTAGCCCCCGATTGTAGTGCAGTATGGCCGGGGGGCCGTTGTTGTGGCGAGCCTCCGACCGTAGCGTAGCATTAGGTTATGGCCAAGTAGCTTGGGGGGCCGTCGGCCGCAACCCTGTAAGTGAAGAGGGCATCCCCGTTTTCTCCCGAAGGGTCTCCAATTGCGGACTTAGTCAAATTTCCACAATATTTCAATAGTAGTTGTAGTGAGCCTTCCGGTATGAGAACTGCTCTGAGCCCCCGGTACATATGGTTGCCGAGGGGTTCGAGATTATGGACTTAGTGAAATTCTGAGATTTGTCTCCCATAGAGTGATCCTTCGGTTGATGAGTCTGCTTCGAAGGGCACCAATTTGTCATCATCGAGTGAGTTTGGTAGTATTCCGCCTTCGTCGGTATGAACCCCCCGATATAGATTTAGCTTGCCTTAGAACTTTGTGGAGCCTTCGGCATGTCACATAGTTGACTTTGACCCGACCGAATTTCGGCCTTAGCCATATTTAGGTGAAGTTTTGCTTAGTGAGCCCTCTTCTTGGGCTTCCGGGGAAACCGTTGTACTCCGAGGCTTTATGTAGGGGAGCCTTCGGCTATGACTTGTTGTAGAGAGATTTTCTTGTGCCTTTGTAGGAGCCTTCGGGAATGTATATCCGAAGTGTTGAGCCTCCGGGGAAAATAGTATCCGGGGAGTTCCTTCCCCCCTACACATCTTTTTTTTTTTTTTTTTTTTTTTTTTTTTTTTTTTTTTTTTAGATGGTGTAGGAGAGGCATCTAGAAACTTGGTTTCTAGGGAAGGCTTGGCCTATGTGGGAGGCAACGGAACAAACCGTTGGCTCCCCCTTCGGGAATGACCTTCCGATATCCCGAAGGGTTTGAGGGTCGTTTCCTCGGCCCGAGACATCGTCTGTTGCCTGCTTCCCCTTGGGAGATAGCACGGAAAGCGCCTCGGTTTTGAAAGTCGTCCCCTCAGCCCGAGACATGGTCTGTTGCCTGCTTCCCCTTGGGGGATAGCGCGGGGAGCGTTTCGTTTGTGGAAGTCGAATCCTGGGCCCGGGACATGGTCCGTTGCCTGCCTCCCCTTGGGGGATGGCGCGGAAAGCGTTCCTGGGAAGGGTTTTATTTGTGTGTGGGACACCAATAGCCGGGGGTACTTGGTACCAGCCGGAGCCGAGGGGTATTGCACCCCCCGGTTTTTTTTTTTTTTTTTTTTTTTTTTTTTTTTTTTTATGAGAGTATGTAAAAGTATGCATAATGTATGCATGGTTGCGTCCTCGTGGGGTACGGCTTAATGAGAAAACACTTGGTGTTTTCATAGAGTGATGGGGGTGACCCATGCACTTGGTACTTGGTACCTAAATTGTTGTTCCCCCTCCTAAGAGGAAGAGGCCTTGGGCCTATTTTGGCGAAGCGATGAGGGCTTGGCCACTCATTTGTAGGAGAGAAAGGGGGGGCCTTGGGCCGCTTGCACAATATGTAGGTGATGAAGGCTTGGCCTTTTGATTATTCTTCAAAAACAGATGGGGCCTTGGGCCATCAATATTTACACTTGCTGAGGATGAGGGCTTGGCCGCTCATGCCTTATTGATAGAATTTGACAAGGTGGTGCACATTCCAATGTCTAGGAATCTCTGTCCCATTAGGACGTTTTAATTTGTATGTTCCCGGTTTGATGATGGCCGAGACAATGTAAGGGCCTTCAAACTTGGGCGCCATCTTCCCTCCTTCGGTGGGTAGACTGGCCTCCCTTCGTCGGAGGACGTAGTCACCCACCTGAAATTCCCGGGAGCGGACCTTGGCGTCGATGTATCCTTTGACTTGTCTTCTATAGTTTTCGGCCCTGAGGAAAGCTTGCTCTCGGCGTTCCGAGATGAGGTGAAGGTCGAGGGCCATGTTTGCGTCGTTGGCCTCGGGCTCATATTGTTCCACCCTTCGGGTAGGAAGGGTAACTTCTGTTGGAGCCTTAGCCTCAAAGCCATAGCATAGGGAGAAGGGTGTTTCGCCTGTTGCACGCCGAGGGGTGGTACGGTAGGCCCACAAGATGTTATGGAGCTCTTCTACCCATCCTCCCCCTTCGGCTTCCAGCTTCTTCTTCAACCCTTCGAGGAGGGTGCGGTTGGCATTTTCTACTTGTCCGTTGCCCTGAGGGTAGGCAACGGAGGAGAATGTGTGCTTGATGCCCCAAGCCTCAAGGAGGGCACAGAAGGGGGCCGCCTCGAACTGAGTTCCGTTGTCGGAGATGATTTGTTGGGGGACGCCAAACCTTGTGAGGATATTTTTGAGGACAAAGTGGCGGCACCGGGCCTCAGTGATGCTGGCGAGGGGTTCGGCCTCCACCCATTTGGTGAAGTAGTCAATGGCAACGATGATGTACCTGTTGTTGGAGGTACCCCTCGGCAGAGGGCCTACTAGGTCGATTCCCCATCTGGAGAAGGGTATAGCGGTGCTGATGGGGGCATAGTTGACCGCTGGCCTGCCGGGGGCCTTCTGAAAGTGTTGGCAAGCGGTGCATCTTCGGGCTAGATCAGCACAATCTCTAGCCATCGTGGGCCAGAAGTAGCCCTGAACTATGAGCCTTCGGGACATGGAGAAGGGTCCCTGGTGAGCTGAGCAAGTGCCACTGTGCACTTCCTCCATGGCGACTTCGGCCTCATCTTGATGGAGGCACCGAAGGAGGGTGCCGTTGTAAGATCTCTTGTAAAGCCTCCCGTTTTCGATGGTGTAGCTGGGAGCCCTCAGCTTTGCTAACTTGGCGCGGGCTTCGTCTTGGGGCAGTTGCCCTGTGGTGATGAAGGCGATGATGTCGGAGACCCAATCCTCCGGCCTTAGGTTAATGCTCATGACGGGGCTCGCGTGGATGCTCGAGAGGCTAAGTTCCTCAATTCTTGCGATCTTCGAGAGGTGCTCGGGGGATTCATCCGAGAGCTTGGATAGAATGTCGGCCTCGGAGTTTTGAGCCCTCGGTATTTGGGTGAGAGAATGTGCCTCAAACACTTTGAGCAACTCCTTAGCCGCTTCCTTGTATTGTTTCATCCTTCCTTCCTTAGCTTCGTACTCCCCGGAAATTTGACCCACAACAAGTTTGGAGTCACACTTGACGTGGATCATCTTAGCCTTCAGATTTGCTGCCAGCCGAAGGCCGCATAGGAGGGCTTCGTACTCGGCCTCGTTGTTGGAGACCTTGAAGGAGAAGCGGATGGCATAATAGGCGCGGAAGCCCTCGGGCGTAATGAGAACTACTCCCCCTCCGCATGCTCTGGTAGCCGAGGAGCCGTCGGTGTAGAGTGTCCACCACTCATCAAGGGGTGCCGAAGGCTCCTCACCCACCGCTGATCTTGCGGTGCATTCCGTTACGAAGTCTGCCAGGGCCTGGCCCTTAATGGCAGGCCTCGGACGGATGTCTATGTTGTATTGGCTGAGGAAGATGGCCCATTTTACCATCCGGGAGGAGCTAGTGGGACTCCTCATGAGGGCGCCGAGGGGTTGATGGGTGAGCACCTGGACTGGATGAGCTTGAAAGTAGTGGCCAAGCTTCTTGACGGTCCAAACGATGGCTAGCACCGTCTTCTCGACGGGAGAATACCTGAGTTCGGCTTCCCGGAGGGTTTTGCTGACGTAGAAGATGGCACGCTGGATGCCGTCTTCCTCTCGGATTAGTACTGAGCTGATTGCCGCAGGGCTAACACCGAGATATAAGTATAAGGTCTCCCCCACCTTCGGTTTGGAGAGCACCGGGGGAGAAGAGAGGTACTTCTTAAGTTCGTCGAAGGCCTCTTGACACTCAGATGTCCATTGGAAGCCAGCTGTCTTCCTCATGACTTGGAAGAATGGGAGGGCCCTCTCGGCTGACTTAGAGAGGAATCGGTTGAGGGCCGCCAGGCGACCCGTCAACCGTTGAACTTCTTTGACGTTGCGCGGAGGCTCCATATTGATGATGGCCTGAATTTTCTCGGGGTTGGCCTCGATACCCCTTCGGCTTACCATGTAGCCTAAAAACTTCCCTCCTTGTACGCCGAAGGTGCACTTCTTCGGATTTAGCCGGAGGTTAAATTTTTGCATGATGGCAAAGATCTCCCGGAGGTCGTCGGCGTGGGTGCCTGCCCTCTTACTTTTGACGATCATATCGTCAACGTAAGCCTCCATGGTGCGTCCCAGGACGGCTTGAAAGACTCTGGCCACCATTCGGGTGTAGGTGGCGCCCGAATTCTTGAGGCCGAAGGCCATCACAAGGTAGCAGAAGATGCCTTCGGGTGTCATGAAGGCTGTTTTTTCAGCGTCTTCCTCGTGCATGTAGATTTGATGATATCCGCGGAATGCGTCGAGGAATGACATGATTTCGCATCCGGCGGTCTCATCCACCAACTGATCAATGTTTGGCAGAGGGAAGGGGTCCATAGGGCATGCCTTATTCAGGTCCGTGTAATCCACGCACATGCGGAAAGTAGGAGGCTTTTGTGCGAGGACTACATTCGCCAACCAAGAAGGGTATTTCACCTCCTTAATGTGTTTGATGGAGAGGAGCATGGATACCTCCTTCTTCACGAACTCCCTTCTCTCGGCCGAGAGGGGTCTTCTTCGTTGTTGTACTGGTTTGGCCGAAGGGTCCACCGCTAGGCGGTGGGTGATAACCCTTCGGTCAATTCCTGGCATATCCTCCGGCCCCCATGCAAAAACAATGGAGTAGGCGCGGAGGGCTTTGGTGATGCCAGTCCTCAGGTCTTCGGGGAGCTTGGCTCCGATCTTCAGGACCCTCTCCGGCTTGGCCGGATCGAGTATCAAGTCTTCGGTCTCTTCGGCAGGCTCAGCCCTCGGCCTACTTTCTTCTTCTTCTAAGGCTTTGGTGGTGATTGTGTCAACACGAAGTTCAGTTTTACTAACCTTCTTGGTGAGCTGAAGGTAGCAGGCCCTGGAGAGCTTCTGATTCCCCCTCGAGTAGCCAATGCCGGTGGGTGTGGGGAACTTGAGGCAGAGATGCCTCATAGAGATGACGGCCTCCAAGTCCTCGAGGGCGGGCCGACCGAGGATGATGTTGTGTGCGCAGTCGAGGTTGACGACGACGAACTCCACTTCGAGCTTGGCTCTATGGGATCCGTCGCCGAATTCGACCATGAGTGTGATGACGCCCTCGGCGTCTATGCTGTCCCCCGTAAATCCGGAGAGGGGGGTGTTGATGTGCCGAAGGGACCCCCTGTCGAGTCCCAATTCTTGAAAAGTGCTGAGATACATGACGTTGACCGAACTCCCCGTGTCGACGTAAGTCCGATGGATGATGGCGTCGTTGATCTCAGTGCGGATGACGAGGGCATCCCTATGCGGCAGAGAACCCGAGGGGAGGTCCGCATCCGTGAAGAAGATGGGATCCGCCCTCGGCCTCTTAGTCGGGGGCATGTGATTAACTTCCCCAATGTAAAGGGACTGCGCCCATTTCTTCCTTTGGCTTGTTGAATCGCCCCCGGTGTTCCCGCCGTTGATCATGTGAATGTGGCGCTTGTATTGTTGATGGGAGCCTTCCCCCTCATCTTCGAGGCCCCCAATTTCTCGCTTCTTCCCCTGTGGGTTCCCCAAGGGGATGGTGTTGGGGTTTACCCACTTGTTTGCCTTCGGCGGAGGCCCTTGATGATGAAGGGGGCCCTGGGGAGGAGGGCCCCTGATAAACTGAGATAAGTGGCCCGCCTGTATCAGCCTCTCAATTGCGTTTTTCAGTTGGTGGCAGTCGTCGGTTTTGTGCCCATGGTGGCGGTGAAAGCGGCAATATGGTTCATCAGGGCCGATGGCATAGATCTCGAGGGGTGTACGGGAGTCTCGCTCAACGAGCCCCCGCTCTTCCGCATGATCAAGGATGACGCTGACGGGATGCGTCAAGGGAGTGCGTGGGTGCTCAAGGAGGACGGGTTGCGCCCATGCCTTCGGATTATTCTTATAACCGCCCCCGGTTCTGGCTTGGCCACCTCGGGGGCGATCGTTGTATTGCGCTTCTCGGTTGACCGGAGGGGGAGGTCCTCCGGGCCGATTCCTGCCTTCATTCTTCTGGGAAGGATCCGTGTTGCGGCGGTCCTTCTCGATTTCCTCCGCTTCAGCGTATCGGTCCCCCCGCTGAAGGGCCTTTGTATAATCGCGGGGGGGATCAGTGATAAGGCTTCGAGAGAAGTTACCGTTGCGGAGGACGGTGTGGAAGAGGGCCATCAGCGTCCTGTCATCGGCGCCTTCGACCTCGAGGGAGGCCTGCCTCCAGCGTTCCAGGAAACTCCGAAGGGTTTCCTCCTTCTGTTGTCTCACGTTTAGGAGGTGGGAGAAGTGTTTCTTTGAGCGATGCCTCCCAGCAAATTGCGTAAGGAAGCGGTGGGCAAGTTCTTGCCAAGAATCAATGCTGCCTTCGGGCAACCGGTTGAACCACTCATACGCTGGTCCCTCCAAGGTGGAAAGGAACCAACGGCATAAGTATTCATCCGAGGCCCCCATCATCATCATGCTATTTTGATAGCGGCTATAATGCTCTTGGGGATCAGTCTTCCCCTCATACGGCTTGATGGGTTGCCCGCGATATTTGTGGGGGATTTTGGCCGCCAACACCCTTGGGGTGAAGGGGGTTCTAGTGCGGAGTTGAATGAGGGGCTCGCCTGAACCTTCGGCAAGTTTACGTTTCATTTCCTCCACCTGTGCCCGGAGGTCAGCGTACTCTGGATCTGGCCTAGCTGTGGAAGCCGTCGGCGGCGCCTGACGATTCTCCTCAAGTTGGCGGAGGAGGGCCTCGATAATTTCGTCCTTGGGATCCTTCGGAGCAACCCCTTGGGAGTTAGCCCGGAAGGACTGCGCCTGGTTGATCTGGTGTCTGGCGTCATCGGCATGGAGGATTGCTTTGCCCTTGCTTCGGGGCGGAGGTATGCCCTCGGCTCCCGAAGCGGAGGCTCCGCTCTCCTGAGGCCTGCTGAATTCCTGTTTGCCGAGGCGGTCTTGGACCCCTCGGCGTATGGGAGCTCCCCCAAGCCTCTCGAGTGCAGAGGTCCGGGGTTTCTCCTTCATCAAGGGACGTTTATCCCTGGATTGGGCCTCTTGGGAGGCGGTGTCCTGCGCCATGACCCCTTCGGCGTTTCCAATCCCCGGGGGAGGATTGGTGAACAGAGGAGGGAGCGGTGGTAATTGAATAACATTTCCTCCAGCATAGGGCTGGAGGGGTGCCTGAGAGGCGAGGGCTCCGGAATTGAGAGCCATGTTCTGAACAAAGGCCGCAAAGGCAGCCTGAAGATCGATGGCCGGGGCCGGAGGGGGAACTTGGTTCTCACTCCGATCCCTCCTTCGATTATCAAGGCCAATGCGGGCATCAGGGGTGTTCTTCTGCAGCTGTTGGCGTAGGTCAGCGGTGGCTTGCTCTAATTCGAGGATGACACCGCCCTCGGGTACTAAGAGCCTGTTGGAGGCCTCAGCCCCGTTAGTTTCGCCGGGGGCTACGTAGTTTTCCTCAAGGGTCTTGGATTGGGCACGGGTGGTTCTTCCCATTTTTTGGTAAGTGTTTTGTATCTGGTAGAGGGGGAGGGTTTCTTACTTGATAGTTCAGACCTCTCAACGAGAGCACCAAATGATGGACAGTCTACCCGGGGGGTATCTTATCCGAAGGGTTATTGCGGAAATAACTAGAGAGAAGTCAGAGCAGATAGGAGGAGAGAGAGTCGATTTTATTAAATGAACTCAGCGTGTGGAGTTGAGATGTAGGTTGTGTTGATTACAAGGAGAAACAGGCTGCTATTTATAGCAGCAATAAATGCGATGAGGGGACACGTGTCAGTAATCCAACGGCCGAAGGGTCACATCAGCCTAGTGGTGCTGGCAGTGGTACGTCAACCGCATTGAATGCGGTTGGCGGATGTGACGTGGCATTAAATGCGGTGGTTGGCTGTCTCTAAAAGGAATCTTCGATGATTGAGCCTGTTCAGCCGAAGGCTCATTGTGTTAGCCGAGGGCTCCCTGGTGTGGCCGGGGGCTAGGTCCAGCCGAAGGCTTCTTGTGTAGCCGAGGGCTCATCGTGTTGCCGAAGGCTCCTCGTGTAGCCGAGGGCGTAAGAATGCCGAAGGCTCATGTTTTCGCCCGTTTTCTCCCAGCAGCTTCTTATGCTAGAGAAGGCTATCCTGTGAGTTTCGGAGCCTTCGGCCAAGGAGGCCGAAGGCACCCCAGTGTGTATTCTGGGCTACTTTGAAGCTTGGGCCGTTGTATTTGGGCCTGAGGTGTCCTCTGGGCTCAATGGACTTGTGTAGGAGAAGTAGGAGTCTATGGGCCGGGGGTTCCTGGGCCATATACTCCATCACTTTTCATTTCATCATTAGCTAGATAAACTCTTTTTTAATAGCTGCACATGTCTCGATCTTAAAGGACAAATTTGATGTAATTTATCTATTTAATAATTCACAAATTCTATCAGATCAATCTCTAAAGGTAGATTCACTTTTTTTGTCTCATATTTATTTATACTTCACAATTTATGTTCACGTTGTTAAATGGGTTAGCACTCCCCAATTTCATAGCTTGGATCGTTTAACACTCTAACTACCTTATGATCTCAAAATCCACATTATTTTTAATGGGAGTGCACAATACACTTATAATTAAAATAATTCAGACTTTAAAAGGATAGGAAAGGTTGATTTTTTACAAAAATGTCACAACATTTTTTATTGGAGAAAATAATTAAAATATCCCAAACTTTGAAGGGGTGTGAGGTAAGCACCCCAAACTTTCATATGTAATTTAAATACCCCAAACTTTATATAAAAAGTTATTTTAGCACCATGGTTATGAATTATTTTTTTCAAAAATGACAAATTTTTATGTTAATTTCATAATTTAAAATATTTTAGCATTCATGAAGATACAATTAACATTCTAAATTTCCATTGTAATATAAATAGTATCACCCCCACTCTATATAATTGCAACATTTTCAATTTGCTATTTTAAATTATGCAATTAACATAATAAATTAACATTTTTGAAAGAAATGATACATGATCATGATGTTAATAGAACTATTTATATAAAGTTTGGGATATTTAAATTACATATAAATGTTTGGGGTATTTATCTCACACCCCTTCAAAGTTTGGGGTATTTTAATTATTTTTCTCTTTTTTATTTATTATAGCACAAATTTCTTTTTCAAATGATGCACAATTTTCAAATCTAACATTTCAGTTCATTCTAATTCACTTTTTACATGTTAAGGTGTCTTCTCATTTGAACTAAACCTTATATATATATATATATATATATATATATATATATATATATATATATATATATATATATATATATATATATATATACTCCGTAATATACAATTTTCAAATCTAACGTTCGGGTACATATATAGAAATAATGCTAGAGTAATTTATTTGAATAATTATTATATATAGAAATAATAGTTCAACAAGGGTTGTAAATTAATAAGTGTATTTGAAAATTATTTGGGTAGAAAAGCATCAATATTGAAGATAATAAAAGTAAAAAAATAGATGTTTACATTTTGGTTGACTCGCAACCTACATGGGTCAACTCACTTAACCTGCTATCCGTGCAAGTTGCACTACGAAAGTGGCGAGTTCACAGGATTGAAGAATGCATGACAACTCTAACCCCCGTGAAATGAGATGAAATGGGCTAGCCCTATGGACTTCGACTAATTTTGACAGCTTTGTCCATAGTCGATTGAATTCATGTACAATTCATTTTCCCTACAGTTTTAATAAAAACTTTACGCACATATTTTCCCGTGCAGTGCACGGGTACACATACTAGTAATATAATAAAGCAAACCTATGGAGAGCTCCATGGAGAAATAGTTGACATGTGGCACTATCTTTTGTAAATAAAGGGACATGTGGCAACAAAATTAGATAAGAATTTATGTGTAATATATATAAGTTAGTTGTATCACATGGGTGTGTGTGTTTATGTGTCACAATGTTGTGTATAAATATAGGTAAAAATTTGCACTTGATAGTAGTACAAAAATTGAAAATACTCAAAAGTAAAAAATAAATAACAAATTTTAGCCTCTTAAAGTAAAAAATATTCCTCTCATACTTCTTTTCCAACAAAATCTTGATGGTTTCAAAGACTGTCGCGCCGGTCAATGTAAATTAAATTATAAATGAAAAAAGGTCTTGAAAATAATTACCATGAAATAAGAATGATCTTGAAAAAAAATTATTTGTGATATGTTGTTTTTATCCCAGAAGGCAATTATTTGTAATATGTATAACTTAGGAGTATTATGTGTGTGTATTTATGTGTCACAATGTTGTGTATAAATATAGGTAAACATTTACACTTGAGAGTAGTACAAAAATTCCACATATTCAAAAATAAAAAATAAATAACAAATTTTAGCCTCTTATAATAAAAAAATATTCCTCTCATACTTCTTTTCCGACAAAATCTTGCACGTTTTAAAGGCTGCCCCGCTGGTCAATGTAAAAAATACACATTAAAAAAGATCTTGAAAATAATTACACTGAAATGAGAATAATCTTGAAAAAATTCATGTGTAATATATATATATATATATATATATATATATATATATATATATATATATAAGTTAGGAGTATTATAGTGTGCGTATTTATGCGTCACAATGTTGTGTATAAATATAGGTAAAAATTTGCACTTGAATATAGTACACAAATTGCAAATAATCAAAAGTAACAAACAAATAACAAATTTTAGCCTCTTAATATAAAAAAATTGCTCTCATACTTCTTTTCCAACAAAATATTGCGGGTCTTAAAAGTTGCCCCGCTGGTCAATGTAAAAATACACATGAAAAAAGATCTTGAAAATAATTACTTTGAAATAAGAATGATCTATAACGATGCACATCATGATTAATGGGGGTGCACAGATATAATTAATTATAACAATACATACTTTATTTGGGCCGGGCAAAAAAAGTAAAACTTATCTACAAAAATGCCACCTCATTTTATGAGCAACTCTGAAATCTAACATTCCGAACTCATTCCAATTTTTCTTCTTAGACCATGTTCTCATTTGATACAAATTATATACGCAACGTGTGTGCATGGGTAAGCAAAAGTCGTCTAATGAATTTGACTACCCCGGTTCCAAATGTAAACCGAGACCTCACATTAATATAAAAATAAAAATAAAAATACCAGTCTAAATACAAATACAAAAATCAATTAAACATTCATTAAATTAAATAATGCAATAAAAAATCTAAAAGTTACTTTATACTTGATTCAAAGAAACACACCTCATTACTCAAGCAATTTGAATAAAAGAGGACTAAAATGAGTGACAAAAAAATAATGGATCTGTATTTTTCTTTCTTACTCACTGTATTTTACTAATTAATGTTAATACTTCGTATAATACTTCCTTCATTCTTTATTATCTGTCTCGCATTCCATTTTGGGACTTTTTTTATTATTTGTCTCTCTTTCTATTTTAGGAAAGTTTTTGATAAAATACCCCCACTTTTTTTACTTTTACTCCTCTTACTTTTTACTAACTACTTTCTCTTTCCTACTTTATCATAACTTTACTCTACTTAATATACTCTTTTTCCTACTTTATCATCACTTTATCACCATTTTACTCTTTTTAATATACTCTCTTTCCTACTTTATCATTTACCCTACACACTCTACATTTATCCTACTATTTTTCTATTAAAACCCGTGCCCAAGGCTAGCGGGACAGATAATAAAGAACGGAGGGAGTATATTACTATATAATACTAATAAATTAAATTATTAAAAACTTGGGACCCATAAATCGAGGGATCTGTTCTGTAGAACGTATTGAACCTCTTGAAAGATTCCTCTGTGTGTAAGTGGAAATAAAAAGAGATATAAGAAATTAGAATACAAAGCACACCATAGTTGATAAGTTTAATTAAAAAATATTATTTAAATCATCGTTATACCAATATTTGATAACTATTAGATGGCATTTATCAAAGGAACTCATCGTAGAAAAATAAGGTATAATTAGATCTTTTGAGTATATATTTGTAAGCAATCATTACTAATTGTCAAAAAAAAATATTTTCATCTACAAAATAAAAAATAAGTAGGAATAATTTATTTGGATGATTATTATAAAAAAAGTAGTTCAAATAATTTTGGTAGTAAAAAAAATAATTAAAATACTGAAAGTCAAAACTACATGTTTATATTTTGACCAAATCGCAAATTGTATAGTCAAACCACAACATGTGCATTTTGACCCACAAAACCAGTGAGTTAATCAGGTTATTAAAGTACAATCCACCATGAAACAAGCAAGCCCGATAGAGTTTGACACATTTTGGCATCTGTATATATAGTTGATTGAGTTCTCTTTTAAACTTTGATTAACGAATTCATATACAATCGACGGTCCCTATTATAAATTTAAGAAAAGATTAATACACGTACCTTACCTTGTAGTGCACGGGTACACATACTAGTAAACTTAAATTTGTAAGTCAGCCAAGTCCTGTAACGTTCAAACTTTTGAAAGGCTTGATCAAATATAAAATTTACTAAATAGTTTAATCAAAACAAATTAAAATGGACGTTACAAATTAAACCTTGGCCATGCATCATATCCATTGTCCATATACTCTCAAATCTTTTCAAAATGGAGCAATAATAAGTACATAAACCTTCAAAATTGATTAATCATTAAGCATCCGCCAACATCAATTTGTCTGTTCAAAGTTGATTTGTTTATTTGAAATACTATGAAATTTTCCAGCAACAGCTCCCTCTCAGCCTGCAAGTCCGTGAAGGCTTGCTGGGATTTCTAGAGACTGGGGGTGGTTGTGTCCGCCTCTCTTTGTGCCTCAACCATAGCCTGGTTGGCCGCAGCAAGGGCCTCGTCGACCCTCCGATTCGCCTCCAGGGTATCCAGATCACGGGTAGCTCGGGCCTGGAGGATTTTATTGTTGGGGCTATCCACCCAGGGCTTGCCACGCCGCCACTACCACCTTCTACCTTGTAGCATAAATACTTGCACTTATTGCACTCGTTCTAAGTCCATTAATAGAACTTTGTTCATTTTACCTTATTCCCTTCTTTTTGCTTTTGCCTTCATTATTAATTAAAACATTCACTACATACACGAAAACCATAAAAGATCATACCAAAGTTCAATGGATTGTGTTGGGCCTTTGAGTTGTGACTCTGTGAGGACTTAACCTCAACAATTATCATAACAAAGAGATAATTCTTTTCGGACACTTTAATGATCAAAATGCTTTTCTTGAGATCCATGGTGTGCTAATCCCTCAATGGTACATACTTGATGAATCCCATCTTAGCGACATTATTGCTGAAAAACTATCTGCAACAATTAAGATCATACTTTCTAATAAGTTTGTGACTATTACCACAAACTCGGCAAATGTGTGAGCTAGGGTCATAACCCCAAGGGTGAGCATTCCAAATGTCAGTGTGACCAATTCTTGTATTCTCTCTCTTTGACAAGCTTCGATGGAAGAGGCACAAAGAGACACGGTTAATTGAGAAACCCTTGATACAATATGCATTCTTGATGGTGATATAGAAGAAGAGATCTAAAGACTTCAGGACGTGTAGATTTTGATGTCCTTGGACATTAGAGAGAGAAAGGTGTGTCGCCTAGTCAAATGTCTTTTATAGCTTAAAGTAAGCCCACAATTCATGACATGATAAATTTAACAGCATAACATCCTCAAATGCATTTAAGATCAATGAGACCAATATATGTGTAGGTGTAAAGGGTAATTAGAAGATTACGTTATTGGGTGTTTAAACGTTAATGATATACTCATCTCTAGTACCAATGATACATTGAAGAAACCAGTGTAACACTCGAACCATTAAAAGAAGAGAAGATGATCAGAGGAGGCGGTTAGAGTTTTCTACATGGCTGCTCCACTCTTTAGAATGTTTAGCCAATCACTAGCTCAAATTGATTTACAATTATTATCCAAGTCAAACAAAACCCGACAATAAATGTTTAATAAAAAATGACGAGTGTATTTGTTATTATATCCACAAGGGTTGCGTCCATAATTATCTTATTTTCTACGAAAATTCGAATCATATCCATTCAAGTCGATCATATATACAGAGTACCACTTTTAGATCTAAATCATTATTACTATTATTATTATTATTATTATTATTATTATTATTATAAGTAAACAAAGGGGGGCAATGAGCTAGGCTAACAACCAAGGGCAACCAGGCTGGCCAATCGGTCAACTAAAGCTTTCATATCTGATCTAACAAAATAATTATAACGCTGTAATAATAAGGTCATCTCACAAAGCCAATAAATTTAAGTAGCAAAAAATGATGGGAAAATATCTTTGATAATTGTAAGAGCATTTCTCTACTCTTTGTACACCTCTTATTTGTGTGCACACGCAATTCATTAAAAAATAGCATGATAGTAGAACTGGACTACACAGACAAATTGAGCGTGTAGACAGTGATAGAAGAATTAGATACACAGACAACTTAAGCGTGTAGGCGATGATGTACATAGCCAAAGTGTACAATAATTTCCCCAAAAAGAATGGCACACCATCCCTGAGGGGCTTCTAGAACCGATCAGACAGCTATTTGAGAGAATATAAGTTGAGCTTTGATAACACACTATTTTACTAGCTGAGCTATCCGTTACACCAATAATTACCCAAAAATGATTCGTAGGGTACGTACATGTGCAACTTTGGTCGGACCCTAAGCGTAAGAAAGGGGTTAAGACTTAAGACGCAACAAGTAACAGCCAACCACTCTCTCTCTCTCCCATTAAAATCTATCTGTCCTACTCCCTCCGTCCCAATTTGTTTTGCAAAGTCAACATTTTTTGGTCAACCAATAATAAAAGTCAATGCTCCGTATGACTATTTAATTCGATTTTTAATAATTAAAATTTACATATTCATAACCTACATTAAAATCTCTTCAAAGTTGTAAACTCCAAATTAGAATATAATTAAAAATTGACATCCTAATTAAGTGAACAAAACGAAATTGTTTGACCAAGAAAAGTCAAATTTGCAAATCAATTTGGGATGGAGGTAGTATAATTTTAGCACAAAAAAGAGAAAAACAAAAACATGTTAATTGCAAAGTGGGCAGTGCTCTTTTTTTAATGGCCGATCTTGTCTCAGGATGGTTTGGCCATCTTGTGAAGCAACCACATTATCTGATTATCCCATCTCACATGCTGTAACGTGCTCTCTACCTATCATTTATCACTGCCCAACCTTATCTTCTAAGTTAATTTTTTTGTTAATTTTTTCTCTTCTTTTTATCATTTAGTCTTGCCTCTGCTCTCTGCATGATGGGCCATGTTAGCAATACTAGGCTCATAGCTAAGAGCCTAAGAGAGACCAATAATTTTTTAGTTAATCTTTTCTGTTCTTTTTATGATTTAAATATTGCATATCAATTTCATTTTGTTTCATTGTTTGAATTAGTCTCCAAGTTCCATCATGTTGTGTCACCACTCCCAATTTAGACACAAAGGGAAAATAATTCTTAATTTCCCCTTTTAATTTGCTTTTTGCAATAATTGATCATGATGTCATTCGTTTACTTGATTGGAATTTCCTGAAACAAGAGCTAAAACAATTGAAACTCTTAAATAAGATCATTCTGTTTATCCCTAAATAAAAGCAAGTCATTGTCATCTCGAAACCATATGCTATTATATTTTAACATCGTCACACGTTCATATGACAACATCAATGTCATTATTTGAGATATTTTCAAAGCATGATAGTTGTTAACTCAACTAAGGAGAAAAATAATACAATTATTTTGAAACTAGGTGTTGTTTTTAGTCCTATTTAGAATGCTTTATATTTTTCTAATTATCCAAAATCTACTTTTTTTGTAAGTGATATAAAACAGTTACAAAGATATCGCCTTATTTTGTAGTAATTGATTGAGGAAGTGTTTGTGATAGATTCTACATTGAAAATGTGATTTGTTAAAGTGAAAGGCAAAAGTGCTTAGCAGAATTAAAATTAATTTTAAAAAGGGAAAATCGTCGAAATAGACATAAAAATGTTTAAAAATTTTCAGAATAGTACTGCTATGTTTTTCTTCACGAAATATGAGTAATAACATTGCAGTATTTACTGTTATCTTGGAATCATTACTTCCAGAATCATTGCAATATTATACTAGTATTAGGATGTTTTCTGTTGGATGTTTATCTCCTCCTCCTCTAATCTTCCCGGTTAATAACATGTTTCCCTCAAGGATTTTACCGTTTTTGGTAGAATTTTTGGGGTTTTATGAACATTTTTATAATTGGACATCAACTTTTTTGTTTCGTAGACATCGGCTTTAGGTTTCTGATTTATGATGTCGTTAAATTTTCAATTTCGATAGAAATTCGGATTTTTCATATTTGGAATGTCAGCTTTACATTTTTGCCAACTTTTTGGCAGTTTCAGGTAGTACTCAATATTATATTGTGGTAGAAAAAACTTTTATTTTAAACATTAATTTGTATTGTCAATCTTTTGGCAGAATTGACTAATATATTATGGCAGATTTTGTGGTTCAGACTTCTGATTTCAATAAATTTCTGATTTCTTTAAAATCAATGGTTTTCCTGATTTTGGGTGTTGGGTTCATTTTTTGCCAAAATTCTGGCAGTTTCATGTAATACATTATGGCGGAAAAATTGTATTTTGACATCGATTTAAAAGTATTGCCAACTATGTGGCATATTTACATATGATATTATATGTGACACAAAAATATTGTTTTCTTGGACAAATTGTCAAATCTAAAACTTATAAGCATCAATGATGATTAGGACATTTTTGGAATGATAAAAATGTTGGTGTAACACTTAAGCATGATGCACTTGTACAATTTGGTTTAATCATTGTAAGGTTAGTCATTGTCCATAATTAAGTCTCTAGCCTTTTTTCAACGATCCGTTAATCCAACTGTTAAGAATCCATTTATGTTTTCATTTTGTTTTTGCATTTTAACCCATTTACTACATAGTACTGTAAATGGTACGATTATATGTTAGTAGAATTGATTTCTATTTTATGTTTCATTTGCTTTTGCATTTAATTTATTTTCTCTACGTTTCTTTTCTTTATATGTTATATGTAGTCGAAGTATAAGATAGTTTTTGAGAAAAGGGGCAAATAAGTCCTCGAACTAACCCAAAAAGTGCAAATCACCCCTTATATAGGAGGTTATGTAAGGCCGTCGCCATTTGGGGCGGTTCCCGGTGGCATTTTTTGATGAAATTTTTTGAACATCTTGTTCATTAAGTCTAGTTTATCCATACCAAATTTCAGCTAAAAATAAAACCGGGAAGGCAGTCAAATGATTTTTTGAAATATACTGCGCTGTTTAACTGCATAGTTATCTTCAAAAACTCATTTGACTGCCTTCCTGGTTGAATTTTTATCTGAAATTTGGTATGGGTAAACTAGACTTAATGAAGAATATGCTCAAAAAATGTCATCCAAAAATTCCACCGGGAACCTCCCCAAATGACGAAGGCCGGACAGAGTCTCCTATAAAAGGGGTGATTTGCACTTTTTATCTTCTTCTTTTTGAATTGAAATGACTGATGTTCAGCAAAAATTTCACACGGGTTGTGAAAATGATTACTTCGAAACTACCCCTTTGTTATTAAGCTCTCGTGGTCGCAACAATTTGGCTACATCTCTTTGTTGGGAGTTGTTATCTCATCTTATTCTTATTAGTTATTATTTATTCTTATTTTATACTCCCTCCGTCCAAATTTGTAATATACTTTACTGTTTACGATGTTTGACCGACGACAAAACAAATTGATTCCTGTCAACACTCAAATTAGTTTTTAAAAATAAAATTTACATATTTAGATACTACATTAAAACCGCTACAAAGCCTGCAAAAAATAATTCAAATTTCATAAAATTTTGATATATAAAGTAAAAGATTAAAAATGATTTATGTTAACCAAGTGAATACGAAATGTACCTTACAAATTGGGACTGAGGGAGTATAATCAGATTAAATCAAAAATATTTAGGTATGATCA
This sequence comes from Cuscuta epithymum, assembly GCA_945859915.1. NCBI lineage: Eukaryota > Viridiplantae > Streptophyta > Magnoliopsida > Solanales > Convolvulaceae > Cuscuta > Cuscuta epithymum. The sequence continues at coordinate 4,932,243 of CAMAPF010000942.1, forward strand.
GATTAGATGAAAATTTTCAGATCTGAACACATCGGATAGATTTAGACCATAAGATCCTGTCATTTTTTTCCTATACATAAAAACATGTAGCTAATGGGAAAGTGACCTTCTACTAAAATTAAAAAGAAAAACTAACAAAACAAGTTTTATACTGCTCTATTATCCAACACAATTTGTTTTCTTTGAAGATCATATATGATAGAGTTTATGAACTTGGGCACCTTGTTTCACGACTATTGAGTTTGGACAACGGCCCACGTATGTCAAGTAGATAGTATTTATATCATCTCTATTTCCATACTTCACTTTAGTTAATTTATAATCCGGTTGCTAAATGTTAATTAATATTTTACTTTTGTTCTGAATCAAGTAAGTATTTTGTTCCGAAAGCAGTTAAATACGATAAAGGCCCGTCAAATCGAAATGAGGCCATTTTTTAATCTTAGACTATAGTTTTACGTTTTGCTTTACATGTAAATATGTAATATGACTTCATTATGTATTGATGGTTATACTATGATAAATGTTTGTTCTGTATCTTCTCATTTCATTCAAACTTTATTTCACTTTTTCTCTTTTTGCATGATGTTTCAATTTCATTCATATAATATTGGGCATTTACTCAAACGTGCAATGCACGTATAAAAAACTAGTATAATGATAGGAACTGTCAATATTATGTTTTTTCTATACAAGATGGCAGAATTATGCTTTGATGTTGTCAATAATTTTTTTTGCATCAACATGGCATTTTCATAACCGGGGGTGATGGCGCCAGCAGTGGTGTGGGAAGTGACAGTGGTGGCGCTGCGCTGGAAGTGGCAGCGATGGTGCCGGAAGTGGTGGCGCCGGAAGTATTGGCAGCATTTGGAGTGCTGGAGGAGGCTGTGGAACCTAGGGTTTTAGATAGCTTATTTATTTTTACATTTTTATTTTTAAATAGATTTAGAAATTCAGTAAGGGTAATTTTGTAAAGTTGATACATTTTTAGTCCTATGAGACATGGAAGTCCTATTTGTCCATTTCTTCATAGTTTTAGTCCTATTTAGGAAATTAACTCATTTTTCAATCATGATAGTAATGACTCCTATTTCGGGAATAAAAACTGAGCACTCCTATACTTGCATTCCAGACCGCTTTTACTCCAATTTAGGGAAATTTCACTTTTAAAAAAGTAAATGTTTATATATAGTACTACCTCCGTCCTGGTAGACTTTGCCAAGTGCAAGTTAGGTGAGAAATAAAAATAGTAAAAATTGTGTGGTTGAAATTTGTGCAGAGGAGAGAGAAATGTACAGAACCACAAATTAGTTGCTTTAATAGGAAAGTAGCAATGTTTTTTGGGACAAGTAAAAAAGGAAATTTGGCAAAGTCCAATGGGACGGATGGAGTATTTTCTTAAAAAATAACTTTTGTGTGTAATGGAAAAGGTACAAAAGGTGCTTAAATGACCCAACCGACTGCCTTTAACTTTAAAGTACTTAGAGGCTATTTGGCAACACTGTTTTCGGCTTATCAGGCTTATCAGACAATTTTTTCACCAAACACGTAATTTTTGCTTTCGCGCGTTGAATTGTGTAATAAGCAGGAAAAGTAAGGTTGAAGTTACTTTTCTGACTGTATTGGCTGAAGTTACTGTAGATGACCATTTTAGCTATTTTTACATATAATTTTTTCTTTATTTTATTAATAAAATATATTTTAAAAATAATTTTTTCTTAAATCAACAGAAAAATCAACCAATGAAGCCACTTCATCCAGAACTTCATAAATTTCAGCAGAATTAGCCAAATCAGCCGATTTTCGTGCTACCAAACGGGCTCTTAATTTAATCATAAATTGTCACTTGAAAATCTCAATTACAATTACAACAATTTCTAAGTAAAAAAATTAAAATCACTTTTTAAGCTTATGCACACCAAGAAATCAAGGCAAGAATATGAAAGTCACAGGCTAAAAATGTTTTTTTCGTTTTTAGAAGGTTTCCCGCCGGAGCATGCCCTATAGACGATATTCTCACCAATTCCTTCACACGCACCATATTATCAACTTGAAGGGTGTTTGGAATTGATTTTGTTTATGCTTCTTTTTAAAAGTAAAAGCAGAATCAGAATTGTGTAGTCTCCTTCAACTTCTAAACAATTGCTTCTAAGAGCAATTTGGGGCACAAGAAGTATTTCACCACTTGCATTCAAACACTTCGGTATCTATTTCTATTCCCAGAAGAAGGAGAAATAGTTTCAAGAAGCAGATCCAAGTACCACTCATTATAGCACATCTTATGATTTTCTTCTTAGTAAACCATTATACCAAAGCATAAACTAAAGCCATGGCCAACTAGTAAAGCTTCCAATTCAATAGGCCATATGCTGCAACCAGGGGCGGCCCTAGGGGGTGCAAGTGGGGCGGGCGCCCTAGTCCCAAAAAATATGGGTAAAAAATAGGCTCAAGTTTAATTCTTTGTAACAGATGTGAGTAGGCTGATTTTTCGGCCCTAAAGTAACAATTTTTCAAGTGGAATTTGTTGAAGTTCTTCTGAATGGATTTTTTTAGCGGAACTTATGATCATGTTTTCTATGAAGTTTAGAGTATGTGAGAAAAATATCAGTTTAAAGTTTAATTTAGAACTTACCTAAATAAATTATTGAAAACACTGCTTTTCATATATATTTTGGCGCATTGCGTTTCAAAAATTTATTTAACTGACTTCACGATTGCATTTTAAGCTGAAATTTTATGGACATAATCTAGACGTGATGAAAAACATTCTCTTAAAATTTCATAAAGAAATTCCACTCGAAAGCATATTAGTCTGATATGATTATTTGATTAGTTTATTAATTGTTTCCATTCATGGTTGTTTGATTTCCTAATTGTTAATTGTTTTCTATTGAGTGTTGGTGTTATAACTTATTGATTTTGTTAGACAAACATTTTCAACTGTGATAAAATTTATAAACTTAATTAATTTCAAAGTGTATAAAAAGGATTGAATCTGAATACGATAAATACAAAAGAATCCAAGATTAGAGAAAGTGGCGATAAGTAAAAAAAGAGCTCAATGGAAAAGTTTGTTTGTGTAAAGAAGTCAAATTCTGAATGTTCTTCTCAAGATGAGAACACATAGTCAGATTCTAAATGTCTTGAAATCTTATTATTATAATTATTATGCATATCATTTAAGATAGAAAAGAGTTCTACAATTCCTTTTTTGTAACATTAGGCTCATTTTAATTTTCCGCCCCTAGACCTTCGAACAACGTCGCCCCTGACTGCAACCTCTGTTTTTTTATTCTTTTCTTTATTTGGCTGGTACATCAAAATTATAGTTGATGGCGCTCTTTTACAAATTACAACCAATAAAAAACTTTTTCGTGTTTCATTTCAAAAAATGAATACCATGAAAATTTCCGTATATTATATCCTTTCCCGGTGAACTTTTCCAACTTCAAATTAGGTGAAAAAAATAAAAAAGAATATTAGAACCAAAAATTAGTTGTTTTAATGGCAAAGCAATAAAGTTTTTTTACACAATAGAAAAAAAAAAATGGGAAAAGGTGCAAATAGGCTCATGTACTAACCAAAAAAGGTCAAATAAGCCCTTATTTAGGAGGCTCTGTCCGGACGTCACCATTTGGGGTGGTTTCCGGTGAAATTTTTTGATGAAATTTTTTGAGCATCGTATTCATGAAGTCTAGTTTAGTCATACCAAATTTCAACTAAAACTTCAATCGGGAAGACATTCAAATGAATTCTTAAAAATAACTGCACTTTTAACTGCGCAGTTATCTTCAAGAATTCATTTGAATGTCTTCCCGATTGAAGTTTTAGCTAAAATTTGGTATGAGTAAACTAGACTTCATGAATACGATGCTCAAAAAATTTCATCAAACAATTCCACTGGGAACTACCCCAAATGGTGACGTCCGGACAGAGCCTCCTAAATAAGGGCTTATTTGACCTTTTTTTGTTAGTACATGACCTTATTAACCTTATTTGCACATTTTCCCAAAAAAAATTGGAAGTATAATATTGCATCATACGGATTACGGAGTATTTGAGATTTGAAGTTATGTTTAATTTTTAAGGAAAAGTACATGACATTGTAAGAATCATGATATTCTAGATCGACCGTACAACAATAAACATCTTTATTCTTTGGGTTCATTTACAATCGCTGCCAGTGCCCTGTACCCCCAGAATCGGTGGGTGGAATACCATGCAGCAAAACAATGTTCGAGAAGCAAAAAAATCAAAAAGACAGAAACATGTGAATCTTTCCTACCCATTCTTCTGTTATGTTATCATAATAACATGTCCTACTGATTAATTAATAATCACACTTCTTTACATACAAATCTCAGAAACCATACAAACCAAACGCCCCTCTCGTCAAGCTTGCACGGCCTGCACCGGTGCATCAGCAATCATCACTGGCTCAGCGTGAACCGGCGGCTTCCCGTGTTGCTTAGCCTGATGCTGGGACCAGTATGAGTGGGCAGCCAACACCCGGTCCAGAAGCTCTTGCGGGACTGGCTCACCTCTCCTTTGTTGTGGGGCAATGCTTGCTGTGTGAACTAATGTTTTCCACTTATCCTGCGCACATTAATCAGACAAACTCCCCCACATTATCAACATGCATGCCATGACTTTTAATGTTTTCCTAACATGTAGTACCATTATTATAAATACTATTAACTATTATAGGAAATGTCATTAATAAAAAGCCAAGATTATTGGAAACCCAGACCCTACACTCACATGGACATGTCAAGCTTTAATCATTGTTAGTTTATTAGCTTTATATAATGGCGAAACCACGCCCCCCGCCCCACACGAGTCAGAGTCGGTTATGTCGGTTTTAAGATCTGAAAGATGAAAAACCGCAACCAGACAGCAGTGGTACTCGTTCGTGGTTGGTTCAGTCCGTTTTCAAACCGGCCCAGCCATGGTTGGTTTTGATCGGTTCGTTTAGAGTTGGTTTGTGGACCCGCATTGGTTTTTCCTTTTTTGATAGCATGGCCCACTAAAAATAATGTGATGTATGTTGGGATAGAAGATCCTCATATCATCCACCCTTGCCTTAGGGGTGGAAGGATTTGGGCCCCAGTCCAGCAAACTAATCATATGGGTTATAATAGTAGTTGAGACAACTCATGCAATCCTGGTATGTCTTCCTTCCTATATACAATCATTGATAGCTGCCACAGTATATCACAAACTCTAATGTGATAATAACTGTATCATAATAAAAAAAAGTACTATTTGAGCCTATAACATGTTGTTGACATCTTTTAAGTTAAAGATGTCATAGAGGAATTACTTCAACCTTGAAACTACTCTCTATAAGCAAAAAAACCGACAAATTAGATATCGTACCTTTAGGTCGACATATGTTCTGTGATCTGCATTGTCAAACGCACGGATTTTAACATCACGCCACCTGCAAAATCACATTAACTATTAGTGCATATGCTTAACTGGTGTTCTGAAGAAATGCTATGGATTTTTAACTTCTGCTCCAACAATTATTAAGTACTTTGCACTTTCAGTGCACAACTATATAATTATTGGCACTTCCAAGTTCAAATCCTTTCCATTCACTTATTCAGGCAAAGTCAACAAGAAATTGTGCATAAATTGGTCTAGGTTTTCGAGAACCGAAATTGAGAACGACTGAATGATAAATTTTCTAAAAAAAGTCAAATGACAACTTGAGCTCTTTTGAATTTTCATACCTTCCAGTTCCGAGTTGCTCTACTGCTTCAACCAACGCTTCGACTTCAGAAACAGAGAAGGGTCTTCTTGCCCTACGTTGTGAAAGTTCAGAACGCCTACTACTCTTATGGTTCACTGGAACCGCCGCAAGCACTTCTCCATCCATTGGCTGAACTGCAACCAGAGCCCTTGACTCTGGACAAGCCCCACTCATTGATACACCAACAGGACCATCCAATAATAACTGAACGGGCTCAGGGTTTGTTTCAGCATGTGTGTCCAACTTAAACTCTGGAGAAGGGTTGAGTGGATTTGCTGAAAGTGCCAAATCCAAATTTGGGCCGCCTTGTATCCTAGATATCAAAAATTATGAATTTAAGTGTGTTAGCAATTGAAAGTAATGTTCAATTAAACATACAGTTATTACCCAATTTAGTTCCTTGGGCATCAACTATACTTTCTCAGTTCTATTTAGTTGTAGCAGTTTGACTTGTGGGCAAAAAAAAATCAACAAATAAAAATAAGGAAAACTTGATATTTTTGAAAACAAAAATTGAGACTTTTATATGATAAAATTTCTTTTTATATTTCATACAAAATATAGTGAAACTAAGACATGTGAATAATGTCAAAGTCAAACTATTTCAATTAATATAGACCAATACTCACTTTTGTTTCATTTGACTAAAGTTGGACCCAACTAAGAAATTTGGACCACGTAGCCATAATTCATATCTGGTTCTCACTAAATTTGGAACCAAATCCACTCAAGTTAGCTCTCAAGTCTCAACTGCTAAATTTGAGAACAATTCAATCCTCATACATAATGTAACAAACAAGAAGGGTATATTTCTCAGTTTACTAAATCTTAAACAATATTTGGCCCTCAACTATGTAATATTAACCCAATTCTGGCCCTCAACGCACAAAAAATAGCTTTCCTTTTTAGAGCGGAAATTGTGTAAGGACTAAATTATGTCCAACCTACTTAGTCTCGGACCAAATTGAGTCCTAAAGAAAGCGGAGGACCAATTGACTATAGTAGTGCACAGTTAAGGAATTAACACTTCAAAGTTCAAAGCATACTAATCCAAATTACCCGTTGGATAGTTCTGGTCCTGCAACAGCAAGAAATGGGGCAGGATGATCCTTGGGAGATGAGGAAGAAACTTGGCTCATACTCGGCTCTAACGTGAAACCCAAAGCATCAAGGTCACTGTTTTGAGAAATGCCAGCTTGCTGTAGGGTCCTGCCATCATCTCTTACTTTCTTCCCATGAAGAACCACCCCAACCCGTAAACTGCCATTGAGTATAGTTGTTACAGCCTCCATCACTGTTTTCTGAAGAAAAAATATCATCCACATTCAAACTCTGAGCAAACAAAGAAATGTTTTACAGCAACATGTACAATTTTAAATATCAAATAAGTAGGGAAAATCATTCTTTGGTCCCTAAGTTTTCCTTGATTTTGCAATGCAGTCTATTGTCAAATTGGTACAATTCAGTCCTTCAATCATTTAAAAAATGAGCGCTTGAGCCCCTACCACCCTTAGGTTTCATCTTCTTACAGTGTCACTGAATTGCTCCTAATTGATATGTTCCACAATGCATGGAAATAAAATGAACATTTGGGGGGCCAAACAGCAAGTTTCCCCTACAGAAAAAGAATTGCATCTACACTATCCATAAAAACATTTTGTTCTTGAAGTTCAACGAGAGCAGAACTTTATATACCTTTAATGAACCGACAGTTGCATTTTCAGGAACCTCGATATAGAGCTCTGGCACCCTAAATGACTTGATGCTAAATTTTACTGAAACACAAAGTCAAAAAATAAAATAAATTAAACCATACACATCAACTAATTGGAAAATGATGAATAACAAATCTTACCATTTGGATCCTTATAATTTTGAAGACTTTTAACCGAAGAAGAGGTCCCACTTCCTGCAAAATTAAGTTTAAATATAATCACTCAGCATGACTGCTTACAACCAGATAACTACACCAGCAAGAAAACATTGCAACTGAAAGTACACGGGATGGACCTTTGTGGGTGATCACGGCTGATCCAAAATCATCTCCACCACTGATTTGCTTCGCAGGCAAATTAGAAACGCTCTCACTACTGACCTCTTGGTCGTAGGTAATAGCAAAGCTACGGCTACCCAATTTCCTTCTCTTTGGAGAATATTCAGCAAGACACCTTTCTTGAGCAAAAGTTCTTTTCCTATTACCATACGGCACCTTCACCGCCTTGTCTAAATCACCAAATACATTTTTTCAGAAAGGAACCCAGATCAAACAAAACAAGTAAAGGATAGTAGGGTAACACGCATTTTAAGCAATTTCAACCCTCTAAGGGAAAAATCTTATCATTCTTTTTTAAGCTTTATTATTTTCTCAAAATGTACTCTTACAAAACCTTCGTGTCAATATCTAGTGTTAGGACTTGACTTTTCTTATGTGGTTTAATATTTCAGACTTGTTTTATTTGTGATCGTTATGCTTTTACTGTGTTGTGTAAAATCTCAGTTTTATCTTATTTGGGTTTATAAATATTTATCACATTGTATGTGTTTTCAAAAACTTTAGAACCACGTACCCAGGTAGCACAGTTTTAACCTAGTACTTTCATAATGTAGCCAGAATGTTCTGTTCAAATTGAGAATCCGGTGAGCGGGTGTGAAGTACAAATGTGTTAAATAATAGGAGAGAGGTATATCCTTACGATTAAAAATTAGAAAATTAACATTTTTAAAAGTGCACTTTTTTCTTTTCAAATTTAAATTTTTTAAAAAGGCACTTTTTGCTTTTTTAATCTAACAAAATATATTCATGTTTTTCACCTATTTAACAAGGAAGCCATCAAGGAAGTAGACAATACAAGTGCAAAACCTATAGGAAGCATACAATGACTAGAACAGCAAAAAACGGCCCACTTACATCGGTCAGATAATTCACATTCCTTCAGCCTGGGAGTAACCTGCCAGCGCCTAGATGAAGTCTGCATCTTCCTTGTTTTTCTACAACCAATCCGGGCCCGTTGTCTTAAGGCCCTTATCTTGTTGGTCCCACTTCGTTTATAGCACCTAAACGAATTTTCGTCATCATCTCTAATACCTAACTTTACATCACTCCTACGCTTTGCATAAGAAACACTAGGAACACTGTCCCTGTACAAGGGCATCTTTACACTATAATCTGAGTTATTTAGGGTTTTATTATTATTAGTAGTTGGAGTTATAGTAGTCAAACAATGGTTTATAGGATCCTTTACAGTGCAAGTGCTAGTTACGGTTATGTTTTCCGTTGGGCTGTCAATATTAACACCTTCCACTTCACATTTGACAATTCCATCAGTTGGGCTCTTAAATTTTATGCAAGAAACTTTTTCTGACATGGGAATGTTTTCTGAATGTGAAGACCGGACACTTCCCATCGGTATGTTCTTGATTTTCTGCTCTTGGAATTCAGCTTTGAGGGGTGAAATTGCACTTTCCACACAACTTCCTTGATCAAGGCACTCTGACTTCAAAACTTTGTGGTCTGGTTGAAGCCCAGAAAATACTAGTGAAAGAAAATAAGAAGAGAAACATATAGAATAATTAGAATGAAAAAAAATGTAGATGGAAATGCAAAAAAACTCAGTACATTTACTTCAGATATTTGTTTATACTCATTTTGCTTATCTATGTATATTGTATAAACATAAAGAAATCTACGTGTATTTTTTTAGTTCAATAAAAAAATTACAATTTATTTTCCTTAGCATTGTCCGAGGTAAAACCAAAACTAAGAAGATTGCTTTCTTTAGCCTATTTCGCTAACATTCTCAGAGATCCAAACATACCCTTATGGTCTTTATAATTTTCCGGTTTGGTTTGCATTGCAGGTCCTTCTTTTCCTTCAGTTGCATTACTGGAAGCAGAGCTTTCACTCTCCAGTAAGAGTTTGCCAGCAACAGCAGCCAACAATTCAAATGCACAGATTTGGTTATCTTCCTCACTTGGGATATACCTCCTCTGAATCACAATAAAATTTCCCATTAATATTTAGGAAATTGTATAACCACTTGAAAATTTAAGGGAAACTCGGAAGGAAAGAAAACCAGCTCAAACTCAAAAAATATTTTTTTATATATATGTTCACTAATTTTAGTTTTATAATTGCACAGAGTATTACATATATAAATAAAGAATGAAAATTTTAAATTTAAAAAGTATTAGTGATATCTGATATTCCTTTTACTACCTACCATTTTATGAACTCCAAATATGAACTAAGGGTTTGATTGAATACGGATAATGCTTCAAAAAAACAGAGGGGGGAAATAAATGGGAAATTATGAAGGAATTTTATGCGGGAAGAGGGCCGCAATTCATAATCAATACATGGGTTTTTTATGTTTCTTCAAACTCATTTTAATTATATTTTTGTACGGTTAATAGATTATGAAATATAAATTATTTAGCATTTTAAAGTGTTTTAATCAAATTTGATTTTCCTTTATATTTTCACAAAAAAAGGCATCTAAAAGATGCAGAGGTTAAATAGCTTACCCAAAAAATATTGTAATCTCATAGACGTATAGATTTATTAATAGATATACTGTAATAAATTAATAATCATACTTACTCTAGATGATCTAGGAGCGCGAGGTACAACAGGAAACCGGAACCCATTTGATCCATACGCCAATCTCTTCTTCATCACCATTACAGAAACACCATAACACTACCAAGATGATCACTACAGTAAATCTGCAAAAAAAAATCCAAGACACTGGATTAATTGAAGATCGTTGCTGAAATGATCTATGCCAAGCTCCACTTGGATCCCTCTTCTTTTAGCAGCATTGGTTAAAATAGATCCCAACCATAAAAGAAATTTCTGATATGAAAATAAACATGAAATATTTGGTCAAAGGTGGAAGCAAAGAATAACAAAAAAACATTAAATGCTTTTCTACATTAAATTTTTTTTACAACACAACCATAAGGTAACCGAATATTCTTGAAGAAATTCCAAAAGCATCACCTCGAACAAAAGTGTGCAAGCAAGACAACAAAATAGAATCATAGACAGCCAAGAAAACATTTTTTTTCCTAAACCATGCAAAGAGAAGCTAAGATCTTAGCAAACCCGAACATAAACCTCAAATTTAAACAGAAGGGATCAGATCGGACTTCCAGTAGCCAAGAACGGAAAAATCAAAGTTTGCAAAAAAGATCGAATTTTGCTCCATAAACACCCCCCAAAACCAAGCTGGATCAGAGTTTTAGCATTCAAGAAAAGGACCCAAAATGTAATTTTCTCTAAACGGAATCTGATCCGAAATTCTAACCCGATTATTCCACGGTTACAAGCGTAGAACTTACGGAACGGACTTTTACACGCAACCCAAACCAAGAACAAAAACCCCAACTTAGCAACTCCGATCAGATCTCAGGATCTGATCCACCCGAATTCTACCTAAACCCCACCTTCCAAAACGCAGATCGCATCCATGAAAGCTCTGAGGTAAAAAAGAAAAAACAAAAAACTCAAACAAAAAAACTATAAAAACAGAATTACCTTGTGAGAAAAAAATTGTTAGTTTTTCCTGCACAGGCTGTTGGAATGAGCAATTAGAGAACAACCCAAACAAGAAATGCTTCAATTTTGCAAAAAGATTTTCTTTTCGGGCTTGAAATGAAAATGGTTTATAAGTTTCCCACGTCAAATGAACTAAAAACCTCTGGGTTTGGAAAAACCAGCCAAAGGTGAAAAAACAGCGCTAAAACCCCTTTCTCTCTCCAAAATCTCTCTCTTCTCTTCCCACTCACACGCGTACGATAATGGTGGGATCGATGGCGGACGGATTTATACAAAGAAGACTCCGTGGAACGCAGTTTGGTTTTCGCAATTTGGGATAATTTCAGTTGGACCCCAAAAGTTCTCATAGATGTCGACTACGTAAACTGATTTTCAAGAGTTGTTCTTTCTAGTTGGGAGGGTAATTTCAGTTGGACCCCACATTTTGCAATAATTACCTTCGGTTCCGAATCATGAGAAGAGTTGTTTGTGTTTAAGAAGGGTGGCCACAAAATACAAACGAAAATCTCTATTTTTGTATGAGTTGAGCCATAAATGCAAACACGATGAAAATTAATGAGATTCTACTTTTATCCCCTAAATTTGATACACAAAGAAGTGGTGTGATTATAAGGAAAATTGAGTTTATGCGATTGATATTACATTTATGGATATTGCATTGAAAAAATAAACATAAAACATGAATAATTTATACGGACTAATATATAAGAAGTACCAATTTTGACATTTTGGTGAGGTGAGGATTTTAGTGGAATGAATGAAAATGGAAAATAAGACCATGTAAAGGACAGAAGTAGTAGTTGGGTAAAATTGCTTAAAAGTTAGGTGATGGATCGCCAACCCTGGGGTAGTTGGAATCCGGAAATGTAGATGGAGAAGAAAAGTGCAAGCGAGATCGAGTACAAATTTTAGCAGAGTAACAGCAAGTATGCATAGAGAAAATTGGATCTCTTCCGACAAGTTGGAAGGTGATATTTATACTAGGAGAGAAAATGTTCGACCAACAAGTAAAAAGATGGTATTCTATTGTGGTGGAGACACGTGTCACACCTGTCTCACAGAACGAACAAACTAGTCTAAGGATATGGTGACACGCGTAAAGGTGATTGGAGGATAATTGGGACAGCTGGCTGATTGGAACTGTGCATAACATAATTGTACCAGAACACACATGTATGTCATGTGGGTGTTATTCGAAATATTCTTCACCATTATCCGCATTGAGTGACGTGGCAACTTCATGCAGTGTTGGTGACGTGGCGCCATGCTTGATTAGTGAGGCCCCGAGCTCCGTGAGGTCAGAGCTCGGGTACAAGGAGCTCATATTTGGGGAATTCATTCCTGGTCTTCAGTTAGTCCGGTGGTGGTTATTTCTTCGTTCTTGTTGACTCCTGTTGACCTCGTGTTCGTGTCTTAGGCCGGATCTGGTACCGACCTCGATGTGCACGAGGTCGGCCACGTATTTCACCTTATCTGGGTGATCTATGAGCTCGATGTTTGCGCCAACCTTGGTGGGTCAAGGTCGGCCTCGGTTGAGGTTCCATACTTTGTCAATTTGTTGTTTTGCGTTGTGACCCGACCTCGTATGTCGAGGTCGGCCTCGGCTGGAACTTCACACTTGTGTTGATATAATTGGAAGTCTTTATCCATTGAATACCATACCACTTGGATATATGGGAATATACTCCATCATTAGGTGTGAATCATCTCCCAATAGTGAATCTAGAGTGTAGCTACTATATAACCACAGACCCATGATCTTTAGGACCAATAAATAAGAAAAATCCATAATTAATTGTTTTATAAGTTGAAAATGTATAAGTCACCATCATTCATTGTTTAAAAATGACTCACTTCTATAAAATTGTAGTTTACGCAAAAAAAAAAAAAAAAAAAAAAAAAAAAAAACTAAATACAAACAGAATGTCGAAATAATAACTCATAAAATCTCATTACTTTGATTCAGAATGTTTAAGCAACTAATACAATGGCATTTTATGTGCCCAAAAAGACAAATTCAATCATGGTAAAAGTGACTCGCTTTAGATTTTCAGGAATATGTTGAGTTATTAAGGCATTATATACTAAAATCCTCTCATTTAATATATGTAGTAGTTAATTAAGTTCTATTAAATAGTTTTTTTATTTATAACATAAAAAGTGACAAGTTCTAATATAATACTCATGTAAATTGTACTCCGTAACTAAAATCATCTTCATGAAAATTCAAGTTTTTCATGTTTGCTTCAATTCATTTCTTATATTGTTTCTAAGTTGTATTACACTCTTACATACACCTCACATTAGGGTGTAACAATAGAAAAAATTTATAAAAATAATTGTACAGAGTTATATTCTTTTTTACATAAAATTATTTGTATATTATTACACTTTGTGATATTAAATAGTTTTTGTGACAAAAATCATGAACAAACTGATATGCGAATGAATTGGAGAAGAATTTTCTTTATTTTCATGTGTTCAATTCAATCGTCCGGGAAGGAGAGACTTCCCAACAATATTTACCAGTAACTGTAAACCAAAAGGAAGGAAAGTATATGGTTACAATTTATAAGAGAATATTACCCGAAATAGGATTGTCATGTTTTTATTCCCAAAATAGGACTAATTACTGCCATGTTTTGGCAGTACCAGACTTCAAACATGGTAGTATTTTCCAAACTTGATTAGTCCTATTTTGGGAATAAAAAACATGGCAACCCTATTTTGAATTTTTCAAACTGTTTTAGTCCTATTTCGTGAACTTTCCCAATTTAGAAATTAAAGAATATATGTGAAAAAAAGAATCCAAATAATAATAGTTCGCACCCCCCCCCCCCCTTCAAGTTGAAGTGGAAGGGTTCAGAATGTCCAACTTGTGTAATAGAAATTGAAAATTTTGCGCTCCCAGAGGTTTGGTAAAAGTGTCAGCAAGCTGTATTTCTGAAGATATATAATGCGCATAAATGAATCCCTATTGAATAAGATCCCGAATGAAGTGACAGTCAAACTCAATGTGCTTCATCCTTTCATGAAAAAAGGGATTGGAAACAATAAGAAGAGCAGCCTTGTTGTCACAAAATACTTGTCTTGGACAAGAGAAAGAAATACCAAAAGACTGAAGCAGGCTACGTGGAAATACCATAAGAGTTCACATCCTAGAGCAGCCAAGGAACGAATTGAATTCTACTTAGGCAGAGGAGCGAGACATTGTAGGCCATTTCTTTGTTTTCCAGGACATGTGGGAATCTCCTAGAAAAACTAGATAATCGATCAAAGAACGTTGATTCAAAGGACATGGCAAGATGTTGCCTTTCAAATAACGAAGAACATGAATCACTGCATCCCAATGATCTATTGTACAATGTTGCATATAGTGAGTAAGCACATGAATAGAATAGCTATGTTCTGGGCGCGTTAATGTTAAATAAATTAATTTGCCAATTAAACGTCAACATTGATCCCCGGATAGATGAGGCAGTGGATGAGGCCAATTTTTTTTGTTGCATGAGAAAAAGGAAGGTCGTGCACCAGATAGACCAAGCTCAGAGAGAATATCGCGCATATATTTACGCTTACAGAGAAAAAGACCAGTGGGGTTATGGGCTAATTCTATCCCTAAGAAATATTTTAGACAACCGGGATCCTTAATGTGAAAACACTTAGCTAGATAAGTTTTCAGATTGGTCATAAAGAGCGAGTTGGGATCAGCAATGAGTAAGTCATCCACATAAACAAGAATACATAAAAAAAAAATCAGAACCCGACAGCGTAGTAAAGAGAGAATATTCCGCATAAGAACATTGAAAGCCATATTCAGGGGGGAAGGCATTTGACTTGGTACACCAACATCGCGGAGTCTATCAAAGACCATAAAGAGACCGATGTAGACGACATACTTTCTTATGATGAGAGCGAGAAAACCCAAGAGGATGATAAATATATATACCTCCTTATCAAGAGACCCATGAAGAAATGCATTATCCACATCCATTTGGTGAAGATCCTATCCCTTAGATGTAGCAATAAAGAGTAAAACATGAACATGAGTCATCTTGGCAAATGGGGAAAACGTCTCATAATAATCAATTCCCAATTTGACGATTCACACACACAACCAAACGAGTCTTAGCTTGAAGCATTCAATGGATCTGGAGCTATGATACTTAATTTTATAGACTCATTTACAATGGATAAGCTTCTTGTGAGGAGGTAAGTCAACCAAGGTTCACGTGCCATTTTTTTCAATCTTAACTTGCATAGCTTTACGCCAATGAGGTCCTTAAACAATTTCATGAAAGGTAGATGATTCTTTCTCATGAGCAATAGCCGCAAGAAAAGCTTTGTGGCGAACTAAGAATTTATCACAAGTTACAAACACAAGAATGGGATAAGGACTACCTAAAGAAACCGAAGCATGCAAAAGGGAAGTCGGGGGGGTCTATTAATTTAAAGAATTTAGTAGTACTGCTCATACCAACACAGTGCATCTCTCTGTAAGAGAGCTCATCAGGTCAAATCTCCAAGTTAAGCGTGCTTGCACAAGAGTAGTCTTTGGGATTGGTGACCCCTGAGAAGTTTCTCACGGCGCAAGAGTGGGGACAAAGTGCGTAGTAAAGGCTTGTGTTGGTTTGTGAGGAGAGTACTAGAGGTCTGGAGAGTATATTGGAGTAACTACCCCGAGTACCGCAAGGTTAGGGTGTTACAAGTGGTACTAAAGCAATCATGCGACAATGTGTTGATCGGTTGGATATCGGGCGAGCACTTAGCAAGGGAGGATTATGGGGCTTGATTGAGATTGCATTGGCTTATAGGCACAACAAGCACGTTATGAACCTAAGTGGGGGTGATTGTAATACTTGAGATTAATTTAAAGAAATTAATAGTACTACACATACCAACATGGTGCATCTTTTAAGGGAGCTCATTTACTAAGAACTCCAATTTAGGCGTGCATGCACGAGAATAGTCTTGGGATGGGTGACTCCTTGGAAAGTTTCTCAGGGCACTCACAAGTGGGGACAAAGTTTGTGCATGGTAAATGCTTGTGTTGATTTGTGAGGACAGTACTAAAGGTCTGAATGGCATTCAGGAGTAACTACCTCGCACCCCGCGGGGTCAGGGTGTTACAGTATATTTGTGTGGCATTATTTTGGACATAATCCTTTAATCTGGGGTAGAGAATTTTTCTTCGATGCCCGCAACCAAGTGAAGATTTCGGTACCACTTGAGAAGGATCACACACGGCAGGAGATAGGTTGGCGAAAAACTAGTGGCGGGTGGTGTGGTCACTAGCTGATCTGACAAATCTGGTCCTTGATCAACATCAGTGGAAGAAATGCCTATATCTTGTTGGTGAGGAGAGCACACAATGGTGGGGACATCCGTTGACTTCTGCATGGCTTGCTTGTTAGAAATCAGATCATCTTCAAGAGAGGCTGCATGTGGATGTCACTTCCTAGAACACTAGACAATTTAGTATGGGGAAGTAAATTTTGTTGAGAAAAATGAAACATGTGCTCTACAAACTATACATCACGAGATACAAATTGTTTTTCGGTTTGCAAATGTATCACCTTCCAATCACGTTGGATAGAAGAGTGGCCCAAAAATTGACACGCCCTACCACGTTCACAAAATTTATCTTTCTCTTTTGAAGCAACACAACACAGGCAACCAAACATCCGAATATGATCATACAATGGAACACACCAATATAATAGTTGATAAGGCGAATTCCCATTATTCAACAGAGATGGAGTCTGATTTATTAAATAACATGCCGCCATCACGCATTCCCCTAGAACCAGAGAGGTAGATGAGCTTGAAATCGTAAGGCGCGGGCTACATTCAAGATGTGACGATGTTTTCATTCTACTCGTCTGTTTTGTTGAGTACCCACACAAGATGTTTGAAAAAAACACGATGTTTAGAGAAATAATGTTGTAGTGAAAACTAATGTCCCATTGTTAACCCTAACAGTCTTGGTATTTATATTAAATTGAGTCCAAATCATAATAAAGAAATGTTCTAAAATCATAACCAATTATCCTTTTCCACTCATAAGATGGACTCACATAGCACGCAAATAATCATCCATGATAGTTAAAAAATAATGAGATCCACAAGTAGTTGATTCCTTATAAGGGCTACAATGAATTAAATCAAAAATACCTAGTGCACAATTTTAACTAGTGGGAAAACAAGCTCGTGTTTATTTTTGCCTTCATCTAAATAACACACACATTATTTAAAGAATTCTTATAAATTGAGTTCTTGTTAGTAACTGGAAGCAAATGAACCACTAAATTGGATGGAATTCCCATCCGTTGATGCCACAACATACATCCATTTGCACCACTTATATGATGAGCTTGTATACGTCCTACACCACATAGGTGATAGACCCCTCGACGAAGCTCACTTGCTTCAATCACCGTATTCAAATTGAGGTCATGTATCACACAGAACATGTTAGTAAACATGACATGACATAACCATTCATCGATGGGATGCCCAACTGATATCAAATTACACATAAGTTTCAGGACGTAAAGGACAATATATAATGTCACATTGGGTCCCTATTTTATTTTCCCAACATGAGTTGCCAAAGTCATATCACTGTTAAGCAATGTGACCAGAGAAGAAGGCTACAATGTACTTTTAGTCACATTGAATGGTACCCTTCCATATGGTACAATGCACTTTTATCTAACAAGAAATGACCTTTAAAATTCATACCTGATAATTTCTTAATTGATTCACTTGTGTTGAGTTTAATCTTGTTTACGAAAGCTAGGAATGAGACCCATTGTTCACTGCTAAAAGTTGGTAACTTAGCTTGAGCTGTTTATCCTCTCTGGAGTCAACATCTTTACTCAAGACTGCATTTGCGGCAATTGTGGTCTCCCCTTTTCCACGTCGTACTCCTGCTTCTCCCTCATCCACGTCCTCCTCTGTTAACGAACCACCAGTCAGGATATTCACCGATCAACTTGAAGTATTGGCTCTTATCATGGCCATTCTTTTTTAAAAGGGAACAAACCACTTTTCCATAAAAAAAGTTTGGCGTGTGTCAAGACATCATCATCGTCCATTGTTGACTATTCATGTGCAAAAAGAATTTGCTAAGGCTGGACATTGACTTGAAGCCAACGGCCCTCCAATGCTTAAGTTAGTGATGATTTATATGTAAAGGAAAATGGTAGATTAAAAATGAAACAAACTTATATGTACCATATCCCAGCTTCTCAAAACATGTCCATCGTTATCAGTTTCTAAGCGATATGTCCCCCATCCGACGATTTCAATCATCTTATATGGTACATCCTATCACGACACGACAACTCGTTCCTTGGGTCTTGAATATGGTTTCCCATACTTATAATCGTGCCTCTTGGAAGATTAATTATGAATTCTTCTACCCCTCGTCTTGAAGATTTTGAAGAACTCTATTTGCCTCATTGGGTGTAAGACATCTTTGATATGAACCTTTAGATCTTTTGAACAAAATGTGATCTGTAATAGGAAATTTACTCACCTTAGATAGCATTGTTTGTGCTTCTCTTTTGTCAGGTGGTAGTATGTCATGCTTTATGTAATCCAGAAAGGCCGGTTGTATCCATGATCCACTTATCATTTTCTCGGCGTTACCTACCATTTTGAACTTGTCTATTGCTGGTTTTGTTAGGTGTTCTATGGAATTTCTCCATTTACCTCGAAACCTAAGCACAAGCCTATGGATGCCATCGAATTGGTCGGTATGGTTTCGTCTCTTGGAACTTGTCGGGTTGTGCATTCGTCGAAGCAATTCGTCAATGTTATGAAGACATCCAAGTAAGCCATCATTTTTTAATCCTTTGTTGCATATACACTTTTACTTTGATTCAAAATAAGAAAATAATCGATATTTACCTTAAGCAATTTCACTCCTAAATCTTTGGCAATTATAAGACGCGTAATAACTGCTTCATATTCAGCTTTAATATTTAAGACTTTGAAATCAAAATGAATTGTTCATGTAATATTGTCCATTGTGGTGATTTCAGTAAGACTCCAGATTAGAATATAATTTAGCGGCTGCTTTATTTCGGAAAATGCACCTAAGTACCCAATCACATAAGAAAACTCCAAATGTGCATTTCAACTAAACCAACATATCATTTGTGAACACCTCCCCGGTTTTTCCGATTTGACATTTGAACATTGACAAGCACTTTGTCAAGGTGCGTCAAAATAAATTCAATACTAACAACTATACGTAGTATAGGTGAAGTAGAGTTCGTATCCACAGGGAAAGGAATAACTCTCTTTTTATGAAACTAGTAAATAAAGGGGGGGTTGTGATCGAGTGATTTAATTAATTTAAACACGAAGATGAACGACTTATATGAGATTTAATTTAAGAATAAAAGGGATTTGGTCTTGCTACTTTCCACTTGTTGATATATTTTAGTCGATCATTGTTATATCTATAACTTATCCCCTCTCGAATACTCAACCGAGGAGTAACTCCAATTCATCGAGGGTAGTTATTAACAACGACCGTTCATTAATAACCTTACTATTAATCAAATATAGAACAACGCTGTATACCGATATAATAGTAGCATTTAATCTCTTTAACTCCTTGATGAAATCAATTGAGATTGATAACCTCAACACAACGGTTTCGGTTTAACCAACAAAATTAATCTCTCTTAAGTTTATTAACCACAACCGTGCATTGATAAACCGAAGTTACTTACTTATGAAACCATCAACGATTAACCATCGGTTCGTTGATCGTTTCTAGTAATCATCAATGTCAGAACGTTAACTAATCGTCACTTAGCAACCCTCCAACATTAATATAGAATGAGATTAAGGGAAGAATTAATAATCAAGAGAAGAAGTTAAGAAAATAACTCACAACTGTAATAATCAACAAGCTTCAAGAGCAAAACCAAGAAATGGAAGTTTAGCTCCTCATTTGGAGACTAAACATGTTATAAAAATATAAGAAATAACTATTCTAAACTGAACTTAAGTATATGGAAGAAGGGATGATTTTTTTGTGAAGGAAAAGGGGTGTATTTATAGGTGTTTGGAGGTGGCAGGGTTGTGTACCCGATCGGGTATATATGGTACCCGATCGGGTATTTTAGGCAGTTTCCCGGAAAATCACTTTTCTAGGCATACCTGGTCGGGTATGTAGGCATACCCGGTCGATGATGAGCCAAATCTTCAAAATCCTGCACGTTTTTTTGTCTCTCCATATTCTGATTTTGACACCCGAATCAACTCAATACCCGATCGGGTATTGCCTATACCTGACCGGGTATATGAAATATTTTCTCAATTTTCTTTTTATCTTGTCCCCTTGCACCTTCCTTGATCTTTTGGGGTCCAATCTTGATTCTTTGGATGATCTTGACCTGTTTTAAGCTCAGGATAATCTTAATCTAAACAAATTACATTTATATAGGAAAATAAACTAATTACACCAAAAGTGTGTAATTTTCCAAACAACAACAAATAAAACTAGTTGAAATAGAAATAATACATAATAAAAATACAACTCTATCAAACATCATGGTCATTAATAATTCAAAGTTGCCCCTGCGTTTTTAAGCCCATAAGGTATCTTCGTGCTCAACGAGATGACATCAGTGGTGATGGTCGATATCCGATTCATCGATAAGATGACATCAATGGCGCCAAATTGTTTAAGCAATTTTACGTAAGCTAAAACTAATTAAAGGAAATATGTGAATTGGACGAGTCACGTACAAGAATAATAAGAAAATCAAGAAGTATGTAAATTAGGCTAGAAGTCCAGAGTAGAATTTTGTGTATTTTCAAGTGAGAATGGTCTGTATTTGCAATGGGTTACGTTAACTCCTACATATAGAGAAGTAATTAATGCCCTCCCTTACGTTGTGTCCGCTGTAGACAGTTTCTGAATTGTCCTAAAGACTAGAGGACAACTCAAACTTTAATTACATTAATTGCCCTATTAATATACCAGAAAAAAAGCTCTGGGTAGTGAGAAATGTAGACATGTTATTGATAATGGTCACTGCAATTTCTAAAAATGACATGGGCAATTATTTTGCTAAGTATGAATAATGTTTTTAATGTATTAACATATTCATACTTTAATATGTATTTAATGTAGAACTGAATGCTCATTTTGTTTCAATCATTTCAGGAAAAAATAAAGCGCTACATCACTTTTGTTCTATTATTTTTATTTATTAAAATCGGGAAAACTGTCAATTTGGTCCTCGTATTATCATAAAAAAGTCAATTAGGTCCTCGTACTTTTAAAAAAAAATCTAGGGATGGGCGCGGTCAGGTAAATTAGTAAAGCCCGTAATGTATCCGTGAGATTTTTAACGGTACGGTCCGGTTTCAAGGATGGAACCGTTCGGTACCATGTCATTTCGGAACGGTACAAAATGGTACTGTACAATGCAAAACACATGCTAAAAATTTGAACAAATCTTGCAATTAGTTGATATCATCACACCAACCAACTCACATGAAATGTTGATATAAATACAAGAAATTGCATATTTATTAGGACTAAATTTCTCAAATAAACAAATAGTGCATCACAACTAAGAAAGAGTATAGCAAAACGATGGCGCACAAGATAAATATCATCCTTAATTTTCCTAGTTCATGTGAAAATATAAAAAAGAATATCATCAAATTGTTGAATATATTAGAAATCCTCAACGTTCTTTTTCTTCATTGTAGGTTGAATATTACTCCGTAGTTCTAATTTAATTTATAGTTGAACCTTGAGAGCTAAGATTTAAATCATATTAATTAAGTTGTAAAATTGCACAAACATGATACAACAAAAAGTACGCTAACATTACTAGAAATGAAGTCATTAATGATTTCTCTAAAATTTTAATATTCTTTCAATGCATACCAAAATATAACATAAATTATCTAAAAAGAAAAAATAACAATATATGTATATTATATATATAAACACACACACATTTAGCTATTTTAAGGACGCATAAATACATACACTTGGACTATAAAAATTATTGGTCTATAAAATAGATTTATTGAATTGGTATAGAAAAAATATAAAAAATTCAAGTGCATTATTTTCAAACGGTTCGGTCCGGTAATTTTCGGTTCTCAAAATCTAGTACCGGTCCCATACCCGTTTCAAACGGTACGGTTTCGGTACAGCACAAAAATATATAGAACCATTTAAATACCCGGTATTCGGTTCCGTACCATTACGGGACGGTTCGGTACCAGTTCGGTTCGGGTTTTGTGCCCACCCCTAAAAAAATCAATCAAATCCCCGAACTTTGTAAACACGTTCAATTGAGTCCATTTGCCGGTCACTTGCCATGTCAGCAGCTCATGTCGAATCACCAGTGACTTTGCTGACGTGTCCAATCATTCATTTGATGATTGGAAACTACTTAATTGACTTTTTACTAAAATTGGAAACTTTTAATAAATTGCATATACGGCCCGGGAACATACGGTACGAGTATCCTAAAGTATTTGATACGAGAACGTTTTCATACACTAATGTGATACTCTAATGAAGTATTTTATGCTACATAGATAGAAACTATATATAATTGTGCTATATATTGCTATAAATATAAAGGCGCGGTAGACCCTTTAAATAACCATGTTAATCATATTGTGATCAAGATCCAACATTAATCATTAAGGGTATGTTTAGAAGTTTGGGAAGAAGCGATGAGAAGAATTTGAAGGTAAGTTGTTGCGGGGGAAGCGGGAAGGGATGTGATGAAACTCTTTATTTATTTGAGAGTAGTAAATTTAGAAATGAGTTTTAGAAGAAATCAAAATTAAAAGTCACTTCCGAGATATGGTGAATTCAAATATTGGAACTGATATTCATTTAAAATTGAAATTAAATTATTATCATTTAATTAATCATCCTTCAAACCCCCCCCCCCCCCCCCCCCCCATTTGGGAGAAAATTTAAAAATTGAACATTTGAGGGTTATGGAGAGTGATAGAGTTGTATTTTTATCATGTATTATTTCTATTTTAACTAGTTTTATTTGTTGTTGTTTGGAAAATTACACACTTTTGGTGTAATTAGTTAATTTTCTTAGATAGATGTAATTTGTTTAGATTAGGATTATTCTGAACTTAAAACAGGTCAAGATCATCCAAAGGATCAAGTTTGGACCCCAAAAGATCAAGGAAAGTGCAAGGGGACAAGATCAAAAGAAGATTGAAAAAATATTTCATATACCCGGTCGGGTATAGGCAATACCCGATCGGGTATTGAGTTGATTCGGGTGTCAAAATCAGAATCTGGAGAGATCTGGAGAGACAAAAAAAACGTGCAGGATTTTGAAGATTTGGCTCATACCCGATCGGGTATGCCTTCATACCCGATAGGGTATGTCTAGAAAAGTGATTTTCCGGGAAACTGCCTAAAATACCCGATCGAGTACCCTATATACCTGGTCGGGTACACCACCCTGCTACCTCCAAACACCTATAAATACACCCCTTTTCCTTCACAATAAGATAATCAATTCCTTTATACTCTTAAGCTCAGTTTAGAATAGCATTTCTCTATATTTCTTTTAGCATGTTTAGTCTCCAAATGAGGAGCTAAACTTCCATTTCTTGGTATTGCTCTTGAAGCTTGTTGATTATTAAAGTTGTGAGTTATTTTCTTAACTTCTTTTCCTTGAATATTAATTCTTCCTTTAAATACTATTTCTATATCAATGTTGGGGAGTGTTACTAAGATGACAATTAGTTAACATCTTGACATTGGTCTTAGTAATAGCTATTCCTTCCTCTATGTTAATATCGGGGAGTGTTACTAAGATGACAATTAGTTAACATCTTGATATTAACCATAGTAGGATTCATCTTCTTTAATATTCTTCCTTGAGTATTAATTAATCCCTATTCATATTTCATATTAATATTTTGAACATTACTTAAAGGATCAACTAGTTTTGTTTCACATATTAATTATTACTAAAAACGATCAACGAACTGATGGTTAATCGTTGATAGTTTCACAAGTAAGTAACTTCGGTTTATTAATGCACGGTCGTGGTTAATAAACTTAAGAGGAATTAATTTTGTTGGTTAAACCGAAACCGTTGTGTTGAGGTTATCAATCTCAATTGATTTCATCAAGGAGTTAAAAGATTAAATGCTACTATCAAGTCGGTATATGGCGTTGTTCTATACTTGACTAATAGTAAGGGTTATTAATGAACGGTTGTTGTTAATAACTATCCTCGATGAATTGGATATACTCCTCGATTGAGTATTCGAGAGGAGGTAAGTTATAGATATAACAATGATCGACTAAAATATATCAACAAGTGGAAAGTAGCAATGCCAAGTCACTTTTATCTTTGAATTAAATCCCATATAACTCGTTCATCTTCGTGTTTAATTTAATTAAATCACTCAACAATCAAAACCCCCCTTTACTTACTATTTATATAAAAAGAAAGTTATTTCTTTCCCTGTGGATACGAACTCTACTTCACCTATACTACGTATAAGTGCTAGTATTGAATTTATTTTGAGTGCACTCACGACAAAGTGCCCGTCAAATTTGGCGCCGTTGCCGGGGAAAGGCAATTAATTTTCTTTTTATTTTATCTCATAAACAAAAAAAAAACAAAAAAAAATATATAAAAAAAAACTTACTCTTCTATTTTCTGAGCTTACATGAGTTATGAGTGTATGGATACCAACATTTCATCCTTAGAGAGTCAAATTTCCTTCTTGACTTCTCTAATAAATGAATTTATCTTAAGCTCAAAAGCTCAAGATGCCAAGACATGCAACATTTGCATGTCTCACAGGCATCTTACGGATTTCTGCCCAAAGCTCCAAGATGAATACCTTGAACAAATTGTTGATGTTGGTTACGAAAGGGATGTACCTCACATGAGGTATGATCCGTTCTCCAACTCTAACATGTCTACGGAGGATATGGTTCGGGCTATTGCTACCAACATGACCACCATGCAGAACAACATGGTGCAATTCCAAAATGAGACCAAGTCTAGCATTTCAAACATGGAAACTCAAATGATTCAAATAGCCGGAGCCGTGAGTACACTTGAAGCAAGAGATTCGGAAAAACTTCCTTCTCAAATAGAATGTGATCCTAAACAGCAAACTTTTGCAATCACATTGACAAATGAAAAGGAAATGCAAAAGGAGATCCATAATCCAGAAGAAGTAGAAGAAGAAAAAGACACGGAGCTCCAACTGGTCCAAGAAGAGGATAAGCCGAGCTTCAAATTTGAATTTTTGTCATTGTCATCCTTTGAGGTATCTCCATCATCTCTGAAAGCTTTAAGAGAAACTCGTAAACTTGAAAAGGACAATGACATTTCCGAAATCTTCTTCAAAATTGAGGGATCGAAAAACTTTTCATTGACCATGCTAAACGATAATTTCTTCCCCTTCCTCCCACCACATGAATCAATGAAAATCTGGATATTTGATCCTGGAAAGATTTCCAAAGTGAAGAATCGAGAAATTGAGCATTCCTATGGAAGTCCTAGGAGTGAAAGTGTGAAGAAGATAAATTATCACGATCCGGGTTTGAACGATTGAACACAATGACGGCGTCGTGCCGCGACGTTAAACGAGGCGTGTTGGGCCTGCCGCGGGTCTGCGGTCAGCAATCTGCCAGCCTGCCGGTGCAATCGGACCGCGTGGCGCTTTGCCTGTTCTATAAAAGGGGGAAGGGCGTGCTACACTATCAGCGATTGCTTTTAGTGTAGCGGTAAGCGCAACGATCCACAATTGGTATCAGAGCCAAAGGTCACGGGTTCGACCCCCGGCAACAGCATGCTGCTCAGTTGTAGGCTGGCAGGTGCTGGGGGGGAGATTTTTGGGCCTGCCGCGGGTCTGCGGTCAGCAATCTGCCAGCCTGCCGGTGCAATCGGACCGCGTGGCGCTTTGCCTGTTCTATAAAAGGGGGAAGGGCGTGCTACACTATCAGCGATTGCTTTTAGTGTAGCGGTAAGCGCAACGATCCACAAGGCGCTTCTTGGGAGGCAACCCATGCAAGGTATGTTTACTTATTTTATTTTATTTTTGCACTTTTCAAAAAAAAAAATTGTATCACCCCATTCGAACCCAACACCCCAAACCCTCCATAGTTACAATTTCACACTTTCATATATTCTTCATACATCCACCAAATCAACAAACTAAACTCATATTCTTCTTATCCTCCCCACAATTTTCATTTCTATACCAACAAAACCCACCAAATAATCCAAAATCCGAATTCCCTAACTCCACCTACACCAAGTCCGAATTCTCCTTTTCTATGACGTCTTGAAGATGAGCACTAGGGACAGTGCTTTGACTAGCTTGGGGGGAGAGTTTCATGGAATACTCACTCTCATACTCTTTATTCTTGTTTAAAAAAAAGCAAAAAAAAAACATAAAAAAAGCTAGTTAGGTTGAAAACCCAAATGGGCAATCTAAGCAATAAAAGCAAAAAAAAAAAAATTGAGTGAGTAGGGGAGAAAGAAAAAAAAATGAGAGGCTAGGATAAATTAAAAAAAAAAGATCCTAGGCAAAATGAGAGAAATGAGAGAAATTATTTTTACAGGGATGTGGTGATACAATGATGAAGAGGAACATGGAAGGCATAGAAGACAAGTAAACCCAATATCATGAAGTGTGTAGTGCATAAGTGGAATCATTTCACTTTGTAAAACACATTTTAAACATTACTTGGTTGTCTTTTGCTTGTTCATGATTGTTTAAAGTGTTGATGAAACATTGACTTTACTCGAGGACGAGTAAAGAAACTAAGCATGGGGGAGTTGATAGAGTTGTATTTTTATCATGTATTATTTCTATTTTAACTAGTTTTATTTGTTGTTGTTTGGAAAGTTACACACTTTTGGTGTAATTAGTTAATTTTCTTAGATAGATGTAATTTGTTTAGATTAGGATTATTCTGAGCTTAAAACAGGTCAAGATCGTCCAAAGGATCAAGTTTGGACCCCAAAAGATCAAGGAAAGTGCAAGGGGACAAGATCAAAAGAAGATTGAAAAAATATTTCATATACCCGGTCGGGTATAGGCAATACCCGATCGGGTATTGAGTTGATTCGGGTGTCAAAATCAGAATCTGGAGAGATCTGGAGAGACAAAAAAACGTGCAGGATTTTGAAGATTTGGCTCATACCCGATCGGGTATGCCTTCATACCCGATAGGGTATGTCTAGAAAAGTGATTTTCCGGGAAACTGCCTAAAATACCCGATCGAGTACCCTATATACCTGGTCGGGTACACCACCCTGCTACCTCCAAACACCTATAAATACACCCCTTTTCCTTCACAATAAGATAACCAATTCCTTTATACTCTTAAGCTCAGTTTAGAATAGCATTTCTCTATATTTCTTTTAGCATGTTTAGTCTCCAAATGAGGAGCTAAACTTCCATTTCTTGGTATTGCTCTTGAAGCTTGTTGATTATTAAAGTTGTGAGTTATTTTCTTAACTTCTTTTCCTTGAATATTAATTCTTCCTTTAAATACTATTTCTATATCAATGTTGGGGAGTGTTACTAAGATGACAATTAGTTAACATCTTGACATTGGTCTTAGTAATAGCTATTCCTTCCTCTATGTTAATATCGGGGAGTGTTACTAAGATGACAATTAGTTAACATCTTGATATTAACCATAGTAGGATTCATCTTCTTTAATATTCTTCCTTGAGTATTAATTAATCCCTATTCATATTTCATATTAATATTTTGAACATTACTTAAAGGATCAACTAGTTTTGTTTCACATATTAATTATTACTAGAAACGATCAACGAACCGATGGTTAATCGTTGATAGTTTCACAAGTAAGTAACTTCGGTTTATTAATGCACGGTCGTGGTTAATAAACTTAAGAGGGATTAATTTTGTTGGTTAAACCGAAACCGTTGTGTTGAGGTTATCAATCTCAATTGATTTCATCAAGGAGTTAAAAGATTAAATGCTACTATCAAGTCGGTATATGGCGTTGTTCTATACTTGACTAATAGTAAGGGTTATTAATGAACGGTTGTTGTTAATAACTATCCTCGATGAATTGGAAATACTCCTCGATTGAGTATTCGAGAGGAGGTAAGTTATAGATATAACAATGATCGACTAAAATATATCAACAAGTGGAAAGTAGCAATGCCAAGTCACTTTTATCTTTGAATTAAATCTCATATAACTCGTTCATCTTCGTGTTTAATTTAATTAAATCACTCAACAATCAAAACCCCCCTTTACTTACTATTTATATAAAAAGAAAGTTATTCCTTTCCCTGTGGATACGAACTCTACTTCACTTATACTACGTATAAGTGCTAGTATTGAATTTATTTTGAGTGCACTCACGACAAAGTGCCCGTCAGAGAGTCACAAAAACCTTCCAAAATCACTCTCCCACATTTTCTAAACTCTCACACACAAATAGGAGGATCATCGATCCTCGCATACATTTCCCTTGCTACCAAAAACTAATTTCCAAACACACCGGTAAGGCGGTAAATATAGGGACGCTGTCGGGAGATCCTTAAAGATGAAATTCATTCTCTTTTGTTGACAGATTTGTTTTTTCAGCTAGGACTTTCTCAAGTTTAACTTTGTAGAAAATGAAAAATCGACATGTAGTTTCTTAGGATGTTTTTACTTGGACAGTAATTTGCTGGTCTGGTCTGGTAATGTCTGGTCTCTTTGTATTTTCATAACTATCCAAGTCTGGTTTGGTCTAGGACAGATTACAGTCCAAATAAAAACATCCTTAGGGGTACAGGATATGTATAGTGCTTTGGCATTCGTTTTATTATTTGAGCAAGTGAGGTTATTAAGCTCATAAGAGCATTTCCAATGGTTCCTTTTGAAGACTTGCTTGCAATTTTGAAGTTAATAACCTACTATTGAAGCATTGTTTTTCCTTTTACTTGAGAAAGCTAATTAGCCAAAATGAGCTACTAGTTTGAGCAAAGAGAATTACTAAGAGCATCTCCAACGGTTAGCTAATTACTCTCATAGCTTGACTAATCATATAAACATTTGTAGCAAAATTAAAACGCACTCCAGTGATAGCTAAACATCTTCTTCTTCATTTATTATGATTATTATATATTAATAATCATTCTTCAAAACCACTGTTAAATTTTAACAGTTAGGTTTTATTAATAAAACTGTTAAATTAATAAATGAAGAGGAAGATGTTTAGCTAACCACTGTAGTACACGTTAAGTTATGAGGGTAATTAGCTAATAACCGCTGGAGAGGCTCTAAATAACGGCTCTATGTAGGTTTACTTTTTTTGAGATAGAACTTCTACTTCACTTTAGTTAAAATGCAATTGTTAGGAGGTTTAGTTGCAGGGTCAATGTAAAGAATATTTTTGGGAAATAAAAATTACCCAAAATGTTTTACACTAAAAATATACAGTTTTTTCAATTTGAGGTGGGTCGGGGTCTAGATTTCCCTCCTAGCTATGGCCCTTTTTAGCTCCATATCTGATGTATATTCTTTAAAGTTTTTTCTTAAAAATTATGTACTCAAATAAAATTTATAGATAAAGACATGACTAATTAAAGTTATTGTGAATACATATATCATCATAACTATTACAGTATAAATTTGAACATAATTATGATCACTAGTTGAAGTTATTGTTTTTTTTAATCTAAAGTATGGAAAATCACATTTGGATTTTAGGATGTTTACTTTAATTGTTTTTAGTCCCAGACTAGATCAGACTTAAACAGACCGGACTAGACCAGTTCAGACCAGACAAAACCAGTTCAGACCAGACTTCTATAGTTATATAATACACAGAGACTAAATCAGACCAATTCAGACTAGATCAGACTTAAACAGACCAGATCAGACCAGCAGATTTCAGTCCAAGTAAAAACTAATAGCTGATATATTTTAGGAATATTGTGTATTTTGGAAACCGATATTTTATTATAAATATACCTGCCAGGGCTCCTTAGGGAGTACGGCTTTCCCATTATTTCCACATGGTATCACGAGCTTGACCTAATTTTCTTCTCTCTCTAAATTTTTTTTCGGCCGCCTCCTTCGATCCTACATGTCTACGGCCGCAACAGTGGTATCAACCACCGTGGGTTCCGTCGCAGCCGAGGTCACTACGGCGCCGGAAATCCTCCTTCCCACCACAAGCATGACGACGCCACAGTCTTCCTCCTCTGCACTCTTTACAAATTCTTCAAGCGGAATCATCAATTCTCCGGTGATGATGCCATCGTCGTCCACGCTCTTCTCCAATTTTCCGCCGCCGCCAATATTTTCTACGGCTGAGCCTCACCATTTATTCCAGTCCACGCCGTTACGTTTCCCAGTCACGACTTCCTCTCCGCCGCCACTCATAGGCCGGTCTCCGGCCATTACTTCATCTCAGCCGCCGGTATCACCGTTTTTTGGCTCCACTTTTTCTGGAACACCGGGTATTATTCGGCCGCCTGAGCAGACTGTTTTTGGCTCTTCTATGTCGGCTCTTGCTCAGTCCGTGTCGCATATTACCACGGTCTCTCAGATTGTTACCATCAAATTGAAAGCGGTGGAAGATTATCTCACTTGGCGCACTCAGTTCGAATCATTCTTGGTTTCTCAAGGTTTGTTTGGCATTGTTGACGGCTCAATTGAGGTACCCTCTATGTATATGGTTGATTTTGCTAATCGTCAAGTACCCAATCCCGAGTATTATTATTGGCTCCGTGTAGATCAAACAATTCGTTGTTGGTTATTTGCTACTTTAACTCGAGATGTCTTAGTTGATGTTCATGACTTAAAACATTCTGCTGCTATCTGGGCTAGACTTCAGACTCGTTTTATGTCTGCAAGCTTACCTCGGAGCATGGAACTTAAACGGTTATTATCAACCATCAAAAAGAAAGAAACTCAGACTATGGAAGCCTATTTACGAGAAATCAAGAATTTAGTGGATCCCCTTGCTGCAATTAATTCCCCAGTCTCGGATAAGGAGCTCCTTGAATATATTTTGGCTGGCTTAGGTCCCGACTATCGGTCCTTTGTTACCACTGTCTCGTTATTCCCTCAGAATTTTCCGTTTGATATTTTGCAACCGCGTCTTATGGAAGAAGAACAACGTGTTCTCTCGGAGCGTCAACAACAACTCTCCGTTACCCATCAAGCTTTTGCAGCTGCTGCCGCTACTGGACAGCAGCCCCCCAGACCGTATATGAATGGCAGAGGGGGTCGCGGACGAGGGGGGCGTGGCAGAGGTGCCGGCCGCGGAAGAGGTCGAGGAGGACCCCAACCATACGGCGGCCAGCTTGCATACGGACCACAGCAGTTTTATGGAGGCATGCCGCACGTCCAACACGGCCAGCAGCTTCCTCCAGGCGGACAGTTTGTTGGGGGACAGCAGCCAAGTTCCTCCAGTCCGGTTTTCGGGAGGCCACCAGTACCGTTCCAGGGGGTGCCATCATCCTCATCGAGCACTACAGGCTTTCCATCGGGTGAGGGAATTCTTGGGTCCATTCCACCACCCGTCGTCTGTCAATTATGTTTCAATACAGGTCATTCTGCTCTTCAGTGTCCTTCACGATTCAATCAGCCATCTGCACCAGCCCTGCTTACCACTAATGGTGAATCAAGTTCTGCTTTATGGTATCCAGACTCTGGTGCATCTGCTCACATGACTCCTACAGAAGGTATTTTAGTTAATAAATTACCTTATACTGGACCACTTTCTGTTAGTGCTGCAAATGGATCTAAATTATCTATAGCTAATATTGGTGATGTTCATTTAAATTCTTCTCACCGTCCTCTCACGTTAAAATCGGTCTTTCATGTGCCTCATATTAAATTTAATCTTCTTTCCATTCAAAAATTGTGCGCTGATAACAACTGTATTGTAATTTTTGATAAAAACTCTTTTTCTGTTAAGGACAAAATCTCGGGGGCGGTTCTTCTTCAAGCACCTAGTCATGGTCATCTTTATCCAGTCAGCCTCAGTTCTCCATCACCACTAGCTTTGTCGTCTATCACTACCTCGGGACCCATTTGGCATCGTAGATTAGGCCATTGTGGCACTTCTGTTTTACGCACTTTACATAGTCAGCAACATATTTGTAGTAGCTCTAGTTTTTCCCATAATTGTATCTCTTGTCGCTTGGGCAAATCTCAACGATTACCTTTTACGGATGCTAGTCATAATTGTTCTATGCCCTTACAATTAATTCATTCGGATGTTTGGCAGTCTCCTATTTTATCAAATATGGGTTTTAAATATTATGTCTGTTTTATTGATGATTTTTCTCGTTTTACCTGGCTTTATCCAATGAAAAATAAGAGTGAAGTGTTTCGCCATTTTCAGTCCTTTAAATCCTTAGTTGAAAATCTTTTTAATACTACGATTAAGATATTTCAAAGTGATGGAGGGGGTGAATTTGTTAATTTTAATATGCAGCAATTTTTTGATAATCATGGCATTTACTTTCGCAAATCATGTCCTGACACACCTCAACAAAATGGGGTCGCTGAACGTAAACATCGACATCTCTTAGAACTTACTAGAACTATGCTTCTTGAAGCCTCCATTCCTAGTCAGTTCTGGGTTGATGCTATTTTTACAGCTGCATATATTATTAACCGATTACCATCTACGTTACTTGGAAATATCTCACCTTATGAAAAACTTTTTCAACAATCCCCTGATTACTCCTTCATGCGTGTGT
The DNA here is from genome assembly GCA_945859915.1 of Cuscuta epithymum. NCBI lineage: Eukaryota > Viridiplantae > Streptophyta > Magnoliopsida > Solanales > Convolvulaceae > Cuscuta > Cuscuta epithymum. The sequence goes on from CAMAPF010000942.1 coordinate 4,965,328, forward strand.
TTGGTTGTTCTTGCTTTCCCAATATTACTGCCACATCTTCTAACAAACTCTCGGCCAGGTCTATTCATTGTGTTTTTATTGGCTATGCATCTGGGTATAAAGGATATCGTTGTCTTGACCCTAAGTCTGGTAGAATTTACATCAGTCGACATGTTAAGTTTTTTGAAAATAATTTTCCTTTTCCTCTTCTAAGTTCTACCACACCTGAGTCTCCCGCTACGCCTACCCCATCTGACTTCCAGTTGACCAACACTCTTCGGCCACCATCTTCGGCACCGGCAGTTCTTCTGCCACCATGTTCCAGCCCACCAGTGCCCTTCCATGCATCTTCGACCATCGATCAGACACCACCTCCCACCCCTTCCTCCAACCAGCCATCTCCTCGTCCTGAACCCACACACCACACTCCCAGTCCGCTGCACACTGTCCTCGGCCAGCCTAGTCCCAGGCCTTTACCTTCTACCGGTCCGTCTGCCAGCCATGCTTCATCCTCCAACTCATCTCAACATGACCAGACCGTCACTCCTCAGACCGACCAGCCTTTAGTCAGTTCGTCCAGCCCTCATACGACCCACATCTCCACCTCCAGTCATACTTCAACCGCCTCACTTCATAATATACATCCCATGCAAACCCGAGCTAAGTCCGGTATTTTTAAACCCAAATCAATTTTTACATTAAATACAGTTGTTAGCACTGATCCTACATGTTTTTCCGAGGCTCATAAAAGTTTGGTTTGGCGTGAGGCTATGGCAGATGAATTTAATGCACTTATCACTAATAATACTTGGGATTTAGTTCCATTTGATAGTACTAAAAATGTGGTTGGGTCTAAGTGGATTTATAAAACTAAATTTCATTCTGACGGAACCATTGAGCGCCATAAAGCACGTCTTGTTGCTCAAGGTTTCAATCAGCAGGCTGGTGTGGATTTTTCAGAAACTTTTAGTCCGGTTGTAAAACCCACCACTGTTCGTATTGTTCTTACTGCCAGGGCTCCTTAGGGAGTACGGCTTTCCCATTATTTCCACAAAAACACCCTTATTGTTAGTCAGTAAAGTAAAAAAAAATCACATTTGGATGTTATTCACTATCTTCATTTTAGTGTTATATATTCATCATTATTTCAACTCTGCAATGGGGCATTTTTTTGATATTATGTTGACAAATGTATAACCTAATCACATCTTATGACATGAATCGAAATATGAATATTCATATATATTTATTCTTTTTAGCTCTGATTCCAAACGTGGATTCATGTTAATTGTTCTCAAATTCTTATGATACTAAGTGGATGTTGTTATATTGGGGGTGTTTGGTTGCTGGCCTATCAGCTGCTTTTTTGGCTGTTTTGACTAATAATTGACCTTTTGACCAGATGAAACAGCTAATAAGGTGTTTGGTAAGATAGCATTTTTATCTTGCTTTTTCATCAAAACAGCCAAAACTCAAAATGCCACTAAACCCAGCATTTAGCCATTAGCCTTTTTGTTTCTCCTCCGATTTTCCTGATTTGCCCACACCCGATATTCCCTCGGCTAGTTTTTAATTTCTCCATGTGATAAAAAAAAAAAGTCTGTATTGATTTTCTGTTGGTAATTTGCTTGGCAGCACTTTTCTTGGAGGCCTGTAAAACTATACGCAGTACTTCGTATGTTCAAAAAAAATTGTTAAGAAGTCCCACATAAAATACTTAAGAGATAAGTTTATAAATCCTTGTGTCAGATTAGCTAATGATTGAATCTAATCTTTTAGTGTATTACATAGTTGAGTCGATCCTAACATGCATACAAAAGCATAGAATTCTCTCAAAATGTAAAGGACTCAATTGTACTTGGTTTTGGAAGTATACATTTACTTATATGTTACTCCGTATAACTCTATTTATGAAGAAAAATATTGGCATACTAACTAAATTTATTTATACATGAAATAATGTTAAAATAATTATTAGTTGTTTTCATAAATTTTTTAGTTTATATAAAGTAAAAACGTTTTAAGTAATTGTACTAATGACATTATAAAAGAAAAATTAACCGATGTCCTTACAAGTCATTTAACAAGTTATCTGCTAATTGTAAACAGCTATTTTATCAAACACTATTTTACAAACTGCTAATGTTATCAGCTAATCAAAACCGCCAACAGAATCCGCTGTGATCAATCAGCCAACAGAATCCGCCAATAGCTAACAGCCAACCGCCATTTGCCAAACACCCCCATTGACTATTCTTTCCATGTTCAATTTTAACGAAAGGGAAAACTTAGACGCCGTTTGGAACCACTGTTTTTCGGCTTATCAGGCTTATCAGCCAACTTTTTCACCAAACACGTAATTTTTGCTTTCGCGTGCTGAATTGTGTAATAAGCAGAAAAAGTAAGGTTGAAGTTACTTTTCTAGCTGTATTGGCTGAAGTTACTGTAGATGGCCATTTTAGCTATTTTTACATATAATTTTTTTCTTTATTTTATAATAAAATATATTTTAAAAATAAGTTTTTCTTAAATCAGCAAAATCAGCCAATGCAGCCACTTCAGCCAGAACTTCATAAATTTCAGCAGAATCAGCCAAAACAACCGATTTTCGTGTTACCAAACGGGCTCTTAGTTTGAAATTTTCACTCAAGTCGGGCATTATTTAATTTGTTACTAGCTCCGAGCCTACAACATGAGGGAATAATTGAATTATTATACTTCTATTTATATACTCACTACTTGATCAGTATTTCGAATTTTGCTCCTAGACCAGATCGTTTATGTTGTCTGGTAGAATTTAGATCTTTTTAATTTTTGTCATTTTTGAAATCTGATTATGTTTTACAGTATCAAATGCGTTTACCAACAACATGTAGCTCATATTTAATTTAACCAGATTTGTTAAGAATAAGCCAGTAACAAACCTAACGTACTGTTAAAATTTAACAGTTTTTATATATGGCGTATGCCAAAATATCCCATATGGCAGTTTTTGCACCAAACATATGTAATTACGTGCATTGTAAGATATCATATTATCTTAACAAAAATTTAATTATTTAAACGTTGATGTCGCTTAACGTTACTAGAGCATAATACCATATTTTTTATACGTATTTTCTTGATATGCTTTTTTCAACAGCATTTGATATTGTGTTACGCATATTTACTAAGCTTGGACATTTATTCAAATTCCTCTTTCGTTTCAAACTTTATCATTTATAGTTGTCTATTCATAGAAACTAAACTATATATAATCCAACATTTTTAGTGATTATCTTTGACTTTAAATCTTTTGGTGGCCATTGACATTTGCCAACATGCTAACAATAAAAATTTCACCTTTGAAAATTTATGAAAGTTCATGCCATAACCTTATGATCAGTGCGGTTTATAATATATATGTTGCGAAAAATATACATTAATTCTAAGATATAGAACTATACACCATCATATCGTTGTGTCAACAACAACAATATATATTGGTTCGGATCACGTACAAATAAGTACAATCGGTGCTTATTGTGTAAATATTTGTACGGTGAATCTTTACATTATTTGTATTAACGTTCAAAGTGTTCCATATTATTTTGCAATGAAATAAGGAGTTGCATATTAACGTTCAATGTATTGCATTCTGAAAAAAATTATTTTACATATTGAGTCTCAAGCGCATCCAAAAGTAAAGACTTTAGATACCGCGGGGTTGGGATGTTATAGTTGTTGTATGGATCCAATGCCGGTTTGATCCTAGGTCTGGCACCAGTTTGGTCTCAATCGGAATTTACATAGTTTCCGTCCTTTTACTTCAGCGATTGACTCGGAAGTGTCATTTTTCCTCTTTGACTTGTGACTTCTTTTTCTCACCATTTGACCATAATTTAAATCTTTAAACATCTTGGGGTTTTATGTGTTCCTCCTTTTCCTTGTACTCATTACTACAGCTACTTCGGTACAAATAAATAACTATTGTGTCAATCATATATCTTGATGAAAGACTGGCCGACTTTGAAAATAATGTTTACGAAACACGATGAGAGAGTCAGTATAACCACTACACATGAACCTCCATTCACAGGATGATCAATTACATGTGTAATACTGCTCATTTCATAGATGATTAGAGGAAATTCTCCTAGATAATATTGCTCAAAGGGGGTGCTTTGCTAAAGCTCTAGAAAATTGCCTCCTTAGAGAGAGATTTGAAAATTGTTTTTACTGTGACTATTGATAATGCTAGCAATAATGATACTTCCTCTTGAGTTTTCGGAAAGAAAAAAAAAACTAATTTCGTGTTGTATCACACACATTGAACTTGCTTGACAGCACTATTTTTTAATTGTATGCCCATCCTATCTCGATTCTCGAAGTCCGACCTGGTACTGTTTCGGCCCGGCTCGGTACCGGTACAAACATGGGCCGGTACCGAGCCTGAAATCGTTAAACCCAAAGCCCGCCCAGTCCCATCCCGAAGCCCGGCCCAGTCCCGTCCCAGTCCATCCCTAGTCCTGAAAATGAGCTTATTGACCCTAAAGACAAGTTTGAGTATACACGATTTTAACTCAATGTTTTTTATGTGGCGAAACAAAAGGTGCACTTCTTTCTAAAGACAAAGAGAGGTCTGAAACTTGGTCTGAGTCCATGTGAAAAGGGATCTAAAATTCACTTCTTAGCATACCGTTACTCTGCCGATTTTCTTACTTAATTCATACTTGTGCTTTCCAACTTCTTACTTGAATCCTACTACGCCCAATCCCCAAGGATCCTTAGTAAGGTTTCCTATACTTTCTACGATGGCTCGAGAAGTACTTGGTGTTCCCATTTCCACAATTTCTCTTGAGTTCACATTTAGTACAAGTGACAGGGGTTTAAACTCTTTTAGGAGTTCATCAAGTGTAAAAGTTGTGATAGCACTTATTTGTGCACAAGTTTGATTGAGAATGGCTAATCTGCCTCTCGCTTGAAGAAAACCTTGATGAAGTAGAGAGGCTAGAAAAAGATATACTTGTTATGCACTATGATACTTTTTTTTATAAAATATATTGTTCTATGTTCTAACAATTTGCATGGTCAACAATTTGGGGGACACATTAATTTATACAGGAATGCTCTCTGTGTTGAATACAATAGAGTCCTAACTGGAAAATTGGAGTGGGACTCCACAAAACATTCATATATGTGCATATGCTAAAAGTTTTAGGCAAATACAGCAAAAAGAGATATTGAACTCTAACCCATGATGGATATTCACATATGCTAAAAACACTGGATTAGATGCTGGGGATGGATCAACAGGGATATCGGGAGGACTTCTTCAACTGCTGAATCATGCATTTCACTGCTTCCTGCAAAGTAGCCTTTTTTCCAGCACTAAGGTTCCACAGCTCTGGAGTTATGTATCGCCCGCTAGGGTTGTACTCGTTTAAGTCCAACAGGGCAGCAATGACAGCTTTATATGGTGCATCACCCAATTGGTATTTCAGTTCTTTCAAGGCTAGATCGTCTTCATTTATTACTTCCTGCATATGCCATTAACTAATAACTATGCAGGGAAATAATATCATGATTATGATATTTAGAAAGGTAAGACCAACATATCACAGATGAATAGATGGCTTGCAAAGATGATAATCACAACTCTGAGTTCCTAGTTTCCTACTTCAGATTACAACGTACAATATATATCATTTCCAAAACCTGATTGTGCTTGTCATGCTGGCAGTGCCCGGCACTCATACATATGAATGGAGCTGAAGAGTCTTCAAATAGATATGAGGCATAAAATGAGTTTTCTACAAAGAGGGGCACATATTTGGTCACCCACAACCAAGTTTAATCATAGGATGCACACTAAATCAACTGAACTTTATCAACCAAATTTTATACCAAACTTATTTTACAAAAAAAATGCGCTCATGCACCCATATCCCTATCCCTAAGGGTCCTCAATGACTTTATATTTTTTATATAGTCTGTCTTGATGCGGTGCTCTCTGTTACATACAGCTAATCCATCTTCTACATTAAAGTCCAAGGCAAGCTACTCTCGCAAGGAAGCCGATGAAGAGAAGAAAGGGGGGGGGGGGGGAGCATACCTGCAATTTTCCATCTTTCTCTATTGTTTTGAAAGGGTGCCAGTTCGGGTTGTTCACCATCTCCTGCCACCAAGAGCTCAGTTTGGTAGCTTTCACCTCCCAATCATGCTGACCAAATTTACGTATGCAGACATTTTGAAAAGGTGTCTGATCGATCTCACCCATCCTCTTTATCACAACTTTTGCTGTACTCATTAGGTCAGGCCAAACCTGCATGAAAGCATCCGGTTTAAGAAAAACTAACTTATCTACATTGCTACCCTTTGTGCCCATTTATTTTCTCCCCTCCAAACAGATGCAGCCTTGTATTGAATGGATTTAGTAATAATTGATTTTGATTGTTTTAATAATACATGGCTTCATGTGACCTGCTGAGGGCTACTGAAATTGTGTATGGTATTGACTGTTGAGCATTCGACGTCGGAGGTTTACTGATTCAAGCCAATTATATATGTGAACTTCACGACTTCACCCTTTTAGAATCTTTGGGTGAGTGAGGCCCAGCTTAACGTGGTATAAAAAGGGTCCTGTGGTGGTCTATGTAGCACGGAAACTCTCAGAAAAGAGTACGTTTCCCGTTTCGGAAACTCTCGGAAACTCTTTGGAAACTCTCCAAATAAGCCCTTTTTGAGCAAAAGTTGACGTTTTCCGTTTCCCGTTTCCTCATGATATTTGCGTTTCCGTGCAACATAGGTGGTGGTTAGTGAGGTGTCTACCCACTGGATGGTTTGGGTCAACCTGTTGAGTATCCTACACCGGATTTCTATTGTGTGTGGCCTAGTCCAGTGCATCTCTTATTCGACGTCGGAGGTTTACTGATTCAAGCCAATTATATATGTGAACTTGTAGAAATTCAAACCAGCTGGCTATATAGGGCAAGAATAATAGTTTCTCCTATTATTGTGGATCTAGAGTATCTTGAGATCTTATTTCCTATTATTGTGGATCTAGAGTATCTTGAGATCTTATTTGATATATATGTATAGCTGTATATTTCTTTCCTTAATGGTAGGAGTAGTTCCTAGAAATCAGGATCAGTTCAAAGGGATCCTTGTGTATAAATATACCCAAATTCATCATAATACACAAGAGAGATAATTCCAAATTCTGATCTCCTTCATGGTATCAGAGACTCCGGGCACTTGAAACCCTAATCTATTCCCTGTTTTCCCATCTTCGAGCCCCTCCTCTTTCTCTCTCGGAAATCCAGTCAAACATGGTGGAATCCGAGCAGACCTCCAGGGACTCATCCTCACCGATCACTCCATCTCCGAGCAATCCTGTCACTACTCAGATCTCTCCCGAAACCATTGTCAATCCCATCATCAACCACAAACTAAATGGCCACAACTATCTCCAATGGTCTCACTCCATGATGATGTTTATCAGTGGACGAGGCCGTGATGATTATCTTACCGGTAAGGCTGTCCAACCGGATTCCAGTGACCCTAAGTTTAGAACCTGGAGAGCAGAAAACAATCTAGTTATGTCTTGGTTGATTAGCTCGATGACTACTGAGATAGGGGAGAATTTCCTCCTTTACACCTCAGCCAAAGAAATATGGGACGCGGCACATGACACCTTCTCCAGCAGTGAGAATACCGCAGAACTCTTCCATGTGGAGAGTATTCTACATGATCTAAGGCAAGGGGAAAACACAGTCACCGCTTATTTCACCACCCTTACACGGTATTGGCAGCAGGTGGATCTCTTTGACTCACACGAATGGAAGTGCCCTGATGACAGAAGCTACTTCAAACGAATAGTAGAGACCAAACGCATCTTCAAGTTTCTAATGGGACTTGATAAGTCTCTTGATGAAGTGCGAGGTCGAATACTCGGAACCAAACCATTGCCAAGTCTCCGCGAGGCCTTTTTCCAGGTTCGTCAAGAGGAAAGCCGCAGAAGAGTCATGATGGGGCAGTCAAATGGCCCGACCATCGATGATGGATCTGCCCTTGCGACTGTCAAAGATCACTTAGTCACTGCCGAGTCTGCTGCCTGTGCTGCCCGAGGGATGCTCCAATCACCAGGAGATAACCGGCCACGAAGAGGACGCCCTTGGTGTGACCATTGCAAGAAACCTGGTCATGTCAAAGAAACCTGCTGGAAACTACATGGTAAACCAGCAGATTGGAAGCCGAACAGGGCCACATCTGATCGTGAGAGCCGGGTAAACGCTGCCTCCATGGAGGCAACAAAATCCCAGAGTCAAGTTCCCTTCACAAAGGACCAGCTGGAACTGCTTCAGCATCTACTCAGCAAAACCAGCCTATCAATCAGCCCACAGCCACCGGAATCAGGGAGCAGATTCACGCACGGTAATGGAAACCAGGCCCTACATGTAACTCAGCCTCCATCTACGCCTTGGATAGTAGACTCAGGCGCATCAGACCACATGACAGGTGATAGATCATTGTTCTCAACTTATACTCCGTGCCAGAAGTATCAAACAGTACGAATTGCCAATGGTTCACGCTCGAGAGTTGCTGGAATAGGAACCATACACCTCTCGAGCAAACTTACCCTACACTCTGTGTTATTTGTACCCGAACTTGATTGTAACCTACTCTCTGTTAGCAAAATTAACCAGGATATTCATTGTGAGACTAAATTTTTTGCCAAATCTTGTGTTTTTCAGGACTTGGGTTCGGGGAAGGTGATTGGCAATGCTGAACTGTGTGCAGGCTTGTATCTCCTCAGAGTAGACTCCTCTTCTGTCCCCACTCAAAGCCACAATAATGGCAGTGTCAAACCACAGTGTTGGTCCATTCAGAGTCATGAGTCAATAAATTTGTCCAATAAGACCGATGCCATAATGTTATGGCACTATCGTCTAGGTCATCCAAATTTCTTGTACTTGAAACATCTATTTCCATCATTATTCATTAATAAAGATGCCAAGTTATTTCAATGTGATGTTTGTCAATTCTCAAAGCATACTAGAACTACATACATGCCACGACCTTACACACCGACTCATCCTTTTTCACTTATCCACGGTGACATATGGGGTCCAACCCGAATTCCTAATGTGTCTGGGGCTAGATGGTTTCTGTTGCTCGTTGACGACCATACCCGGTTGAGCTGGACTTTTCTCATGAAAGACAAAACCGAAACTAGCCAAATCTTCAAACACTTTCATGCCATGATACGCACCCAATTTCAGGCCACCATCCAAGTGCTCAAAACCGATAATGCACGAGACTTCTTTAACTCAATTCTCAGCCCTTATCTCCAAACTTCGGGCATTGTCCACATAAGCTCATGCGTAGACACACCCCAACAAAATGGTGTGGCTGAACGCAAAAATCGTCATATCCTTGAGGTTGCTCGCTCACTACTCTTCCAATCAAATGTGCCCAAAAAATTCTGGGGTGAGGCAGTCCTCACCGCCACATACCTTATCAATCGGATGCCCTCACGTGTTCTTAAATTCAAAACTCCAGTCAAAACCTTCCTTGCCGCCTATCCTAACTCACATTTACTCTCCCAAATTCCTCTCAAAATATTTGGATGCACTACCTTTATCCACATCTACCCTCACAGCCGAGGAAAACTTGATGAAAGAGCACTCAAATGCATCTTCCTCGGCTACTCACCAAACAAGAAAGGATATAAATGTTTCTCCCCTCTTACCAAAAGATTCTATCACACCATGGATCTCACCTTCTTCGAAAATAAACCATTCTATCCCAATTCTGTAATTCAGGGGGAGACAACCACCAAACATGAATCACAAAATTGGGACTGGACATCCTTCATTGATTCGGTCCCTAGTCCAAATTACTATAACCCGGTGGAAACCCCAACCAGCCAAATTCTAACAGACTCCAGCCAGCCTCTAACCAATCTGCAACCTCCAGCAGGTCCTAGCCGGCTTTCAACTCCCTATGCCACCTCTCCATGTTCACATGAGTCTCTGAAAACTCCCAAATCATCCTCCCATGAGTCTGTCATACACCCAAAACACCTCCTTCTACCTGATGAGGAAGTAAGAGTCTACACTAGGAGACAACAATCTCAGCCGCCTGCCCAGAATCAGCAAAACCAGCAGCCGAATCCGAACTCAAGAAACCCAGAAACAACACAGGATGAAGCTGAAATAAGTGTTGAGGCAATGACAGGTGGGGATCCTGAGTTAGACTTACCAATTGCTCAGAGAAAAGGAGTCCGCTCGTGTACTCAACATCCCATCCGTAACTACATGACCTACTCCAAACTGTCACAGAGATTCAGGGCATGTGTGACTGCTCTAGACAATGTCCAGATTCCTAGAACAGTCCATGATGCATTAAGGGTTCCCAAATGGAGAGATGCTACTCTAGAAGAACTCCATGCTCTAGAGAAGAATGGTACGTGGGTCTTAACAACTCTACCACCTGGAAAGAAAACAGTGGGGTGCAAATGGATTTTTTCGGTAAAACAGAAAGCAGATGGAAGTATTGAACGATTCAAAGCTCGTCTTGTAGCCAAGGGCTACACCCAATCGTATGGAATTGACTACCAGGAAACATTCGCTCCTGTAGCCAAACTCAACACCGTGCGAGTCTTGTTGTCCATTGCCGGGAACTTAGTTTAAAAAAGCGCGCCTGAGGCGCGCAAAGGCGCGAGGCGCTTACAGGCGAAGAGGTCATCGCCCTTTACATAGCCAGGCGGCTTAGGGTCTAAGAGGCGTGCGCTTCTAGCGCTTATTAGCGCCTTTTGCGCTTCTGAGAGGCGAGCGCCTTTTCCGCCTCATGGATGTCTCTGTTGAATTGCTGGCGATTCCCATTCCTATTATTTTGTCGATTCAAATTCTGGTTCCAGAAATTTCCTGCGGTGGTATTATAAATTGACAAGGTAAGTTCTCACCCCTCACGCCAAACTCCAAGACTCCAAGTTCTCTAGTCTTCTTCCTTCCTTCTGCGTTTGGTCTTCCTTCTGCGTTTGGTCTTCGGATATATCTGCGTAACTCTGCCTCCCAGTTCCTACTTTATTTGCGCTTCTATCACGCGTTGCAGAGCCAACAGAGGTAAGTCTACTTATTTTTTTTATCTTCTTTTATTTATTCTCTTTTATTTTAAATTACTATTACTATTAACAGTTTTTATATAACCTAATTATTTAATTTATCACAAAATGACTACCAATTTATCACAGTTTATTACATTAATTAGTTAAATTACTATTAACAGTTTTTATATAACTTAATTATTTAGTTTATCACAAAATGACTATTAATTTATTACAGTTTATTACATTAATTATTTAAATTACTATTAACAGATTTTATACAACTTAATTATTTAATTTATCACAAAATGGCTATTAATTTATCACAGTTTATTACATTAATTATTTAAATTATTATTAACAGTTTTTATATAACTTAATTATTTAATTTATCACAAAATGACTATTAATTTATTACAGTTTATGACATTGATTATTAAATTACTATTAACAGTTTTCATACAACTTAATTATTTAATTTATCACAAAATGACTATTAATTTATCACAGTATATTACATTAATTATTTAAATTATTATAAACAGTTTTTATATAACTTAATTATTTAATTTATCACAAAATGACTACTAATTTATCACAGTTTATTACATTAATTATTCAAATTAACATATATTTATCACAGTTTATCACAGTTTTTATTGTCTTTAATTAATATTTTGTTTCTCTTATGATGTTTATTAAGATTGTTTAATAGTTTGAAGTATTTTTGAGAAGTGTGCTTCATGTAGAAGTACTAAAAATATATTTAACGATGGAAATGTGGCTGAGATCCTTGAGGCGCGCGCCTCACCGCCTCGCGCCTCGCGCCTCGGGTAAATCAAAGAAATCGCCTCAAGGTGCCTCTCGCCTTTTAAAACCAAGGCCGGGAACCAAGATTGGCCCTTATTTCAACTAGACGTGAAAAATGCCTTCCTGAACGGAGACCTAGTAGAAGAAGTGTATATGGATATCCCACCTGGCTTCGAAACTGATCAAACACAAGGCAAAGTATGTAGACTACGCAAGTCACTATATGGGCTCAAGCAATCGCCTCGGGCATGGTTCGACAGATTCACAAGGGTACTTAAACAGGATGGCTACCTACAGTCCCAAGCCGATCATACTCTATTCTTCAAACATTTCACCGATGGTAAGATCACTATACTAATAGTATATGTTGATGATATAGTCCTCACTGGGAACTATGACGAAGAAATAAGAAGACTCAAGCTCCTATTGTCAAAAGAGTTTGAAATCAAGGATTTGGGACATCTAAGGTACTTCTTGGGAATGGAAGTAGCGAGATCAAAGGCCGGAATTGCAGTATCCCAGCGGAAGTATGTCTTAGATCTCTTAAAGGAAACCGGCATGATTGGATGTAGGCCGACAGACACTCCTATGGACCCGAACATAAAGTTGATGCCTCGAACAGAAGAGATGGCTGTGGATAAAGAACAATATCAACGTCTAGTTGGGAAGCTAATTTACTTAACTCACACACGTCCTGATATCAGTTTTGCAGTCAGCCGTGTGAGTCAATTCTTAAGCAACCCGTCGGTCTCCCACATGGAAGCTGTGTATCGTGTTCTTAGATACCTCAAGAGGGATCCTGGAAAGGGTCTAATGTTCAAAAAGACTCACAATCACTCTCTAGAAGTCTACACAGATGCGGATTGGGCTGGATCCCCTAGTGACCGAAAATCAACTTCAGGGTATTGCTCCTATGTGTGGGGAAATCTAGTGACATGGCGTAGCAAAAAGCAACAGGTGGTAGCACGCAGCAGTGCTGAGGCAGAATTCCGAGCCTTAGCTCAAGGCATTTGTGAAGGAATATGGTTAAAACGGCTACTAGATGAACTCAAAGTGAACATTTCTGGACCTATAGACATTATGTGTGATAACCAATCAGCCATAGCCATTGCCAAAAACCCGATCCATCATGACAGAACAAAGCATGTTGAGATTGACAGACACTTCATCAGCGAGAAGATAGAGAGCAAGGTTATTGCACTAAAACATGTTTCATCCAGGAATCAAGTGGCAGACATTCTCACAAAGGCACTCTTTCGACCAAACTTCACTGAACTAAGTTCAAAACTTGGTTTAATGAGTATATACCAGCTAGTTTGAGGGGGAGTGTAGAAATTCAAACCAGCTGGCTATATAGGGCAAGAATAATAGTTTCCTATTATTGTGGATCTAGAGTATCTTGAGATCTTATTTCCTATTATTGTGGATCTAGAGTATCTTGAGATCTTATTTGATATATATGTATAGCTGTATATTTCTTTCCTTAATGGTAGGAGTAGTTCCTAGAAATCAGGATCAGTTCAAAGGGATCCTTGTGTATAAATATACCCAAATTCATCATAATACACAAGAGAGATAATTCCAAATTCTGATCTCCTTCAGAACTTGATAGGAACATAGATAATAATACTAATAAGAATACTAGAATAGTAGATACTAATAAATGGGCCTGTTATAATGGGCTTGTACTATAAATAGATAGGGAAGGGGTGGAAAAGGAGGCAGGCATGTATTCAGTTGAAATTGGCTAGGTTTGGAGAGTAGAGGCCTCTCGAAGTGCCCTATCTGTATACACGAATTACTTCTATACAGTTTCTTGATATTTTCTTGATCAATTCTTCCTGATTTCATACTGTTCTTAGTTAATTACACCAAGATTCTATCAATGGTATCAGAGCACTAGTTCTGGTGATCGGAGACTGTGTAGCATCACCAGAAATTTTTTTCGTTCCAGTTTTAGAATGGTCTGGACAAGAGCCAAAAAAATGGAAGAGCAAATGGAGACGATGGAACGTCGTCAAGTTGCGATGAAACATAATCAAGAGGCGATGGATGCAACCTTGCTACGGATGAAAACGATGGTGGCAAAATTGGCGGAAAAGATGGATGCGATGAGAGATGAAATCCACGAGAACAGGAGGTCGCGATCTCATCATCTACATCAATCGCGACATGAATGGTCCCAGTCAACTGCGCAGGTGTATTCTCAATCGCGAGAAACTCTTTCCCGTTCTAAGATTCTGTCGCGAACTGTTTATCCTCAATCATCTCCATCACAAGTTTGTTCTTCCAGTTCATTGCTAAGTGCAACGCGACTGAGAGGAGAAACTTCACAATCGCAGTCGCGTACAGTGATTACAGGTTCATATCACAGTTCACAATCGCAAACCCCATCTTCCAGTTCGAAATCGCGAACTCATTCTCTCATTTTTCCAAGATCTCAGACTTCCTCTCTTGCGGTCTCGCACAACTTGTCTTCGCTAGATATCATTCACCCGATGCCATTTTCATTGCTTGGAACCCCAACACCTACACGGAGCCCTGAGTTGAAGCAGACGTTGTCTAAATCTTCGGTTCAAGAATTGGAAAAGACGGAGGATATTCAGGAAGGGGCAGAAAGCGTTGACCCACCAGACATTCTGGAGGAGTCCAAAAAGCATAAATCAGATAATCTTACCCATGAAGTTCAAAGGTATACTAGGGCCTTAGACAGAAACCCAGAAGATTTTAAACCTGGGATTGGTAGCATTCTGGAACTTGGATTGGGTGGTCTTAAGGAAACTATGCAACCTTGTTTACTAAACAATAGTTTGGAAGAGCTGAATAAGACCGATGGTTTCAGATTTGATAGTGATACTTGTATGAAGTATATTCAAAATAGAATGGGGTTTATACTTGCTGGGAATTATACGAAATATGGTACTGTAAATGCCTTGAATGAAGGATTTCTTGACAACAACAAATGTGCAACAATAATTGTGCATAACCGGGATGAGTTGGCAAACTGTGTCATTACTCTTCTGCAGTTAACAGAACAGCAGGTCCACACAGGGTTGAAGAATACCAAAGCTTCGAGTTTTCAGAATCACAAGTTCCTTCAATTCAGTAAAGACATGGATACATTCAGTGCTGGGAATGATGGTTTGTTTCTGGAAAGTCTGGAAGCAACAATATCAAAGCAGTTAACAGTTACAGAAAGAAAAGAACAGCAAAAGGAGCTATTTGTTGCTAATGAAGGCTCAAAGGCGACCGAAGAAAATAAAACTTCTCCAGATATAACTTCTGCAACAGAAACATCCTTCATTTTTAAGTTTCAAGCATTGAAGCACATGCTCAAATCAACAGGGAGATACTGGGAAGGAAGAGGCGCGAGAAAGAAGTTGAATGGCATGGCGGGTTCTTACTCCCCACCTTGAGGACAAGGTGGTTGTTGAGGGGGGGAGTATTGATAGGAACATAGATAATAATACTAATAAGAATACTAGAATAGTAGATACTAATAAATGGGCCTGTTATAATGGGCTTGTACTATAAATAGATAGGGAAGGGGTGGAAAAGGAGGCAGGCATGTATTCAGTTGAAATTGGCTAGGTTTGGAGAGTAGAGGCCTCTCGAAGTGCCCTATCTGTATTACTGTATACACGAATTACTTCTATACAGTTTCTTGATATTTTCTTGATCAATTCTTCCTGATTTCATACTGTTCTTAGTTAATTACACCAAGATTCTATCAGAACTTCACGACTTCACCCTTTTAGAATCTTTGGGTAAGTGAGGCCCAGCTTAACGTGGTATAAAAAGGGTCCTGTGGTGGTTAGTGAGGTGTCTACCCACTGGATGGTTTGGGGCAACCTGTTGAGTATCCTACACCGGATTTCTATTTTTTGTGGCCTAGTCCAGTGCATCTCTTATCGATTGTCTACTATGTTTGAGAGTTCGAGTCTAGACTAGTATATAAATGTGAAGTGATCTTCACGTCAGATTCAGGATGTTTTTACTTAGACTGTAATTTGCTGGTCTAATTTGGTCTGAACTGGCTTGGTCTGGTTTCTTTGTATTTTTATAACTATCCAAGTCTGGTCTGGTCTAGGACAGAGTCCAGTCCAAGTAAAAACATCCCCACTTGAGGTGAGCTAAGACCAATTTAACATATAAAAACACTTACATTGATCAATTCCCTGCGAGCTTCTTGCAATTCAGTGTTACTCATGCGCTCCTTGAGCATGAGAGTCTGGTTTAGATCTTCCGCATCATGAAGTTCATCATCTTTCTCAGCTAGTTTTTCTTTCAATTCATTTATCTCCTGAACTTAATATGGTATTAAAAATAAATTGAAATGCCATATAGATTGAAAAAAATCTGAAAAGTGGATTAATAGAATACCGGTAAGTCGGTAACATAATAGGACTTCAACTTTGACAAAAGCTATGTCCCTGTTATATGCCTAAATGCTTGCAAAAGCACTCAAAACTAATGACTATGTCAATCAGCAAGCACTAAGGATGTTTTTATTTAAACTGTTTCCAGTCTCAAACTAGACTAGACTTAAATAGACCAGACCAGACTTCCAAAGTTATAAAATACACAGAGACTAGACATTTACCAGATCAGACCAAACTCAAACAGACCACACCAACAAATTTCAATCCAAGTAAAATCATCCTAACTTGCCAGTGTGCAATGCATTCAACCATCAATGGCACACCATAAGATAGTCAAAGATTAGAAGCATGAATTTTCAATTATCAACTAACAAATAAAACATGAATATATGACTTTAACAATCTATCATGCAATCATCGTTAAACACTTAAACTATATTCAGGACTGAATTGAAAAAATATTAACCTGAACCTGAACACTTTGAATATACGGAGTATGAATTAAAACATGAAGATTTTAAAAAAGTTTCCCCTCTGACCCTATCTTTTTCATTCTGTCCCAAAATCATCCTTGGTTTCCTCTTAAGTAAAAAATTATGTGGTTCACTCTTCAAATTATTTCTTTCTCCTCTACATAGGTTTCAACCACATGGTTTTTTTCACTTGATCACTGTGCCAGACAAATTGTTGGTTAATTTAGTGAGAGGAGTAATATATTACGGAGTAAAAAATACGAGCGGAAACTCAAAATATCAAATTCATTTCACAATATATTAATTTTTTATATGATGTGACAACCAAGACAGTTCATGTTTATATCCTATATATATAAACTGTGTTAACTTTTTAAGTCTTAAACTGAAGCAACAGTAATTGTAGTATTGTACACAAGAAATTGTAGTTATATATTAGCGCTTTGGTTGAAAAAAATGCTATATTACTTGTAAATGTGTAATCATTGTGCATAATAATTCTTACTAAAACTTAAAATTGTACACAAAGGCCCTCTGGTATAAGTATACTGCAGCTATATATAGATATTAAAGTATACTACTTTACTGTAACTGTACCCCCCCCCCCTTCAGAATAATTTCTGAATATGCCATCGTCTCAGCCAATAGGAATGGAATAATTTATTTAGAATAACTTCATTTACAAGGTAACATGAAACAGAGTAAGAAAGAACTAGTCAGTAGTCACTGTTCTTGGCAAATTGCAACCATAAATACTTGTTACTAATTGCACATAAATAACATTAGGAGTGAGCAACAAAACAAACAAAGTTCCATTAACCTTGCCCTCAATGGAATTACCAAGCACAAAATGCAATGAAATGGCATTACCGTTTCCTTCTGAAAAAGCAAGGCTTCAAGTTCATGGACACCGAGATTCTTTTCTTCAGGCATTTTAGGCTGCTGTAATTCTTCTTGCATATGGAGCATCTGCTTCTTCAACTGCAGATTTTCTTGTTCAAGGTCACTTACCTTTTGTTTTTGGAGATTCAATTCTTTTTCCAATTCCTCAATTTGCAGCTCAACAATTTGTGCCTTCTTTTTTGCTGAACAAATGAGAAAGTTAATAAATAAATAAGACCTCTTTATTTTCCATTTCCTTTTGCATCACTATTGCAGTTATAGTCCTACGATGACAAATAATTGGAAACAAATTCATCAGATCTCAAAAAATTATAGGCAACTGAATTGGTAATGCTATCATATGATGGGAATAAACTAACACTTTTAGATTTATATTTTGACTGCACAAACAGAGATGGAAGAAAAGAAAGAAGTACCATAGAAGAAAGAATAAGTAAAATTTTAGTGACTTTGCAATGGCAAAGGTTTGGAAAGAAACAAAAAAGAAAGAAAGGTTTATTTTTCTTCTAAAGAAGAATTAATCCTTGGCTTTATATGGATAAGGTGAGATAGGAAAATAAATCACGGTTAAAATGGAAATTGATCTCATTCTCTCCTTTGCGTCTTTTCCAAGTTTTCACTGCACTTATCAAAAGAATTTGTGTGTCGGGTGAGGAGCTCAGGAGCCATGAATTTTCTCGCTTCACTTACATTTCTCTCCATCCAAACAACAAAAGATTATATGTTATATCCCATTCCTCTTCAATACATTTCCAATTTTCCTATTCACTTGGTCAACACAAATCACTCTTAATCTCTTACTTTATATAACAAATTTTTATCAAATTTGATTCTGGTTTTTGGGACTTTGTAAAGCTTTTAATGTAGTTTATGAATATGTAATTATTTTTTCCTAAACATAATTTGAGTGCAGACAGGGATCCATTTGATTTATCGCCGGTCAAACATCGTAAACCGTAAAGTGTCTTACAATTCAAAACGGAGGGAGTATTACATTAGTGGACATACAAAATAGAAATAATCAACTCTATTGCTCTCTCAGTCCTGCAATGAAGTCCTCAATTTGAGTAGGAAAGACATTACGGATAGCTAATTTTTGCTTCTGATTTTCTAATAAAAAATGATGTTTGTACCCACTTTTATACCCACTTTTGTACTCACCTATGTTTGTGAAGTGTTTTTTGTTTGTCTGTGGTTCACAGACAATATTTTGCACAAAAAAAATATTGTTTGTGAACTGGGATCACAGACAAAAAAACACTTCACAAACATGGTGGGTATAAGGTGGGTATATGAGTGGGTACATCAAGCATTGTTGTTTTCTAATAGTGCCCCTAGTTTATTACTATAAACTCATAACGTGGTGTATCAATGTCTTTTACATATTAAATTTTTGTCTTGTCATTTATGGGAATGCGAACTTATTTTAGGGGCACTCGTAAAAGAAAACTAGTAGCCGGCTGAAAGGAGGGATTATAATGTTATACATGCAAAAAACACTAAAATTTAGCAACTTTACTAAAATGTTACACATACTGCTTCTGGAAGAGTGCCCACGCTTTGTTTTGGAAGTTGAGTTGCTTGAAGGACCAGCAATATCATTACCTAGCATTACACAAGCAAGATGGAAGATTTAAAGTATAAGTGATTGGATTAAGCATTTATTTTAGTTGTAATCCTGAACGAATTATAAAATACCAGTTGAAGGTGTCATGATTTCAAAAACTGCGGAATCGAATTTTTTCCTTTGCTCTTCCTCCAAACGAGCTGTCTGACGACTCTCTTCCATGGCTTGTTTAAGGTAGAACTTTTCAAGCTCCGTCAATCCCTCATCCCCAGAATAATCAACATCCATGTGACTACTCTCATCTCCACAAAGCTTAGCTTGCATATACCTATTTCCTTCCATTTCGAAAACATCAGAAAGTGTTTCTTTTTTTCTTCCCTTTGTAAGATTTCTCATCAACATATGTGAAACTGCTTTTGGAGCTGATGGACAGGGTTCCGCAGTCCCAGGTGCATGTGCAATGTGTCGTTTTAATTGTGTAATCCCATCTATGATTTTGCGGCAGTAATTGCATTGTGGAAGTTTTCTGTTACCTTCAAATGGTGTGGCATGTTCCCAAGCAATGTCAAGTTTTGGAGCCATTCTACAATAAACTAATCAAAGATATTTTATCTAAATAACTTAAGTTTTAATAATAATTACACAATTACACAAAACTAGTGTACAATATCCTTTCATCTTTAACAAGCAAATACTGCATCGAGCAATCAATTTTTTGGTGGAAATGTGCATATATATGCACTAATCATTATTGTCCTACAATGAAGAAAAAAGAAGCAAGTCCCACCAGAGATGCTATAAAACTAGTACACTTATTATCCACTTGTAAACTATGTTCTTTAGGTTTGATTATGAGTTAACCTGGTATAGTGGTATGTTTACCATTTTATGACCAGAAGCAACGATTAGATAGGACCTAGGTTTACCTCAAAGAACAGCAGAAAACCTCCAATAATACCCAGTTTTGGAGATTAGAGAACATCCAATTTCCAAATCAGAGGTTAATTTTGCTTTATAAATAATTTTAAGTTTTTAACATGTTCACCTGGCTTAACCTTCATCAGACAAACATGTACTGCATTCACCTAAGTTGCCTTGATAATTTTAAATTATCCATACAACATTTCTGTATATGCAATTGGGTTCACCTAGATTCACTTATGTTCACCAGGTTTACTTAAGTTAACTCTATACAAGCGGACTGTCGGTCCATTTGGTAGGCACAATAGCCTTATTAAGCCTATTTGGAAAGGAAGCATATAATATGTAGCTTAGACATATTTAGTCAAACAAATATACTACCAAACCCTTTTCCTTGAAAAAAAACAGAAGATTCAGTAATTTGAGACAAATAACTCTTGCCAAACTGTCTCCCAGTTAGAGTTCAAGATTACATTAGGATAGCCTCACTCGATAATACTAAGCATGAATGGTTTGACTCAACCTTTAAATGAAAATGCTTCAAAAATGTTTGCTTCAGAGTTCAGATTTCATAAATACTACTCCATATAATTATTACCAGTTGAGTACAAAGAAGCTCTGGTATAAGAGAGTAACACAGTTCGATGATAAGCAGCCAGATGAAAGCAATCTTACAATTGATGAGTTCCCTATTCATACATCCTAATGAAAGGAATACAACACTTCTTTCCAACTTCAAAACAACATTACCCACTCAACAGTTTCCAACTTGAATAAGGAAAATAAAATAAAAATGCCCAAATTCCAGTTTATAGATGGAGCAAGCATAACCCCATTCAGAAAGCGGTCTTACCCTCTTCTGTTCAGACTTCAGAGTATTTTAATCTATATCCACGTATCATTGACATATTATAAGAGAAACTGTTCAAGAAAAAGAGTAAAGAATGCAAAATGGTTTCTGGTGAAAATGTATGTACAATTACAAGATTCAGGAAAAGACAAACCTCACCTTTTAGCAGCAGATTACTACTAAAAAAAAGGCCAGACAGAGAAAATCTACGGGAAAATAATAAAATTGACCAGAGCAGAGGCCTGGATTAAAAACAGTGAAAGTTAGAGCTTTTAACTTGAGTGAGCTGAAGACGAAAGAAGCTCATTTACCCTAATTTGATTCAAATTTAATTACTTTACTTTATTTGGCCAAAGATCCAGCCACCGCTACTGTAGTGATATCAGCCGGGTCCGATCCGAAAAATCGCCCGTTTTCCTATAGATTCCGGTAAGCCAACATCGGATTCCGCTGTACAATTGAGTCGCAATGCGAAATGCACAACGCGGGGGGCGTCTGTTCAAATTTTTTGTTTTATGTTCCTCTGTTCGGTTTTGTACTTGGCTGGACTGTGATTTGCTGATACTTCAGATACAAACAATATCTACGGTTGAGGAGAACAACTGCGTAGATACTGTAGTATAGTACACTAATTAGGTGCCTATATTTTATCCACACATAACTAAAAGAGTTTTTTACCAAAATACGGGAAAGTCCCGTCTGACAAGCCAAAACACGGGAGTGTGAACTAGGTTACCATATTACGTGAATCGGATTTGGCAAATCCGACTAGGGGAGGAGGGTTTTCGAATTGGGTGTTTTACCTTGGGAAATCCGACTAGGGTAGATAGAATTGTTTTTCATTTTCAAAATCTAGAAATTTAGAAATTGTGTTAGATTTAGAATTTGAGTTCAAAACCTTTGAATTTATAAATTTGTTCAATTTAGATTTAGAGTTCTATTTCGAATTTATGAATCATTGGAATTTTAGAGTTGAACTTAGCTATAAAAATCTAGAAATTTAGAAATTGTGTTAGATTTAGAATTTGAGTTCAAAACCTTTAAATTTATAAATTTGTTCAATTTAGATTTAGAGTTCAAATTTCGAATTTATGAATTATTGGAATTTTAGAGTTGAACTTAGCTATAAAAATCTAGAAATTTAGAAATTGTGTTAGATTTAGAATTTGAGTTCAAAACCTTTGAATTTATAAATTTGTTCAATTTAGATTTAGAGTTCAATTTCGAATTTATGAGTTTATAACTACTTATTTTAGGAATTTCAAATGGACCAAAACATTCCGCGCCCAGGGCCTGTTAAACGTTCACTACTCACGTTGCCACTGCGTGCCCACCGCGCGAGTTATGAGGACTGTCAAAAACGACTACAGCGGATGGCCCTGGATGTAGGTGATGAAGACATGCTCCACCGGGGCATATCTCTAAAATCTTATAAAGACCAATAAGGGTCAGGGTCTTTTAGGTATTAAAAATGTGTTGGTGTAACTCTATAGCATTATTATATTGTAAGTTCTGCTCAAGATGTTGTACGTTAATGTTTACTCCCACCTATCTCCGTAGCTTCCGTTAATTGAAACTTCCGTTAATTATCAACTTCTGTTAAGAAGAGGAAGAAATACCCAACGTTGTCAAGTAGTCGATTACTTCCACAAGTAGTTAATGACTTTAGAAGTTGTATATGGAGTATATATTTGCCGAACAATAATCTGATTGGCGCGGCATTGTAAAAACAGCTATGGTGGGTACTCCTAACTCAGGCCATATTGCTACTGTAGCCTTTAGGGATAAAAGTGATTGACTATGGACACTAATTAATCAGGTTGGGTTACTATATTTGCTCTTGCCCAACCATTCTTCGATGCCAAGCCATAGTTTGCTTTATTAAAATTGAATATATATAGACTTACAGATAAGAAAAATATAAAAAAAAATTGATGGGAAAGAGACTGATCAAATTTTACATTTTTTTTTACATATATACAAATGTAAAACTGTAAAAGAGTTGGTTTAGACTCTAGAGCTACCAACTATTTGTTGGTTTCCATTGTTATATGGTGCACCAACACTTCACCCTAATGGCGTATCGGATACCGATACTCACCAATACGCGTCATGTACGTATTGAGTCCGTATCCGTAATTTAATAAAAGTATCAGGCTTAATTTTAAAAATACCGATACTTCCAATATCCGTATATGTGAACCGATACGCGTATCTAACCTTATAAAACCCTCATTGCATACACGACTTATTGAAAGTTTAGTAACTGCTCAAGCGACCACAAGATGTGGAACATTTATAAAGATGGTTTTGAGACAATGAAAAATAATGAAATACTATAATTTGTCATTTTATTGCTTGATGAGCTTTAATTGAAACAAGACTTGGATGTATATCTAAATTGAAACAATACCATAATTTGTCATTTTATCGCTTCAGCTTGGTTTCTGCGGCTTTGGGACTGAAACCGATTCTCAGGTGATTTTGGAGTTGCTCGATGATACTACCTGGAACGGGAGGTGGGGGTCGTTGTTGGCAGA
Organism: Cuscuta epithymum; assembly: GCA_945859915.1. NCBI lineage: Eukaryota > Viridiplantae > Streptophyta > Magnoliopsida > Solanales > Convolvulaceae > Cuscuta > Cuscuta epithymum. The sequence continues at coordinate 4,988,842 of CAMAPF010000942.1, forward strand.
TCTAAGGCGGTGGTCGGTTGACTGCCCGGTATCTTTCAGACATATTTATCGTGAGGCTAATTGGGCTGCCCACTTTATGGCAAGCTACTTTCCTGATAAGGATGAAGTTATTTCCTACTTTCGGGCCATTGAGCTTCCTGTTTTGGTTCGTAGGTCCATCTTGGCGGATGAATTACAACTTTCTTATATTAGGCGTTACTAATTCTTTGTTTCGGCCCATAGTTATTTTGTTGTAACTATGGGCAAGGTTTGATCCCCCATGGTTTTTTCTACTTTCCGTATTTCTTTTACTTTCGTCTCATGTATTGTGGAAGATATGCCTTCCGGAGAGGTGTCTAATCCCCCTCTCCGTTTGTATTCGTTCTTTTTCTCATCAATAAAACTCGACAAGTGTTTCCCGGCATTTGCCCCACTGATTTTGGTGGTTTGCCTTCCGGGTTAAAAAAAATAGAGAACAAAAACATGTTACGGAGTATTTGCTACTAAGAATATCAACACTAAAATTCCAGAATTTCTTTCACCCATTTATCATTGACTGGAATTCTCTCAAGCTTTTCCCAAGTTCTCCCTACTTCCATGTAACTCTATTCCATGTAACTCTACCCTCACTCATGAGTTTTTCCTCTATTCCATGTAACTCTACCCTCACTCATGTGATGTTCAAACAGGTGGGCAGCCTAAAATCAATTCAGTATATTCTTCACGGCTTTCTGAATCGAAGGAAAGCCAATCAATTCCTTTTCCGCTCTTATCTTATCTTAGAAAGAAGAAAATATGTTTATCTTAGAAAGAAGAAAAGAGTTAAAGTCTGGAATTAGTGTTATCCTTGACAAGTAAAAATTTAAATATATTTTGAATAGGAAAGAGCTAAAGTGTACAATCAGTGTAGTCCTTCACAACTTTCTTAACATAGTAATTTCTTGCTGAGTAACATTTTTTTTTTCATTTTTTCCTATTTATTTATTTATTATCAAATGTAGAAGGGAAAGTTCCCGAAATAGGATAAAAGAGTTTGAAAATTCCAAAATAGGACTGTTATATTTTTATTCCCAAAATAGGAGTAATTATTGTCAAGTTTCGAAAATATTGTCATGTTTGAAGTCTGGTACTGCCAAAACATGACAGTAATGTGTCCTATTTTGGGAATAAAAACATGGCAGTCATATTTTGGAATTTTCAAACTTTTTAGTCCTATTTCGAATAATATCTCAATATGGAACTATTAAACATGTATGTACAAACTTATTTCACCTTAAAAAATCCTAATTCTTATGTGGTGACGTGTCTAAGATGGAATATCATTAACATGGTTTGTACGGTGATTAATATAGTGAGAGCTTATCTACGATTTTTGTAAAAAACTTTAAATTTATCTAAACATTTTTATCTTTTCCCTTAAAATTGGCAAGCAATCTTAGACTATTAGCAATCCATTACCATGTTACTACATGCTTAATTTTTTTAGAATGATTTGATTACGATAGATTTCTTTCATCACGAGTTATTTCTTCTTTTGTATTCTACAATTAGTTTGTAATAAGTTTATATATAAAAGGATTTATTATGATTTGAGGCCACTTATGGTTTTTTCACACTTCCTATTAGAATTCAACTATTTTGACTTTTCTACATGTTAACATGCTAAAGAAATCATATCAAATACATATACATCATACTAAGTACATAATTTGCAACACAATTTATTGGGCACTCACCTTTTCGCGCAACGCGCGTGTATAAAACTAGTTTCATTATGAAGATGAAGATGAAGGCGGAAGCAAGCAAGAGGATGATACAGATGAACATGAAGGTGGGGGTGAACAATCACAATCGCCCCCTCAATTCTCAACACGTCAAGGTGTCTCATTTGATCAATCACTGACGTGCACTTTGTCGTGTATGCACTCAAAATAATAATCAATATGACACTGATACGTAGTATAGAGTAGTAAGGTTCGTATCCATAGGGAAAGGAATACTTCTCTTTTTATAAAACTGGAAATAAATAACAAGGGTTTTTTTTAGATTGATTGATGAACTTAAATTATATTTAAGCACGAAAATGAATGACTTATGTGGTTTAATTAATGATGAGGGGACTTGGTTTTGCTTTTATCCACTTAATGAAATGTTCGTCGATCCCGGTAGTATCTTTAACTATCTTCCTCTCGAATACTCAATCGAGGAGTATATCCAATTCATCGAGGGTAGTTATTAATAACGAGACGTGTTCATTAATAAAACTTACTACCGAGCCAATATAGAATACGCGCCGTATATTCACTCGGTAGTAGCAATAAAATAGAGATGAAAACGATTGAGATTGGGTACCTCAACACAAGCGGTTTATTGGTTTAGTCAATATAATTAATTCCCCTTAGATGATTAACCATGAGACGCATGCATTAATAATCCAAGTTTACTACCGTGAAAGGACCGAATTAATAACAAGCGTATTAATCGACCGATTCTAGTATTAATTAATATATGAAACAAAACTAGTTGATCCTTTAAGTAATGCTCAAAATATTAATATGAAATAGGAATAGGAATTAATTAATATTCAGGAAAAAGATTAAAGAAAATAACTCACAACTTACAATTCATTAAGCTTCAAGGTGTCTCATTTGATCAACCACCACCGTATTATGATTCTTATCAGTACTCCACACAGGCGGGTGATTATGTTGAGTCAATTCTGAATTCGTCGTTTTATTATGGAGACACAACGAGGACTTGGAACACTGGCGGCGGGGACGGAGCAGGGCCAAGCACGCAACGTTAGATGTAGTATTAAATTTAATATCGTATGTACTGTCTATTCATTAATAAATTGCTGTCTATTCGTTGTTTTGTTCAGTTCCATTAAAATTACAAAAATTGCACTTAAAACAAATTCAAATTTGTATCTCATTTTACGAATGGATTAAATCAAAATTGCACTTAAAATTACAAAAATTGCATTTAAAACAAAATTCACAACACAAATGGATTAAAAAACAATATAAAGCAATCAACTGTTTTGTTACACAAAAAATCAAAATGCATTATTTTCATTTTAAAAAAAATGACATGAATTTAAAAAAACTTTTAAATTTGGAATTGATAAAATTAATTTAAAACTTCAGTTTTGGTTTTTTTTATAACCGAGTTTTAAAAACTTTGAAAATCAAAGAGTTACGAATGAAGAATTCGGCCAAAAATATAAACTCCTCCGTGTCGGATTAGCCACTTCCCAAGCAACCTAATCCAACTTTTCCCGTCCTTTGATAAAACACGCTCGCTAAAACTACCCTATTTTGTACCCCTACTAGTATTCTACTCGTGCGATGCATCCGAGAATAAAATTTGGAAATTAAGGAGAAATTTATTAATATAAACTTTTTCATATTAACACAGATATTTTGTCATATAATTTGATCATCACTATTATTTAAAATTTAGATTTTTAGAAATTTGATTGCGGCGTATAACTATTCACTTCTATTTTATGAAAGAATTAACACATTTAAATGATCATATATCATCAAATATTAAAAATAACACATATATAATATCACATTTATCATCAACGACATCAATATATTACTACGTATATTCTAGGAAAAATCGCATTTTTAATCCCTCAAAATAATCCTCGTGTAATTTTCAAGTGTGTATATATACCCCTCCATTGTCCAAATTAGTGTAAATGAAATCCTCACCCACATTGTAATTTGCATCCCTCAAAGCACTACATTTATAATCATTTGGATAATTGAGTGGCGACATTTACACACTTGAAATGAGGGGCAGAAAGTGCATTTTTCTTGATATTCTAATCAAAAGCGTTTCTCAAAATAGACTTGAATAATCTTATATAATTATTGTCTAAATAATTATGTTATTTTTAATTGAGAACCTTAATAATATACTTTGTCAAATTCCATCTAATGATTTGCACAATAACATAGTTTAGACTTTAGAGGCCGTTTGGCAACACTGTTTTTCGGCTTATTAGACTTATCAACCAACTTTTTCACCAAACACGTAACTTTTATTCTCGCGCGCTGAATTGTGTAATAAGCAGAAAAAGTAAGGTTGGAGATATTTTTCTGGTTGTATTGGCTGAAGTTACTATAGATGACCATTTTAGTTATTTTCACATATAATTTTTTCTTTATTTTGTTAATAAAATATATTTTAAAAATAATTTTTTCTTAAATCAGCAGAATCAGCCAATGCAGCCACTTCAGCCAGAACTTCATAAATTTCAGCAGAATCAGCCAAAACAGCCGATTTTCATGCTACCAAACGGGCTCTTAGTATAATAGTAGCGAAATATAAAATGATATTTTATGTCATATCTATAATAATAATAATAATAATAATAAAATAATAATAATAATAATAATAATAACAACAACAACAACGTAATTATATATTAAACAAATCAAAGTTTATATTCAATACTTCTCAACCACACATATTAGCAAATTCGAGATTCGAACATTGGCAATCTTATTTTTAGAGATTGTACAAAAACAATATCAACTTATCAATAATTTTGTGGAAATGATTTCACATGTAATAATACACAAAAATAATGACATTAGATTGTAATTAACTTAATTGTTAGCTAGGACTAATGTTTTGAACTTCTTGAAAACAATTTGCTTGTTATAAAAAGTATATATATGTAGCATAGGGTCTGTTGACACAATTTGGACTGATTTTATTTGTGATTATCTGTTAGAAGTTAAATCAATTACCTTTTTGTAGGATCCTTTAATTATATTGCATTAAACGTCAGTCCAAATCAAATCTAAACATGCCATAATAGATCGCACGTGAACATCATAGAACATACCAAATCATGTCAAACTTTACTTATAAAAAATACAAATACGATAACAATTACTGATAACAATTACTGTATGTTAATTTCACACAAGGTCAGTACTGTATGTTTGAACGCCTAGGGGTAGGGGCATAGAATTAAAAAGTCTAATTTAAAAAAATGTAAAAATCTTTTATGTCTAAACTAACATAATAATAGTAATAATAATAGTAATAATTATAATAATAACAATAACAATTCAAACCTTAAAAAATTGTAAACCCCTCTTCGGTCTAAACCAATAAAATTATAGTATTGTTGGTCCTTATTTATGAAGGAAGCAATATTGGTTTGATCTGTGCCAAAGTTTTAGTCTTATCCACGGAAGAAATAGAGTAACACTAAAGATTCAAATAGATCCTTGTACTCGTGGTGTTTGCTTGAATCATTTGTTGAACTAAAAAATCAATTCACATCTTGAACCGGTAAATAATGATTCAAATTTGATTTTTAACAAGTAAACTCCCGGTCACCTCTGGTAGGCGGTAGCCACCTGCACATCTAAAGTGGAAACTAAAACCTCAAAAAGTCTTTGAACACGTTCCAATTGCTCAAATAACCCCCTCAACTCTAAAAAATGGTTCAATACAGGGATACATTCAAAATAAATAAATAAATAAATAAATATATAAATAAATAAATAAATAAACAAATAAATAAATAATAATTATTAATAAAGATAAAGTTTAAGCATATGTGGTTCAGATATTTAATTTCTTGGTTAGTTTAAAATATGAATATAATAATTTAAAAAAGATTAAAAGATAATATATGTATATTTTGACATACTCTTAATTTTTGTAACCCTTTCATTTTCTACATTAAATTTCATTTTTCATTTTTTATTTTATTTATATTTTATATTGGTTATTTTTGTTTTTGTTTTTTTATTTTTTAATATGTTATGTTATACTCACTCCGTCCATAATAACTTTGTCAAGTTTGACTGGCACGGAGATTAATAAAGTAAAAACTGTGTGGTAGAGGTTTGTGCAGAGAAAAGATAATTAGCTCGAACCACAAATTCTTTACTTAAAATGGAAAGTGACAAGGTTAATGAGAGATCCAAAAAAGGAAAGTTGGCAAAGTTATAAGGGACGAAGGGAGTACGTAGTATTAAATATTTAGGTTTAAAAATTCTGAAATACTAGTATGTTTTCTTTTCAAATACGACTTTTTAATTCTAACTAGGTGTACATGAGTCCTATTTTGAGATGTAAATAACGACATCCTCACTTAAGAACATTTGCTATATTTTGTTTGTATTTACGGTTTTTTTTTGGGTTTTTTACGAGAATATTATTAAAATAAAACTCATTTACATAAATATGACTATTCATTACTACAACGTAGTGCTGTGGTAACTAAAGTTCAAAACTTGAACATAAATTACTATGATTTCATTACTACTCTAGTAATGAATCATATTTTGTAAATCATCTTTATTTTGGTCATATTTATGTAATTATTTCTTTTTTCTTTAGCCTTCCCGATATGTATAAAAGGGAATTTTTTATTAAGAGTTTTAGTTGTGTTCTTACATTTGTATTTTATATTTCAATAGTTTTTAACATTTATTCCTATTTATTTTATTTTGTATTAGATAAAAAAAACATATCTGTACTTTAAGTTATACAAAATATTTCCGATTTGAACCTTTACGATTTTTTGCTCTATGAATTATTTTTAAAGTATTATAAATTTCTATTTTATACTACGTATTTCGTATGTATTAATTCAAAACCTATGACTTGATAAATATAACAACATAAAACAAAATATTAAAATAAAAATGAAGCCTTAAATAATGTACTAATCTAAAAACATAGATATAATGTATGAATATAAAGTCTAAAATCAATCTCATGTTTCATATTTATATTTTTCTATTTATATACTTATTTTTTAATTGTTTCTATTTTTATTTTAGATTTATTACAACTTTGACACTACTTAATAGTTTAGGGAGTGATATGACAGGGGGAAAGAAAAGGAAAAAGAAAAAAAGCGGAAGGAAGAAAGTAGAGATGACGTCATCCCTGCATCACTATAATCCCATTTTTTAAGGGATAATTTGAGTTTGGACCCCATATTATTGTTAAAATTGGACTTTGCACCCCATTTTTAAAAATCTTTGTTTTTGCACGTCAATCCCATATGAAAAGACAGAAATGCCCCTCCATTAACAATTTTGTTGGCCTTCAACATATTTCTGATCAAGGAATTTTTTTGTATTTTCATATGTAGTTGGGGTGCAAAAACAAAGTCTTTTAAAAACGGGGTGCAAAGTCTAATTTGAACAATAATATGGGGTGCAAACTCAAATTATCCCTCTTTTTAACTCTTGTAACTTTTTTTTATTTATTCTCTAATTTTTTCAAAACTTTTATCAAAAATCATGAATTTTTATGATCTTTCATATGACACCTATATGTAATATTAGTATATAAAATGGAAAAAATATTTGAAGTGTTTTTGAGAAAAAAAACACGAAACACAAATTTTTAATTCATGGAGCCTTCACAAATATTTGAATATTCCATAATCAAAGTTTACTTGAACTAAGTTCATCTTTTGTGAAACGAAAAACGTAACCAAGCATTCCAGCCCAGCTGGTTGTGATGTTACCGTGCCTAGTGGGAAGTCTTGAGTTCGAAACCCGCTTGACACATATGGGTTCGAAACTCAATGAAGTGAGTTTCAGCTCAATTACTCCAGGCCCCCCTCCCCTAGACCCCCTGGAGTAAAAAAACGAAAAAAGTTAACAAATTAATGAAATTTATTTATTTTTAAATCGAAAATGTGTATTTTTTATTTCACAATTATTCAGGTGAAAAATTAAATTGAAAAAGTTACTTTTAATAATTTATTTAATAGTTTACTAAATTTGAATGTAAATAAATATGTTGAGTGTATTTTTGTGACAGTTCTGGAATGCAAGAAAATATAGGAGTCTAAACATTGTTTTTATATTGACGTGGTACATTTTTAACATTTTGGACTCTCCACCATTACAAATGGTCTAATGCATACCGGGAAGGACACAAAGAACCAAATGGGAACATTATAGAATTATCTATAATTTTTTGTTGTGCTTGCTTTTAGTCATGTGACTTTACTCACTTTAACATTTGGTCCTTGAAGGCCATTTGGTATGGTGTAGTATTAGAAGTCCAAAATGTTAAAGATGAAACTTTTGAACTCCTAATTTTATGTAGTGGTAGGCTAAACAGGGTATTGAAAATGGAAGAGGGGACGGAGGAGGGTGTTAGAAATAGAGGGTGGATTGGTAGGAGTGGAAAAAAGAAAAAGAAAAGAAACAGGGAATTTTGAGGAGATAAATTTGGGAATGCATTGTATGGATGTGAGGATGATGTCATCCCTGCAACATTCTAATCCCAAATTTTTTAAAACTTTTATAACTTTTTTATTTGTTCTCCAAATTTTTCAAAATATATATCAAAAATTATGAATTTTTATTATCTTTCATATGATACCAACATGTAATATATAAAATGAAAAAATCTTATGTTTTAACTATTTGAATTTTCTTGAGCCTGAAAAAATACAAAACACAAATTTTTAATTCATGGAGCCTCTACACATAACTGAATATTCCATAATAAAACTTTACTTGGACTAAATTCATTTTTTGTTAACCTAAAAACGTAAAAAAAAATTAATGAAATTTATTTATTTTTACATCGAAATATGTATTTTTATTTCATAATTATTTAGGGAAAAAAGTAAATTGAAACTATTACTTATAAGGATTTAACTAATGTTTTACTAAATTGATATGTGAAAAAATATGCTGAGTGTATTTTATTGACGGTGATAGGATGTAAGGAATAAGAGTCTAAACACTGTTTTTATATGGACAAAATTCATTTTTAACTTTTTAGCTTCCTAACCACTACAAATGGTATAAGCTATCTAATAAATAAGCTATCTAATAAATAAGTCTCCCTGAAAGGTTTACTTGCACAAAATTACAAGACATGGTGACCTGTTTCCCAATATGTCTTGCCGGAAAGTGTAATTTGTGATTTGAAAAATCATTAAATTGAATAGATTTGTAAGTTACAGAACAAAATCTGCACGTCAACTCTAATAATGGGTACAATACTAGTCCCATAATTATCTTCATTCTTTCCTTTTTGGTCCGTCCCAAATTTATCTCCTCTTTCCTTTTTTAGCAAAGGATTTGTGGTTCACAACCATTCTTACACATTTCTCTTTCCTCTGCACAACTCTCAACCACACATTTCCCACTTTCTTAATATACGTGCCCAGTCAAAACCGAAGTTAATTCTGGGACGGAGGGAGTATAATATCATTGAAAATTTCTCAAAGCCACACATATCAAGTTGGCCAGAGGGTCTAATAAGTTTGAATGTTTGATGAAGCAAATAATACGACATACAATCATAAAAAATTGGCAACTAACTATTGGTTGAGGCTCAAAGTAACCCCGTTACTTCAAGTCTAAATTCATTTTACTGGAATTGTCACCAACCCGGATGAGGGTCAACCTCGGCCCCGGATACCGTTCTGGACTTATATCGGTGATCTCGTAAATGGGATATGATGTGGTAACATCCCATTTCAAAACATGACACTACTAAATGGTTTTATGCAAATCAGTCTCACTGTATCACGTATCCCTACCTAACAATCTCAAATTACACCAACTATACGTCTATAACAGGTTATCATAATATGCGAATTGTGATCAGGGACTACACCCAACCTTACACAAATCAATTATTTACTGGTACGTCTGTCCCCCTAAGTTTGAGACAAGAGAAGGTAGCACGATTATTAATAAAACTATAAAATGGGTTTATGTGGTTGATATTGAATTGATAAAGTAAGAACAAAGTAGGAATGATATAGAATCACACACAATTTACCAAAGAATGTATCAGACAATCTTAGTGGGACGGACCGAAATGGTAAAATGGGACAATCATAGCGGGACAGAGGGAGTACATTTTTTAATTGAAATAGTTTGACCACACATTTGATTACACACAATTTTGATCGTAATTATATTTAATTACATACGTTGTATTAGTGAACATTATAAAATGTAATACTCCGTATTTTGGAAGTTCACGTTAATAAAAAATTAATACTCCGTAATATTTTATACATAATAATTTAATTATGTACCTTAGTAGAAAATTAGGGTAAAAATAAAATACGTGATTAACACAAAATTTTGAATAAATCTTGAAACTCATAAAAAAGTCGGAAGAATTTTATTTTATTAATAAGTGGGTCATTTGAAATGAGAAGAATAATTAGGGAGGGTGGTAATAAAAAAACACGGAGTACTTATCTTAAAGTTATTCCATATTCGTGTGTGTAAAGCTGTAGCCTATAGACTTAAATTCTGTTGTCAGAGAGGTTTTTCACAGTAACTTTATCCGCGGCACGATCTTTCCCCGAGGACCCCGTGAAAAGCGTCGAGTTTTCTTTCTGAGTACGCAAAAGACAAAAGGACATTTTCGTCCCTTCACCCATGCCCGTCTCATTTTCTATTTGAACTCTTCTCCCTCCCCATCCTCTTCATCCTCTGGGAGTTGCAGAAATCAGAAGTCTTCCCTTTTTTCGTCTCACCCCTCCGGATCATTCATGCTTTTCTCGTTTTCTCAATCACCATTTCCTCGTTTCACTCACCCCAGCTGCAATTGATCAGCTATTTTTGTTTGTAATCAGGTCTTTATGTCTCGATTGGTACCTTCCATTCATTCCGAGGCGCAATTCAGCAAATTTGATTCCCTTCTATCTAGAAACTAGGGCTTCGGAGAGCCTAATGATTGAATTGTTCCACGTTTTAGATTTTCTTCGATACTTCGAATTCGATTGAGCCGATATTGATCCGTGGAAATCCTGAAGCGCAACTTTTGTCAAGTTGTTCGTTCGGGATCGAAATTCTGGAAGATATTTTAGGTTTCTAACTTTTTTTGTTTTTGAATTTTGAATTATTGAATTCGCTGGAAATATATTGAATTCATTCTGGAGAGGGGAAACAGAGAAAATTTTGGTAGGCTGGTATTGCAATGGACTGTGGGGTTTGTGCTTCGCCAGGGGACCCGTGGTTGAAACTGGCCGGCCGCGGCGGAGCAAGTGGTGGTGATGTAGGAGGTTTGGCGCCGGTGGCGGATGGATTCAGCCACGACAGCGAAAATGATTTGGCTGCGATGGTGAGAGATTTTCTGGAAAATGGAAGCCTAGGTGCGGATTCCAGGAGTAGCAGCGACAGCGATTCCACCTTCTCCGATCTCGCTCACCTTGCCGACAAGTTATCCGTCAGTAATTTTTCTCATCATCATCCTTATTAAGAACTTTTCCTTTTGAATTGAATTCTTTTGCTTATTATTTACGCAGTTAATCTCCTTGTTATGTTTTGAGTGAATGATTTCTTCTTATTATTCCGTACCTAGCTGCAAACGCGTTCAAGTTTGAAATTTTAAAACCCCTAACACCTTCACATTAGGTAAATGATGGTCTAAATTTGGAATTGGATTAGCCGTAAGCTTCAGAACAAGTAACATGTTCTTGTCCTAACACCAGCCGTACGACTGAGACTACTGCGATCCAACAACCCAATGGTCATGTGGGATTGTCCAACCATCCAATCTTCATTAGTCAGCTGTAATGGAGAGACAATAAACCGCCTCAAATCTAAAACTGGTCGATTACAATGTGAAACCTTTTGGTTTTGTTTGGATCACACAAATATTACTACGTAGGAAACAAAACGTGTACTCTAAAATAGACGGCATGATGGGAAATTCCGAATCAAATAAAATAAATGCTTAAACTCAATGAATATATGCTGGTTTTTTTCTTTTGTATTACGCAAAGCTTATGAAAAATGACCTAGCATTAATCATGCTTTAATTTCCTTCCCCTGTCGTAGGGTAATAACATTCCCCTCTTCCCCTACCATTTTTGGGGATCCAAACATGCCTTATGTTCAAGTCTTGGTTGGAGGAAATGATATACGGAGTAGCTTATATAATTTCCCCCTAATAGACTCTTGTTTGAGTCTTTAGATTGATTGGTTCTCATATTTGACTTGACTTCTGCCATTTTGGCATGGGAATGTTCTGCTGCAATAGTTTTCCACTTTTAATAGGAATTCAACATATGAATGCTGAATTCAGCATTTATGGAAGGTTGAATTGAAACTGATAAACAAACTCAATGCTCTTTTACCCCTTCCTTTTTTGATTAAATTTTTTTCACCAGATTCCTAGCCAACCTGTTTTTGGCGATATTTTATGATAGATTCAGAAATCTATGCAGGCTCATGGTCCTACAAACAAGTAGGTAGTCATGGGCTGCCAGATAAGTGCCAGTTGGTGCCATGGCATCCTACCTGTAACTTACCTATTTTTAAGTATACTAAAACTTGTATACGTAGTTTATTGTAACTTATGTCTAATACTACGTATATCGATAGTAAAAAACAAAGAAATTGCAGTTTTAACAAATAAAATCACTGTAAATAATAAAGTAATATTATATATACATATATCATATATGAGATTCTTGGATACATCTTCGATCTGATTAACCTTTGTATATAAACTTCAAGACTTAATAGGTTACCAAAGTTTTTCCATACCCTCAAGTTGTCCACCCCCAGTTTGGATAAAATAATAAATTAATATGTAGAAGATGTTGTTTACGTCTCCAATCAATTCACAACCTTTTCCCAAAGAATATAGAAAAAATTAGATATTAATGTTAGTTCATGTAAGCGAACTATAATACATCTACATATTAAACAAAATCTCACTGCATCCATTTTTCTTTTCTGTGCAGTACATCAAGAAGGCGGTGGATCAGTATGAGAGCAAGCTGCTGTCTATAGTGAGTTCACTTTTGACATCAATGAAAGAAACAGACCTCCATGCTGTAAAGCCAGGCCCTTGCAATTCTAGCTGCATCAAATATTCTCTTGTGAAGCTCTTGAGGCTTTTGGGCTATGATTCTGGTGTTTGTTCTTCGAAGTGGCTTGGCAATGGCAAGGTTCCTGCAGGTACGCACCCTCTTTTATAATGCTCTTGATTTGCCTTTACTTTTAGAGTGATGATATTTTGGGGTATCAACAGAGTAAGGGTCTGTTTGCTAAACCGGTGCAGTGTGAGTTGAAGCTTTAAAGGGTTGTACCTTTGGTATAAAATGTTCTATGTATAATATTAAGTTGAATGACTTGAATCCACATAATAGAAAACATAAAACTCTACTGAAGGAGAATTGCCTCACAATGAGAAGTCATTTCCGATTCCCAAACACGTTCTTTTGTTGATCTCTTCCAATATAGGAAAATTCGAAAACATTTTCAACGAAAAGATTGATGAAAAACATTACATGGCCATGAAAATAAGGAAAAAAAGTTGTACAGCGGTGAGAATTTGTATGGGAGGTGTGAGAACATCGCCACTCAAAATTCACCTATCTGGCGAAGCAGCCTGAATTTTTTTGAGAACATCTTTCTATAACTAGTTTGAAGAACTAAACTGCTATATACTCCGTATTATCTGGATAATCTAACTGGCCCTTTCTATATGATTTAGGGGATCATGAATACATAGATGTTATCAAGTACGATGAAGCTGGAGGCTCAGAGCGTTTGATCATTGACATCGACTTTCGCAGCCACTTTGAAATCGCGAGAGCAGTCCAGTCGTATGACAGAATCCTGAGTTCTCTCCCAATCGTCTATGTGGGCCCGGTACCGAAACTCAAGCAGTTCCTTGAAGTCATGGTTGAAGCTGCCAAATCTTCTCTCAAGCAGAACTCAATGCCGATTCCTCCATGGAGATCCTATGCTTACCTTCAAGCAAAGTGGGGGTCGTCTCCATATCAAAGGAAATTTGTTCCCGAGGATCCACAGGTTGTTGTTACCCAGACAGCTTGTGTTTGTCGCCATGGTCAATGTTTTTTGCATTTAAAACAGCTGAAATCTGCCCTCCAAGCAGAAATTGAAGTGAAAAGGTTGTTCAGGCCAATGAATGGTGATAAGAGGGCTCGAAAAAAACGAGAGCTGGTGGGGGGTTCATACCACGTAAACAAAAATTTTGATTTCTGATATGGGATTTTTTCCCGTGACCCATGTCGTGATGAGTTTTTTTCACTTTAATTTTGCACCATCCTCTTTTACAATCAAATGTCTATTTGAGTTTCTATTATACTACACCGTTAACAAATTTTACAGGGTAATACTTTCCATGTGATCGTGTTATTTGAACACAATAAATGAGACAATACTACTAAAGATCTCATGTTTTGTGTATTTGGCTTATCCTTAAGTTTACTATCTGTTTCTATGATCATTTTGCTTAAACTGATGTTAAATTTGAACATAATATGCTTTGCGGTTTGTCAAGATTAAATCTTGGGTGCTGAACTGGATGAGCTGTTAATCCATTTATCTCATTTTTAAATGATTTGTAATAAATAGGAATATGTGATAGGATGATGATAGAACACACGAATTTCCACGATAATAACAAGGTAATATGAATGGAATAGGATAAGAGATCTCTTATTCACCGATAAGAACAGAGAAAAAGCAATCGGAAAAGGTAGGCTTGTCAATGGGTCGGGTCTAGACCCGGACCTGATCCGAATCCGGCATTTTATTTGAGGGTATGGGTCTAAATTTAGAACCGTTTCCCGGATCCGAACCCGGTACATGATAGAGAAAATGGGTCGGATATGGATTTTTAAATTCCGGCCCGTTTTAGACCCGACCCGTGATTATATAATTATAGTCATAATTTTTTACATACACACACAATATATGTACAAATATTTAAACATAAAGTAAGAAAAATAATCAAATAAACAACAATGTTTTACTATTTGTAGGCTTAGTTAGTGGTTGGCCCACTATAATGGGATTTTTGCTAATGAGTTAGTGCTCTAGGTCTCTAAGAGTTCACTAATATATATATATAACTCCGTATATTATTGTATAGTTCATACGGAGTAATGGATAGAACAACATTTTGCTTATTTATATATGATCTCTTCCAACATGAACATTTTTTGTTATATATTATACTACGTATTTGTTTGCATATGTCATTTAGTTTTATTTTTGTGGGTATACCCCACCCGGATCCGAGACCCACCGGATCCTAATCTGGAACATATGTTTAGGACCTAAAGGGTAAATGGGTCCGGATCTGGACCAATTTTTTTTCAACAGATATGGATATGGAATTTATATATCCGGCTCGTATCCAACCTGTTGACATGCCTAGGAAAAGGGAATAAGTCCATGCAATTTGAGAGTGCCGCGCTCTACAAGTCCAAACTGAATACCAACCTATCTCCTCTCACCCCCTTCTTAGCTAATTAGTTATACCCCATTTCCCCTTTTCATCCCTAGCCCTCCTGACACACACTTCATAGAAATTCCCATCAAGATTAATAATATTGAAATCACCCAAAGTCCTAACATCACCCCCCTTTGATTAACACCTTGTCCTCAAGGTGGAATTCAAAGATGATTTTTTGGAAATTGTGAAGCTCTTCCAAGAAATATTTGAACTTTGGTAAACTCTTTTGGTGAATCAAGATCTCATGTTCTCCTGCTTCATTGACTCTGCCATCTTTGATCTTCTCTCGTTGCGCCTGCAACCCCCATTCTTCATTCAAATATGCAGAAAGAGGTTCACTTCGAATATTGGGAGCCCATGCCCTCTTCAGAAGCGATACGTGGAAGACCAGATCAGGAAGTTTTAACTTGTATGCCACTGGATTTTTTTTCTCTACTACTTCAAAGGGCCCATAAAACCCGGTGTTTAGTTTCTGATTGAGTTTTTTGCCAGACTCCTTCATTTGTAAATTTGAATCTGTAGATAAACCTGGTTTCCCACTTCAAACTTTTCAGTCCTCCTTTTTTGATTCTGTTGTTTCTTCATTAGGTTTTGAGCCTTGGATAAATAATCTTGCAGTTTAGCTATCATTAAGTTTCTCTCAGTCGTAAGTTTAGTCACTACTTCAATGGCGGTTAGGGTGACATCTTCCTTGTTTTACTGCCAGAGGATTTTCCCATATGGGGCCCTCTAAGGAGTGATTTTGAGTGCAGAATGGAAATTGGTGGTGTACCAATATTCTGCCCAAGGAAGCCATTTGGGCAACTATTTAGGCTTACTCCCTGTCATGCATCTCAAGTAGGTTTTGACACACCGATTTACCACCTCCATTTGCCCATCCATATGAGGGTGGTCTGTTGTAGTGTTGTACTATACTTCAATTTTGTCGGCTGGACCTGGTCGTACATATTTTGAATCAAATAAAAATAAACTCTTAAGAAGTGAAAATGGGTATGACGTATGAGATTTGAGATCTAACTTTTGAAGTGTCAACAATAAAAAACGTAAATGAAATGTATAGCGTGAAGAGATGGGAAGATTTCACATATCTTACGTTAAACATTATTTAGTACCCATCAAGCAACTATGTTCTCATGATATACTACAGTAACATTCATATTTTCCCGTTTAAAAGTAGGTGAGATTAAGAATAGTGAAATGAGATATAATTTGTTGAGGGTATGATGAGAAAATAATGAAATAATGTACTGAAATGAAGGACAAATCCAAAAAGTAGTTGTAATAGTGCATTATTTACAAAATTTTAGAGGATATGATGAGAAGATTTAGAAATGAAAACATATGAATGTCATGGCCGAAAAAAGAAAAGTGAGAAGATATGAATGTTACGGAAAGAGTAGAACATTTATGTGCCTAGAGTCCTATGCTTGCATTTTTGGGCTTTAAGAGTTGGCTTGCACACTTCTTTTGACCACAACTGAAAGATATGTGCCAAAGTTCAGGACAACAACCCAAACTCAACCTTGTACAATTTTTTTGCAAGGATATATGTCATACTTGCAAAAACTCGCAAGTTTACTTTTGTGTATACAACAACAACATCCAAGTCTTAGTCCCAAAAGATATTGGGGTCGGCTAACATGAATTGATACATGATATCACCACCAAAAGGAAAAGAAAGAAAATAAAGATAAAAAAGATAAGCTATTATGAAAAATATAGTATAAAAAGAGATGAACATACTTAAAAATGATAAAATAAAAAGGATAAAAATAATGTTTATATATATACGGATAAAAGGATTAAAAGAAAACAAGAAAAAATAAATGAGGGGACTAAAATGTTTTAAGTGATGAATTTTGGATTTAATTGATGAATTTTGGATTTAATTGATAAATGAGGGGAAAAACAAGTAAAAATGATTACTTTTATGTTTGTCCAATAAAAAAAATTAGCCACTTTAGTTTTAAGTGATGAATTTTGGATTTAATTTATTTTTCTCTCTGATAACTTCAATCACACATTTTTTACTTTTTTTTTAATTCACATTTAGCACAAAGTTGAGAATGTATATAACAGGCCGGAGATAAAAGAAATTATCAAAAATAGGATTAAAACATAGTCAAAACTCCAAAATAGGACCATAAGTTTATTATACCCCAAATAGGACTCTAGATTACCATTCTACCCTTCATTTAATTAAACTCATCAAACACCAGAAGATGTGACCGATTACCTACGCCGAGATGCAGATGCCGTCTCCTATGAAGAAAGATCCATGGCGATTTCTTTGCTTCCAAAGCTGCAGTGCGCTTGTCGATACCACTACCATAGCCGCCGCTCGTCGATGCTCAATCATTGCCACCGCTAGTCTTTCCGATCCCCGGCGAGCACGAGTAATTTATTGTATCTCTTTTCCCTTCTTTTTCTCTTCTTCTTCTTCTTCTTCTTCTTCTTCTTCTTCTTCTTCTTCTTCTTCTTCTTCTTCTTCTTCTTCTTCTTCTTCTTCTCCTCCTCCTCCTCCTCCTCCTCCTCCTCCTCCTCCTCCTCCTCCTCCTCCTCCTCCTCCTCCTCCTCCTCCTCCTCCTCCTCCTCCTCCTCCTCCTCCTCCTCCTCCTCCTCCTCCTCCTCCTCCTCCTCCTCCTCCTCCTCCTCCTCCTCCTCCTCCTCCTCCTCCTCCTCCTCCTCCTCCTCCTCCTCCTCCTCCTCCTCCTCCTCCTCCTCCTCCTCCTCCTCCTCCTCCTCCTCCTCCTCCTCCTCCTCCTCCTCCTCCTCCTCCTCCTCCTCCTCCTCCTCCTCCTCCTCCTCCTCCTCCTCCTCCTCCTCCTCCTCCTCCTCCTCCTCCTCCTCCTCCTCCTCCTCCTCCTCCTCCTCCTCCTCCTCCTCCTCCTCCTCCTCCTCCTCCTCCTCCTCCTCCTCCTCCTCCTCCTCCTCCTCCTCCTCCTCCTCCTCCTCCTCCTCCTCCTCCTCCTCCTCCTCCTCCTCCTCCTCCTCCTCCTCCTCCTCCTCCTCCTCCTCCTCCTCCTCCTCCTCCTCCTCCTCCTCCTCCTCCTCCTCTTCTCTTATCTTTCTTCTTTTCTCTTTTCTTCTTGCTCGTACTGTATTTCATTTTGATTTTGATTTTTTAATTTTCAACCCACTTTCTGATTCTAATTTTTTTTTAGATTAGAAAATTTTGGATGAGAAATTAAAACAAAGCTGCAGCAATTTTCAAATCCTCTTTAAATTTATTGTCCATTGTTCTCCTCTTCTTTGAATTTTTTGGATTTGAATTTTATCAATTTGGATTTTTTGGATTTGAAATTTTATTTATTTATTTATCAAAATGTCACTTTTATAATTTGAGAATGTCAAAATTATTGGTTATTTGAAAAAACTACCACGTTTGTGGCAGTACATTCATCAAGACAACAATCTGAAAATGTCATATGTCCATAGGAAAATTTCATTCTTATGGCATTTTATGTCATTTTTATGGCTTATCTGAGAATGACATAACTGCTTGTTATTAAAAATGACATGCTTTTTGACATGTTTTTTAAAATGATGTCATTTTTATAGCAAACTCTTTCTTTAAAGATGACATTTTATTATTGATTTTTCTTTTTTCTTTTTTCCCATATTTTACATTTTCCAATTAAGGTGCTGTTCTGTTCGTCTTATTCTTATTACTTATTGCTTATTCTTATTTTATTCAGATCAGATCAGATCAGATCAGAAAAATTCAGATCAGATCAGATCAGATCAGAAAAATTCAGATCAGATCAGATCAGATCAGAAAGATTCAGATCAGATCAGATCAGATCAGAAAGATTCAGATCAGATCAGAAAGATTCAGATCAGATCAGACCAGATCAGAAACATTCAGATCAGATCAGATCAGATCAGAAAAGTTCAAACATGATTATTATTATCATTATCATTATCATTATCATTATCATTATCATTATCATTATCATTATCATTATCATTATCATTATCATTATCATTATCATTATCATTATCATTATCATTATCATTATCATTATCATTATCATTATCATTATCATTATCATTATCATTATCATTATCATTATCATTATCATTATCATTATCATTATCATTATCATTATCATTATCATTATCATTATCATTATCATTATCATTATCATTATCATTATCATTATCATTATCATTATCATTATCATTATCATTATCATTATCATTATCATTATCATTATCATTATCATTATCATTATCATTATCATTATCATTATCATTATCATTATAATATAATATTATAATAATATAATACTGATAATAATAATTATAATCATATTATTATTATATTATTGTAATAATAATAATCATATTATTATTATATTATTGTAATAATAATATGAATATAATAATATCATTATTATAATATTAATTGTATTAATATTACTATTATTATATTATAATATTATAATTAAAGTTAATATAATTATAATTATTATTAATTATAATTATAATAATTATAATTATACTTATAATTATAATTTATGATTATAATTATTAATATTATTATTATTATTACTATTGTAATTATTTTACGGAGTAATTATAATAATATTGATAACTATAGTTACAATTATAGAGATAAATATTGTAATTATAATTACAATTATAATTATATAAGTAATTATAATTAAAAATATAATTACAATTATAATTATATCTATATTTATAATTAGTGTAATAAGTATAAATTTTTTTCATTTTAAATTTACTTTTAATTATTATTATTATTATTTTTATAGTTACGATTATAATTATAATTTTATTTAAATTATATTTGTAATTGCAATTATAATAATTATAATTATAATTATTATATTTGTAATTGCAATTATAATAATTATAATTATAATTATAATTATAATTATAATTATAATTATAATTATAATTATAATTATAATTATAATTATAATTATAATTATAATTATAATTATAATTATAATTATAATTATAATTATAATTATAATTATAATTATAATTATAATTATAATTATAATTATAATTATAATTATAATTATAATTATAATTATAATTATAATTATAATTATAATTATAATTATAATTATAATTATAATTATAATTATAGAAATATTCAGATCAGATCAGAAACATTCAGATCAGATCAGAAACATTCAGATCAGATCAGACCAGATCAGAAAGATTCAGATCAGATCAGAAAGATTCAGATCAGATCAGATCAGATCAGAAAGATTCAGATCAGATCAGATCAGATCAGAAAAATTCAGATCAGATCAGATCAGAACTTAAAAAATTCAGATCAGAAACATTCAGATCAGGCGAAGAGAACAGCTTCTAAATCTTCCATAATTTTAATATGATATTATCATAATTTACATTTGGAAATGTCATGTTTTTAATACAAAAGTGGCATTATTATGTCATTTTTGTTTTTTAAGATGTCATTCCCCCCTGGAGGTCTGCACAAACTTACTGGAGGACAGAGCCTTGTCGGAGAATGATAGCAGTGAATTCGACGAGTGGTGGTGGCTGCAGATTTGATGGAGGGTGGCGATGGCTGAAGATTTGATGGGGGTGGAGGAGGCGACATTGGCGGCAAACCCTGAACTCCTTGAACTTTGGATGCACGCTTCTACACTTGTGCAAGGTTAATTTTGTCCAACTACTGTATTTTAGTCCTAAAGAAGGCCAAATAAACACGGTAGTCCTAACTTTGCAATTTTCCATTGTTTTAGTCTCAATTACGAAATTTACTCATTAAAATTTATATATTCAGAAACTACATTAAAATCTCTTCCAAGTTGTAAACTCCAAATTAGAATATAATTAAAATTTGACATCCTAATTAAGCGAATAAAATGAAATTGTTTGACAAAAAAAAGTCAAATTTGCAAATCAATTTGGGACGGAGGTAGTATATTATTGTATATTACTCCTATTATTAATACATCTATTATAGTTTTTATTATTTTTATTATGATTATTATAATTAATTATGAAAATAATTAAATAGTGATTGGTCGATCAATCAAGGAACCTAAAACTCAAGGTTCAGTTAGAGTACTCCGGGGAGAACCAAAGGATAGGCTTCGGCCGGTCCACACAACGGTCAACAACAGAAGCCCGATATATAATCACAATTCATTAAGAAAAATTATGCTAGTAGATATGTAGAAAACTTATGAAAGAAAAGATGAAGAATTAGAAGAAGAATAAAAGTAATAGAATATGTAAAGTAGGGGAAATTAACAAAAATGTGGCGAACTTATTTATATTAGTCAATCGATCCATGGATTGCATGAATAACAACATAAATCAATTTATTTTTGAAAGTAATTCATTGCATTTTAATGTGTATATACATATTGTATATAAAAATTAAACCGTGATAAAGAATTATATTACAGTCCATGCATGATATATATTCTAGAGTACATGCATTATAATTGGTAGAGATACACTAATCAATATAAAATTACCAAATAAATATCCTTTCATCCCCAATTTATCTTATCCAAAGAAGATGGTAACCAATTAGTACCATATTACCATCTTATATTATAAGGAGTATAGTGATAATTATGATGGTTAATCTATATATCACTTTTTACAATGTCCAGGGTTCTGAAAACGTTTGAAATGATGGACAACCTCAGACTTGTTACGCATGGGATATTATAAGGAGTATAGTGATAATTATGATGGTTAATCTATATATCACTTTTTACAATGTCCAGGGTTCTGAAAACGTTTGAAATGATGGACAACCTCAGACTTGTTACGCATGGGATATATCCAAATAAATGTAGAAAAATCATCCATAAAAGAAACATAATACATACTCCATAAAATCTAAATTAGGGGAGATCTAATTGACGTTTTCCTACTTCCAGACATGAGATTGCCACACATCAGAGTGCACTAATTGTAAAGGTTTGTCAAAATGATAAACATTATCCTTGAAAGGTGATATGTGGGACTTGCTCAAACGACAAGAAAAATAACTGGACAAGTTTTATGTTTTATCAGAAAAAGTAATATAATAGAATTTGTCTTCCGAAGTGAAAGTAAAACTGCATCACTACACTGCACTAATTAATCAGCGATGCAAGAAAAAATCGGATGAATGCTAAGTGAGAAGGGCAACTTGGAAGCAAATGGTAATGCAATAGACACCATCTTTACAGGAGGCTCGGAGTACATCTGCCCTTGTCCGATTGTCCTTAACAAAAACAGAGTTTTTATTGAAAACAATATGACAATGATTGTGCGCACATAATTTTTGAATAGAAAGTAAATTATAAGTAATATATGGGACATGATAAACTGGTTTAAGTAAAAGCGGGCGAGTTGGTGAATTTAATAATTGAACACATCCAACATGTTTTATTAGAAATTTAGTACAATTAGCAACAATAATTCTGATAAGGTTATAATAAGTGGATTTAGAAGAGAAAATACCTTCATGAGGGGTCATATGAGTAGAAGCTCCTCAGCGGGGATACCACGTACACAACCTCATCAGAATATCAGATTCACCCATAGGAATAGTCGCACGAGCTGGAGTATTAGGTTAAACATATCGGGAAGAGCAAGACAGTCAGAGTGACCTGAATATAACATACTTCCTCTATTCCTTAAAAGTTGCAACATTCGGATTTTTGCACTATTCATACGCCTTACTTTGACTACGACTTTCTAATAGTATATATAATCAAATTATTATGTATAATCAAATTTCTATTAATGCAAATTTCCAAAATATTAACTTTTTTAATGTTTACTAATACGTAATTACATGTAATTACATTCAAAGTTGTGTGTTGGCAAACGTGAAAGTCAAACTGTTGCAACTTTTAAAGAACGGAGGATAGTATTTGACAAATAATGTGTGGAGGAACATACCCATATTTATGATTTTCTATTGGTGTGAAACATGCATCAATACGGTAAGAGAGAGAAATAGGCAAGACATTTAAATATTTCAAAGATGTCCGAGCATTACCTAAAACCGTACCTGATGTACCCAAGTTATGTGACACTCCTGACTGACCACCATGTGTAATACTCGAGATTAATTTAAAAGGATTAATAGTACTACTCATACCTACAGGGGTGCATCTTATTTTAAGGAAGCTCATCGCCTAAGAGCTCCAAGTTAAGCGTGCTTACACGGGGGTATAGTCTTGTGATGGGTGACCCCTTGGAAAGTTTCTCAGGGAGCACGAGTGAGAACAAAGTGCACTTTCAACCACTCCCTTCGCAGATAGCGGGTTGTTGTGGATATTTTAATGGCGTTCGCCGAGATGCTAAGACACCCAGAGTTCACACTGGCCCCTTGACCATTTATCCTTGGTCATCTTTATTTGATGACTAAGGCATCATATTACGGACAATTACTCGACCTATCTCCTAGTCATCTTTATTTGATGACTAGAACTACATATTATGGTGGGCTACTCACCGACCATATTCTCTCGGTCACATCATATGAGCAATTCTCGATCAGACACAAAATCCGTTCTCGCTCTTCGCATCAGTAGAGGGCGACCATTGCATCTGCACACAGTAGTTGGAGGGTATCCAATGTACTCTTTTTCCTTCATTATGATTTTTTCCAATGAGTTTTTTCGTAGTAAGGTTTTAACGAGGCACCCCCTCATTATGAATAAAGAAAGAGGTCTCTCGATCGTGACAAGGAAGGCTCCATCCTTTCACAAGCAATGGGATCAAAACAACTCAACTACTCCCTTTTAGTCGAGTCTACTACTCAGCTAAGGGAGTGAGGGACTCATGTTGGGATAATGAGGCGGGTCCAAGACTATCGGGCCATTACACCCGAACTTTAGCCCGACCAAGCTCAAAACACAACCCAAATAACACAAATCGGTCTGTGATTATTTAATTATTAGTTGGGACGACTGGCCCATTAGCACATAACATTTGATTAGTGAGTCTCTTGTAAATGCCTATAAATAGTGATGGTCCCGGATATAGGTAAAAGTCTGGGGGGGGGGTGGGTGAATAGACTTTTAAAGCTTTTTCAACTTTACAAATTTTTCCCTTCTAGATAAGATGATCTATAATCTTTTGGGGGAATATAGATGCACAACAGAAGTCTTAACCTCTATATATACAATGTATGACAACTTTATAATAATAGTAAGTTTCCTTTAGGAAAGGAAAATGATCAGATGAGTTTGTATGACTATCAGAAAGGTCAAGTAAGGAGAGCAGTTGACTGGACATTGGAGTAGGCAGTAGGAAGCTGCTAACTTAGCTGCTGAGGAATATTGAAAGTATTAGAGAAGCTGGTTTTGGAATCTTACTGAGAATAATAAGAGCTTTCTGAAAATGTATTGAGCTGTGTTAAAGTTGAAGGTTTTGGTGAGCAGTGAACTGAGCAGTAGAGTAGTGACTAGGGAACTGCTGAGGCCACTGCGGAGTAAAAATATGATTTTCAGAAGTCTGATCAAACTGGAGTATTTGTGATGGTTTTATAAGGCTTTTGTGATACTGGGATGTCTTCAAGGAAGTGTATAAATGGGCAGTAGGTTAAGCAGTAGGGTGAGGAGAGGCTATTGCTGAGATAACTGCTAAAACAGCTGCTCAATTTAAGAAGTGTTTGGTGTGTGCTTTGTTAACTGAAAGTAAATCAACACACACTATATCCTGGTTCAGAGGTGGTGTAATCCTCCTACATCCAGTCCCACCTACTTTCAGATGGATTTCCACTAAAGTATCAAGCCGAATACATTTAGTGCCATTCTGGTCTTTATCACACAACTAGCCTAGATTGAAGGTGTTTCACTAGGAGTACACACCACTCCAAGCTACTCAATCCTTAGGTTTTCCCAATTGATCCAATGGGGATCAAAAGGTACTCTATCCTATCTATCCACACTTAGAACTTGATAACAAAGTTCATCTAAGTGTTTACAATAGTTTATGATATACACAAAATATTAGCCTCCAACTATGAACTAAACTTCCAGAATATAGCAATGAAGAGTTATAACTTGGAAGCTTAGTGAAGCATGAGTGTGAGCAGAGAGTAAAGTTAAACAGTCACTTTCTCTTTTGCTAGATATCTCTTAAACGCTTAGTGAGATTTTCTCTACTTAGAAGGCTCAAAAACTTGGTTTTAATACTCATACTTCTGCCTATATTTATAGGCTTCTCCAGTAGATTGATCTCGTCCGTTGGTTGTGAGGAGATAATCCTTGATGTTGAACGTGTTGTACTTTATCTTCTTGTGCTGGAGCAGATATTGGTGATTTCCTTTGTCTTCACTGATAAGCCACCTGAAAATCACTTCAGGATCAATTCCTTGATTTTATTGTGTGCGTTCCATGCTTCTAGGCGTCATGTACTATTTTAGCATTAAATGCCTATCAAATTTTGTCTTCAATCATACACATGCGTGTATATGACCTTCCTTTTTATGTATGTGTTTTACCTTTTGTGACTTTGTTTAATTTATGTATCAAATAAAGTTATACTGGTAGGATTTAAATATCCTATTAAGGTAAATGAAATTTACCTTATTGCATTTTTAATTTCTAGCATAATTTTATTTGTTACAAAAATTGTACATTTTATTTTAGTTGATAATGTACCTTTTCTTTTGTACATTTATCAACTTTGGACATGGTCACTACAAACTTGGAACAAGGAACGTACAAGAGCTTTGGTATAGTGGCATCATCAAAATCTATCAAAATTAGGTACTAACAAATAGGTCACCGACACCTTGTACTTGGGGACATTATTTTCATAATACTGAATTGCTGTTAGTTTCTCTCAGGCTATTTTCTACCAACAAATTAATACATACCTATTATATAGGTGATCCTACGATAGTGAGATACCATAAAACTAATACCCACTTTGACTGTTTATAGTACTTTATACATACTGAAAAAGTGTGTTGGGATCGATAGGTAAAGCCCAATATTTATGATTATTATTAATATTATTAAAGCCCAATATTTATTATTGATATTATTATCAATATTATTATATCATATACTATGTACTCCATCCGTCCCGTTAGAAGGTTCTCACTTTTCTTTTTTAGACGTCCCAATAGAAGGTTTCCATTTCCATTTTAGGACACAATTAACAATCTTAAGTGAAAAATTAATCATTAAATTATTAAAAATAGTACATTTATAACATCACAATTATCAATACTAACTACATTATAATGTATATCTATTAAAATTATTTATCAAAATATACTCGAAGTACTTTATTTAATTATCACCTAAATAATCGTGCCGTTTTTCTATGAGAATCTTCCAACGGGACAGAGGTAGTATATAATATGCTTTTACACTTTCAATATTTCAAAAGATCTTTCGTGACCTAATTTCTAGTCTATTATTTGAGCTTTCTGTGTGAGAGAAAGAGACATAGAGTGTGGAGTTATGCACCTCTACAAGAACCGGTATTTTGAATAAATGTACTAATTTTCTATTAAAATCCTTGATTGTTTTACTAGCGATTTAGCAAAGATATGTTTTTGAGTTTTTGCACGTTGCTTTACATTTCATACATAGATCTTGTTATTTTCACAAAGTTTATAATATTGTGCATCCGTAATTTGGCGGGTCTTCCCGACTCAGTTCTGAGACCCGTTGGATCCACATCTAAATTTTCAGACTCGTTGAGTATAAGAGTCTGTCTTTCATCAACTTAGCGGGTTCGAATTTGAAACACTATATTGTGTCCCAAAGGTGGCCCATCGACAAGCCTAACGGTAACAATCACTTCATTATAAATATGCTTAAAGTTGTTTTCAACTTTATAAACATATGCTTAAAGTTAAATGTTAAAAAATGGACTCTATTTTCTTGCTTAATCATTATACCGTGTTAAACACGTATGTACCATACTAGAGTACTAGTTAGTAGACCCACTGGTTACCAAATAGGGAGTACTATCTTCGTTCCTCAATTATCTTTCAAATAGGATTTTGAGCGGGGAAATTCCTGAAATGGGATAAAAAACGTTTGTAAATTTCAAATTAGGACTGTCATGTTTTTATTCCAAAAATAGGAGTAATTACTGTCAAGTTTGGAAAATACTGCCATGTTTAAAGTCCAATACTGCCAAAACATGACAGTAATTAGTCTCATATTGAGAATTAAAAACATGACAGTCCCATTTTGGAATTTACAAACATTTTTAGTCCTATTTAGGGTAAATTCTCTTTTGAGCGTGATTAAAGTTGTGAGGTAGAGAATCATATAAATGAGAGTGATATATGAAAGAATATATAAGAAATAATGTAAATCACATATTGTTTGCGGAATAAATAAAGAAGGGAGTATTTTGAGACGAATAAATCACAAGAAATGTTGAAAGATACTCCGTAATTAGGAAGGAAGGAATACTTCGTAACACATTTTCGGACCATACTCGTTTTCTAGATTTTTGACCATTTTATGATTCATGAATCATGAGACATGACAATTAGGGCGTAAAAAGGTAAAGAAGAAAAAGGTTTGAAAAATGTTTTGTGTACACATTTTGTACATTCGTCTGTTTGATACATAAAGAATTGTCTGTCCACAAAAAACTTGTAGAATTGTCTGTGAACAAACAATTTTTTGTGCGTGAGACAGATGAATGTACAAAATGTTTACACCAAAATGTGTACACCTACTAGGCTACCACAACTCAAAAGTTTTCTTAAGTAAAATAACCGTCCACAAAAGTAGAAACCTCAGACCTCAACTTTTGACTCTCAATTCTCTTTTCTTACTCCGTATATTTCTTTATATACTGTGGTCACATTCTTAATTAATCACAAGTTAAAAAAAAGAAATGGAGATGTTTACCCGACATTCTCTGTTTGTGACACTCTTCTCTGTTTTTCTCCTTCCCGGCGGCGTCCACTCCATTGGCGTTAACTATGGAACTATGGGCAACGACCTCCCTCCTCCGGCGGAGGTCGCTAGATTCATCAAGGAAAACACCACCATCGACCGGATCAAAATCTTCGACGTCAACCCCGACATTCTCCGGGCTTTCGCCAACACCGAAATCCTGGTAACGGTCACTGTCCCCGACGACGAGATCCCCCGACTGGCCAACGACTCAGTCTACGCCCGGCAATGGGTCGCCGAGAAAATCAAACCATTTTACCCGGCGACTAAGATCAACATAATCTCCGTTGGGAGTGAGGTCATCCACTGGGGCACGACGGAGATGAAGAAAGGACTTGTCCCAGCCATGAGAAGATTGTACCTCGCTCTGATTTATACAGGGATAAAAGATATTAAGGTAAATTACTTTGAAGTATAAGTATGATAAAAGTATAAGCTAAGCATGCACTTTATACGAAGTATAAGTATGATAAAAGTATATTCTATGTTGAGAATTAGTGGGTGTAGTATGCAATGACCAAGTCTCTCCTCTTCGTGAGAGGTCTTGGATTCAATTCGCCCTTAAAAGAGATTAGAGGTTTTGCTCCTCCCTATGATTCTCCATGATTCATCGTTCGAAGTTCATACTAGTATAATTTAAGATTATGAGAGCGTAACCCCGAACACTTGGATTATAAAAAAAAATTGATGCATTCTTTGAAATATCACAATAACTCGCTAATCAGTGAACGGACAACTTGAATCAAATGGACGAATCTACCACTCAAAACATAATACGGTCTTGCCTCTTTTTGATGTTGGGGGGGACTGAGTAGGCTTCTTACTTGGGCCCCAGCTTGTTTTTGGACTTAGATCGAATTAAAACCTTCTTCCAACCCCCAATTGGGGGGATGTTTGGAAGATCTAGGATGTATAGTTTTCTTTTGAGTGCTAATAAAATTTACATTTCATCCAAAAAAAAATAATACGGAGTACAAAACAACAATGAAATCCGGAATTAAAAGACAAGAAACTAATAAAGAACATCTGAATCGTCAAGCTCCAATGCGGGCCTATAAAGTATAAACCCAAACCATCCTGATCCTATTTTTCGGTATCGATGCCTTCTCCCTCACGCTTACTTCTTTCACATCTTTTCCCGCAAGAGCTCACCATCATCGATCAATATACTAATCATTATCATTCTCCATACCAGAGTGCCTGCTCCGTTCCTCCAACCCGGACAACTTAGCCATTCCTGTGAGTTATTGCGCTTTGTTGCTGTGTGGAAAAACACACTTTCATCATAGAAAAGCCAGCCGCACATTGGTGGCAAAAAAACTTATGTGGTTATTAAGAAAAATAACCACAAGAATAAAGTAAGAATTGATAAAGTAAGAATGATAAAGTAAATTTATGTGGTTAAGAATGAAACAATCTTAACAGGACGGAAGGAATATTACGGTGTTAAATTGATGGTGACATTTTATTTAGGGGTAATTTGAGTTTGCACCCCATTTTATTGTGCGAATTGGACTTTGCATTGAGTTTCCCAAAAACTTTGTTTTTGCACCACAACCCCGTATGAAAAGACACAATGGCCCTCCATTAACAATTTTGTTGGCCTTCAACATATTCCTGATGGAGGGTAATTTTGTCTTTTCATATGGGGTCGGGGTGCAAAAACAAAGATTTCTAAAAATAGGGTGCAAAGTCCAATTTGGACAATAAAATGGGGTGCAAATTCAAATCACCCCTTTTATTTAAGCTCGTGGATTGAATGTTCTTTTTTGTGGCTTTAGATTATACGTTCTTTTAGTAACTTAAAATTGACAATTAAAATTATATTGTAGAAATTCTTATCAAAGACATTTACTGTATAATTCATTAACAAAAAAAATTATGATACAACTAAAATAGCATTTGAAGTAGCAACTTCAATCAAAAAACAATTTCAATCTTACTTTATTTTAATTATGAAACAATTTCGCCCGTAACATAAAAATCATTATTAGGTTAACAAGTTGAATGATAACGTACGCTGATACATCAAAATTAAAGGTTATCAAACAGGCACTAGGAGTATAAAATACCCACTCTTCATTTACTTTTACTTTAATAATGAGACAAATAAATAAAATTTGAATGATAAAGTTGTAAGTCTCAGTAAAAGAAATAATGAAGTATATTATAGGACCATTTTACAACAAAGTAATAAAATGTCAATTCTATTTTATGACCATCTGAAACGGAAATACTCTGTATGTATGTAAGTAGGGTCATTTTTTTTTATGTACACAAAAATGTGTATACAAATTGTACATTGTCTATGTACACATGCAACTAAGGATATTTCAGCATTAAATCATGCCCCTTCTAAAACAAATTGCTTGTGTATATACACATGCAACTAGGAAGTTTTGTGTACACTTTATGTATAATTCATGTGTACTAAGAATTTTTCATGTAACTATAATTTGGAACGCGATGTATGTGGTAAAGAGAAGATACAAAATAATTGGTCCAAATCATTATATCATTTTTAATTTAGATTTAAATAATTCAACTACAACATTCTGATTGGTCCATGTGGACAAAGGTATGGTACCTTTTGGGTACCATAGAATCTATCTGTGACAACTCCGGTACCCATTTAAAAAATGGGGTACCGTACCTACCACTCACATAATTGGTCCAAATCATTATATCATTTCTAATTTAGATTTAAATAATTCAACTACAACATTCTGATTGGTCCATGTGGACAAAGGTATGGTACCTTTTAGGTACCATAGAATCTACCTTTTAAAAATTAATGGGATGTATGTTTTAAATTTAAATATGTTGGTATTTATAATTATGAAAATATTGTAGAAACTTTAATACTCTGTATGCCTTTGATTTTCCCACTAAAAATTTAAATTTTCTTGCCGTGTATTCCTCCGTTTTCTTTTGTCATGTGGATCTATTGATTTTTTTTCCTGGAATAATGCTAATTAAATAAATAATTCCAAAATATTACTGAGTTAAAAATAGTTCCAAAATATTGCTTTTCAAAAGCATCTCACGTAACTAAGCAATGCCAGAGACAAACATATATGGTAATGGGTCCCACCCAAATTAAAAATCTCCTCTTTTCTTTGAAGCGTTGTAATTTTTTTATTAGTACTCTAATTGTTACAAAAATATACCATAATTCATAACTTTTTATGATCTTTCATATGATACCAATATTGAAAATATAAAATCAAAAAATAATGTAACACTTTAAAAATTTCTGTGTATACTTACTTATTGATTTTTGTCTAGTTGGATCGTGAAATACTGAAAATTGTGAATTGTTCATATTGTTGTTTGATCCTGAATTTGTGTATTTTGAATTTGTTGGAGTATTAAATATAGAGTATCATTTTGTAAAAAATGGTTATGAAATTAAATTGTGATTTTGTGAAAGTATTAAAATTTCTTTGGTAAACATTCAAAACTTCATTAAATGTAAAAGATTTTATTAGTTTTAAAGTATAATAAACTTGGACAAATCAGGATAGGATAAAGTGAAAAAGAGGTGAAGAATAAAGAAAAGATTCACAATATTCTTTAAAAGTTAGGCCTGTTATGGACGGCTCGCTCCTAGGCCTTGGAACCGCCAAGACCGGCCCTCGAATACTTGAATGTTCTATAATTAGAATTCTCCCAGAAGGCTATCTGATCTGTTTTTCAAGTAACAAGATCTTTAACAAGAGTCATTTTATGACTTGATTTTCTCTTATATGACTTGATGTTCAATTGAATATAAAGTCAATATTGATAAGAAGAAAACTGTCAAATAGGTCCTCGAACTTTCATAAAAAAGTCAATTAAGTCCTTCTATAGGAGACTTTGTCCAATTGTCGCGATTTGGGGCGGTTCCCGGTGGATTTTTTTGATGAAATTTTTTGAGCATCTTTTTCATCAACCCTAGTTTACTCATACCAAATTTTAGCTAAAAATTTAATCGGGAGCGCATTCAAATTAATTTGAGAACGCAAAAATGCGCAGTTATCTTCAAGAATTAATTTGAATGTGTTCCCGATTGAGTTTTTAGCTGAAATTTGGTATGAGTAAACTAGGCTTGGTGAATAAGATGCTCAAAAAATTTCATCAAAAAATTCCACCGGAAACTTTCCCAAATCGCGACGGCCGGACAAAACCTCCTATAGAAGGACTTAATTGACCTTTTTATGAAAGTTCGAGGACCTATTTGACAGTTTTCCCTGATAAGAATGTTTTCAAATCTTCAAAGTCACATTCTCATCTTCGAATCTTGAAGTTTCGTTCTTCATATGTTCGATTCTTCAAGACTCTTTTCTTTAGATCATTGAATGCATGTTCTTCAAATTTTTGAACGTACTTCAAAATTTGGACTTAGTTTATCAAGATAGACGAAATCACAATGAATTAGTCATATATTCTTAATAAAATACGCGACTTGATTTCTTAAAAGCTTCTTGTGAATTTTTTAGAATCTCTCAGGAATTATGTCGAGTTTCTTTGTGGCATTTCTTCATCTGAAAATTTACTTCTTTTTTCTCTCAACTAATACTCCTATTTTCCAAAAACTTATAAGCACCAATGACAGTTAGAGTATTTTAGAAATGATAAAAATGTTGGTGTAACACTTGAGCAATATGCACTTGTACAATATATTTTAATCATTGTACCATTCACCATTACCCATATTTATTACCCTACGTCCCTACCTCCGTTAAATCCTAACTCTTAAGTTTCCTTAACATTCTATGTACATAGTAGGTAGTACTATATATGCTAATAGCATTAATTTCCATTATATGTTTTCATTTGTTTTTACATTTTAAATTTTTTCTCTACATTACTTTATATTATACGAGTATGTAGAAGATAATTTGTTTGGGCGTGTTTGATATTTAGCGGTTAGTGTATAGCGGATTATATTAGCGGGTGGTTCCAATAGCGAATTTAGTCAACGGGCTTGATTAGCGGAACAAGTTGACGGGTTGTCAGAAAATGTTAGCAATTTAGTTGTTTGGCTTTAACAATTAGTAGAAAACGCAATATGGTTGTTTTTACTATTATTTATTACGGAGTATTTAACAATAATAATAATAAATAATAGTATCCTCCTACTCTTTGCATTTTTCTAAATTCAATAAATATGTGAGGTGTTTCCTGGCCCTCACCCTAAAACCTCTGGGTTTTGGTCAAATACCGGGTGCAAAAAAATAGTAAAAATAAACATCTATCTTTATGGTCAAAGATATAAAAAAACATAAATTATTGTTATTAATATTTGAAAAATAATAACATTATCAAAATAGATTATTAAGATTAAAAAAATCCAATTTTATGTAAATTTATATATATCTTCTCTCTACTTGCAGAAATGATTACTTCAGAAGTAGGCCTTTACTTTAAATTTTTTAACTTGTGTGATGATAAAATCATAACACATAGCGTGTGCATACAATAAACAATTAACACATCATAAAAAGGTAATGAGAAAATTAATAATGCAAAAATGAACATATAACTCTATTACACCAACAACCATTTCATTCATTATATCAATGAAAATATTATTGGGCATTCTTTTCTCAAGCATAGCGCGAGCAAGAAACTAGTATATTTATATAAGTGGGATGAGATATGAATTAAGATTCCAATCAACACTTCAATCGAAATGGACTTTAGGCTCCATTTACATGTGTTCTTATAGTTAAAAACTAGTATAGTACCCGTGCATACGCACGGGATAGAGCGGTTGGTGCGTATATTTTTTACTCATGATCTAATTAAATATTAAAATAGAAACAACTTTTTAGGATTCTACATTTTCGAAAAAAAATGTAATTCAATCAGCTAATACCTTAAAATATACTACCTCCGTTCTCTTTTAGTTGCAACGTTGGACTTTTTACACTATTCACATATTCTACTTTGACTACATTTTATTAATTGATGTATTATAAATTAAATTTTTAAAAAATATTGTTAAATTCTTTTCATTCTAAAATTTCAAAATATGAATTTTTAATTTTTTTACTAATACGAAATGAAGGATATTAATGGTCAAACTTGTGCGTTGGCAAACGTGAAATGTTGACTGTTGCAATTAAAAAGGAACGGAGGAAGTATATTCAATGAAGAGTATATTAGGAAAAATTAATTGACACTACTCATTAGAATTTGCTGCTTATTCATTTCCATGATTAGATTAATTTTAAAATTAAATAATAATTCTAAAAAGTGAGTACAATAAATATTAAAATCAATGAATATTAGTTAAATAATAACTCCATTCATTAGTAAATTCGTGCTAACATATGTGAGAGAAAATTATTCTGCTCAATTCTTAGTTGGCTTATCTTGTTATATCTAAAACAATTACATATGAGAAAAAAATCTTTCACTCAATTGTTAGCCTTATTATCTTACCTTATACCTAAAAGCACTATGTGTGAGAGAAACAAATATGTTCTTTAATTGTTAGCCGACTTATCTAATACTACAAAGAACTACATATATGATGATATCCTCGCTCAATTGTTAGCAACTTTATCTTCTTATAACTTAAAGCACTATATATGAGAGAGAAAATTTTCACTTAATTATTAGCAAGCAAGCTTATCTTGTCATATCTAAATAGACTACATATGAGAGAGAAAGTTTTCTCGTTCAATTATTAGTCGACTTATGTTATACCTAAAAGCACTACATATGGAAGGGTAAATTTTCACGCTCAACGGTTAGCTGGATTATCTTATATACGGAGTACTTAAGAACTACCCGTAAGAGTGAAAGTTCTCTCACTCAATTGCTAGCAAGTTTATCTTCTTAGCTTCTTATGCCTAAAAATACTACATATGAGAGAGAAAGTTATCTTGCTCAATTGTTTAGTCTTCTTATCTTATACTCAGAACTACATATGAGGGAGAAAGTTATTCCTCTCAATGGTTAGCAAGCTTATCTTCTACTATGTAATACCTAAAAACACTACATATGAGCAATAAAATTCTCCCGCTCAATTCTCCTTCTCAATTGTTAGTAATCTTATCTTCTAATACCTAAACACACTACATATGAATGAAAAAATCTTCTGATCTCGCTCAATTATTAGTAAGCTTATCTTTTTTTTATATCTAAAACTCTTACATGTGAGAGAGAAAGTTCTCGAGCTCAATTGTTAGCTGGCTTCCCTCATACCTAAAAACACTACATATGAGGGAGAGAAATTATTTCGTTCAATTGTTAGCTGGATTATTTTATACCTAAAAGAAATATATATGAGAGATAAAGTTCTTTCGCTCAATTGTTAGCAAGTTTATCTTCTAATAACTAAAAGTAGTACATATGAGATAGAAAATTCTCCCGCTCAATTGTTAGCCGGCTTGTCTTATACCCAAAAGCACTATATATGATACAAAAAATCCTCTCTCTCAATTGTTAGTTGGATTATGTTATAGTTAAAATAACTGCTTATTGAGAGAGAGAGAGAGAAATATCTTGTTCAATTGTTAAGACGATTTATGGCTTAATCTTTCTTATACCTAAAAGCACCACATATGAAAGAACAAATTTTTCCGCTCGATTGTTAGTTGACTTATATTACTATCTTACTGAAAAGCACTACAAATGAGAGACAAAGTTATCCCGCTCAAGTGTTAGCCAACTTATCTTATACCTAAAAACATTACATATGATAGAGAAATTTTGGCCGCTCAATTGTTAGTCGACTTATCTTATACTTAAAAACACTACAAATGAGAGAGAAACTTATTCCGCTCAGTTCTCATCCAACTTATCTTATACCTAAAAACATTATATATAAGAGAGAAAACTATCCCGCATCCTTAAAGTTGTAACCTCACTCAGTGTTGCATTTACTATTCACCTGATTCCTTGAAATTGATGAAATTTTGACAGAAGTGACTGAATTGATTGAAATTGATTCTTTTGATTTATGGATGAATTTAGTTCAAATTATATATTATTAATGAAGTAAATAAAAGATTATAGGAAAAGTGGTTAAAAATTATTATGTACAGTAATTTCAGCCAAATAAGTCAATTTTTTTTATAAAACTAAACTTAAATAGATCAAAGCACTTAAAAAAAAACCAAAAATGATGAATATATATTTTCATATTTGCCCCTTTTTTCTTAAACATAAAGAATAATAAATTGAAATAAATTTAGAAGTTTTGTTTTATTAGCACTCGATGTGTTTATCATTTCAATTTGCTAATTTTATATATTCTCGAGTGACATTATAACAGGAAGAAATATGGTTTGTAATAGTTTTATAGTTTAATGAAGGGAGTATAATAGAAAATGAAAATAACATTAGAGTTTTATTAATCGTAGTGTTGAAGAATTCAAATCATTTATTGTCTTCCATTTAGACAACTCAAAACAGAAAAAAATAGACCAACTTAAATTTTATTATTAGAACTAATTAGATTTTCATTTGCAGATTTTTTATATATCAAACCAGTGCACATCAAATTATAAAATACTTTAAGAAAGTTTTCTTAAATAAATTTTAATATTTTTATATTTTTCCTTCCATGGTCTGATTTTAATTTTAAAGACCGTTTAGAAGTACTGAAATTAGTTGAAACTGTTGAAATGGATGAAATTCTGAGAGAAGAGGTTGAATAAGTTGAATCTTCTGGTGTATGGATACATTTAATTTAAATTACTTTTATTAATTAAATAAAGAAAAACATTATCTGAATTTTAAGAATAATTATAGAGATTGTTAATAAATTATATTTTGATATATTCAAAATTGACCTCATATGTAAGATCACAAAAAATTATGAGTTTTGATTTATTTTTTTGTAGAAATTGGATTAAAAATGA
The DNA here is from genome assembly GCA_945859915.1 of Cuscuta epithymum. NCBI lineage: Eukaryota > Viridiplantae > Streptophyta > Magnoliopsida > Solanales > Convolvulaceae > Cuscuta > Cuscuta epithymum. The sequence goes on from CAMAPF010000942.1 coordinate 5,025,869, forward strand.
AACAGTTTTAACACTTTAAAGAAAAACAATACTCCCTCTGTCCCTAAAAGAAGTTTCATTTCGCTTATCGAGGGTCAACTTAAATCACTCTTAAACTCTTACTTTTTATATCAAAATTTTATAAAAGTTGAATTATTTTTTGCAGGCTTTGTAGCGGGTTTAATGTAGTTTCTGAATATGTAAAATTTTTTTACTAAAAATAATCCGAGTTTTCACATGGATCATTTAACTTTATCTTCGGTCAACCTTCGTAATCCGCAATTGGAACAACATGTAGGGACAGAGGGAGTATATCAAATGTAGCTAAAAATGATCACTTACAATAACTTCCCCAATTCAGAGAGCAAAATAGATCTAAAAATGTCTATAAATAATTTTAAGCATAATTATAGAGACCGTTAATAAATTATATTTTTATATATTCAATATTGACCTCATATGAAAGATCACAAAAGTTTATGAATTTTGATATATTTTTTGTAAAAATCGGATAAAAATGTCTTGAAAGGCACATGTACCACTGAATTAGTACCCGTGCATACGCATGGGAAGAAGCAGTCGATGCATATATTTTACTTATGATTTAATTAAATATTAAAATTTAAAAAAAAAACATTTTAGATTTCTACATTTTCGATGAAGAGTATATTAGGGAAAGTTAACAGACACCACTCATTAGAATTTGCTACTTAATAATTTTCATGATTATAATAAATACTACGTATTAAAATTAATACTACTCTAAAAAAGTGGTTACAATAAGTTAGTGACATGAAGTGAACACAATAAATATTAAAATCAATGATATTACTTAAATAGTGATTTGTTACTCATTGGTTAAATTAGTGCTAACATATGAAAGAAAAAATTACCTTGCTAAATTGTTAGATGATGTTTTATCTTATAAGTAAAAGAGCTAAGTATGTATATGAGACATAATTCGCCCACTCAATTGTTAGCCAGCTGGCTTATCTTATACGTTGTATTAGAAGAAACTCTTCCGCTCAATTTTTAGCCATATTATCTTCTTATACGTTGTATTAGAAGAAAATCTTCCGCTCATAAGTAAGGTCTACTTATGAGAGAAGAAACTCTCCCACTCAATTTTTAGCCATATTATCTTCTTATATACCTAAAAGCGCTGCATATCGGAGAGAAAACTTTCCGCTCAATTGTTAGTCAGATGATCATACTAAAAAGAAAAAATATGAGAGATAAAGTTATTTCTCTCAATTGTTAGGAATGTTATCTTCTTATTTTCATATACTTAAACACAGTACATATGAGAGAGGAAATTATCTTGTTCAATTGTGAGCCGACTTATCTTATATTGATACTTAAAAGAACTACGTTTGAGAGAAAAAATTATCCCGATCAATTGTTAGTAAACTTATTTCTAATCTTCTAATACTTAAAAACACTACATATGAGAGAGAAAATTATCCCGCTCAATTGTTAGCAAGCTTATGTGGTAATACCTAGAAGCACTACATATGAGAGACAAAATTTTCCCGCTCAATTGTTGGTAAGTTTATCTTCTTTAACCTAAAATCACTACACACGAGAGAAAAAATAACGCTCAATTGTTAGCCGGCTTATCTTCTAACTAATGTAATACCTAAAAGCACTACATATGAGAGAGAAAATTCTCCCGCTCAATTGTTAGCAAGCTAATGTGGTGGTACCTAGAAGCACTACATATGAGAGATAAAATTCTCATGCTCAATTGTTAGAAAGTTTATCTTCTTTAACCTAAAATCACTACACATCTAATACCTAAAAGCACTACATATGAGAGAGAAAATACTCCCGCTCAATTGTTAGCAAGCTAATGTGGTGTACCTAGAAGTACTACATATGAGAGATAAAATTCTCATGCTCAATTGTTAGAAAGTTTATCTTCTTTAACTTAAAATCACTACACATGAGAGAGAGAAATAGCGCTCAATTGTTAGCCGGCTTATCTTGTAACTAAAAACACTAAATATGAGAGACAAAATTCTTCCGCTCAATTGTTAGCAGGCTTGCCTTATAATTAAAATAACTACATATGAAAGAGAAAGTTTTCTCGCTCAATTGTTAGCAAACTTATTTTCTCATACCTAAAAGCACTACATGTTGAATGCATAGTACTGCAACTATTTGGCAGTCATGTCCAAAAGATAACGGTAAATAATGTCATCTTAGTCCTATTTTGGGAAGAAAAACATAACAGTCCTATTTTGGAATTTCAGACCCTGTGTGGTCCTATTTTGGGAAATCGCTCATAATAATACTTAAAAACACTACATATGAGAGAGAAAATTATGTCGCTCAATTGTCATCCGACTTCTGTAATACCTAAAAGCAATACATATGAGAGAAATTTCCCAATTCAATTGTTAGCAAGTTTATCTTCTACTCCGTAGTATAATACTTAAAAGCGCTACATGTGAAAGAGAAAATTTTTCCGCTCAATTGTCAGCAGACTTATATTACCTAAAAGCACTATATATGATAGAGAAAATTCTTCCGCTCAATCGTTTGTCTAATTATCTTATCTTATACTTAAAAGAACTACATATGAGAGAAAAATTTCTCCCGCTCAATTGTTCCCAAGCTTATCTTCTACTTCGTAGTAACAATACATAAAAGTACTACATATGAGAGAGAAAAGTTTCTCGCTCGAGTGTTAGACGACTGAGCTTATATATAAAAGCACTATGTATGAGAGAGAAAATGATTGTGCTCAATTCTTAGCCGGATTATCTTACCGTATACCAAAGAGCACTATATATGAGAGAGAAAATTCCCGTCTTTCCCACAATCGAGCACATCAACACCTTATCAGCCCTCGATAGCATTTCAAAAAAGCGGTCAATTCTTGCACGCCAAGAGGTTATGCACCATTCAGTTTCCTCTAAAAATTATTTGATGTAAGTGTTGTTCCTGATCTTCCACATCCTCATTACTTAATTACATAATTCCGTTTTTAATTTACTTTATAATGTTAGATTGTTAAGACTTTGATTTTTTTGTTCATACCGAGTACGAAGTATATCTTAACAAATGGAAGAACTTCTGCTTTATAGGTTTATTATTATGAGCCCGTTTGGTGTCCTTGTACATTTTAAATATAATTTTCCATAAACAACATAATTAGCAAACCAGTCATTTTAGCCAAAACTTCATAAATTATATTTCAGCGGAACAACCGATCTAGTCAATTTCAGTTTTACCAAACGAACGTTATGAATAGTATGAACTTTTGATTTGATCGATTCACATGTAAAATTTCTCGTCCTACTAATTGTGTGATCTTTTATTACATTATGGACATTGTTTAAAAAAATGATATGCCCGACCTCTAAAAATACTACTTTAAGGAAGGTAATGCATATAATGTATATGTGACTTTATTTAGCAAGTTTGACATTATTTTTTAAACTCTATTTCCTGAAATCATTACACATGAGATAGATAATTTTCTCTCACTCAATTGTTAATCGACTTATCTTATACCTAAAATTTTCTCCTCAATTCTATAAGAACCATATCATTTTGTCATTCATTGGTAAATCAACTTTGATTCTCTCTCACCAAAACTATGATATTATGAACATGACTAAAAATATGATTTGAAGTCAAGGAATTATATGGTACTCTTTCTATGACTATGTACATTATAGAGATCTTTTCGGGAATAATATTTGATCAATAGAGCATGCTCATAAGTCTGTCTCGTTTGTATGTACAAAATTGAAAGTTCACAATAGTAATCAAATTCAAGTATATTTGTAGCTTTGAATCACATACATGTTACTATTATAGAGATATTATTTCAACATGTTGATTTTTAATTATGAAATGTGATTTTTCAAGATTCTCATTTTTTATTGTTAAGAAATCCTTTTTTCAAATAGCCCCTTTTTATTACCCACTGATCTATTGTTTCTTTCATGTTCTAATTTTGATACTTAGAGCCGGTTTAGTAACACTGAAATTGGCCGGCTAAATTGTCTAGTCCTTTTGAAATTGATGAAATTCTCATAAAAATGCCTGAATTGGTTGAAATTGATTCTTTAGATTTATGGATGAATTTAATTTAGATTATATTTCATTAATGAAGTATATAAAAAATTATATGAAAAGCGGTTGAATTAGTTGAATCTATTGGTTTATGGATAAATTTAATTTAAAATAATTTTATTAATGAAATTAAGAAAAACATTATATGAAAAGTAGCTAAAAAGATCACATACAGTAACTTCCTTTATTGAGACAACAAAATAGATCATAAATTGAATATAGATAGTTATAAGCATAATTATAGAGATCGTTAATAAATTATATTTGTATATATTCAATATTGATCTCATATGAAAGATAACAAAAAATTATGAATTTTGATATGATTTTTGTAAAAATTGGAACAAAAATGAAAAAGATATAATACTTTAAAAAAATTGGGGTTTTTTATAGGTTGGGCCCCACCAACTGAAAATCCTACGGCTGCTCCCCTTCCATTTCAATTGGAATTGGAAGAAGTTCGGTATTTATGAGTGAAAAAGCCACGTGTCATTTTTATAGAAAATGAGAGAATTGTGGAGAGTTTGACACATAGGATTAATGAAGGGTAAAATAGTATTTTTATAAACTATTTCTTTTCTTATATATAAATAGAAATCGAACACTTATGTGTCGGGCTGCACATCGGGCGGGTTGGGTAGGGTTTGCTATATTTTTTGGGCCTACCCGATTTGTTCGGGTTGGCTAATAACCAACCCGCGCTACGCAAAATAAGTTGGTAAACCATGCATGAACGGGTCGGGTAGGGTCGGGTATTGGGGGAAAAAATCACTTCGGGTTGCATCTTTCATGTGGAAAATTAATGTAACCAATTTAAAACTTGATTAACTTGTTTCCAAAACACACAAACAAATACAAATACTCGTATCTTTTATAAGCAAAAACATTATTAGGTAATAGTATTGAAACATCCTTCCGCAAAGGGAGTTCATTTTAGAAGTAAACGTAAATATATAATAATCACCTAGTCAAAATGATAAATGTTTAATAATAATTCTAATATCATAAAGTTCTAGATAGAGCGCATTGGTCTTAAATTGAAATTATCCAAGAAAACGTTGTAGCATAATGATAGTAAAATGAACTTTGGCCGGGTCGGGTACTATCGGGTTTGGGATTTTAATTCCGCAACCCTACCCATTAGGTGCGGGTTCTAACATATTTAACCGTTGAAATTTTTTAAAAATCAAATACCCGATTAAATAGGGTAGGGTAGGATTGGGTCGGGTGGGTTATGCGGGTTCGGGTTATTCTTGTGCAGCCCTACTTATGTGATCTATTTGAACAGTTTTCTTAACAAAGTTTATACTACGTAGTTATTTCGGGGATGTTTGAATCTGATTCTTAAAACTGTTTCTGCTCCCTGAGCGAGCAGAAACAGAAGCTAGAGTGTTTGGGTAAACGTGCAGAAGTGATTCTGGTAGAAGTGATTCTGGTGCTCTTTTTTACTCCTAGAATCAATATTTTTAGTAGCTGAGAGTGACCAACTTCTGAAAACTGATTCTGATTCTGCTTTTGGTTTAAAAAAGAAGTAGGAAAAGAATGACTTCCAAACACCCCTTCACATGTATATGAACGAATTTTTTTAACTACATTCATATAGATATGTAATTATTAATTTCATTTTGAAAAATTTATTAATTGTGTACTGACATTTAAGTATTCCAATAAAGGTTTCAAGCGCGCATTCACTCGGGATTATGAATGCATCAAGCAGTGACCTGTCGCCGAGCCAGGCCCAGTTCAGAAACGAATGGGACGTCACCGGAATCCTCTCGCCGATGCTTAACTTCCTCAACCAAACGAAAGGTCCTTTTCTGGTAAACCCATACCCGTATTTCGGGTACAACCGGCAAAGTGCGGATCTCGCGCTCTTCCGGCCGAACAAAGGCGTCTTCGACCGGCACACGAACAAGACCTACTACAACATGTTCGACATGCTTCTGGACTCTGTATTCGCGGCGATGTGTCGGCTGGGGTACCCGGACGTCGAGATTGTCGCGGCGGAGACAGGGTGGCCGTCGGCCGGAGAAGAGTTCGAGCCGCAATGTACGGTGGCGAATGCGCGGTCGTATAACGCCGGGCTGATGAGGAGGAACAGGAACGGAATCGGAACGCCGTTGATGCCGCGGTCGAGGACCGAGACTTATATATTCGCTCTGTTTAATGAGAATCTGAAAACAGGGTCAAAGGCGGAGCGGAACTTCGGGCTTTTCCGGCCGGATTTCAGCCCGGTTTATAGTATCGGGATCATGAAGGGAGAAACGGATCCATCTTTGACCCCGGCGCATCCGCAGGTACTTTTCTACTCATTGAAGATTTACAATAATGAGACAAATTTAACAATATTTTTTTGGAAAAATTCACAAGAATAATCCCACCTTTCGCCGGTCTTCTCATAATAATCCCACCTTTAAATAATCCCAAAATAATCCCACCTTTGCACTTCATCTTCTTCCATTGGACCCTAACCAAGTTTTTTTACCTTTTTTGAGAATCTTATATAAATAATCTTACATTTATAAAGATATAATAAAAAAGTGAAAGGTGAAATCATTTATATGATTTTCAAAAAAAGAGTAAAAAACATGGTCAGGGTCCAATGAAAGAAGATGAGGTGCAAAGGTGGGATTATTTTGGGATTATTTAAAGGTGGGATTATTACGAGAAGACCGGTGAAAGGTGGGATTATTCTTGTGAATTTTTCCTATTTTTTTCATAAAAATATATTCATACATTAATAAATAAAACGTAATCAAAGTAAAACATGTGAATAATGTAAAATTACATATGTTGCATTTATTTAAGAACGGATGTAGTATTTATTAAATTATATTCACTTACAAAATTTTAAACGATTTATTTATAATAATATAAAGTAACAAGGTGTGACACATTGCGTTTTCCCTCCAATTAGACATTTAATGTTTCATACCCATTAAAAAATAAGAGTTACATGAATATCGGATTAATTGGAATATTTTCAATTCAAAATAATCTATAATGATGATGATGATAGATAATAATAATTATTTTTATTATAATATAATAATAGTGATACATAATTGGCAGACTTCACTTAACACAAAGAAATAAATCAGAACGTTTACAATATCTGTAATAATCTATAATAATATAAAGTAACAAGGTGCATGTGACACCTTGCTTTTCCCTCTAATTAGACATTTAATGCTTCATACCCATTAAAAAATAAGAGTAACATGAATATTGAAGTAATTGGAATATTTTCAATTCAAAATAATCTATAATGATGATGATGATAGATAATAATTATTATTTTTATTATAATATAATAATAGTGATACATAATTGGCAGGACTTCACTTAACGCAAAGAAAAAAATTAGAACGTTTACAATATTTTGATTTAAATGTTTCAATTATAAGCTAGACCACACCAGATTAAAAGAAACTACACCAAATCAGATCAAATTTAAATACAATAGACTTGATCGGATCAGAATAAGTTAGTAAATTATACATACATCCGACACTTCCCAGATCAGATCAGTTTAGGTCATCAAACCAAACTTAAGCTGACCTGATCATAAAACTTTAGTCTAATTAAAAACATCATTATTATTGTCTTGCAGTAGAGTAATAGTTATATTATTAATAACTATAGTCTTCTATAATAATATAAAATAACAAGGTCTAGCTTGTGTTTCCATATTTAATGATTTCATACTCATTTTCTCTAAACAATAATGTGTAAATTAATAATTAGCAATTAGTAATTATAATGTGAAAATTTTGATTTTTAAAGTTATACTATCATTTTTAGCGTTCCTCAATTGCATGAATCCTTTGTTATTACTCCCCCTGTGCCGCTAAGATTGTCTCATTTTTCCTTTTCAGTGAGTCCCACTAAAATTGTCTCATACCAAATTTGGTAAAGTTTGTGCGGTTCTAAATCATTCTTACTTTATCAATTCAATATCAATCACATAAACTCACTTTTCCTAATAACCGTGTCACCTCCTCATGTCCCAATGTTAGTGGAACGGAGGTAGTATATTTTATAAACACAAATATGTAACAAAATATTTATATATCTAATGAAAAGTATTTTTATTATTACGAAGTGGTCCCAACTTTATCCAACTTTGTGCTCTGAAAAATTCATTCCAAAATGTTAACATATGTAAATCCTGTTATGTAATATGTGGATGTCCATTATTATATCTGGCCCATTAGTAATGTTAGAGTCCAGCCCGTCTCACATGTAACCCTATCCCCGATTCCCCTTGTATATATACATGTACATGTTAATGAAAAGTATGTGATTATTCAGGTTCATCACACGTTATCAGCACGATACCTTCCGCTACTTGTAACCCTACTTTTCTTTTCCAATTTTCCGCCGTCTGCCTCAACCGGCTGCAACCCTTTATGGGGTTCATCACACGTTATCAACATGAGTTAGTTAAACACTATTCATTAAATTTCCATTGTCATCTAATGACATGGTTACATATAACATATGCATCTCGTGCAACGCACGAGTAAAGAATCTAGTAAAGGTAGATTCTTTGTAGGGGTGAGAAAAAATACCGAACCGGATCGATTTGGTACCAGACCAAAAAACAGGGTTTGAAATGGATCTCAATTTTTTTGACCCAAACCGGACCATAGCGGTTCCAAACAATGTCATGACCGGTTCTCATAAATTGAAAACCGGTACCGAATCGAACCAGATCAAAGTTTGATTTAATTATTTAAATGTACATGTATACCATTACTTTAATTAGCGCCTTCGCACTTTCACAACATTTACTAGTTCACTACAAGCTCGGGATCGGACAGAAGTATGGTTTAATTATGGAAAAAATAATTTACATATCCCAAACTTTGAAGATGTGTGATTAGGTAAATACCTCAAACTTGCACACATAATATATACTCAATCCTTATATAAAAAGTTATATTAACACCATGATCATATGTTTTTCTTCACAAAAGTAATTTTATGGTTTTAAGTACATAATTAGAAATACAAAAAAACACTTATGAAGATGCAATTAAAGTTTGTTAGTACCGAATTAATATTATTTATTTCAAAACTTAAATTTTAGAATGTGTTACTATATCCAAATAAAGCTTAGATTTTTTTAATTATGTACTTATTGCTCTAAATTTATATTATTAAAAAAGCATATAATCATGGTGCGAAAATAACTTTTTAGATAAAGTTCGTGGTACATATATTACATATACAAGTTTGGGTATTTATCTCACACCCTTTCAAAGTTTGGCGTGTTTATATTATTTTCCTCTTTAATTATTAAAATTTGTACTACTATAGTTCATCGAAAGGGTAAAATGGGAAAGTCAAAAACAAAATTCAACTTTCTTAAAAATCATGAAATCAAACTATGAACTTTATTTTCTCTAAAAATTAAACTTTATTTATACAACTATACAACTCTAAAAAACTTATCAGATTTATCATTTATCAGTTTTTTCTTCTCAAATTCTTATCGGACTATTATTTAGTTTTTCATATACTTCTTCTCCCTCAAAAAAGATTTGCCTAATTTTCTAATTATGTGACTGAATATTATTTCTCTCTCCTTTATACATACTGCGTATTCGGTATTTCAATAACATAATTTTTAATTTATTATTTTATTTGCAAATCAAATTTGACCTACGACCTTTGATAGTGTGTTTTTATGTTTTTTGTCTATCTTTAGTTAAATATTTTAAACTTTTTGTGTCGATGATGCTAAACTTTGACTGATGGACAGTGTACCAGGGGGTAGCTTATCTGGGGGTTAATATGAGGATAACCTAGAGAGAAGTCAGAGCAAACAAGTGGGAGAGAGAGGTGATTGTATTAATGATCTCAAAATGTTCTGGTCCTTTACAATGGGAAAAGGGGGTGCTATTTATAGTTGTAATAGGTGCGATGAGAGTACACGTGGCGATAATCTAACGGCCGAGGGGTCACCTCAATCGGGGTGGCACCGACAATTGCACGTTCACCGCATTAAATGCGGTGGGCGGATGTGACATCGTATTAAATGCGGTGGTTGGCTGTCTCCAAAGGGAATCTTCGATGATTGAGTCTGTTTCGCCGAAGGCTCTTCATGCAGCCGAGGGCCTCGTGTGGCCGAAGGCTTTGTGTAGCCGAAGGCTTGGTTCAACCGAAGGCTCTTCTGATGCCGAGGGCTCAGCAGTGCCGAAGGCTCCCGTTTTCTGCCATTTTCTCCCAATAGTTTCGTATGCTCAAATATGGTTGTTCTGTGAGTTTTGGAGCATTCGGCCAAGGAGGCCGAAGGCGCCCATGCGTGCACCTTGGGTTTCTTTATGCTTGGGCCGCTGTGTTCGGGCCTTGTGTGCTCATTGGGCTCATTGGGCCTGTGTATGAGTAGTAGGAGTCTGTGGCCCGGGGGTCCCTGGGTCATATATTCCATCATTGACCTTAGTATATTAATTTAGAAAAGTATTTATACGAAGAAAATAATATTACTCCCCCGTCCCTAAACAAACTTCCAACTTTTCTTTTTCGTCCGTCTGAATTAAAACTTCTACTTTCCCTTTTTGGTAAAGGATTTGTGGTTCACAACATTTCTTACAAATTTCTCTCTCTTCTGCACAATTCTTCACCATACAATACCCACTATCTTAAACTGTGTGCCCAACCTATTTGGAAGTTTTATTCAGGACGGAGGTAGTAGAGTATTCCTGGTTAAAAATACTATACTCATGTTTGTTTTTGTTTGCATGTGCGCAGCCATGGAGACGTAGCAAATTCTGTGTGCCCAAACGCAGTGCAAATATTGAGCAGCTAATAGAGAACATAAACTACGCGTGCGCTCACGTGGACTGCAGACCCATCCAACCCGGCGGCGCGTGCTTCCGCCCGACCACCGCCCGGGCTCATGCCGCTTACGCCATGAACACCTTCTACCAGACTAAAGGCCGTAAACCTTTCCAATGCAACTTCACCAACACCGCCAGATTCACTCATACGAATCCAAGTAATTCATTCAATTCCTCTTTATTTATTATTCCCACTCGATCTGGTAAAGTATTTCAACAAAATTTTGTACTTCTATGTACTGGTACAACTCTTTTCTTCGTAGAATAGTTAAAATTTCAAAATGGGATTGTCATGTTTTATTTCTAAAACAGGAGTAATTATTATCAAGTTTGGAAAATAATGTCATGTTTAAAATCTGATTTTGTCAAAACATGATAGCAATCAGTCCTATTTTAAAAATAAAAACATGATAATCTTATTTTGAAATTTACAACATTTTAGTTCTATTTAGGATAATTTTTCTTTATTTTATTCTTGTATATCAATTGTCTTCTTCTATTCATATTGGTTGTTTGAAGCCTAATACAATTTGCTAGCGGGGTTATTGAGTTTTCCCATAACACAAATGATTCATCTGTCCCTTATCATTACATCATTAAATTTAAAAGTCAACCAAAAGGATATTGTATGGTTAATTAGATTAATTTCAAACGTGATAAGGTACATGGCCGTCTAATAAATTTGAAGGTCTCAGTTCCAAATAGAGAATTGAGGCCCCAAAACAAGAAGAAATACAACATTTAAAAACGACTAGATTGTGCAAGAAAATATAAGTTTTATGATGATTAAAGTATACAAATTAGACAATCTAAAAATTTTATATCTTTTAAAATCTTAAATAATACGGAGTACATAACATCTAGAAAAATCAACGTCGTATTACATACTAAAATTTTGGAAGCCCACTCTATAAGAATGGGTCCCGATGTCAAACACTCATTGCACCTCCTAAAAGACGGTCCTGAAAAGATATTAATAGGCTTACATGAAATGTGATAAGAGTTGGACGATACATATTTGAATTATGCATGTTAAGTGTTAACCTTTTCTTATATATATTGGTAAAAAATTACTTCAAATACATATATACTAGAGGTATTTACCAAAACGAGAGTAATTACATCTTTAATTGTCAAAATAGGATCAAAGTTTAAAAATTCCCTAAAGAGGAGTAATTATTTGTAAATGGACAAAAACACCATGAAGCTTGGTAATCAAACTACGGCCGACCAGAACACCAGATCACCATCGGTCGCCGGTCGCCGCCAGTCGCCGGACGTCGTCGCCACCTTGAAATCACCCGTCGTTGTAAATTTGACTGCCACCACTATAGATATGGCTGTCGCCGCAGCAGATTCGGCGGCCGCTGCCGGAGATCTGGTCAAATCAAGCTTCGCCGGTCGCCGACCGTTGTCTTTGTAGATCCGGGCACCGTTAAATCTAATCCGGCAACAACAACTGCAAATATGGCCTCTGTCATTGTAGATTTGGTTGTTGCAGGCGAGAATGCCAACATTTTTATCAAAATGTCAAAATGAATCGAAGCCATCTTAATGGCATTTTTCAAAGAAAAATACAATTTTTTTGTAGAATAAGAAGTCCACTTTGATGGCATTTCATAGTTGAACTTGGCATTTTTTTACCAATCAAAGAAGAAATAGAGCATCTGCAACCATTAAGGGGAGGAAGGACAGGGATAAGAACCAAAAAAGAAAACTTGACCTTCGAAGAAGAGAAGAAGACCTCCGGCGGTGAAGGCGGCAAACTTCGAATCAGTGGCAGTGACGGCGGCAGACTTCGAATCAGCGGCGTCGATGGCTATGGACTTCTTGGTTTGGTTGTTGCTGTGCAAAGGGGAAGGAGGAGAAGATGTATGTGCAGGGGAGAAAAAGATTGTAGTGAAGGGAAGAAGAAGATGCGTTGGGAAGATGATGCGTTAGGGAGAGAAGAAGACGTGCAGGGGTGAGAAGGAGATGCGCGTTGATGGAGTATATGGCCCAGGAACCCCCGGCCCATAGACTCCTACTTCTCCTACACAAGTTCATTTGGCCCAGGGAACAACTCAGGCCCAAAATGCAGCGGCCCAAGCCTCAACGTAGCCCAGAATACGCACTGGGGTGCCTTCGGCCTCCTTGGCCGAAGGCTCCAAACCTCACAGGGTAGCCTTCTCTGGCATAAGAGGCTACTGGGAGAAAACGGCGAAAAACATGAGCCTTCGGCATTATCGAGCCCTCGGCATCAGAGAAGCCCCCGGCTAAACCATGCCTCCGGTCACACAGGGCCTTCGGCTACACAGGGATCCTTGGCTACATGGAGCCCTCGGCAACACAAGGAGCCCTCGGCCAAGCACACTCAATCATCGAAGATTCCTTTTAGGGACAGCCAACCACCGCATTTAATGCCACGTCACGTCCGCCAACCGCATTCAATGCGGTGGACGTACCACTGCCGGTGCCAACCGGCTGATGTGACCCTTCGGCCGTTGGATTACTGACACGTGTACTTCCATCGCATTTATTGCTGCTATAAATAGCAGCCCATTTCTCCTTGTAATCGACATGATCTACACCTCAACTCCACACGCTGAGTTCATTTAATAAAATCGGCTCTCTCTCCTCCTATTTGCTCTGACTTCTCTCTAAGTTATTCCCGCAATAACCCCTCGGATAAGATACCCCCCGGGTAGACTATCCATCATTTGGTGCTCTCGTTGAGAGGTCTGAACTATCAAGTAAGAAACCCTCCCCCTCTACCAAATACAGAACACCTACCAAAAATGGGAAGAACCACTCGTGCCCAATCCAAAACCCTAGAGGAAAACCACGTAGCCCCCGGCGAAACCAACGGGGCTGAGGCCTCCAACAGGCTCTTAGTGCCCGAAGGTGGTATCATCCTCGAATTGGAGCAGGCTACTGCTGACCTCCGTCAGCAACTACAGAAGAACGCCCCTGATGCCCGCATTGGCCTTGATAATCGAAGGAGGGATCGGAGTGAGAACCAAGTTCCCCCTCCGGCCCCGGCCATCGATCTTCAGGCTGCCTTTGCGGCCTTTGTCCAAAACATGGCTCTCAATTCCGGAGCCCTCGTCTCTCAGGCTCCCCTTCAGCCCTACGCTGGGGGAAATATTATTCAATTGCCACCACTCTGATAAGTCCGTATTTAGACACGCATTTGATGTGTGTTGAGATCGGTTTTTGATGATTTTCCTATCTTTAAGGTGTTACAAGTCTCAATTTTAGCTCAAGTTATGTTTACCGGGCGTTGGTTCGAGTTTTGTGTTGTTTGTAGTCAAAATCAGGAAATTTGAGCCCGGTACCGGCACTTGAGGAACAATCGGGATGATTTGAGAAGCATTTGATAATGATTTGAGAGCTATGGAGGTCACCGGTAGGTTTACGATGAAGATTTAATGACAAAAGAGCTCTAGGATTGGCTATGGGATCAAAAGAAGATGAATGAAGCTGGAAAACGACGATCAGGATGACCTTTGGTCAATCGTTCAAGCATATCTCTTTGTATAAGCATCCAATGTACACGATTCAAGTTCCATATGAAAGCCAACTTCAAGGGCTACAAATCATATGAAGACATCATTCCGAGAATCTGAGAGGATCAAGGTGAAAACAGACGATGAAGTCAGATGATCTCTGTTGCGATTTCAGAATGACACCTTCCACCATTTTGGTCATATCTCTTGATTGGATGATTCAAATCACATTCGGCAAGTTGGGGTGGATAGAGGACTTCATTGTCTACAACTTTCATGAAGGAAGTTTTGTCAAATTCGGACTAGAAAAAAGGCTGAAGAGCACGGACGCACGACCGTGCGTAAAAGGACGCACGATCGTGCGTAAGAGCCAAAAACGCGGCAACAATTCTGCCTGCTACGCACGATCGTGCGTGGCAAGGTACGCACGATCGTGCGTACACCCGAGACGCGGATTTCAGCCCTTTTTTAGTCCCAGTTCAGCCCAAACTCATCTGTTTTCTATAAATAAGACCCCCATACCCATATTTTGACGTTACGAACATTACGGAGAGGCCTAGGGACGAATTTAACACCGTTTTTACGCTATTTTCTTCCAAGACCCTGGGATTATTTGTAAGTTCATCTTTTTAATTAATGACAATTTATTCTATTCATCTCAATTCTGTTGATTCTTCAATTATGAATTGTGAGTAGTTTAATTAGGGATTTGGGGTTGATGAAGGGGTTAATCATGATGTATGGCTAGATTCTTGACGGTTTAATTGCATGAATGCCGTTTAATTTGTGTTTGAATAATTTAATTGATATCTCTTGTAACCTAGACTGCAGCTAGAATTACAATTGCATGTAGAATGAATTAAGAGAGATCTAATTTGTTCTAGGACACATTCACACACACTTAATCGTTCGCTAAGAGATTAGTAGCGATTAAGGGGCCGTAAGCTCGCTCGTCTTGGCAATAATTTAGGATCCTGTCGCATGAGAGATCAGCCTGGTCTCCTAAATTATTGTACTCTACGCCGCGAGAGCGGTAAGAACTTAGTAATGATTAGCTAGGCTCAATTAAATTAAATTCATGTAATTAGGCCTGATCTGCCAGAAATCTGGTTACCCCGGAATCAATTCCTATTCCCTTCGTCGTTAATTGAGAAGAAACCACTTTTATTTTAATCGTTCAATTCGCATTAGTTTAATTTTAATTCACCAATCAAATCTCGCACACTTGCATTTATTTATTTTATTTCTTTTTAATCGCTGAATTTAGTTAATCTTTAATTCCCTTTTGTCCGTCCCTGTGGAGACGATACTCGTACTTTCAACCACTATTCTACAATCTTTTTAAGTGCGAGAAAACACACATCACACTCCCTCCTCTGTTCAACAATCCTACCCCGGGGATTGGCAACGCCGAGGGGGTCCTAGCACAGGATACCGCCTCCCAGGAGGCCCAGTCCAGGGACAAGCGCCCCATGATGAAGGAGAAACCCCGAACCTCTGCACTTGAGAGGCTTGGGGGAGTTCCCGGCCGCCGAGGGGTCCAAGACCGCCTCGGCAAGCAAGAATATAGTAGGCCACAGGAGAGTGGTGCCTCCGCTTCGGGAGCCGAGGGCGTGCCTCCCCCCCGAAGCAAAGGCAAGGCCCTCCTCCATGCCGACGACGCCAGGCACCAAATCACACAGGCGCAATCCTTCCGGGTCAATTCCCAAGGGGTTGCCCCGAAGGATCCCAAGGACGAAATCATTGAAGCCCTCCTCCGTCAACTCGAGGAGAATCGTCAGGCACCACCGACAGCTTCCACAGCGAGGCCAGATCCAGAGTACGCCGACCTCCGGGCGCAAGTGGAGGAAATGAAGCGTAAGCTTGCCGAAGGCTCCGGCGAGCCCCTCATCCAACTCCGCACCAGAACACCCTTCACCCCAAGGGTGCTGGCGGCCAAGATTCCCCAAAAATACCGGGGGCAACCTATCAAGCCGTATGAGGGGAAGACGGACCCCCAAGAACACTATAGCCGTTATCAAAATAGCATGATGATGATGGGGGCGTCGGATGAATACTTATGCCGTTGGTTCCTTTCCACTTTGGAAGGTCCAGCGTATGAGTGGTTCAACCGGTTGCCCGAAGGCAGCATTGATTCTTGGCAAGAACTTGCCCACCGCTTCCTCACGCAATTTGCTGGGAGGCATCGCTCGAAGAAGCACTTCTCCCACCTTCTGAATGTAAGACAACAAAAGGAGGAGACCCTTCGGAGTTTCCTAGAACGCTGGAGGCAGGCCTCCCTCGAGGTCGAAGGCGCTGATGACAGGACACTGATGGCCCTCTTCCACACCGTCCTCCGCAACGGTAACTTCTCCCGGAGCCTTATCACTGATCCCCCTCGCGATTATACAAAGGCCCTTCAGCGGGGGGACCGATATGCTGAAGCGGAGGAAATCGAGAAGGACCGCCGCAACACGGATCCTTCTCAGAAGAATGAAGGTAGGAATCGGCCCGGAGGGCCTCCCCCTCCGGTCAACCGAGAGGCGCAGTACAACGACCGCTCCCGGGGTGGCCAAGCCAGACCCGGAGACGGTTACAAGAACAATCCGAAGGCATGGGCGCAACCCGTCCTCCTTGAGCATCCACGCACTCCCCTGACGCACCCCGTCAGCGTCATCTTGGATCACGCGGAAGAGCGAGGGCTAGTGGAGCGAGACTCCCGTACACCCCTCGAGATTTATGCCATCGGTCCTGATGAGCCCTATTGCCGCTTCCACCGCCACCACGGACACAAAACCGACGATTGCCATCAGCTGAAAAACGCAATTGAGAGGCTGATACAGGCAGGCCACTTATCTCAGTTTATCAGGGGGCCTCCTCCCCAGGGCCCCCTTCACCATCAAGGGCCTCCGCCGAAGGCCAACAAGTGGGTGAACCCCAACACCATCCCCTTGGGAAACCCACAGGGGAAGAAGCGGGAAATTGGGGGCCTCGATGATGAGGGAGAGGGCACCCATCAACAATACAAGCGCCATATTCATATGATCAACGGCGGCAACACCGGAGGCGATTCAACAAGCCAAAGGAAGAAGTGGGCACAGTCCCTTTACATTGGAGAAGTCAATCACATGCCCCCAACTAAAAGGCCGAGGGCGGATCCCATCTTCTTCACAGATGCGGACCTCCCTTTGGGTTCTCTGCCGCATAGGGATGCCCTCGTCATTCGCACTGAGATCAATGACGCCATCATCCACCGGACTTACGTCGACACGGGGAGTTCCGTCAACGTCATGTATCTCAGCACTTTTCAAGAGTTGGGACTCGACAGGGGGTCCCTTCGGCACATCAACACCCCCCTCTCCGGATTCACGGGGGACAGCATCGACGCCGAGGGCGTCATCACACTCATGGTCGAATTCGGCGACGGATCCCATAGAGCCAAGCTCGAAGTGGAGTTCGTCGTCGTCAACCTCGACTGCGCACATAACATCATCCTCGGCCGGCCTGCCCTCGAAGATTTGGAGGCCGTCATCTCCATGAGGCACCTCTGTCTCAAGTTCCCCACACCTACCGGCATCGGTTACTCGAGGGGAAATCAGAAGCTCTCCAGGGCCTGCTACCTTCAACTTACCAAGAAGGTTAGTAAAACCGAATTTCGGATTGACACCATCACCGCCAAGGCCCTGGAGGAAGAAGAACGTAGGCCGAGGGCTGAGCCTGCCGAGGGGACCGAAGACTTGATACTCGATCCGGCCAAGCCGGAGAGGGTCCTGAAGATTGGAGCCAAGCTCCCCGAAGACTTGAAGGCTGGCATCACCAAAGCCCTCCGCGCCTACTCCATTGTTTTTGCATGGGGGCCGGAGGATATGCCAGGAATTGACCGAAGGGTTATCACCCACCGCCTAGCGGTAGACCCTTCGGCCAAACCAGTGCAACAGCGGAGAAGACCCCTCTCGGCCGAGAGAAGGGAGTTCGTGAAGAAGGAGGTATCTATGCTCCTCTCCATCAAACACATCAAGGAGGTGAAATACCCTTCTTGGTTGGCAAACGTAGTCCTCGCACAGAAGCCTCCTACCTTCCGCATGTGCGTGGACTACACGGATCTGAATAAGGCGTGCCCCATGGACCCCTTCCCACTGCCAAACATTGATCAGCTGGTTGATGAGACCGCGGGATGTGAAATCATGTCATTCCTCGACGCATTCCGCGGATATCATCAAATCTACATGCATGAGGGAGACGCTGAAAAGACCGCCTTCATGACACCCGAGGGCATCTTCTGCTACCTAGTGATGGCCTTCGGCCTAAAAAATTCAGGCGCTACCTACACCCGAATGGTGGCCAGGGTTTTTCAAGCCGTCCTAGGGCGCACCATGGAGGCTTACGTTGATGACATGATCGTCAAAAGCAAGAAGGCAAGCACTCACGCCGACGACCTCCGGGAAATCTTTGCCATCATGCAAAAATTCAATCTCCGGCTAAATCCGAAGAAATGCACCTTCGGCGTACAAGGAGGGAAGTTCTTAGGCTACATGGTCAGCCGAAGGGGCATTGAGGCTAACCCCGAGAAGATTCAGGCCATCATCAACATGGAGCCTCCACGCAACGTCAAAGAAGTTCAACGGCTGACGGGTCGCCTGGCAGCCCTCAACCGTTTCCTCTCCAAGTCAGCCGAGAGGGCCCTCCCCTTCTTCCAAATCATGAGGAAGACGGCGGGTTTTCAATGGACATCTGAATGTCAAGAGGCCTTCGACGAACTTAAGAAGTACCTCTCTTCTCCCCTAGTGCTCTCCAAACCGAAGGTGGGGGAGACTTTATACTTATATCTTGGTGTTAGCCCTTCGGCTATCAGCTCAGTGCTAATCCGGGAGGAAGACGGCGTCCAACACGCCATCTTCTACGTCAGTAAGACCCTCCGGGAAGCCGAACTCAGGTATTCTCCCGTCGAGAAGACGGTGCTAGCCATCGTTTGGACCGTCAAGAAGCTTGGCCACTACTTTCAAGCTCATCCGGTCCAAGTGCTCACACATCAACCCCTCGGCGTCCTCATGAGGAGCCCCACAAGTTCCTCCCGCATGGTGAAATGGGCCATCTTCCTCAGCCAATACAACATAGATATCCGTCCGAGGCCGGCCATTAAGGGCCAAGCCCTGGCAGACTTCGTAACGGAATGTACCGCAAGATCAACAACAGACGAGGAGCCTTCGGCACCCCTCGATGAGTGGTGGACACTCTATACCGATGGCTCCTCGGCCACCAAAGCATGCGGAGGGGGAGTAGTTCTGATCACACCCGAAGGCTTCCGCGCCTATTATGCCATCCGCTTCTCCTTCAAAGTCTCCAACAACGAGGCCGATTACGAAGCCCTCCTATGTGGCCTTCGGCTGGCAGCAAACCTGAAGGCTAAAATGATCCACGTCAAGTGCGACTCTAAACTTGTCGTGGGTCAAATCTCCGGGGAATACGAAGCCAAAGAGGGCAGGATGAAACAGTACAAGGAGGCGGCCAAGGAGCTGCTTAAGGTATTTGAGGCACATTCTCTTACCCAGATACCGAGGGCTCAAAACTCCGAGGCCGACATTCTATCTAAGCTTTCGGATGAATCCCCCGAGCACCTCTCAAAAATTGCAAGAATTGAGGAACTCAGCCTCTCAAGCATCCATGCGAGCCCCGTCATGGATATTCACCTAAGGCCGGAGGATTGGATCTCCGACATCATCACCTTCATCACCACAGGGCAACTACCCCAAGACGAGGCCCGCGCTAAGTTGACAAAACTGAGGGCTCCCAGCTACACCATCGAGAATGGGAGGCTTTACAAAAGATCTTACAACGGCACCCTCCTTCGGTGCCTTCACCAAGATGAGGCCGAAGTCGCCATGGAGGAAGTGCACAGTGGCACTTGCTCAGCTCACCAGGGACCCTTCTCCATGTCCCGAAGACTCATAGTTCAAGGCTACTTCTGGCCCACGATGGCAAGAGATTGTGCTGACCTAGCCCGAAGGTGCACCGCTTGTCAACACTTTCAGAAGACCCCCGGCAGACCAGCGGTCAACTATGCCCCCATCAGCACCGCTATACCCTTCTCCAGATGGGGGATCGACTTAGTAGGCCCTCTGCCGAGGGGTACCTCCAACAATAGGTATATCATTGTGGCCATTGACTACTTCACCAAATGGGTAGAGGCCGAGCCCCTCGCCAGCATCACTGAAGCCCGGTGCCGCCACTTTGTCCTCAGAAATATTCTCACGAGGTTTGGCGTCCCCCAACAAATCATTTCCGACAATGGGACTCAGTTCGAGGCAGCCCCCTTCTGTGCCCTCCTTGAGGCTTGGGGCATCAAGCACACATTCTCTTCCGTTGCCTACCCTCAAGGCAATGGACAAGTAGAGAATGCCAACCGCACCCTCCTCGAGGGGTTGAAGAAGAAGCTGGAAGCCGAAGGGGGAGGCTGGGTAGAAGAACTTCATAACATCCTATGGGCCTACCGCACCACCCCTCGGCGTGCAACAGGTGAGACACCCTTCTCCCTATGCTATGGCTTCGAGGCTAAAGCTCCAACAGAAGTGACCCTTCCCACCCGAAGGGTGGAACAATATGAACTCGAAGTCAACGACGCCAACATGGCCATCGACCTTCATCTCATCTCAGAACGCCGAGAGCAAGCCTTTCTCAGGGCTGAAAACTATAGGAGACAAGTCAAAGGCTACATCGACGCCAAGGTCCGCTCCCGGGAATTTCAGGTGGGTGACTACGTCCTCCGACGAAGGGAGGCCAGCCTACCCACCGAAGGCGGCAAGATGGCGCCCAGGTTTGAAGGCCCTTACATTGTCTCGGCCATCATCAAACCGGGGACATACAAATTAAAACGTCCTAATGGAACAGAGATTCCTAGACATTGGAATGTGCACCACCTAGTAAAGTTTTATCAATGAGCGGCCAAGCCCTCATCCTCAACAAGTGTAAATGATCAATGGCCCAAGGCCCCTTCCGTTTTGAAAAAAAATCAAAAGGCCAAGCCTTCGTCACCTACATACTGTACAGGCGGCCCAAGGCCCCCTTCTCTCCCATAAATGAGTGGCCAAGCCCTCATCTCTTCACCAAAATAGGCCCAAGGCCCCTTCCTCTCATGAGGAGGAACAACAATTTAGGTACCAAGTACCAAGTGTATGGGTCACCCCCATCACTCTTTGAAAACACCAAGTGTTTTCTCACTAAGCCGTACCAATTTAGGTACCAAGTACCACGAGGACGCAATCATGCATACATTATGCATACTTTTACATGCTCTCCTAAAAAAAAAAAAAAAAAAAAAAAACGGGGGGTGCAACACCCCTCGGCTCCGGCTGGTACCAAGTGCCCCCGGCTGTTTGTGTTCCACACACAAATAAAACCCTTCCCAGGAACGCTTTCCGCGCCATCCCCCAAGGGGAGGCAGGCAACGGACCATGTCCCGGGCCCAGGATTCGACTTCCACAAACGAAACGCTCCCCGCGCTATCCCCCAAGGGGAAGCAGGCAACAGACCATGTCTCGGGCTGAGGGGACGACTTTCAAAACCGAGGCGCTTTCCGTGCTATCTCCCAAGGGGAAGCAGGCAACAGACGATGTCTCGGGCTGAGGAAACGACCCTCAAACCCTTCAGGATATCGGAAGGTCATTCCCGAAGGGGGAGCCAACGGTTCGTTCCGTTGCCTCCCATATAGGCCAAGCCTTTCCTAGAAACCAAGTTTCTAGATGCCTCTCCTACACTATCCAAAAAAAAAAAAAAAAAAAAGAAAAAGATGTGTAGGGGGGAAGGAACTCCCCGGATACTATTGTAACACTTGAGATTTAATATAAATGGATTAATAGTACTACTCATACCAACAGAGGTGCATCTCCTTTTAAGGGAGCTCATCACCCAAGAACTCCAAAGTTAAGCGTGCTTGCACGGGAGTAGTCTTGGGATGGGTGACCCCCTGGGAAGTTTCTCAGGGCGCGCATGAGTGAGGACAAAGTGTGCGGTAAAGGCTCGTGGTGGTTTGTGGGGACAGTACTATTGGTCCGGAGTAACTACCTCGGGTCCGGTGGGGCCGGGGTGTTACAGGTGGTATCAGAGCAACCCTGCGACAGTGTGTTGACCCGTTGGATATCGGGCGGACACTTAGCGGAGGAAGATTCTGGGATTTGATTGAGATTTGAGATTGGTTCAAGGGCGCAACGAGGACGTTGCGATCCTAAGTGGGGGTGATTGTAACACTTGAGATTTAATATAAATGGATTAATAGTACTACTCATACCAACAGAGGTGCATCTCCTTTTAAGGGAGCTCATCACCCAAGAACTCCAAAGTTAAGCGTGCTTGCACGGGAGTAGTCTTGGGATGGGTGACCCCCTGGGAAGTTTCTCAGGGCGCGCATGAGTGAGGACAAAGTGTGCGGTAAAGGCTCGTGGTGGTTTGTGGGGACAGTACTATTGGTCCGGAGTAACTACCTCGGGTCCGGTGGGGCCGGGGTGTTACAACTATTCTCCCGGGAGGCTCAACACTTCGGACATATATTCCCGAAGGCTCCTACAAAGGCACAAGAAAGTCTCTCAGCAACAAGTCATCTGGCTACATAGCCGAAGGCTTCACTGCATGAAACCTTGGAGTACAAAATTTCCACCGGAGGCCCAAAAAAAAGGCTCACTAGCAGAACTCCACTAAGTCTATATGTGCACAAACTGGAGGCCTCAGGTCGAAGGCAGAATGTCACCAGACTCATACAAGGATGAAAGAATTTCTAGGTCCACGTATCAGCATCCTTCGGGAAACACTCATCGAACCGGGGGGCTACTCACAAGATCTGTGGGAAACACATCTCAGAAGTTCACTAAGTCCATAATCTCGAACCCCTCGGCAACCATATGCACTGGGGGCTCAGAGCAGCTCCCACGCTCAAAGGTTCACTACAACAACTATTGGGATATTGTGGAAATTTGACTAAGTCCACAATTGGGGACCCTTCAGGAGAAACCCGGGATGCCCTAGCGGCCGATGGCCCCCTAATCTACTTGGCAATGACCTAAAGCTACACTACGAAACGAAGGCTCGGTATGTCCGGGGGCATGAGATACAATTTCACTTCAAGAATTTCCTGAGTCTAATTCATTTGAGCCCTCGGTCCTATGCAATTTATAGTATAGGGATTCTTCACCGGAGGCCACCATGGGATCTCACTTAGATTATTTTCTGAGGCTTCGCGCTAAATCCGAAGGCTTATCCACGCTACCCCCGAAGGCTTTGGTGGATGTGGTCAAGGTTTTGCTTAGAAAATTTTCCAAGTCCACAATCACAAGCCCCCGGTGATTTTACCTATAGCCGAAGGCTTCTGACTACTCCGACACTTAGGAAATTTTCTAAGTCCACAAACATTCACTCATACGAGAAGGAAAAAAGGCAAAGGCATGCATTCAAATTCAAAACGAAGAGGAAGCAATTCATTCCAGAAAAGCCCGGAGGCAAAGCATTCACCATTAAGAAAAGAAATATTCAAAGGACAAAACATGTCTTGATTACAATACATGGCCGAGGCCGAAAAGAGCGGGCTGTTACAAAGTTACGCTTAGAACAAATCCTATTTTTGAGCTTCCTCAGCTGCATCTTCCTTCGGCCTTGAAGCGGCATCATCCTCGGCCTCCTCGTCGCCCCCCTCTTGCATAAGCTCGGAATCTTCGAGATCCGGCCTCTCTTCACCCGGGGGGAGGGGCACCCTGACATCTGGCTGTAGAGGGGGAAGGCCATAAGCTGCCGGGTCGAAATCCTTCGTCTCTATCTTCAAATGCCGGGCCAGCCTCCTGTATACTAGGCGTTGAGTGAAAAACTCCCCGCCATCGTAGTAATCCTTGCCTTTCCGGGCCAGCCACATAGCCCCGGGGCCTCCAACCCAGGCATCCACCCTCCGCTCCACCACCGAGGCCACCCAACCCTCCTGGTCAGCTGCCAACCAGCCCTCGGCAATAAAAGACTCGATGGCCTTCTTCTCAGCTTCGGCTACCGCTTCGGCCTTGGCAATATCTGCGGCCTCGGCGGTGGTCTTGGCGGCGACAGCGGCGAATTCCTCGGCTGCCGCTTTCCCCCTGGCCTCAGCATCTTTGAGCCTCTGCTCCGTGGCCTCCCTCTCCAACCGAAGGGCTTCTTCAGCATCGGCAAGCTTTTTCCTTAGGGCCTCCATCTCCTCATCAGATTTCTTCAGGGCTTCATCGGCTTGGGCCTTAGCAATCCTCAGAGCCTCCACCCTTCGAGCCTGCTCACAAACACCGAGGGCAGCCTACAAGCAAATAATAAAAATTTGCTAAAGGATCAGAACACGGGACTGAATCAAGAAGTAACCGAAGGAATGGTCGAAGGAAAACTTACCATGGTACTGTAACTCGCTATCTTATAATCGAGGACGTCGTCGTCCAATCGGGACAGCACGGCCCTATCCTTGGAAGACATCACCCCCCTCATAAACTCTACAGGGTTGAGAGTGGAGTGCATCACCGCGGTTCCCTTCTTGATCGGGAAACGGATCACCTCCTTCTCCCGGAGGTCCTCATCAATACGGGCCGCCGTGTTCAGATATGAATGGCCCTCGGGTATTCCCACCGGCTGACCCGCATCGACGGCAGCCTGTTTTCCCTTTGAGGCAGCCCTGTTCTTCTTCTTCTTCCCGGGGGCAACGCTCAACGGCTCTGGATCGAGTGGCCGGGAGCTACAAGCTTCGCCGGCATCACGTGAGGACAGGATGGCAACGGTCACCTTCGACCTTTCCTTCTCCTCTTCTTCCTCGGCCACTTGGAGCGCGAGGGCCATTTCTTCATCCTCAGCGACCTGTTCGAACTCCTCCGCCTCCATCTCCGTCCGGAGGATGCTCTGGACCTCTTCGGCAACAGCAGAGTCATTGTTTTCCGAGGTCTGTCCACCCGAGGACTCCACCTCAGAGATGCTCTCCATTTCAACCGACTCCTCCCTCGAGATATCTTGTGAGTCGCTTTGCGAGGACATCTTTCAAGGGATAAAGCTGCTACTCAAGGGTTCTAGCCGAGGGCTCCTAAAAGCTCTAACACTTAATCTAAGGACAAGGAAGCTAAATTTACTAAGGGAGTGAAGAACAGAGGAAGAACTGACCTCGGATGTGAAGTTTGATCGAAAAAACCGGTTCCTCTCTCTAGAAAAATTGGCAGAGCTCCGCTATCTCTCTAAGTTCGCACAAACAAACTGAGCTCAGGTTGGGGGTATTTATAGGCTCTCAGCCTCGAGATACGGGCCCCGATTCGAATAGCCATCATTACACGACGTTTCTTCAACCAATGGATGGCACCCGCCCCCCATCTGCCAACGACGAAGCGCCACGTGGAATCCTCTCCCAACGGCTCTATTATAACGGCCATATTCCCGAAATACTAGCATGCTCCCGGGTAATAGCCTACGGCTGTCATCTATTACAGCCTTCGAGAAAGCATCAAGATTAGCCTTCGGCTGATCAACGTTGCACCCTCAAGTGACTGCCTCTGGCTGCAGCCTGTTATAGCTTTCTCGTGAACAACTTTCGCCTGGCGCCTTCGAGAATACCACAGTATGAGCCCTCGGCTCATCGGCAATTTTGCCCCCAAATCAAGGGAACCCCTCGGGGTTACACACACATCACAACTCCTTCAGTCCAAACTTGCCTTTGGCCTAAAGGAGTGGGGGACTGGGACAACCCCTCAGTAATCACACGTGCATGTAGCCCTCGGGTACATGCATCATTGCACCCTTCGGTAGAGGCCTAAAATCAAAAATGTTCCACAAAGCCACTGACGATGATGAAACAGCCTTCATCACAACACATACAGATATTATTTACGCCTCCCTCAGAAAACCCCCGACATGTGAGGGACTGAGGAGAGGCTCCGGCATTCATACAAACGTTATACTTCCTTCAGAAAACCCTCGGCATGTGAGGGACTGGGGGAAGCCTTCGGCTATCAGCAGAAGGCAAATTCTCAAACAAAGGCACCCAAACAGACGATGAAGCCTCCGGAAGAATCAACACTTCTACTCCTTTCCCCTCAAGTACCTTTCGGCAAAAGGAGTGAGGGACTCCTGATGGAGTATATGGCCCAGGAACCCCCGGCCCATAGACTCCTACTTCTCCTACACAAGTTCATTTGGCCCAGGGAACAACTCAGGCCCAAAATGCAGCGGCCCAAGCCTCAATGTAGCCCAGAATACGCACTGGGGTGCCTTCGGCCTCCTTGGCCGAAGGCTCCAAACCTCACAGGGTAGCCTTCTCTGGCATAAGAGGCTACTGGGAGAAAACGGCGAAAAACATGAGCCTTCGGCATTATCGAGCCCTCGGCATCAGAGAAGCCCCCGGCTAAACCATGCCTCCGGTCACACAGGGCCTTCGGCTACACAGGGATCCTTGGCTACATGGAGCCCTCGGCAACACAAGGAGCCCTCGGCCAAGCACACTCAATCATCGAAGATTCCTTTTAGGGACAGCCAACCACCGCATTTAATGTCACGTCACGTCCGCCAACCGCATTCAATGCGGTGGACGTACCACTGCCGGTGCCAACCGGCTGATGTGACCCTTCGGCCGTTGGATTACTGACACGTGTACTTCCATCGCATTTATTGCTGCTATAAATAGCAGCCCATTTCTCCTTGTAATCGACATGATCTACACCTCAACTCCACACGCTGAGTTCATTTAATAAAATCGGCTCTCTCTCCTCCTATTTGCTCTGACTTCTCTCTAAGTTATTCCCGCAATAACCCCTCGGATAAGATACCCCCCGGGTAGACTATCCATCACGCGTGAGTCGTAACCGGCATAGAGAAAGAGGAATAAATAGGGTAAATAAGGTAAATAGGTAATTCAGTCCTATTTAGAGGAAAAATTATACATACTCCCATTTAGGAATTTTAGGAATAATTTAGTCCCTTTTAGGACAATAAGTCTATATACGACATACGTATATGCGTAATAGATCTCATTACTTGACTGTGACATGTTGAAGTTTTAGTATCAAACAATAGCGTAATTATTAATCACAAATAGAGTCATGTGTTTCATTTTTTGTCAATGTGATTCATGTGTTTGAACTCCATTATCACAACAGGCCGGGTCCTAGCTCCTAACGCTGTTAGAACTCACCGGAGGAAGGCGATGCACAGTAACTCCGATTTTCGAAAGTGACCGAAAAATTTTAAAAAAAAAAATACTAGAAGGTGTGCCTCAACAAGATGACCATTAGGCCATCTTTCTTTTTTGTTTCAAGCCACCGTTGTCACCGGAAAAGTTATATTAGCGAATTCATTTTTAAAAAAATAATCCAAACAGATTCGAAAAATCCAAAGATGAAGGTGGTTTGGAGATCATCTTGACGAGATGCACCTTTCTGTATTTTTCTTTTAATTTTACGTACACTTTTGAAATTCGGAGTTACTGTCCATCATCTTCCTCATGCATTTTTAACGGCGTCAGGCATCGGGACCCTCTTGTGATAACAGAGTTCAAACACATGAAACACTTTAATAAATTATGAAACACATGGGTCTATCTGAAAACGGGCGCAATAGTTTACTTTTTCCTTGATTTTAAAGTATAGTCTTATTCCTTACCTAGCACAATATATAACTACATAGTACCAGTTGTTATACTGTATGACCGGTATACGGTGAGCACCGTATACCGGCATACGGTTTTAGGCATTTTTGGAAGCTCCGCATGAAACATGTATTAAAATGATAGTGAATCCTATTATTTATTTATTTATTTCTCTTATTGTTAAAAATTATAATAACTTTTTCATTTGTGATCTGGTTTTTATAAAATTTATATCAAAATTATTTATTTTTCATGATCTTTCAAATGAGACCAATATTGCCTATGTAATTTTAACATATTGTCGAACTATTATATTAACCTATGTAAAATATGTAATTTTACGTGTAGAAATATGTAACTCACGTCCAGTCAGGCCAAATGCAACTCGTGTGTATAAATATGTAACTCTACGTGTAAAAATATGTAACTTTACGTGTAAAAATATGTAACTCGCGTTCAGACAGGTCAAATACAACTCGTGTGTATAAATATGTAACTTTACGTGTAAAAATATGTAACTCGCATTCAAGCAGACCAAATGCAACTCGTGTATAAATATGTAACTTTACGTGTACAAATATGTAACTTTACGTATGAAAATGTGTAACTCACATGTATAAATACATAATAAAATAAATTTTCTACATACACAATTTTAAGATAAATTGTGATTTACACAATTATTTTTCTGTATTAAATTTAGTTCGATTTTCCTTATAATCCAATACTCATTAATATAATAGTTCGATAATTTCTTAAAATTACATAAATAATATTGGTCTCATTTGAAAGATCATGAAAAATTAAAAATGTTGATATAAATTTTATAAAAATCGGATCAAAAATAAAAAAGGTATTACCATTTTTTAAAAACAAAAGGAATAAAAAATAAAGAAGTCCGTATACCGGTATACGGTGCTCGGTATACGGTATAATTTGCGACATAGTACGAGTATATATTATCTCAGAAAAAGGGTCAAATAAACTCATCTACTATCATCAAAAGATCATCTAAGCCCCTAAACTAAAAAATCAATCAGATACATACATCTACTAGTAAATAACAATCATATAGATCACGTGACCGGATACCAACCTCCTATAGCAAGTTGGTGGTACGGATTCTAGTTTTTTTTCCTCTTTCGATTTTGTTCTTCTCTGAAGCACAGTAGCACACTCCACGTCCCACACACCTGGTTGTTATTTTCCTCTTTCCGTTTTTAGACTGTTATTTTACTCTGTATTTTATTTCTCTTTTTTTTTCCTTCTTTGTCGCACCACTATTCCCCTAATTTGTTGTCTTTACTTTTTTTTCATCCTAGCCATCCAGCGATTTGTATCTTGTCAACTTTTGCTCTTCCATTTTGGACGTTTAGGTGCCAAAATGGAGATGATTATTGTAGAAACTTTTTTGACTGAGTTAATGTAGATGATTATTTTAACTATTTTTACACATATTCCATTTATTTAATTAATAAAGTATATTTTAAAAATAATTTTTCTTAAATCAGCAGAATCAGCCAATGAAGCCACTTCGGCCAGAACTTGAGAAATTTTAGCAAAATCAGCCAAATCAGCCAATTTTCGTGCTACCAAACGGGCTCTTTATCACTATTATGTTTCTATTTCCCTATTCTTTCTTTATTTTTATTTTTATTTTAGCATTTTCTTCTACTTTTTCTATTTATTTTATTTTTCTCGTTTCTTCTTCCTTCCTTCTTAGAATACGTTAATTAAATTTCTTTTCAGTCTCAAACTGGATTTACTATTAACCATCTTTCTCTGACGTTTTTAGCGGCGTGACCCTCTTGTGATAACAGAATTCAAACACATGAACCACTTTGATAAAACAGGAAACACATGACCCTATCTGAAAACGGGCTCAACCACAAGAATCTTTTCCGTACATTTCCCTAGAAAAAAAATATCAGTCTAAAAATCCGCTTTTACATATAAAAAAAATGTGACACAAAAAGTGTACATATATTTTACCATGTCTGAAATATTTTTCGTGTGTACCAAACATTTGTTGTCTTCAAAATCGGACTTTTCTGATCCATATTTTCTGTCTATGGCCTAACTTTACCTACAGTTTTTTTTAAACCTACAATAACTTCCCCAAAGATATTGATACAGTTTTTTTTAAACGTGAGCAAAAAGTATACATTTTTTTTATCTAGTACGAAGTATATACATTTTTTTGTGCCACGCTATTATTTTCTATTGATTTTGAATTTTACAACCAACATTTTTGTCTATGTCTAACTTTAGAGAAAATAAAAGAGATAATTACCTTACGTATAACTAAAACTTAATGAGTTTATCAATCTATGACCTGATAAGTTTTTTTCCCAAAATAATATTAAAATTCGAAATATTTAATTAAAATACGAAATAATTAAATAATAAATAATTTTCAGGGACAAATATACCCTTTAAGTTATACCTATAAAACCCTAATCTCCTACTCCTTTTTCTCCAACCCTACTTACAACCTTTCACTGTATACCTTGCCCCACCCACCCACACAGCCGCCCCCTAGAGCCGCCACCCACCGTCTAGACGCCGCCCACCGTCCAGCCCCGCCGCCGCCCACAGATTCTAGCCTGGGAGTACAGCCGCCGCCTTCCAAAGATCAATCGCCCGACCTGGGTGCCGAATCGCCGTCCGACGTCGATGCGTCGTCCTCTGTCGGCGGACTTATTATGGGAGATGGAGCTCCAATCCGTGTGTCAACCAACAACATCGACCTTGGCAGCAAGCAGCGGCGTCCATGGTGCGGCAACTACTTGGAGGAGTTGGCTTGGGTGAGCAGATTTAGGATTCGATTTGGAATCTTGGAGTACGGCCAATTTCAGATCTTGGATATTGGAGTTCTCGACATTGCAAGTCTGGAGGAGGGCCTTCACCATTTGTGGAACATACGAATTTGATTTTTGTTTTGAGTATTTCTTTTGAATTTAATAAACGAGTAATTTTTTTTCTTCTTATTTCTTGAATTTGGATTTTTTAGACACGGGTAAGACACATTGACAGTGAAAATGGGCAGTAAATATGGGCATTGAGTATGATAATAAATAGTGATGAACATTGACAACGAAAGCATTGAAAAAAGTGTTGGTGCAGTTGATCGAATGCAATATACATGCATCTTGTATAAGGCGGTGAATGAATGCATTAATAAATTTTGTTGTGTAATGAATACAATATACTTAATTAGACGTAAAATAATAATATTATTAAATCTAAATAAACTAAACATTAATTCCTCAAGTTTTAATGAGAAGAGAATAAATTTAAGCGGAAGTGTGATGATAATTACCAGTTGTGCAGTAAAATAGTGCATTAATGTCATGCATTAACGTTAATTTAAAGTGCAGTAATTTTAACTGGATAACGTAGAGCAAAATGCACATATTTTAAATAAGGGCATTTTCGTCATTCAACCTTTAAATATAAACGAAATTTCATTTTTTTTTGAATTTTTGGTCATACAAAAGTTTAAAAACTAGTTAGGTCATAGATTGAGAAACTAATTAAGTTTTAGTCATATCCAGGGAAATTTCCCAAAATAAAAATAGAAATTGTTTGGAATGACAGGATGAAGATAACGAAAAAGGATTGTAGCTAGAAGATCGTCCCAGATCTAAGAAAGAAAAAAAATTGAGACACAGTAAATAAAGAAACAAGGAGTGTGACTATTTAAAGAAATGAGGAAAGAGAAAAATAAACTAAATGCTACTCCGTACTAACTTGCTGGAAGAGGTTGATTTCCAGTCAGTTTGGTCTATTTGATTGTTTTTCACTACTAAAAGCACCCATGTGATGTATTTTTTAGTAGAGGGACTTAGATGACTTTTTCACGATAGTACACGGGCTTATTTGACCCTTTTTCCTTTTTTTTTGAATTAATTATGTCGGTCTTTTCAGGTGCCCACTGTAAAAAGTAAATACATACAAGATCTCCACGTCGTCGTCCATGCCTGCATGCCAAGCGAGCCATCTAAGGGGGTGTTTGGATCTGATTCTCAAAACTGATTCTGCTCCTTCAGGGAGCAGAAGCAGAAGCTGGAGTGTTTGGGTGAAATTCCAGAAGCACTTCTGGAGCTCTAATTTACTCTCAGAATCAATTTTTTGAGAAGCTGGGAGGTACCAGCTTCTGAAAACTGATTCTGATTCTGCTTCTGCTTTTAAAAAAGAAGCAGAAGCAGAATCAGTTCCAAACACCCCTAATTAAGCATGAGGAATACCCTCCCTCCGTATGACCTTTTTGGTGGACTGGATATACTTCTCAGCGAAGTAATATATTAACTCTATGTCGTGCAGTATACATATGCCAAATTGTTGTCACCTTTTTTCGGTGATTATCCTTAATTTGATACCTTCCAAAAAAATCCTTAATTTGATAATTTCATTATCCTCACCTGCTTAATTGATTCTACGTATGAAGCACTCAAACATTTGCCGCTAATGGCACTATATATACAAGGCTATTTTTTTTGGATGAAATGTAAATTATATTAACATCCAAACAAAATATAACAAGTACAATGTGTCCAAAAATCAAAAGCCCCCTTCCCCTCCTATTTCGTGAGAAAAGGAAAGGGTGAGAAGAGGCTAATAGTCTAGTATAAGTCAATCTCGACCTATACGCAAAAATAAGCGGCCAATAAGTCAAAAATCAAAACTATAGTGGTGCTACAAGGTGCACGCACACAAATCTGGTATATATAGAGGCTAAGCCGTAGCTTCCCAAAAAGTCCTTAGCTCCACATCAAAACTTGATCAAGTCATGTGGGTAGATACTGAAGAGTATCTTGTAGACCACATGCTTGATCTTAGCAACCACATCATCTTCCGTCTTCTTCCCTTCATCAAATCTCGCCTCATTTCGCGCTTGCCAAATGTAGTAGGCCACGGCACAGAATGCAAGCCGCCCGGCCAGTCTTGGCTTTCAAGGTTGCTCCTTTGTGCGTCTTGCTGATCCACTTGATTGCACTTAGGAGCGTAGTCATCTGATGCCCAAGTCCAATCCATGCTTTAATTCTATCCCATACCCTGCAAGAAAATGGACATTGGAAGAATAGGTGTGGAATTGTCTCCAATCCACCCTTGCATAAGTCACACCTATTAACTATATGTAGGTAACCGAGGCTATCCTGGGTAGGAAGTCTGTTTCTCAATGCCAACCAAACGTTGAATGAGAATTTTGGAGGGATATATGATTTCCAAATGAAACTCAATGGAGTCTTCGGGTTCCCCTTAACTCTTAGGAGTTCGTAAACCTTGCCGGAAATTAATTTCCCATTGATGCACCTAGCATTTAGTCCCATGATGGTTTCATTTAAATTATTAAAACACCCTCGAATTTTGTCTCGAATTAGGCCCAACCTCTTCATAAGTTGCGAGTCTCGGCCGTGTGGGATAAATTAATTTCCCTACTTTAATTCGATGGTGGTGGCTAATCTATATGTACTCCCTCCTTTTGTGATCAAAGTCACACTTTTCTTTTTTTGAATGTTTCAAAAATAAAGGCACACTTCTCTTATTTCCCTATTTGGCAAAGAAATCTAAACAGTACAAACAGTGCAAAATAGTGCGAAATAGTGCCAAATAGTGTCAACCAGTGTCAAAATAGTGTTCTCTACAGGAAAATTTACCTCCAGTAAATTTATTTCTTTAATAAGTGTGAAGTCAAACTGTGACTTTCTTTTGGAAACGGAGAGTAGGGATGGATCGGTGAAACCGAATCAAAAAACCCGAACCGCAACCAAAACAACCGAACTGCAAGAAAACCGAAACCGAACTCAAAATACCTTAAAACTTGTTATTTTATTTATTAATCATTAAGTATAATATTTGGTTTAGTTCTTAATTCTTAGTTCTAGAAAAGTAATGTTTGATACTAGATTTTATTATAATTTGCAAGATATTGACATTTAATATTTATGATTTAATTAAGTTAAACATGTGTACATACACTTAGATCTTTTGCTATAATACTAATACGTTGATATTTGAAATCGTAATTTACATTTTGCTTGTTGTTGCATGACAATGATATTTTGTTGATATATTATTTGTTGTGTATGTTTGTTATCACATAATTTTATATTGAACAAATATGTATTAATATAAACTATACTTTAAACAACATATCCGAAAACGTGAAACTTTAGAGCATAAATATCTTTGTCTAAAAAAAGTAGAATAAGTTATTTACTTATAAAATTTTAACCTGCGAATACATTGTATATAATTCACAAATAAACTCATGGACTTAATTAATTTAGAAAACATTTAAATTAATATACATGTACTCTCTAATTCATTGCTTGAAAGTGCATTTGTTTCATCTCTCCTTTTTAATTATGTTTTTGTATTGTATTACTATATATTAATAATAGTTTGGTGTAGTTTATTTTTTTGATTTTGTTTTCCAATTACTAGTTTTTAATCAACAAAAATATTTTGGTAAAAACCGAAAAAATCGAATTCGAACCGAAAAAACCGAACCGAACAAATCGTGCTTCCATATTTTTGAACACAAAACCAAACCAAACTTTTTACTTTTATTCGACATTTGATTTTAGGTGAAAACCGAAAATATCTTCCAAATCTATTGATTAAGGTCCACCATACTGTTGAGAAAAAAAAGTTGGTGTTGGGCCGCGGGTATGCGGTGCCAGCAACAGCCAGCCTGCCGGTGCAATCGGACCGCGTGGCGCTTCGCATGTGCTATAAAGGGGGAGGAGCGTGCTACACTATCAGCGATTGCTTTTAGTGTAGCGGTAAGCGCAACGATCCACAATTGGTATCAGAGCCAAGGTCACGGGTTCGACCCCCGACAACAGCATGCTGCGCAGTTGTAGGCTGGCAGGTGCTGGGGGGAGATTGTTGGGCCGCGGGTATGCGGTGCCAGCAACAGCCAGCCTGCCGGTGCAATCGGACCGCGTGGCGCTTCGCATGTGCTATAAAGGGGGAGGAGCGTGCTACACTATCAGCGATCCACAGTTGGCAATAGTTTCAACCTCTAAACAAAATCTCCGGCCACCAACATTTTGGTATATACATAATAATATTCTCTCCGTTCCAGGTTAATGTTTTACTCAAGTGTTGTGAATATCAAAGTTAAAAGAATTTTTATTTAGGATCATTGCAATTTAATCCAACCTGATGGATACCTGCACCGAACCGAATCGGTCAAAATGAGAAAAATCACTTTGACTGGATAATGGGTACGAGTTGGAGAATACCAAATTTATGTAAACAGGTAATGCATGAGGCGTTTATAAGTTTATACCTACCTGCCCTCTTGCAGGCCCCATTTAATTTGGATACGGTTACCCACACTATTACCTGTTTATTACCTGTTTCACACAATTAACATACGATTATGTATTTATTATTTAATATATCTACAATATTATAAGACGGAATATTGGTGAAACATATGATGTCTCTTGATGCATGACCTTAATGTAACATATTGACGACCAACTCATCCAACATATGGGCACTATTCTCTATCTCTACAATCTTATAAAGGGGAATTTTGTCAAGGGTTTAACGGGCATAAGAAAAATGTTGGTTGCTCTTTATGCATAATCCGCATGTACACTCTATTTATTTTGTTGTACTTTGTAACCTATCGCAGCTTCCATTATTACCAACGGATAAACGGAAGGGTTTAACGCCATGTATCCTCCGTAAGTTTACGCGAAATACCTCGATCTGTTTTTTTCTTACATATGACCTCGATCTTACTTTTATTTCCTGCACCAATGAAATCATGAAACCCCTCAGTTCCTCTCTTCCGTTTCAGCCGCTCAACGTTCTACCCTCCATAGTAATGGCTTCTGAACAGCCGTTTACTTACTCAAAGGTCAGGGTGTCAGGGTGTTGCTTATAAATAATCTCTCCCAGTTGTTCAGCAGATTTTCCGCTTCTTGCCTGTTCGATTCTTGTAAGTTTTTCCTCTTTCAATCAATTTACATTGTATCATTGCTTTATTGTTACTGTTCTCTGCGTCTATGCTCAGTACCTCCGTCTACGTCTGCTCAATTCCATGTCCGTGAAGCTTTTTGTCCGTTTCCCTATTTCCAATTTCATTGCCTCCCAAACCCCTCTGTCATTGTATGGACGGTGCCCCTAGATTTGTTTATGGAAGTAGTTTGGATGGTTTGGGTTTATTATTTCATTTTCCAATAGTGTAGTTTCCCCTTTACATTTATGTCCTATATGTGTTTGTTTAAATGTCCCCGTGAAATTAAGTAATTTGTTGCATTTGTTTTTTTAATGAAAGTAATCTCCCGATTTTTATGTTTTGGTATTATATAAGCCTAGAATGGACATTTGAATAAAGGCTGACTTGCTCTCTCACGTAATATCAGCTTTCGTTTGAAAGTGGATAATCAATTAGGATACTGAACTTAACATATTCTTCTTAAGCCATAAATTAGTGTGGTTTGTTGAGTTTGATCCCAAAAAAAACTTACATACATGGTGCTAGGGGAATGGTTGGTAGGAGGTAACCTTGTTAACCAATCTCTTATCATGGGCAGTGATAGCAACACAGAGAACATATATCGTAGCACCAGTAGTTTTAGTCGAATGATGAGTAACTATATATGAATATGTTAAAATATTATTCTCCAGCTTTTCAGTGACTATAAAAATCATTTGTCAGCTTTCAAAAATGATGCAGGGGAGACAGTGGGTAGAAACTAACCTTGAGTGTCAACCTCTTATCATAACGACTTTCTTGCATGTTTTAGTAGTTCTTCTATCCAGGTTATTAATAGAGAGTATCTGCATTTTTAGTTGCAACTTCCATTTTCTCTTCAAATTGTTTACATAAATAGCTTTGTAAATAACACCTTTCTATATATGTTCTCATAGTGAAAAAAATTCTAATGTATAGGCATTACCACATATAGTTAGTTGTCTGCTTTCGAGTATTTAAACTTCCCTTTCTTAGTTTGAAAATGGAAGAGTAACTGCTCTTATGGACTACACATTTCCACTGGATGCAGGTTTACAGATTTGTAATAAAAAATAGTAACTTAGTCATTTTTGTTTCATGAAAAGTGAATGAAAAGTACATATGTGTCCAAATATTAATGAATATATTCAAAAGTATAGATGTATTGCTAAGTGGAGTGAATGGGTTGCCAAACCTATACCTAAAGGGGATGGACTACAGGCCAGTGACTACAGCCACAAAAGCAAGACAAATTGTAGTAAAGCTATTTTTATTTTATCTTTATTTTAAACCAACTGTGCTTTTTATTTTTAAAAACTCCATTTGTCATCTGGACATTCTTTGGAGTAAGCCAATAAATCTAAATTTTACACTTGTGAGATAACATAAATTGGGGAAAATGAAAGCATCACCATAAAGCTTCAGTCCTCCATTTGCTGTTAGAAAAACTAACATTTGCAACTTATTTGTAGAGCTTCAACTCGACCAAGTGTATGACCTTCGTCTACTTCCATTCTTGATCTTTATTTTAAACCGACTGTGCTTTTTATTTTTTAAAACTCCAGATTTGTTCTATTTTTAACTATAATATTGCAGTAGAAGAGGCCTTTAGCCCAACCCGCTATATGCTATTATCTGTAGACACTCTTGAGTATTGATACCGGAAACTTACTAAAGGACCCAACTTTCCTAAAAGATTGCTGGAAAAAAACAAAATGTGTAGCTGAGTTCAACCAGACAGTTGCATGCTTATTTCGAACTACTTTATGCAACTATTGAGGCTGGACTTCTATTTTCTTTAAAAACTAATTACATTTTCATTTTAGAAATATAATTCACTTGTAATGATCACTATGTTATTATATATTTTTTTTTATCTAAGAACTGTAATGCTTTTTTAAAAAAGAGATTATATTAGAGGATAATGTTCTTTTATTTCCCATTGTAATGTAGGCATTTATTTTGCGATGCTTTCTTAAAATAGTTTTGCTTTTATTGGTTAAGCTATGTTGATAGGATCGTTGATGCTATATGGGAGTTAACGATCCATCAACCCCACCTTCATCAAAGATCCATCAACCCCACCTTCATCAAAGATGAAGCTCCCGTGCTCGGGTGAAGAGGACTCACCTGTTGATCTGAAGCGCAAGAGAAAAACTTAATTATTAATTTGTCATTGTTTTCCACTACTTCAATTACTCCAACTATTTTTCTAGAACATTTACTTTAATTTTCCTTAAGCGCTACAACCCAATAAATTTGCCTATTTCTCCGAGCAAAACATTTTTGTGTTTGTTATTTCATTTGAACCTGAATCATATTATGGTTCTTATAGTCAACTTGGCTATTTTATCTGCCCACATATATTCTAGCCTATAAATGCTTTATTATTTATGATTCTTTATCGATACAATAACAAACTATGTATTCAATTGTTCTATTTATATTACTCATATTTTCACTAAACTTTTACGGATATATAGTTGTCCCTACAATGGTGTTGGGCATTACCACGAACGCGCAACACGCGTTATTAAACTAGTATGAAAATAGGCCTAATCGGACCGATTAATCGACGTCCACACGCTACGCTGTCATTAATAGGGCTCCTTCAAACTTCTTCCGCTTGGTCGGAGTATCTCTAGTCTCGGCCTGACGAAGATTCTCTTGATCTCCATCCCTGTATTGCCCTAGGCGCCCCCCTAACCCTTCGGGGCGTTTGTCCGACCTTCAGTAGTCCACATCTTTAATTGGGCTCGACCACTCGCCGATCATCCCACCGTCAGGTTTTTCGCCTCTTGTTCTGGCGTCCAGCGCCCTTGATGTAAAGAAAATTTGACCAAGTTCTATGGGACGTAAGAAGTACTACTATACCTCCGTCCCCGGAAACAAATTTCCGGTTTGACTTTCACACATTTTAAGGAAATAAAGTTACTGATAGGTAAATTTTACTGTTTTGACACTGTTTCGACACTGTTTGTCACTATTTTGCACTGTTTGACACTGTTTTTATGTAGATAATTTGCCAAATATGGAAATGAGAAGTTTATTTTGGGACATCCAAATAAGGAAAGTGGGAACTTGTTTCCGGGATGGAGGGAGTATATTTTTAAAAAAATCATATTTCTGCACACAAAACACGCTTGAACAATGATTTTTTGTTTATGTAGCAGGAGTTAATTTCGTAAGGTAACTCGCGTTTTGGCAAATGTAACTTGTATTGATGGAAAATGTAACTCGCTTGTATGCAAAATGTAACTTGTTGAGGTAAGTCCAAATGTAACTCACGCATATAAAAATATAACTCGCGCACATTAAGATGTAACTCGCGCATATAAAAACATAACTCGCGTACATTTAAGTTTTAAATTGACACAAAAAAATTCTATATATAGATATAAATAATCTTTCATAAATTATAAATTGACACCAATCCAACATTTAAAAAAATGGGGGTAAAATTTTTAAGAGTTGGAACACCAAATGTCCAACTTAAACCAATTGAAAAGTCACCAAAGGAAATTTTGAAGATGGGAAAGAATAGAAGAACGACTGCAAAATTTAAGACACGGAGGATGAAATATTCTCTTTGGTGAAGTTTCTTCTTTTTGTGGAATAAATAAAATTTCAATTTGAAGTATGAATGATTTTTATGTACCTCATGGGAGAGTCCGTCGCAAAGTTATCCAAATCACAAACTTACACCGTTACAAAGTGGACTTGTTCTATGTTGTGTGGATAGACAACGCGAGGAGTTGAACAATCGATTCACCGAGATTACTACAGAACTGCTTGCCTTAGTCCTAAAGACATTTTTCATCTTTTGACAAGGATAAGTTGATTCGCATGGCTCGACTATATTCTTTTCACTGGTAGATGTTCTTGTTCTTGATAGTCAACTTGAAACTTTTATTCTTGATGTGCGCTCCAACTCTGCATTTATAGATATTACAGAAGTTGGTTCTCTTTCTCAAAAATTGGTGGAGACAGAGAAACATATTGTGTATCCATTAGTTTTTTTTACTTGTGAAATTAGCTTTGCTTTTACCGGTGGCCACCGCAACTGTGGAAAGAGCTTTCTTAGCCATGAAGTTTGTGAAGAACAGGCTCCACAATTGAATGGGGGAAGCTATGATGAATGATGTCTTAGTTACTTTTATTGAAAAAGATATATTCAAAAGTGTTGACAAAGAAAAAATTGTACAGCGTTTTCAAAATATGAAAACATGTCGTAGACAGTTGTGAATTAGTACTTTAATTTATTAATGATAATATTTTCTTTTTTTGCTTTATATATATCATATATGTACACATTATTATTATTATATAATAATGTTTTGCTAAATTGATACTAAAATCCTGATTCCACCCCTACGGGTGACCGATTTCCATGTCGAACTATCGGGTTCAGTCCGATTCTCAAACATAAGGCCAAAGAAGAGAAGAACGTCTTTATTGTTTTGATTATAGAAATGCTTCCTTATATGGACCCATATACCATGAACGTGATATATGTGAAATAATGGGAAAGAGGTACTCCAATAGGAGTCCTGGCAGGTATATTTATACTGAATAAGAGTTTCTAAAAGATACAAGAATTCCTATTTTATATTAACTATTACACCCTCTCAAGCTGTGCGGGAGATACAACGCGCAGGTTGTTCTTTAAAAAATTAAACTGCTGACTAGATAAAGCTTTAGTGAATATATCCGCAAGCTGTAAGTGTGTGGGAACATACTTCACCAATAGATCACCATGAGCAACTCTCTCGCGAACAAAGTGATAATCAATCTGAATATGCTTGCTGCGAGCATGCTGAACAGGATTAGCAGTCAAGTAGGAAGCTGAGATATTATCACAAAATAACTGCATTGGATCACGGACAGGGTAGCCGAGCTCAAATAGGACCGAACGGATGTGAAGCGTGTCCTGTACTGTATATGCTATGGCTCGATATTCTGCCTCTGTAGAAGACTTAGACACCGTAGGCTGCTTCTTGGATTTCCAAGATACAAGATTAGGACCCAGAAAAATAGCAAAACCCGTAGTAGAGCGGGAAGTGTCTGGACATCCTGCCCAATCAGCATCGGAGTAAGCCAAAAGATACAAGGAGCGTGCAGATTTTTGAAGCCATAAGCCATGATCAATGGTACCCTGTAAGTAGCGAAATATGCGCTTGACAGCAAGCATGTGAGTGGTGCGTGGGGCATGCATAAATTGAGACACTAAATGAACTGCATAAGTAATATCAGGTCTTGTCAAAGTTAAATATTGCAATACACCTACCATACTTCGATACTCCGTAGCATCAGCAAGGAGTTCACCATCAGTGAGAGAGAGAGATGTACGAGTGGCGACAGGGGTACGAACAGACTTGAGAGTGTGTAGGTGAAAACGAAGAAGAAGATCAGAAACATATTTTTGTTGAGACAAGAAAACTCCTGTAGAGTTTCGAACAGCCTGGACTCCTAAAAAATAATGAAGATCACCGAGATCTTTCATAGCAAAATGAGAAGCAATACATGTAATAAAAGAAGACACAAGAGATGGAGAATTGCCAGTAATAATAATATCATCCACATATAATAATAAATACATAACTGACTGACCGGTACGGTAAATGAACAGAGAATTATCTGACTTACTACACACAAAATTATGAGTAAGTAAGAAACTACTAAAACGATGAAACCACGCCCGCGGGGCCTGTTTGAGACCGTATATGGCCTTGCGCAAACGACACACATGATGAGGAAACTGTGGATGGACAAAACCCCGCGGTTGACGCATATAGACCTCCTCTGTAAGATAACCATGAAGGAATGCATTTTTTACATCCAACTGACGCATAACCCACCCAAAAGAAATAGCAAGAGTAAGAACTATACGAACAGTGGTGGGTTTAACGACAGGACTAAAAGTCTCAAAAAAATCTACTCCAGCCTGCTGATTAAAACCTTGAGCAACCAAACGTGCTTTGTGGCGCTCAATAGACCCATCGGAGTGAAACTTAGTTTTATAAATCCACTTTGACCCGACCACATTTTTAGAGCTATCAAATGGAACTAAATCCCAGGTATTATTGGAAATAAGCGCATTAAATTCATCCGCCATAGCCTCACGCCAAACTAAATGTTTTGTGCCTCAGAAAAACAAGTCGGATCGGCTGCACTAACAACTGTGTTTAACGTAAAAATTGTTTTTGGTTTAAAAATACCGGACTTAGCCCGAGTTTGCATGGGATGAACATTAAATCGGGGACCAACTGAGGTGATGGTAGGAGAAGATGTTGAACTGTTAGGACTAGAAGGTGTGACAGCCGAGGACGGTATATGGGGTGGGCTACTGAATGGGTTGGTTGTGGAGGTGAAGGGGCTGGTCTGAGAGCTAATTTGAGTGTTGGCCGAGGGTGGGATGAAGG
Source organism: Cuscuta epithymum (assembly GCA_945859915.1). NCBI lineage: Eukaryota > Viridiplantae > Streptophyta > Magnoliopsida > Solanales > Convolvulaceae > Cuscuta > Cuscuta epithymum. Next base: position 5,068,261 of record CAMAPF010000942.1, read on the forward strand.
GTTCGGTCTGGGAGCTGAAGTGAGTGTTGGCCGAGGGAGGGCTGGGCTGGTTAGTGGTTGTAGTGGCTGAAGGTGAGGACGGGGAGTGGACCAAGGTAGGGGCTGAGTGGGAGTTGGCCGAGGGAGTGGCCGAGGGTGGTGAGTTGACACATGGGATAGCTGGATACACAGGTGGAGTTGTAGGCAGTAAGGTCGGTGAGGAAGGTCGAAGGGTGTTAGTTAGAGTGAACTGAGAATTTTCAGGACTAGAGGAGGGTGATTCAGAGGAGGAATAAGTTAAGAGGGTAAACGGAAAATTATGTTCAAGAAACCTAACATGACGACTGACATATACTCTACCTGATTTAGGTTCAAGACAACGGTACCCTTTATAACCAGATGCATAGCCAATAAAAACACAATGAACACAACGGGCTGAGAGTTTATTTGCAGAAGAGGCCGAAATATTTGGAAAACAAGAGCAACCAAACACACGCATGAAGGCATAATCGGGAACTCTGTGGAAAAGTTTTTCATATGGAGAAGAGTTGCCAAGTGAAGGAGAGGGTAAGCGGTTAATAATATATGCAGCCGTAAAAATTGCATCAACCCAGAATTGACTAGGAATAGATGCTTCAATAAGCATAGTCCTAGTGAGTTCTAACAGATGTCGATGTTTACGTTCAGCAACCCCATTTTGTTGAGGTGTGTCAGGACAAGATTTGCGAAAATATATTCCATGAGTAGCAAAAAATTGCTGCATATTGAAATTAACAAATTCACCCCCTCCATCACTTTGAAAAACTTTAATTTTAGTATTAAAAAGATTTTCAACCAAAGCTTTAAAATTTTTAAAATGATGAAAAACTTCTGCCTTCGTGCGCATGGGGTACAACCATGTATAGCGAGAGAAATCATCAATAAAGCATACATAATATTTAAAACCCGAATTAGATGAAACAGGAGACTGCCAAACATCCGAATGAATTAATTGCAAGGGTACAGTAGAAGTATGACTAGCATCCATAAAGGGTAAACGTTGAGATTTGCCTAATCGGCAAGAAATACAGTCATGTGAAAAAGTAGAGATACTACAAATATGACGCTGACTATGTAAAGTACGTAAAATAGAGGTGCCACAATGGCCTAATCTACGATGCCAAATGGGACCAGATGAAGCAAGGGAAGACAAAGCAAGCTGTGGCTGAGGACTGAGGCTGACTGGATAGAGATGACCATGATTAGGAGCTTGCAGAAGGACCATCCCCGAAATTTTGTCCTTAACAAAAAAAGAATTTTTATCAAAAATGACGACACAGTTGTTATCAGCACAAAGTTTTTGAATAGATAGTAAATTAAATTTAATGTGAGGCACATGAAAAACAGATTTCAGCGTGAGAGGACGACTAGAAGAATGTAGATGAACATCTCCAATATTAGCAATGGGAAGTGTAGAGCCATTAGCAACACTAACAGAGAGTGGTCCAGTATAAATTGATTTATTAACTAAAATACCTTCCGTAGGGGTCATGTGAGCCGAAGCTCCAGAGTCAGGATACCACAAAGCAGAGTTTGACTCCCCATTGGAGGTCAACAAAGCTGGCGCAGATGGTGGAGCATACCGAGACGGACATTGAAGCGCAAAGTGACCTGCAGAGAAACAAAGCTGACAGACTACAGGTGGTGGAACAGAACCAAGAATACCCTCACCCGATGTGAAGCCTGCATAGCTAGCGTTAGTACCATCAATAAAGCAGGGATTGATATTTAAAGTTGACAAAACAGAATTACATGCAGAACCTGAAGTGTTCGGACGAGGAGACTACACCCCCTGAAAATAAACCTGCTGCGGACCGGACCCCGCCTGACCGAACCCCTGCTGACCGGTTCCAGGAGCTGCCGGACGACCACCGTGGGGTGGCTGACCTCCTGCCGGCTGCTGTGCACCAAAAAATGGTGCCGCCTGGTGCGGAAATCCATAGGGCTGCTGTGGTGGCCCTCTTCCACGACTACGACCCTGGCGTCCTCGTCCCCTGCCGCGACCTCCCCTGCCGCGAGCCGCATAGCCAGCCTGCTGCTGCCCCGCAGCTGCAGCAACTGCAAACGCCTGATGGCCAATGGCTGCCTGTTGTTGACGTTCAGACAAGATTTGTTGTTCTGCTTCCAGGAGACGAGGTTCTAAAATGTCAAAGGGAAACTGCTCGGGAAATAAAGAAACAGTAGTAGCAAGAGGCTTATAGTCCGGTCCCAAGCCAGCCAAAATAGACTGAAGCAGTTCTTTATCCGAAACAGGAGAATTAATTGCCGCCAGAGCATCAACTAAATTCTTGATTTCCCGTAAATAAACTTCCATAGATTGAGTTTCTTTCTTCTTGACAGATGATAACAAACGTTTAAGTTCCATGCATCGGGGTAAACTAGCAGACATAAATCGAGTCTGTAGTCTAGCCCAGATAGTAGCTGAGTGTTTCAAATCATGAACATCAACTAACACATCCCGAGTTAGAGTAGCAAACAACCAACATCTAATTGTTTGATCTACTCGGAGCCAATAATAATATTCTGTGTTGGGAACTTGACGATGCATAAAATCAACATTATACATAGGGGGTACCTGAATTGACCCATCAACAATTCCAAGATGTCCTTGAGAAATTAGAAAGGATTCAAATTGAGTACGCCAGGTGAGATAATCCTCGACTGCCTTCAATTTGATGGTGACAATTTGAGAGATAGTAGTAATATGTGAGATGGACTGAGCAAGGGCCGACATCGGGGAACCAAACCCAGGTTGTTCTGCTGGCCGAATAACCCCAGGGGAGCCGGAAAAAGTGGAGCCGAAGAAAGAGGGGGCGGCATGTTGCGGTCTGGTGGTGGTCAGGGGAGGCTGAATAAAAACGGGTGCTTGCTGCTGCGTGACCGAGGGTTGTTGCCAAGGGAAGGACTGAAACAGAGAATTGGTTTCAGGCATAGAGAAGTTCGGTGGAGGAGGAAAGTTGGTAAAGAGTGTTGACGATGTCGGCGTCATAACCGGTGTCCTGGATGCGCTCGATGTGAAGGGCGTAGACAGGGGGGGTTGAAAGCCCTGGGTGATCCGTGATTCCAGCCGAGATGGGGGATGAAGCCGGCGCTTGAGAAGCAGCAGCGGCAGTCGAGGTCATGGCCGATGAAGCCAAGGCTTCGGTGGTAAAGTTTGCCGATGAGGAAGAAGAAGTCATGTCGGCTGAGCGGTAAGCGTGAAAAAAAAATTAGGTCTGGGCTCTTGATACTAGGGCTGGGCACGGGCCGGGTCGGGGCGGGTAATGCAAAATAAAATGGAACCGCCGGTTCCATTGTACGGTTCGGTCCGGTTCGGGTATTACAATTTTCAAAATAGGAACCGGAAATTACCCGGCCCGTTTGAAACGGGTCGGTTCGGTCCGGGTTTTACGGTTTTTATTCTCATGTCTTGAAATTAGTAAAAACTCACGAAGTTCCAAAAATCAATAATCAATAATATAGGACATTAGCAAGTTTCAAAATAACAACATAGTGGTGCACATACAACACAAGCGAAAAGTCCAATACTTCATAATTTATTGTATACTTCCTCCGTTCCTTTTTTAATTGCAACAGTCAACATTTCACGTTTGCCAACGCACAAGTTAGACCATTAATATCTTTCATTCCTTATTAGTAAAAAAATTAAAAAAATCATATTTTGAAAATATAGAATGAGAAGAATTTAACAATATTTTTTAAAAATTTAATTTATAATGCATTAATTAATAAAATATAGTCAAAGTATAATATGTGAATAGTGCAAAAAGTTCAATGTTGCAATTAAAAGAGAACGGAGGTAGTATAAGTTTCAAACAATTAAAGATATTTCAAAAATATGCAACATAGCCAAAATACATATTTTCTAACATTTGTATTTAAACATGTTGTCTAACATCACATATTAAAGTGATTGCTTTTTTATATTAAATTTTCAGTACTAGCCAAAGTTGACACATACATGGTGGGTGGTAAACACAATTTATATATTTTAATAACAATATAATAAAAAATATATAACAAAATCATCTTTAACAAATAATTAAATTCCATAGAAAGGAATAATTCAATAACAATAAAAAGTAATAAGATATTTATGAAACATTTAATCAATAATTTGAAAACAAAAGGATGTTACTGCAACTCAATTTAAAATCCTACTTCTAGCAAAGGAAACAAAACTATTTCAAAACCGATTATCACAAAACTACTAATAAATTAATATACAATAGATATAACGGGCCGGGCCGGGTACCCGTTATTTTTTAATTTTGGAACCGGTCCAGTTCCTTAAAAAAAATTACCCGACCCTACCCGGACCGTTTTATGGCAACAAAAAATGGAACCGGCCCGTTTTGGACCCGAACCGCCATTACCCGGACCGGACCGCGGTTCCAAGACCCGTTTGCCCACCCCTACTTGATACCATGTGAAATAATGGGAAAGAGGTACTCCAATAGGAGTCCTCGCAGGTATATTTATACTGAATAAGAGTTTCCAAAAGATACAAGAATTCCTATTTTATATTAACTATTACTCCCTCCGTCCCCTTAAGTTTGTCCCGTTTTACCTTTTTGGTCCGTCCCACTAAGTTTGTCTCATACCATATTTGGTAACATTTGAGTGGTTAGAATTCATTCTTACTTTATTTACACTTTATCAATTCAATATCAACCACACAATTCCACTTTTTCTTAAAAACCACACCACACCCCTCCGTCCCAAACTTAGGGGGACGGAGGGAGTAATATACAGTTCTACGGTATAATTCCACAAATTATACCATACGACTGGCACACCATGAGGATGGTGTGCCCGGTCATAAAACGACATAGTTTTGCTGTCGAATAGTTACACTCGCTGAAAGAAATAAGAGAACGAGCTTCAATCGTGTTTGCCGTCGCTGGGGACCGTCTTTAGTGCCGTCGCTGGGGACCTTCAATTCTTTGCCCATGAAATCGAAACCTCATCTATAGAATCTCTAGAGCTTTGGTCTTTAGCCGACATAGTTGACGGCTCACGAAATTCAAAAATACAGAGTATTTAAAGATTAGCAAAGCAGCAACTTTTATATATGGGGTACTTATATATAGGTTTTGGTTCAAATAAGAACACGATCTTATGAGAGAAATGAGAACGAATCTGGACCGTTAGATTTGCTTCAAGTGAAATTCAGTGTGCATTAGATGAAACTGTAATGTGCATTAGGTGAAATTGAAATGTGCATCACAAAGAGTACGATAGAGTGGCATTATGTGCAGTTGAATTGTGCATTACATAAAATTGAAATGTGCACTAGGTGAAGCTGAAATGTGCAGAATAAAAAGTACGATATGATGTTATTTTTGTACTTTTTTCGCACATATCAATTTCATCTAATGCACACTTGAGTTTAAATTTTTATTTTGCACATTTCAATATCAATTAATGCACATTTCAGTTTCACCAAATGCACAATTTGGTTCCACATAATAGAATCCAACGGTCCAGATTCGTTCTCATTTTTCTCCTAAGATCTGTTCTTACCGGAACCGCTCCCCTTATATATATATATATATAGGAAAATCTTCCGGTAAGGTATTACCTTACCGAAGCTGCCGTGCGGCCTCCACGTTTTGAGGGCCTTCCCGGTGGAATTTTTCGATGAAATTGTTTGAGCATGTTCTTCATCAAGTCTAGTACATCCATACCAAATTTCAGCAAACAATTCAATCGGGAAGGCAGTCAAACGATTTTTGGAAGATAACTGCGTTTTATACGTATATAAAGGGTGCAGTTATCTTCCAAAAATCGTTTGACTGCCTTCCCGATTGAATTTGTTGCTGAAATTTGGTATGAATGTACTAGACTTGATGAAGAACATGCTCAAAACATTTCATCGAAAAATTCCACCGGGAAGGCCCTCAAAACGTGGAGGCCGCACGGCGGTTCTGGTAAGGTATACCTTACCAGAAAAGTTCCTTATATATATATATATATATATATACACAAATGATCCTGTCCAGACGTCCGGACAGGAACCGCCGTCCGGCCGGCGGCGTTTGGCCGCCTTCCCGGTGGAATTTTTTGATGAAATTTTTATGGAATGTTCTCCATCAAGTCTAGTTTATCCACAAAAAAATTCAGCCAAAAACTCAATCGGGAAGGTCGTCAAATGATTTTTGCAAGTTAACTGGTCTGGAATATGTATTTTCCGGACCAGTTAACTTGCAAAAATCATTTGACGACCTTCCCGATTGATTTTTTGGCTGAATTTTTTTGTGGATAAACTAGACTTGATGGAGAACATTCCATAAAAATTTCATCAAAAAATTCCACCGGGAAGGCGGCCAAACGCCGCCGGCCGGACGGCGGTTCCTGTCCGGACGTCTGGACAGGATCAGGACTCTATATATATATATATATATATATATGGAGTTACATATCTGTAAAAACGTTTACATCTCTGTAAAGTGGAATTACATTTCGGTTAGACTAAAATTACATTTTGTAACCCACGATTTACATTTCAATTTTCCTCAATAAGTTACATCTTGTTTACATGTGATTTACATTTTAATGTACGCGAGTTACATCTTAATATACGCGAGTTACATCACAAAACTATGCAAGTTACACAACAAAACAAATCTCTGTTTTTCAATCAAAATTGATTTTATTATTAAAAGTCATTTTTAATGGACCTGATATTAAAAACAAAACATATGCACTATTTATGTAAAATAATTGGACAATTAAACTCCTTTTTTCATTAAACATGAGTTACATTTAGGGCAGTAGTTACATATGTTGTTAATTGTAGTTACATTTGTAGCAACACGAGTTACATCTAATTATGCACAATTTACATCATTCATGCTACTGGGATGAAAATTAAAAAAAAATACTGTACACATGGGTACTGTTCAAAGACACTATTCACGTGATTTTTTTTTTAAATTTGATCGAAACTATATCGTTTTGGGGGTGAAGCATGGTGCTCACCCGGACACGGTTTTGGTGAGGGACCCGAATCCGACTGGTGAAAAACTATACCGTATACTATGGGTCTGTTTGCAACAGCTTCTGCTTTTAAAAAAGTGCTTTTTAAATGAAATGGGGAGAAGTGATTAAATAAAAGTTGATAGTGTTTGAGAAAAAAGTGATTTTGAAAAGTAAAAGTGAGTAGTGTTTGGTAAAATAAGTGCTTTTTGTGTAATAGAAAAAGTAAAAACACTTTTGACAAGGAAGCCGAGAAAATTAAAAGTTGTAGTGTTTGGGAAAAGAAGTGTTTTTTTAAAACCAAAAGCTAAGAAATGCATTTTTAGAAGCAGTTGCACCAACCTATATCTGGTATAATTTACTCATAACCGGACACGGTTTTGGTGAGGGACCCGAATCCGACCGTTAAAAGACGCCCGCACTTACCAGAATCTACAAAACCGTGTAGGCGTTACAATCTGAATCCAATATCGCAAGGAAATGTTTTGTGTGGTTCAAAGGAAAAGCGTGTAACCAGAGGCGATAACAATGCCCCGCAGGTTACTTTCCAGCTAACATCTGTCGTCTCTGCCCCCAAACTTTGAAAAAGGAAATAAAAAAACAAAACCACAAAAAGACATCACCATTCTTAAAAACAGAAACCTCAGACCTCAAATTTTGACTCCCATCCCTCTCTCTATCCGTATATAGATGCCACCGTCACCTCCATAATTGAACCAAACGTTCCAAATCCAAACTTCATAAAATGGAGATGTCTTCCCGACAATCTCTGTTTCTCGCACTCCTCCCTGTTTTCCTCCTCCCCGGCGGCGTCCGTTCCATAGGCGTTAACTATGGAACATTGGGCGACAACCTCCCGTCGCCGGCGGAGGTCGCCAGATTCATCAAGGACAGGACCATCATCGACCGGATCAAAATCTTTGACGTCAACCCGGACATTCTCCGGGCTTTCGCCAACACCGGGATCCTCGTAACCGTCACCGTCCCCAACGGCGAGATTCTCCCTCTGGCGGATCCGGGCTACGCCCGGCAATGGGTCGCCGACAAAATCAAACCTTTTTACCCGGCGACGAAGATCAACATCATCGCCGTCGGGAATGAGGTCCTCCACTGGGGCACGCCGGAGATGCAGAACGGCCTTGTCCGGGCCATGAGAAGTTTGTACGATGCTCTGAAAGACTCCGGGATCAATTATATTAAGGTAATTTAATTTGAATCATAAGCATTATTATTAGTATATACTAAAAGCCCATTTAATGCATTCTTTATATACAAAAAAATAAAAAATGTCATTTGATGGGGATTGGTTGTCTAAATTCTAACAATGTCACCTTCTTTTTAAATAACATTGTCACCTTTTTATGCTTTATAGTTTTTACTCTCTCTCTAAATATCTAAAGCTTAATTCTGCACTAAAATTTAGAATTTAGATCAGTTAAATGTTGGGAAATTTTGACAATATCACAATAAGACTGTCGAATAATTATTTTGAAGTTTGAAAAATATCTTAATGTTTGAAGTTTGATACTACCGAAACATATCAATAATTAATTGAAATATAAAAACATTTTTAGCCTTAAGTTCCCTTAAATGTTCTCAAACATTTTTTAAATAATTTTTTATACTTATTGTAGTTATATTTTATTACTCGTATTTTACAGGTTTCAAGCCCTCATTCGCTGGGGATTATGTTGAGATCCGACCCGCCAAGTATGGGCCGGTTCAGGCCCGGATGGGACGTCGGGATCCTCGCGCCGATGCTTCAGTTCCTCCGGGAAACGAAGGGTCCTTTTATGGTAAACCCATACCCGTATTTCGGGTACAGCCCGGACAAAACGGATCTCGCTCTCTTCCGGCCAAACAAAGGCTACGTCGACCGGTACTCGAAGAGGACTTACGGAAATATGTTCGACATGCTTCTGGACTCTGTTTACATGGCGATGAAGCGGCTGGGGTACCCGGACGTGGAGATTGTGGCGGCGGAGACGGGGTGGGCGTCCGCCGGAGAAACGTACGAGCCGAAGTGTACGGTGGAGAACGCGCAGTCGTATAACGGCGGGCTGATGAGGAAGTACTTGGCCGGAGCGGGGACGCCGTTGATGCCGCGGACGAGAACGGAGATTTATATATTTGCTCTGTTTAATGAGAACCAGAAACCCGGGTCAACGGCGGAGAGGAACTTCGGGCTTTTCCGGCCGGATTTCAGCTCGGTTTATGACATTGGGATTATGAAGGGGGAAAAGGTTCCGTCTTTGCCTCAACCCCACCCACGTCCTAATCCACAGGTAATATTGCTTAAATTTCGGTCTTCCATTTTTAGAAAGTTTTGTATGATCATTATTTATTTATATTTTTCTTATTTACCGATAATAATAAATTTTCATTTTATTCTCGTTTTTTTAGATTTTGATCCAAATCAGAGAGTAATTTTATATGATGGAGGAATATATTTTTCCAAAATGTTAGGCTCTTTGCATGTTTTTACTTGTATTTATATTCTCTGGTATGATTTGATGCATTTAAGTTTGGGTTGAATTAATTTGGTCCGGTGTATTTAAGTATCTCAAATTTAGTTAGAGAAGTTTACGTGATATTGGTATTCAATAAATAATCTCAATTTTACTTTCAAAATGAAAACAGAAAAGAATATACAAAAGAGAACGTGAAGGTAAATTCAAAGTGATTTTGTGAATCTCGTGATGGAAAACGACACAGCCACCAGTCATATCAATCTTATTTAACTAATGGAAGTACTAACGTTTTTTTTAATCTTCACACAAAATAAGGAAAGAAATTTGACTTAGAGTACACTGTTGAGACACTGTTTGACACTGTTTGGTATTGTTGAGACACTGTTTGACACTGTTTTGATGTAGATTTCTTTTCTAAAAAAGGAAATAAGGAAGTGTGAAGTTTATTTTAGACCGTCCCAAAAAGGAAAGTGTGAAGTTTATTAAAAACCGGATGGAATATTATTTTTGTTGGGAAGTGGGAATACTTCTTTAGAACTAACAATTCAACTTTGGATGATACTTCAAAGATATTTTAATTAGGCAGATTTCAATCGTAAATCAAACTAAATGAGAATCATATTTAGATACTCAATAGTAAAATATACTCTATACAAAACAATCTTACAAAAACGAACTTCAACAATCAAATTACACAATATCAAATCAGAAATTTCCAGTTCTAAGTAAAATCATATTTGTACTCCAGACTACTATTAAGTAGCTTTATTTATAGATGCAATTGGAATGCATTTATGTTCAGATCATACAAATTTGTGAATATGACACTTCGAGGTTTCAATTATAGAAATAAATACTATGTATATATTTCGAATTTGATAGCAAAATTATAAAAAAAAAAGACGCAGTGACATGCTTTCGGGATAAATTATATCATGCCTTTTCAAATATACTCTTATTTATGCAATAAAAAATATGACAGTCTTATTTTGATATTGCAAAATGTTCTCTATTTCAGGAATTTTTCCTAGAATAATGGGTGCAAAAAAACCAATTATTCTTATCAATATAATTTGTAAATTTTCTGAAATATAAGTCTTTTTTATGTTCTAAAACAATTGTACATTGTCAAAAATAAAAATATTGCCTTAGTCAATCATGACATTTGTGCGTTCAAAAGAGAAACATATAGTTACCATTATGTACAATTATATATAGCTGTTATTTATGGAAAAAAATTGGTTGTAAACACAATTTTAGGTCTGCTCCTATTAAATTTAGGGGTTCGTGTTTAGTTGTTGGTGATACCCTTTTTATTCATCATAAAGTAGTCTTGTTTAAAATACTGATTTGAAATTTGAATGACTATTTATAATTTTGCATATTTCATTTACGATATGAGGCAATGGTGCTTACATTATTGTTACATCTGATTTAAAAAGAGTTTTGTTTAAAATACTGATTTCAGTATTACAAACAACACTCTACTTGGATATAGATGTATTACAAAATATATAAGCATCTCCCTCAGTAAAACAACACTAGATATTTAAAAATTCCCTACACTTTCTTTTTTTTGGGATGTGTTTAAAAGTTTACTACCATTTCCTTTTTTAGTAAGTTTTTTCTTTAAAAATACTCAATTACCCTTACTTTTTCTAACTATTATCTTTGTTTTCCTACTTTTCCATCTTCTCTCCTACTTTTTCTACACTATTCATTATCCCTACTATTCCCCTTTAAATATTTTGTCAACCCCTAGTGTAGAGATCTTTTAAATACGAAGATTGTAAACAGAGTGTAAAAACCACACTCTGTTTTTCAATGTAGTACTACTCCTTACTTCTTACGGAATATTATATAAAAATCTCTGCCTCGGTATTTTTTTCACACTAGATAAAAATGTGCAAAAATAATACGGAGTAATAAAATATGTAGAGGCTGTTTGGCAACACTGTTTTTCGGCTTATCAGGCTTATTAGCCAACTTTTTCACCAAACACGTAACTTTTGCTTTCGCGCGCTGAATTGTGTAATAAGCAGAAAAGGTAAGGTTGAAGTTACATTTCTGGCTGCATTGGCTGAAGTTACTGTAGATGACCATTTTAGTTATTTTTACATATAATTTTTTCTTTGTTTTATTAGTAAAATATATTTTAAAAATAATTTTTTCTTAAATCAGCAGAATCAGTCAATGCAGCCACTTCAGCCAGAACTTCATAAATTTCAGCAGAATCAGCCAAAACAGCTGATTTTCGTGCTACCAAACGGGCTCGTAGTATTAGGTGTATTCTTTTTTTAAATAATGACATACTTATAAATAAAATAGAAATGGTGCACCAAAATGTGACCTTTAAGTGTAATGACTATAAGATTAATTTTTTATGACTTTTATGTTCAATTTTAGTCATATTTTTGTAAACAACTTTTATTTGAGCGATAGTTTTTTACATAACGATATCTGCCAAATTTTAAGTAGAACATTCATTAATAGACTTTCAAATTGTAAAAATCGGAGCAATTATGAATCGACTTTCTCAAAAGTTGAACAGAGAAACATGTTAAAAATAGAGTATATATTGTTTAAATTTAGTGAGCATGCCAACTGCTCAGTTGCTCACTAAGCTATATGGTGTATATCATTCCCTAAAAAGGTCTTGTTTCAAGACTTAAGGTAAGACCTGTTATCTAACAAAATTTTAGCCCAAATTTAGAATAACTTCATCTTAAAATATAATTTAAGCTGAAAGTTTACAATATTTACACCTTACTGAATTTAAAATATTGTAGCTTATCTTGAGGCATGAAAAATGATTTTTTTCGGACATGCATGATTTATATTATATCATGTTATTAAGGTTTGTGGTTCCATCTTGATAGATTAATAGGCCAGCCTTATAACAATAGTAGTTCATAGTTTATATGTGGTTGGTTGGGAACTTGGGATAGCTTAACATGCTTCCGTAAAAAATGGTGTCTCGTTGGAGCAAATTAATACTACCTCCGTCCCAAAATTAACTTCCCGTTCGGTTTACGATGCTTGACTGACGATAAAGCAACTCGATCCCTGCTCACACTCGGATTATTTTTAGTAAATAAAATTTACATATTCAGAAACTACATTAAAACCGCTACAAAGCCTGATCAATAAAATTTAAATTTGATAAAAAATTGATATAAAAAGTAAAAGATTACGAGTGATTCAAGTTGACCAATGAATAGTGACTGAGAAGTTGTTTTTGGGACGGAGGGAGTATTGGAAGTTAAAAGTCGTCATGTTGAGTTTTAGTTCGATTACTACGGAGTTCTAGTCATGTTTGATTAATCTAAATATTTTTAGGGAAAAGGAGTATTATATGCTTGAAACATGAAACCTTCTTGCTTGGAAGAGGAGTCTATAATACCTTATGTACCAAGCCTAATCTAGTTATTTCTCTTTGATGGGACTTGTCTCTTATGTAATCTAATACTACGTAATTATTTATACAGGGAAATGATAGAATAAATGGATATACTTCTATATGTGATTTATAGGGCTGTTTAACATTTCCTAACAAATAAATCTCTCCTATTTAAACATCAGTTCTCTTAGCTTGTCAGTTGTCACCACCACATTATCAAAAAATGAGTAAAATGCATAAACGGTATCTTAACTATTGGTATTGACTATTGATGTATTTTGGCATCCGATCGTGACCAAAAAATTCTGGGCTGCATACGTGGAATTCCTGCAGACACGTAGGTCTTTTTGGTGGGAATTTTGAATGGCACCGTCTATTAAAACATTGAAAAGTAGGCACCGTCTATTAAAAAATTGAAAAGTAGTAATGGCACCGTTTTGCTTTATCTAAAAGTTAAACTATCGAAATGCATCAACACCAATAGTTAAAGTGTTATTTATGCATCTTACCCTCAAAAAAGTATTTGAAGCTAAAAGTTCACAAAACCGAAAATGGGGCTATTAATGAAACACTTGTTTAAAAGGAATATGGAACAAGTAATAAAACGAGGGAGGTATGAACAAATCCTTGTCAAAGTATGAACTCAATTGTACCGAGGGAATGTTTGGAAAAAAATCTGGAAGGCATCCTCACTTTTTTGGGTAACTGAATGCGGTGTTAGTTTCAATAGTTTCAAAGTATGACTCTCTTGCCATATCATTCCTCTAATTTGAATTGTTTGGGTGCTATATATTTAGAGTGTTTTTGTTTCCATGGCAGCCTAAGCCAAGACCAGGACCATCTGGCAAATTCTGTGTACCAAAACCTACTGCCACTGATGCGCAGCTCCAAGCAAACATAGACTATGTGTGCAATCAAGGCGGCGTGGACTGCAGTCCCATCCGTCCCGGGGGCGCGTGCTTCAACCCCAACACTGTCCGGGCTCACGCCACTTACTTAATGAACACCTTCTATCAGACCAAGGGCCGTAAAGATTTCCAGTGTGACTTCTCGAGCAGCGCCACATTAACCACCACTGATCCAAGTAATTCCTCATAAATGACTCGTCCTTTTGTATTTATTTTGTTCTTAGGCCATGTCTGAACTAAATTTGAGCAAACAAGTTAATCAAGACGACATTAGTTTAAACCCAACTACAAATCATATCAAACTTAAATAAATGTGAACATACCAGCAAAGCTAAATCTATGAAGACATCTCCTCATTACGTACATTTAAAAATTCCCGCCTAGCCTCTCTATCCCCTGCCAAGGCGTCGGGTTTTACTAATCTGATTATGACCATCTCTTGATTCAATATAGTCTAGACTAAATATCAAGTGACCTAGCAATGTGGGATGGAAGAGCAATGCTTACAAGCACTTTCGGGTCGATTGATGTGATAGAGGCGGGAAATTCTTTTCCACCAAGAATCATCTATATCTCTTATAGGAAATTTTGTCTAAACATGAGTGTTTAATGTGCCCACCCCGTATGAACAAATTTGGCAAATCAGACCCATGTTTAGTATAAGGACTAATCATGGTAAAACAAATTTAACAATCAAATAAAAGAAAAGTGTAGTATTTTTTATACGTGTATCTTAGTTAACAAAATTAATTACATATTTCATCATAACACTAATATACGTGATTTTCATATTGCTAAATGGTTACGTACGTGCATGGTTAATTATATGACATGAGCTTGACGTAATTTTTAAATCACAAGTGGCTAATGCGTATAATTTGTATAACACAAAAGAGTTTGATGCATTAAACCCCCGGCTAAATAAAATATACACATTTATCTTCCTAATTTCCTATTCTTTTTAAGCAAAAGATTCATGATGATCTTGTGTTCTTTAAACAAATGTCAACTGTTCTCACTTTTAATTTCTTTGTCCTGTTTAAATAATTCTTTTTAAGTAAGAATTCATTGTTCATACTACTTTTATGTTCTCTAAACAAGTGTTCAATGCTTTGTCTCAACATAGCTAGAGAGCTAATGGTTGAAATTGGTTGTTTTTCAGGCTACGGTTCATGCAAATACCTCTCCACGAGTAAATCTTGATGCGTCGTCGTACGTGCATGCATGCATGGCAGGCCTGCTGATCGAGAGGAACATATAAGTGACCCTTTAGGTGGATGTATACAATATGCAGGTCTTGTATCTTAATGACTTGATTGGTCCTGTTTGTATATGTATTATTGTGTATCAATTTCTTGTCACCTTTTTGCGGCTAAGCTTGTAACCTCACCTCGTTAATTTACATATTGTAACAGAAGATAATACTTTTGGAATCCCGGCTAATCTAAGTTAGGTTTGTAATTAACGTGTTCAATTCTGAGCTTCCAATCAATACATCCAGAATTCTTGATTATTACATTCTTTCTTATTCGATTGCAACAATTCTATATTCACGTTTATATATATTGGTGCACAACTTTGATCATTAATATATATACTAATATACATAATGTTAGGCTCGTGCCTCATGCAAACTAGGCTGGAAAGGCCCTAGACTCAGGGCCCCAAAGGACGATTGAGAGTTGCGGAAGAGGCATACTGCTACCTGGCCGGCTTCTCTGCTCACAGATCACAAATGGACTAAAGTCTGATTGTCGAAGTGTCCGGCTGGCCGTGCCCCCTGGGCTTCTGGCTTCTCCCTCCTTTGTTCTTGGCTGCACAGCCTGCACAGGAAATGAGGAATCCTAATTCCTAAGCACCAACTCCACTAAGCGTTTTTTATTTTATATTCCTTCAGCTTTATTTGATTAATTTTTGGCTTCTTGAATCTTTATTTACTCTAGTTATTTTTAGTAGTTTACCTATTGGGGTTATGTCTTGAACAGGGGCGGAACCAGGGGTGGGCGAGCCGGTGCCGGCGCCACCCCTTCGCCGGAATTATTTTAGTACTAGTAATAGGTATACTGATTGCCGCCCCTCTTCATCTTCTTCGTTGAGACTGACGCCCGTGGGAGATGCTACGAACCAGAGTTTGGGGAAGGAGCGGACAGGCAGACAGCCTGTTTTTTTCTTAATAATTAAATGAGCCAAACGACGTCATTTGGATTAGTGCACAGGAAAAACAAAACGACGTCCTTGTGACCATAACTATGACATACGCTTTGACCGTCTTTCCGTAATTCCTTGTGCGGTTGTGCCTGTTCGTCGTTCCAGTCCAGAAGCCTTCCTTTGCCACGCCAGTCGCCGACCAGCCGTTAGACTCCGGAATCGCCGTCGCAGGCTCACCCTCGCCAGTCCCTTCCTGTCTGCCCCTGCGTCACGAAGTCCAACTCAGAAAGCGAAGCGGAACTCCAACTCAGTTGCATAGTTTGGCCGTTTGGATAAGTCCGTAACTATGGCAATTAATTTTAAAATTGTAATCCGTATTAATTACTTTATTTGCTTTTTTAGTTTAATTAATTATTTACTTTAAAATTGGATTGAATAAATGGTTTAAGGTTTACATTTTTTTTGTTTTGCTCGAAGAAGGCTTAATTCATAAAAATAGCATTCAGAAGGGGGATAAAAGTAGAAAAGCACCACAAAGAACCATCCGCCCGTGGCCGAGACTGAGAGCTAACCACCTGTAAAAAAGCAGTATAACTCGCTAGACCAAGATTGGGCAACTTTAAGCCAATGACGGTAATTGCAGACTTTCTCTTCCCCAACCCTAATGCAAGAGTCTTACAGCATAAAATAAAACAACACACAAACGACTTAACCTGGAAATTAAAATGCAGAAAAAATAAATAATCTAACTCCAAACCGCGCCGATCAACCCATGGAGGAGGCCGGACTCCTGCGCCGATTGTTATTGCATCAAAGCGGCTAACCTCCAATTCGGCCGACCCTTCGACAACATCAACAATTGCCAATTTGTCCATAGTTTGCACTGCTCGGCCCTCCTTATCTGCGTGAAATTGTCCTTCAATCTCCTGCTTACCGAATTCAGTCATCTTCATCTGCAATCGACTTCCTTCAGTTTCCATACCCAAAACCTTCAAGCTTTTCTCTCCTCTCTTCCACGACCGAAACCAAAACCAAGAAAAAACAAAACCGATCTTCGATCAAGATAGATCGAAATCAGAAAAACGACCCTAGCGGCGCAAACCCTAGGGAGATAGATGCCGGTCACGACCGTCGATGATGCCGCCGCCGGAATGAACCCTAGGACAGCCTAGGAAGTCATTCCGTTACTCCGTATATTTTAATACTATAGTTGATTTAAGGTTTACATTTGATTAATTGGTTTAATTGATCTAAAGTGTAATTGATTATTAATGAGTTTTTTACACAAATATTACTAGAGTAAAACTTATGGAGTATAATTTACATAAATATGGTCATTCAGTTACTACAATGTAGTGTCATAATAACTCAGGTTTAAAAGTTGAACATAAATTACTATAATTTCATTACTTCTATAGTTACTAATTACATTTTTGTAAACAGTCGTTATTTTAGTCATAAATATGTAATTTTTTCTTGTTTAATTGCTTGAATTGGTATAACCGTATAAAGTAACGACTGTCACTGGACTAAAGGCTAAAATTAAAAAAAAAGTATAACCGTATAAAGTTAAAATTGATTGTGCAATTTTTTGATTAATTAGTTTCATTGCTTTAGTTGTTTCAAATTTTAATTGATTATAACTATGGAGTATTTAAGAATTTGAAATTGAAAACCTTTTTAACTTGTTAGGTTACTCATGTGATCACGTCTATCTTATACGGAGTAATATGTAACATGAGGCGTTGGGCCTTCTAGACGAGATAACGAAGAAAGTAGTAGAGAAAAATAAACATCATTTCGGCTTTCTTTTAACATTTAATTGTAATGTAATGTACTATTCTCATAAATTTTATATTCTGTAAACTTTAATAACAATTTATATTTTTGCATTTTATCTTACTTTTAGCCACCCCTTCATTTTCGTTCTGATTTCTTCAAGACTCTTGAATATTACTAAATTTTAATCAATTCCCCAAAAAGTGGCCATTTTTTACAAAGACAAAAAAGTGAGTAAGAAGGTCAATTTAACTTCATGTCACTTGAGAGATGTCAATTTTCATGTCACTTAAATAACATGTCACTTTGTTCGGCCAGCGCTGGTGTCCCGGCCGCCGCCAACACAGTGACGCCGCTGCAATGACGCCGGCACAGTGACGCCGCCACAGTGACACATTTCCCTCAGTAAAAATGACACCTCCACTGTTATCCGCCGCTGCCGGAAAACACCAGCCACCAGACCTCCACTCCCGGTCACCGCCAGCAACTCCTGTCACCACTCCCCAGCCCCTTCTAGCCCCAGCAACGCCCCCTGCCCAGACCATCGCCCCCAGCCATAGCCCCCTCCCCTTCCCAAGACTCGCCCAACCCCACCACCTGCTCGCCAACGAACCTCCACCACTCCACCTTAAATGTATCACCGTCGTCAACAATATCCGTTGTCGGAGAATCGATGTAGAAGGCAATGGAATTCCAGATCTGGAGCTTCGTCACCGCGTACAACAAAGAAAGGGGGAGAAGATGAAGCGGCGGAGTCAACGCAGGTGTGGGCCGTGTGGCCGTGTGGGAGATGGAGTCATTCAATCACCGTTGCCGGAGTGTGGTTGTGGTCGCCGGATTCGTCATCTTTAGCGAAGAGCAGAAGATGGATGTCGCTGGTCTGGAGAATTCCGGATGCCCTTGTGGCAGAGGAAGAGTAACAGGCTTATTGGGCTGGGAGAGGTCATATGTTTGTCCTTTTAAAAAATAGTGATATTTTTGTACAATGAAAGTCCCATAGTCATATTCGGGCCGTTCTTTCTTACTTATTTACTTGGTTTTTTGTATTTTCAAATTTTTGCTAACTTTATATTGATTTACTAAATGTTAATATGGTGTATAATTGATTTGTCATGTGTGAATGTCTAATTGGTTAATTTTTAAAATTTTAAATGCTAATTGATTGTTGTTAGTTCTTTATTTAGGTTTATTATTATTGAAGTTATGGAATTCTTAATTGACAATTAATCAAATTATATGCTTTGTATTTTGCATAGAAAATTGAGAAGTAATTTATTGATGACAGGACATAGATTGTGCAGACTTTATTAGTACTTTTGCATCTAAAACTATTCGACGAGTTGTAATGTACTCAATTAGTTTTTAATACATTCAATATCATTTTGTTATAATGTAAGACTTCTATTTATCAAAAACGATTTGTGATATTTAATCATAATATTTTAATGAAGCTATATGATAAACGAATACAGAGTACATTGTATAGGGCCCATTTTATAAAGCTCGACTCAGGCCCAAGTTTAGATAAGACCTGGTATACATGATCGGCTATTAGTAAAAATTGTTAGTAAACATATATTAAAATTTTAATTGGAGACTATAGTTAATATTATGTATTATTTTTCTCAATTTTTATATTGTAATAGAAATACGTTCTCTCTAGGGCTTATCGCCGCTAGAATGAATTGCAAATAGTGTGATTGTAAATAGTGGGATATTAGGTGGTGCCAGTTAACTATTATGATTACCGGATGGCGTTGATACGTATTAGGTGATCAACGCCATATATAAAAGAATGGAAGACTGGGGCGGCTGAGTATGTACGGGAAGAAGGAATTGTAAATAGTGGGATATTAGGTGGTGCCACATCATATGTAGTGAATGGTATGTTAACGGCGTTATTTTTTTAAACCTTGGATTGATAGATTGTAATCTTATAGGTCCCTTATCGATAGAATTATTCTTTCGGGTCCAGAAGTGATAGTAAAGTCATCTTTTAGGTCCTCAACTGATAAAATTCCAAAAAACAATTATGTGATTTCCGGATGGCGTTGATCATGTATTAAACTATATTTGTCGTCCACCAAACATTAAAATATTATATGGAGTACAAGATTTAGAATTACTTTTTTTTAAGATTTAGAATTACCTCTTTTATAAATTGACATTTTAGAATGGAATCTGACGTGCACTTTGTCGTGAGTGCACTCAAAATAAATTCAATACTAGCACTAATACGTAGTATAGCGTATTAGAGTTCGGATCCACAGGGAAAGGAATAATTCTCTTTTTAGTAAAACTAGTAAATAAGGGGGGTTTTGGTATTGTTGGAATTTAATTAATTAAATACTAAGATGAAAGACTTATATGAGATTTAATTCAAAGATAAAAAGGGACTTGGTATTGCTACTTTCCACTTGTTGATATATTTTAGTCGATCATTGTTATATCTATAACTTATCTCATCTCGAATACTCAATCGAGGAGTATATCCAATTCATCGAGGGTAGTTATTAACAACGACCGTTCATTAATAACCCTTACTATTAGTCAAGTATAGAACAACGCCATATACCGACTTGATAGTAGCATTTAATCTTTTAACTCCTTGATGAAATCAATTGAGATTGATAACCTCAACACAACGGTTTTGGTTTAACCAACAAAATTAATCCCTCTTAAGTTTATTAACCACGACCGTGCATTAATAAACCGAAGTTACTTACTTGTGAAACTATCAACGATTAACCATCGGTTCGTTGATCATTTCTAGTAATAATTAATATATGAAACAAAACTAGTTGATCCTTTAAGTAATGTTCAAAATATTAATATGAAATATGAATAGGAATTAATTAATACTCAAGGAAGAATATTAAAGGGAATGAATCCTACTATAGTTAAATATCAAGATGTTAACTAATTGTCATCTTAGTAACACTCCCCGATATTAACATAGAGGAAGGAATAGCTATTACTAAAACCAATGTCAAGATGTTAACTAATTGTCATCTTAGTAACACTCCCCAACATTGATATAGAAATAGTATTTAAAGGAAGAATTAATATTCAAGGAAAAGAAGTTAAGAAAATAACTCACAACTTTAATAATCAACAAGCTTCAAGAGCAATACCAAGAAATGGAAGTTTAGCTCCTCATTTGGAGACTAAACATGCTAAAAGAAATATAGAGAAATTCTATTCTAAACTGAGCTTAAGAGTATCAAGGAATTGGTGTTCTAAAAGTGAAGGAAAAGAGGTGTATTTATAGGCTTTTTTGGAGGTGCAGGTCGGGTACTCGATCGAGTATATACATATACTCGATCGAGTATGTGTAGAATGGTGAATTTTAAACCATACTCGACCGAAGTCGGGTTGAAATTTATATGTATACCCGATCGAGTATGTCGGTGTACTCGATCGGGTATGACAATAGAACGTGGCCAAATCTTTCTTTGCATGTTCCTTTGTTTTCGGATCCGATCCGATTTGAAATTTCAACAAGATACTCGATCGAGTATATACAGATACTCGATCGAGTATAGACCAAAAATCGGGATCTTCCCTTTTTTCTTGTGATTTTGCACCTTCCTTCCACTTTTGGGGTTCACCAACCGTCCTTTGAGTGATAGTAGACCTGTTTGAGCTCAGAATAAACCTAATCTAAACAATTTACAAGAATTTAACAAACTAACTATTACACCAAAAGTATGTAATTTCTGAAATATTAAACAACCAAAACTAGCTAAAAACATAAACATACACACGGAAATTACAAGTGTATCAGAATCATGAAACTCAGCGTTGATTTGTCTTCTCCCTTGCCCAACCATTCACCCTCTACCTATACCCATGTTGATTCGTCAGAAATTAACCTATTGATCGATCTCCTCCTCAATTGCGGGAATGAGACAACGCTGCATTAGATCTTCCATAGAAGGCATGATTATCGATTCTTGAACCTTGGATTCGTTTTCAAAAGATGCAGCCGCACTCACGCTTCCTTTAAGATTGACAAAAACCATGAGAAAAGGAGAGTCAAACGAAAGCTTTATGTGCGGTCTCCTTACAACAAGAATAAACGCCGGACAAGAAGATCAAATCTCCGCCGGAAAAACTCAACTAGGGGAACCCTAGACTATGGTTGTAGCCTGTAGGGGAAGCTCGTGTCTGGAAATTAATTTACTTGGTATTAAAAAAGAAGATGAACCGGAATCAAGCCGATGAAACTAGAACTAAAAAAAACCAGTTGATAAACATTGACTAAATTAGAGACCGTTTGATTTACGATTAGAGTTATAAGAGCATCTCCGATGTGCGCTCATGCTTTTAATAGCAACAATGGAGCCACGTAATCTCCTGCGAAAGTGTTTCAATTTTTGCTTCAATGCTCTCATTTATTTGAATAAGCTATGCTGAGTTGTGAAAATTTAATGTAACAGTTTCATACCCACTTTCTCATGCTGAGTCATCAAATGAATGCTCCGTAAAATTTATCCAGAGGTTTGGTAAAATATCTCCCAAAAATATATCGCCAAATATATTTGATGAAGAAGCTGGCAACTTATACCTATTTAAACTCATAGTACAAAATTGCTAGACATCAATGTAATGCATTGTGGACCATTTGGCTGCTTTAGGAGTTCAGATTTTGATATTTATCCTACATGACTAAACATCCATACATTATTGCCATTTGTCACAAATTTTTAAATGTTAAAAGCTTGGAGATGCTCTGATAATACGTAGCAAGTTTAATTTGTTTGCACTTTTTGAATGTTTGTAAGTTTATTTGAATGCTTTTGATCTGACCAAACTCTTTCTGCCTCAACTTTATCATTTGAATCTTTCTGCCTCAATATTACGTCTTATTAGAATAAGAAAATAACGAAGATAACAAGTTCTTAATGAGTAATACATTTTATTATTCTAAGAGTAAAATGCATAAATGGTCCTTAAACTATCATCACCATATCGTTTTGGTCCTTCAACTAATAAATCTATCATTTTAGTCCTTAATCTATTTAATGCATTTTAATCAAGTCCTTCCGTTAGTTTCCGTTAGTTTCCATTAGTTTTTCCATTTGTCATCAATCTTTATTAAATTTTGTAATTCTCATCTTTTATTAAAATAAGAATTATGGCAGTTTTCTTTAATTGAATTTCTCATTTTCCCTTACTCATGACCAACAAATTACTCAAGCATAATATTAAATATTACGTATTAAAATGCTGCTGAGTTAAATGTTAATCTCAAATGGTTAAATGTTTTAATAATCCGTTATTGATTTTTTTTTTTGCTATATATGAATACTCCCTGTAGTAATAAATCTAATAATTATTATTATTTTATTATTAATATTGATATAACTAATAATAATTCCAATCCTTATTTTCTTATTTAATTTTGTCTCGTCATATAATACATTTGTTTAATTCTCTCTTACAAAAATAAATACATGACATATATACTTTTTTTCAATCCAAGTGAAAATTTAGTATAGTATGGATTGAGACTAATCCATCTAATCTACACTAAATTAACAAGCACCACATGCTCAAATAATGTTGATCCAATACTGATATGGGATAAAACTCAAAAAATCCAAAATATAATTCATCTCCAAAAAGTTCTCCCATAAACTAGAGCATCAAAAGATACGCTCATACGCCTAGAAAAGGGAATACCAGTGAAGGGAAAATTTCCGTAATAGGATTAAAAAAGTTCGAAAATTCCGAAATAGAACTACCATATTTTTATTCTCATAATATGAGTAATTAGTGTCAGATTTGTAAAATACTCACATGTTTAAAGTCTGATACTGCCAAAACATGGTAGTAATTAGTCATATTTTGGGAATAAAAAACATGGTAGTCCTATTTTGGAATATACAAATGTTTTTAGTCCTATTTAGGGCAATTTCATGTTCGCTTTAGATATTATGCTCACAAAAAACTACTATGTGGAGCTAAATGTTTTTTTACCCGGAAAAAAATCACCAAAATCAGTTGGGTAAATGTCGGGGAGCATTTATTGAAGGTATTAAATCATCAAGAGGGGGATTAGACCGTAAATCGTATGATACAATCGGTTGTACCATGCACACGATATTATGTAATAATATGCTTGAGTATTAAATCAATAACGATTATTATAACATTTAATCATTGGAAGTTAACATTTAACTCATCATCATTTAAATACGTCACATTCAATAATATGCTTGAGTAATTTGCTGCTGACTAAGGGAATCTAAGAAATTCAATTAAAGGAATTTTTCCTAATTCTAATTTAATGAAAGGCGAGTCATGGATAATATAAAATTTTAATAAAGATTGAATGTTTGATTATAAACGGCCAAAACAAACGGAAACTAACAGAAGGACTTGATTAAAATGCATTACATAGAATAAGGACTAAAATGATAGATTTATTAGTTGGAGGACCAAAACGATATAGTGATGATAGTTTAAGGACTATTTATCATTTGAATCTTTCTGCCTCAATATTACGTCTTATTAGAATAAGAAAATAACGAAGATAACAAGTTCTTAATGAGTAATACATTTTATTATTCTAATATTCGTATGTATATGTTGATGCATGTGTGTTTGTACTCATGTGTGCGAGGGCAGGGGAATTGGGCGAGCTCCCCGTTGTACTTGATGTACGTGTGTTACGTTTGTACATCAAGAAGTTTCTAAATATAAAAACACAATTATGTGATTACCGGATAGCGTTGATCATGTATTAAACTATATTTGTCGTCCACCAAACATTAAAATATTATATGGAGCATAAGAATTAGAATTACTTCTTTTAAAATTTGACATTTTAGAATGGAATCATGAATCTAACATTATGCGAATCACCTAAACAATTCCCAGTAGTTGGATTTATCACAATTAATTAATGACATTATGACAATGCCTAATAGAAGTTGGGGAATGACAAGTTGGAAAAAGAACAAGTTGTGTTAATACAATTAAACGTGACATTATGACATTTACTATGTTATAGGAAGGACATAAAATAGCATGTGCACTATAATTCGTCACACATTTTAAGAAGAAATAGGTAGTACCATTCAAAGGCTAATCTCAACCTGAATCACATTTCACTTTTTTTTTTTTAAAGAAATCACAATTCACTTTTAAATACTGAAAGATGACTTTGCTTCAAAAAAAAATACTGAAAGATGACTTGGATAGTCCATTTACAAAAGATTCAAGGGAGATAAAATATGATACAAATTTATCCATAAAATAATATTAGTGCTACTTCTATACATTTCTTGTGCACACATCTAGTTGTTTGTGTACACATCAATTTCTCAACGCAATGTCCTGTAAACACGAGCAACTAGAGAGGATGTACAAGAAATGTGTACAAATAACCTTAAATTCATTCATTAAATTCAACAATGTTGACTATAAATCCCAAAATAATCTCCTTCAAAAAGTGGTTCTAGTTGAGGTGATTTCACTAAAAGAATATCACCCCAAAAAATATGGAGCATCACATTTTGAAAGTTTTATAGATGTGAATATTTTATTGTTCACGTACACTTTTTACAATAGATGTGTGAACAATAGATGTGTGGTGTACTCACGTGCGGGAGATAAAATATGATACAAATTTATCCATAAAATAATATTAGTGCTACTTCTATACATTTCTTGTGCACACATCTAGTTGTTTGTGTAAACATCAATTTCTCAACGCAATGTCTGTAAACACGGGCAACTAGAGAGGATGTACAAGAAATGTGTACAAATAACTTTTTCCTCCTAATTTTCATTTGTTAAATTCAACAATGTTGACTATAAATCCCAAAATAATTTCCTTCAAAAAGTGGTTCTAGTTAAGGTGATTTCACTAAAAGAATCTCACCCAAAAAATTATGGAGCATCACATTTTGAAAGTTTTATAGATGTGAGTATTTTATTGATCATGTACATGATCAATAAAATACTCACATCTATAAAACTTTCAAAATGGGGAGATTTACCTTAATAGGATCAAAACATGACTCTTTTCTCAAACTAGAAGTACCTAATTTAAACATCCTTAAATAGGACTTTTTATTAGTGATTGGACCAAAATACCCCTCACAACCTTTACCACTGCTGCCCAGGGACTGCCGGACCGCCACCTGCCGCCGGAAAAATTCCAGATTTTTTTTCTGGAGGTTTGCCAACATTCTGCCGCCACTTGGCGCCGCCGCCGGAAACTGCCTCTTCCGCTTCCGCCAAGCTGCCGCCACCTCCGGACTGCCCCGCTACCAACGGACTGTCTTGGTTGTGCAAGAGAACTAGGGGGGCAATTAATTGGGTTAATTAATTGCCGCCACCGCCGGAATCTGCTGCCGCCACCACGGACTGCCCCGCCATCGACGGACTGTCTTGGTTGTGCAAGAAAACTAGGGGGGGCCATTTATTTAGATCAATTAATTAATTAAATAGAATTAGGAGTAACAAAGGTAAGGTTAGTCCTATTTAGAGAAAAACATGCATGTGGTCTATTTTGAAAAAAAATGTTGAGTTTTAGTCCTTTATCGGACATTTTTCTCCTTTTTACAATAGATGTGTGGTGTACTCACGTGCGGTTATAAGTACATGTTCTTTGAGTTAGTTGGAAGTCCATGTTCTTTGAGTTAGTTGGAAGTCCATGTTCTTTGAGTTAGTTTCAGGTTCTTTGAGTATTACGACACAAAAAATTAATACAAAAAGCGGACGCCCACCGTGGGGCTCGAACCCACGACCACAAGGTTAAGAGCCTTGCGCTCTACCAACTGAGCTAGACGGGCTACTTGATGTCATTTTACATTAAGTTATTCTTATACTTAAGGTTAGATGGAGTCCATGTTCTTTCTTCAGTCTTTACACAAGCTACCAAGGAACTTTCTAGCATCAAACGTTTCAGTTCCAGCATCTCAATAAGATCCGATCCGAATTACAGCTAATAGGCTCAGAACCGATTTTATTATGTTTTACTTTGATTAAAATTTTATGTGGTCTAGAATTAAAAACAGTCCAATAAAAACATCATCAATCGTGCAATCTCCCAATATCAAATTTCTTTCATACATCGGTACAGAAGATTCATTCATACCGCAT
Organism: Cuscuta epithymum; assembly: GCA_945859915.1. NCBI lineage: Eukaryota > Viridiplantae > Streptophyta > Magnoliopsida > Solanales > Convolvulaceae > Cuscuta > Cuscuta epithymum. The sequence goes on from CAMAPF010000942.1 coordinate 5,095,086, forward strand.
TAATGATAAAATTAGGGGAGGATCTATGTACGGGCTATGGTATGTTGAAGTGCGGGGCAACTCAGAATTTTTTAATTATTTTAGTGTAATTTGTTTTTTCATTTTTTCGCATTTAGCTCACCCCTCTCATATTTAAGCCTATTGTAATTCATATTCAGCTCAGGGCATCTCAGAATCGTGGTCATGCTATGATTCTTTTAGAAAATCTTATGTATTCAACTCATGATGCATTATATATTCTTTTGACTTTTGATCAAGCAGCCAAATCGAAAAAAGTGTTTTCCTTGAGCCCTTTCCCGTTACAGAAGCCTGTGTTGACTTTAGAAATTTGCATTGAAACAAATTACATTATGGGAAATATTAAAGTACGTAATGTAAAATAATACTCCCTCCGTCCCATAATTATCTTCATTCTTTCCTTTTTGGTCCGTCCCAAATTTATCTCCTCTTTCCCTTTTTAGCAAAGGATTTGTGGTTCACAACCATTCTTACACATTTCTCTCTCCTCTGCACAACTCTCCACCACACATTTCCCACTTTCTTAATCTCTGTGCCCAGTCAAAACCGAAGTTAATTCTGGGACGGAGGGAGTATAAAATATACTCCGTATTCTGTTTTATTTTTTATTTAGTACAATAGAATTGTGAAGCCATATGTTTTTATCTTACCACTAGTTTTTTATAGGCACGTTGCGCAATTGGGTAAATGCTCAATATCATATACGTAGTATATGTAATACATCGAGCTTTATAGGATCCTATAAAAGTCAATCATCACATAGAAAGAACAAAGTTTGAAATGGTACAAATATTTCTGAAAACTCAAACCTCATATATTTAGTGGTTTACCAGACCATGATTAAAAATCATGGATGTTTACAGAGCGATAAAAAACAGGGGCCTGTGATCCAAATAATACTTTTTATGTGATGCAGAGACACAACATAGTCAAAGTTGTCTCAAAGAATTGTCTCTATAAATCAATTTTGTTGTAGTGCTTAATCATTGATATATTTTATTTCTTATTAGTAAAAAATGAAAATTTAAGTCGAGGGGAATTTAAAGGTAAGCAGAAAAAATATTAAAATTAACTCCCTGATAAAATTAATAATAACAAGTTTGTAAACATGTTTGAAAATGTTAAGTTTATTGTGTTTATTCAATTACGTGTATGCACACATTTAGAGGTCATCCTAATTTAGTTAACGTTAAATATATATTTTAGAGGCGCAGATGTGTTATTGCCTCAATAGACATTTAGAAGCAAATGCTTTAGAGGCAATTATGCTTTTGTGTCGAACTTTTGGAGGCAGGCATACAAACGTTGCACCCAAATGACATTTTTAGAGGCAAGTCCAGTGTGGTTGTTCCCAAATGATAGTTTTTAGGGGCAAGTACAATATGGTTGTCTCAAATAATAGTTTTTAGAGGCAACCATAACTTATATGATGCTAAAACATACTATTAGGGACAACGGAATATAAGTTGCCTCAAAGAGTTGCCTATATAAATCAATTTTTTTGTAGTGTGCCCAAATGTAACCACCAAAACTCAAGAGTTATACACCTATTCATAAGTAAAGTATTCTGACAAAGAAAATCCTATTGATACTAAGAAATGGCTTTAAAATTAACCGATGGATCCCACCTTAAACAATGGTTAGTCTTCCAACTACAAAGAGCTTTTTTAAACATGTGTGCTACCATGAGAGGTCAATATCAGAGAGTACAACCTAGCAAATAGGTATGGCAGCCTAAAGAAGGTGTGATTTAGGGAATGGGAACCCCTGCCGCATGGCAGGGAGGCCGTTGGATAGGAAAAGTTGTGCCTCGAGATACGGACCTCGAAATCTCCGGCTGTTGAAATATTGATCAGACGACTCTCAAAGGCCAGGCAGGGTGTCTTGCTCGGAAGTAAGGCAGAGAAACCGGATCCAAGATTAAGCCACACCGTTTTGAATACTCTGTATCATTTAACCAAAGGGCATCGTTGGGAACTTTGAATTAAGTTTTAAAAAACACCAAGCAGGCGGAAGGAAATAACAAATGGTTACAGCTTACAGAAAGAGCAGGTGCCGGGAAAAGCTAGAAGAAGATCGGGGAGCCATGGAATTTATACATAATAATACCTTAAAACTTCCGGCGAACCAAGGTGCCTGCACCAGCTCGTCCTCTAGCTCGCCTGATTTTGATGATTCCGAGAGCTGTGTTCTAATTCCCTTGGGCTATTTTTTTTGGAAACAATGACTTTGTGGGCATAAGGGTCAAATTGGACACTATGGTTACAGGAGAATCTTATATTGGACACTAAGATCTCAAATGGATCAAATTGGACACAATGGTTACTTATGTATCTCATATTTGACACTAAAGCTAGTTTCATAATTCATAGTTTTTGGGCAGTCACTTATGATTCTCTTCTTCCTTTAATAAAAATCGTTAGTCTTATTTTTCCTTTCATTTTTGGTGAAAATAAACTAATTTAATTTATGTATATCATTTTGGAAAATACTCCGTATTTAATTTGAGGTTCTAGATTATATAGTTTGATTTTAATTAATAACTTCTTATATTTAACAACTTAAAAAAGTATTTAGGACTTTTCATTCATATGATTTATACGGAACTTTGGGAAACATCGATTTTTTATATTAATTTAACACTATTATTAAAGAATTCAATTACATTGTAATACATCGGGAAATTACCCTAAATAGGACTAAAAATTGTTTGTATGTTTCAAAATAGGGACTGTCATGTTTTTATTCCCAAAATAGAACTAATTATTTCCATGTTTTGTCAGTACCAAACTTTTAAATGACAGTATTTTCCAAACATGGAAGTAATTGCTCCTATTTTGGGAATAAAAACATAGCAGTCCTATTTTTGAATTTTCAAACTTATTAACTCCTGTTTCGGAAATTTTCCCTAATACATTTTCTTAATTGGAAAATTTATTTGTATATTCAAAATCTTAATACACGAATTAAGTTATTTATTTTTTAGGTACATAAAACATAGGGAAAACGGAATAATTTCTTAATTATAGCTTTCAAAGGTGAAAATCTTTGGTGGGTGTCCAAAAACGATTAGAAAAATGTTAGATTTGATCCATTTGAAACTTATGTGTCCAATATGAGATACACATGTAACTATAGTGTCAAATTTGATCCATTTGAAACTTTGATATCCAATATGAGATTCTCATACGAAGTATAATCCTTGTGTCCAAATTGACTCTTATCCCTACTTTGTATAACCTCTACAATCAAACTAAAGACTGAAAATATTTTTTTAAACCACATAGATGCTGGAGTATAAACTAAAGAATAAAAAGGAAACAAAAACGATTGTGGTTCCACATAGATGCTAGAGTATAAACTAAAGAATAAAAAGGAAACAAAAACGATTGTGATTCCACTTTAGCTTAACGGAAAACAACAATTCACCCATACAAACGGATTATGAGGGATGGATATGTCAATTCAATTAAAACGTAGCTATGCATAATGAACAACACCCTACTTTTGATTACACCAACATTTTTCTCATATCTATTACACCCTTACTTCCATTGATGCTTATAGGTGTTTATAAGATTTAACAAAACGGACATCGTTTGTTTGCCTTTCAGAGTTTAACTTTAATTGCTTTTAACTTCGGAAATGAACTTTCTTCACTAAATTGATTACTACTTCGTATTACAAAACTCAACCAAAAACACCCTTCAGCAATGCACAATTTTATGCAACTTTCAGTTTTCCTTGGTATTGCCAGTTGCATCAATCAATACTTTTCTAGGGGGTAAACTTAATTCGTGACAATGAAAATAATATAAAATATACTCCGTATTCTGTTTTTTTAGTACAATAGAATTGTGAAGCCATATGTTTTATCTTACCATTTAACAAAACGGACATCGTTTGTTTGCCTTTCAGAGTTTAACTTTAATTGTTTTTAACTTCGGAAATGAACTTTCTTCACTAAATTGATTACTACTTCGTGTTACAAAACTCAACAAAAAACACCCTTCAGCAATGCACAATTTTATGCAACTTTCAGTTTTCCTTTGTATCGCCAGTTGCATCGATCAATACTTTTCTAGGGGGTAAACTTAATTCGTGACAATGAAAATAAGTGGTACATTAATGTTTCAAAAACACAAAACTAGAAGGATAATGCTTACCCGAACCCATTGTCCTCAGAGTCTTGCCCCTACCCATGGGGCCATGGGAAATTGGTATGTAGTCTGGATTCCCCAGAGGCACAACATATTAACTATAGATTAGACATTAGTTCATAATTAGAATCTGTCTTAGAATAAATTTCTAACATCCTTCTATTCGCCCACTCTCTGGCATAGCTGATCATAAAATCCTCAATAGTCGTAATGACCTTTCTGTCATGAAACCAAGTGATATATTACGAAACTGAATTCAAAATTAGTTGTGCTCGAAACTTTCTAAGCCTCCTCCAATGCCTGACATTTGAACGTGAAAATAAACCAAAAATCTATCGTTGAACTATTCTCAAGCCGTGGTCATCATCATCATTACCTCAGTGTCGCAAAGGCTCCTACCGTATAAAGGGGTCAGATGTACGCGACCTTACCCCTATCATCATCACCTCAGTGTCGCAAAGGCTCCCACCTAATGACCCATAGTACTTTCATGATAAGGTGAACCAAATAGAACTTCTCAATCCAAGATCTTCAATACTCACAAGTCACAAGTTGACAAGCTTCCTAAATTGTCACCATAGAGCAGTCAGTCTCACCACCCTATGGACGTCACCGGCCCAACCATCAATTAGTACACCGCCCACCATTTCCCCATTGCACCAGTTTTTTCATCGCTGGTTAATTTTCTCAAAAGATTCAACAAAGTCAATTTATTCGCCATTTAACCTCATGACAAACACCAACCTGCTGACGCCATTCAACCCTAAAAACCCGCTGCTCACGAGGACCGTAATATTGTAATAACGTAACTATGCTGCCGGAATCCGGATGCTTTGCTTCACGTTATTATAGTTACTATAAGTCTATAATGCTGCGTTGATATCATCATTATGCTGAAAACTGTGGTTTCATTAGTATCTCAAATTTCCAATAAGAATTCGCAACATCAAAATTTCTGGTTGGATCTCCAGAGCAATAATCAGAGAGATCATCAAAAAATCATAATTCATAAACATTATAATTTGACAAATGAATGAATGAGCAAAAAAACAGAACCATCACAGCAAATGGATTAAGACAAAATGAAGCTCACAGTGGAGATTTTAGGAACACAGAAATTCCAAGGCAACAAAAATATAAGATCTGGGAACACAGGTGAAGTTCAACAAGTCTCAACTCCTTTCCGCAGCGTCATAAATAGAATGACGCGAGAAAGAAAAAAAATGACAACAGAAAATCTTAAAATAATATTTAAAAGGTTGCAACTTCAAAGCAGCACTACTGACCCCACCCAGTAGGGGGAAAAAGAAGAAATCCATATCCATTTCAGCAACATCCGATGTTTTTTGTGTGGAAAAACTAGAAACACTTTCTGTGCACAATTGAAGGACCAGACTCGTCATACTCTGCCTTTGCAATCCACATCTGCAGTCACCAACAAGCAAGTAATGTAAGTCAATAAAACGAATCCAGGGGTGTCAAAGAACCTAGTAGAATCCATCTATTGAAGAATTGATAATAACCGGTAAGCCATCTACTATTTCTACCATCCGCGTGATCAGTATTCATTGGATTGCAGTATTGCAAACTATCTACGGAGTATAACTCTTCAAACTCAATCCAAAACTATTGAAGTTCCACATTTAATAATAATTTATTTATTCTCTCATTGATTACACACACACATACGAGTATATAACATATACGGAGTATGTATTACACAGTCATTACACACATTAAAAATCCGAGTGATTAAGGTACAACTTTAAAACTGGGGCAATGGCAACTTTATAACTTTGCAAATTACAAGAAAACTTTACTCTCAATTTATGAAAAGCGACTCATTTTTAGACAACAAATATTGGAACGTGTCCTTTTTAAAAAACAAAATAGTAAAAGTGTAAAACAGATGGATTGACTATCTACAGATGAAAACATTTATATAGTATGTCCACTGCAGGGATCTTTTCAAAAACATTTATATAGTCACGAATAATTGAGTATTTTTTAAAGTTATTCAATATTCAGACACATTATATTGCAACCCTTTAGATGAATCCTCTGTCTGACCATTGAACAGATATGTTACCCATATCACAATTAATAACCATCAATCAAAATTACGTTAGAGAGAGAGAGAGACCTGTTGGAATGTGCTGAGAGAGGCCAAGATAGACCCTCCTATCCAAACACTATATTTCCTCTCGGGAGGTGCCACCACTTTGATCTTCATGCTGCTAGGAGCCAATGCCGTAATTTCCTTGCTCATCCTATCTGCAATACCTGGAAACATGGTGGTCCCACCACTGAGAACTATGTTTCCATAAAGATCCTTCCTAATATCCACATCGCATTTCATGATAGAGTTGTAAGTGGTCTCGTGGATTCCTGCAGCTTCCATCCCGATTATGGAAGGCTGGAAAAGGACCTCTGGGCAACGGAAACGCTCAGCTCCAATAGTGATGACCTGTCCGTCGGGCAGCTCATAGCTCTTCTCGATAGAAGAACTTGTCTTTGCAGTTTCCAGCTCCTGCTCATAGTCAAGAGCTATGTATGCAAGCTTTTCCTTCACATCCCTCACAATTTCCCGCTCTGCTGAGGTGGTGAAAGTGTAACCACGCTCCGTGAGAATCTTAACCAAATGCTCAGTGAGGTCACGCCCTGCCAAGTCGAGACGAAGGATGGCATGTGGAAGGGCATAACCTTCGTAGATGGGGACGGTGTGACTAACCCCATCACCAGAGTCCAACACAATACCTGTGCATATAATATAACCGAGTAAATCCCTACACTTTTCCTTATGTTGGGGTTGACAAATGAGTTCAAATTCTCACACACCCAAACTGGCCAACAAGGTATTCACAGCATGCTAAGTTGAAGAATATGAAAGATTGAAAGCAACACATCCATCCCAAAAAAGCATGTTTGACCAATGTACCACTTGAAAAGATCTAATAAACTAAGGGCACATTGGGTTCGCAGAAAGTATTAGAGAAAGATATAAGAATGGAAATAAATGTGAGCAAAATAAATGATAGCCTATAGTTTCCAAAAAAATGATAGCCTATAAGTCAATAAATTTATGATTTAGATATAAGTTGATACTCATTTTATATAGTTATGTCTATATATTATAAAGACTAAAATATTTAAACATATTCATATTTAAATTTTAAGAAAAGATTTCAATTTCATTTGCACTTGTCAAGGTCAAACCACATTAGAGGATAAATAAAAAGCTTTCTTTAGCATTTTTTTCATTTTCTTACGCTGTAGCATTGTGTAGGATCCAAATACCCCCCAAAGGAAATCAGTAAGAAGAAAAGAGTAGAGAATTCTCTTACCAGTGGTACGACCACTAGCGTACAGGGAAAGAACGGCTTGAATAGCAACATACATAGCTGGGGTGTTGAATGTCTCAAACATAATTTGAGTCATCTTTTCACGGTTAGCCTTTGGGTTAAGAGGCGCTTCCGTAAGAAGCACAGGGTGCTCCTCAGGGGCAACACGAAGCTCATTATAGAATGTGTGATGCCATATTTTCTCCATATCATCCCAATTGCTGACAATGCCATGCTCAATTGGGTATTTGAGTGTTAAGATACCACGCTTGGACTGAGCTTCGTCTCCTACATATGCATCTTTTTGACCCATACCCACCATCACACCGGTGTGACGAGGACGGCCTATAATGCTAGGGAACACGGCACGGGGAGCATCATCTCCAGCAAATCCAGCCTAGATATTTTAAATGAATAAGAAAAAATCGCAGAAGATAGAGAAACAGATAAAAGATATACAGTGGTATATATCAGTACCTTGACCATTCCTGTCCCATTATCACAAACAAGTGGCTGAATATCTTCTCCATCTGCCATCTTATGTTACCTCCTGCAAGGAACCAGGAAGCATCAATTTCTACTAATAATGTTACAAATAAATTTAGGTACAAGAGATCCATTATAATATCATATCAGTATTATGACTAAAAATCTGCATATCTTTTGTCATCTCCCCACCCATCAAAAGAAACTCAAAATCTGTATCAACCCAACAGTTCAGGGAGAATTATGAACTATCAAGTAATGATAAAATGGAACATCATTTTAAATTTTGATCTATTTGTACGAGGATATGAGAGTTTCAAACAAATCGAACTACAAAGGTTCAAACAACGCAATACGACTGGTTCATTTCCGGAACACTAACGAAGAACATGAACGTGTGTCCCCTACTACATCAATATTTAAAAGATAAAATGCCATATAACAAGATCCATAACGATTAGAATGAACTAAATCACCGAGCAACAAAATAAGATCACTAGGCCTTTTCCCGTATAGCAATTAATAAGAGGTAATGTTTCAATATGTAAAAGATAAAGGGAATAAACGCAACAAAACAAGATCCATAATAATTAGAGCGAAATGGATCGCCGATTAAACCTGATCTGGTCCAAATCAAAAATAAAAAATCAAATCTAAAAAATCAATATCACATTGCACCAATAAAAAGATATACAGCAACCGATGAATCTATCTAGAACACTAGAATCCATACGATTCACCAGTTACATTTCTTTTGATCGAAAAACAGAACACGAAATGACGATTGAATGAGCAAATAATCAGATCATGAATGGATTCATGGATAGATGACGAGATACAGAGCAGACGTACCTGTTAGACTTTGAGATCGAAGAGAATGGAGAGGGCGATTGATGGGCTATGCTGATCTTTTTTTCTCTGTGAATGTTTCTATGTATAGCCTTTTGGGGGAGAAAAAATGTGAAAGTGGAAGATCGCTCTGGAAAGGTGATGAAATGCAGGCCGTTCGATGAGCGAGCAAATCTGGATGTGCGGAATCGTGTGCCACGTCGGAGGTGTCATTTTGACGCGTTTTCCTCTCGTTCTTTCCCCATTTATTACCAGATATTATTACACTTTTTTCGTAGAATTTTGTGATTCCAATCAACCAATTTAAAAGTCCATGGATTTTAAAAGTTTAGGTGTATTCAATGTGGACTTTTAAAAGTCCACAAAAGTCTAGGTGTATTCAATGCGGACTTTTAAAAGTCTATAAAAGTCTAGGCGTATTCAAATTTCCGTTCATTCTTATTGACTTCTAAAATCATGGATTCTCGTGGACTTTTAACTCATTTTTAGTGCAAAAATTCTCTGCAATTGTCTCTTCTCCTCACCAAAGATTTCCGTGGACTTTTTTTATATCGGTTCTTCATCCCGTCCCACCCCATTCCTCCCCTCCCTCCTAGGGATGGACCGGGCCAGACCCCGTTTCTGTTCCAAGTCGGGCCCGGCCGGGCTTGGAATTTTTTGGGTAAGGCCCGGGACCAGCCTGGGAGTCTACTGGTATCGGGCCGGGCCGGACCGGGCCAGTTCCAGGTTGGGTCGGGCTGGTTCATTTTTTTCGGTTTTCTTATATATTCCAACCCTCACCCCCCAAACCCCTCCAAAACACCCAGCCTACCTACCATAAGGCCAACCCCCCCCCCAAAAAAAAAAACAAAAAAAAAGAAAACAAATAAGGCCCGGACCGGGCCCGAACCGGCCGGGCTGGTCCTCAAATATGCAGTTCCAGAACCGCCCCAATTAACCGGGGCCGAACCGGCCGGGCTAGGCCCGGTACCGGTACCGATCCAACGGGCCGGGTTGGACCCGCACAGTGGCGGGCCGGGCCGGGTCTCGGGCCAGTCAGACCGGCCTCGGGCCAAGCCTACTCCCCCCCTCCCCCAACTCTACTCTTCTTTAGCCAAGCCACACCTTCCTCTTCAATCTTTCTTCTTTTTCTTCTTTAACCCAGCTCGCCCACCCCTCTCCTTCCATTCTTCTTCTTCTTTAGCTTGCCGTCCCCAGTCACCCCCCTCGATTCAGTAATCCTATATTGATTCGATTCTAGAAGTTTATAGAAGAACCGATATAAGAATCGATAGTATTACATCAATGCAATTCTGATACGTCATCAGTTAACCATTAAGAAAATAAATATTTTAACTATCACTTTCTTTCATCGTTAAATCGCTTAACACATAAAAATATAATTTCAAATTAATAAATATATAACCATAAATACATATACAAGTTTTTACAAGATAGAAGTTAAAAGAATACAATCACTAAGTAGAAAAGCTCGATTGCATTTATGCTTGTACCACATGTAGCAATGAGTGTAACGCTTGTGTAACGATTAATGTTCTTAATCATTAATAAAATGGCCAAAATTCTCGAGCATTCTTGAAACTTTGAGTTTTTTTTAATAAAAATAAATTTGAATTCTTATGCTTCATTTATTTTTGTAGAACTTTGTGTTGCTATATGAATTACATTTTTTCATTTATTTATTTATTGATTTATTTATTTATTTATTTATTTATTTATTTATTTATTTATTTATTTATTTATTTATTTATTTATTTATTTATTTATTTATTTATTTATTTACTTACTTACTTATTTCTTATCGTACTCCGTATTATATAGAGGAAATCACTCACGGTAGGACTAAAACATAGCATTATTCTTAAAGTATGATTAAATATTTGGTTTTTCTTAAATGGGAATAAATATTACATATTCATCCCTAATTTAATTAATTAATTAATATAATTAATTGTCCCTAGTTCCCTTTCACAACCAAAGCCATTTTGTTGGTGACGCGTCAGTCCGATGACGACAGCGGGGAACTCCGGTGATGGATGCGGACAGGTCACAGGCATATCGGTAGCGACAATCTAGGTGAAAATTTTGACGACCAGCAGTGGCGGTCCGCATTTAAAAGTCTATGGACTTTTTGAAAGTCAATAACTTATCCATGGATTTAAAAGTCCATAGAATTCATTCATAAAAAAGTCTATGGATTTAAAAGTCCATTGACTTTTTTAAAAGTCCATGGATTAAAAAAAGTCCACAACAATCCATATTGAATACACCCCCCTTAAACTTTTCGAATAATCCGCACCACCATCTAAATCAGATACTATTCTGTCCCAAAAAAAACTTTATTATTTTTAAAATTTTAATCAATTATATTTTTTATTGAAAATTATTTATAGTATAAAATCATTTAAAAGTGTTTTTTCGTTCAATGCTTTCATAAATGTATAAATTTATAACTGTCAAAATTATGATCCAAATTTTAAGAAGTGACAAAAATTTTTGGGAGGGAGATAGTATTACTGAACAAAAATGCAATAAGTTCACTCTTTTCCTAGTTTGTCCCAATTCTCGGGAAAAAAATTCTAATTTCGTTGCTAAAAAATGAATTAGCTACAAATATATGATTAACATAATGGTGTTAATCATAATAATTGATTACAATAATGATTTTATCATAATAATTTGTCTTCAATTTTCAGACTTAAGTGGCTATATGACACTACACAAATAGTAAATGAATTTTAATAAATGAAATTTATTTTAATAATACTTTTGAAAAATAATCTTAAATTTTCTATGTATTTTTGAGTTAACAAATTCAATTCTCATAGAAGAATGGGCTTCTTATTCTAATTTTGTAAATGTGATACTTTTTGAATTTTGAAAAGAGATTCATAAGCTGGCTTAAACCATTAATGTATGATTATCATTTAAACTAAATAACTAATGCATCTACTACCATTATGAGTTACAGCTCTAGAAAATCATACTATTAACCAATCATTTATTGCCTCTTACATGTGGCAATTAAAGAGAAAAACTCTTATCAAAACATGCATGTATGGCTTCAAAATTTCCACAGAAAAAGATTGTTATGATTAGAAACATGACACATTTTGAGTCCATTTAGTGTTCAAAATGGTGCCAGAGTAATACCCCGTACAAGCAAATTGCATTAAAGTTGTTGTAATTGATATTGAGAAGATATCATAATTTTATTACGGAGTATTATTTATAACATATACTACGTATATATTAACATGTAGTCGTTGTCTTCTGTGCCAATTATCATTCACCGATTGCATAGCATATTGTAAATGTAGAATAATGATTTAATAAACTTTGTTTCCACACTTTTAATTGCATTGATTGTATTTATAACACATAACATATCACACAGTGAACGGATGATATTTGTAACATGGTGTACAATTAATGATTGACATTTGCGTAACATTTTAATTGAGTTTGCTACATCATTAGGATAGGGAAACATATTGCAAAATGTGGATTAATGTGGGGCCAACAGTGTGTGACTTTGTAAATAAAAGTCCTATTCTGAAATTCTCAAACATAACTAGTCATTATTTCGAGAATTTTCTCGTTTTCCTTGTTATCATGAGTGATTCATGTTCCGCTTGATTCTCAGTTATAGGCCTTTGGCAAGGTGAGAAGTAAATATTTAGCATGTGAATGGAAGCAAATACTCCATAGTTTTATTATTTGATATCATTATTCCATGTAAATTCTAAGAGTTTTATATAGCTTACATTGTACTACGTACCATGTAAAATATTTCTCTTGGAAAGGTTATAAAAAGCTTTACATTATTAATATAAACCAATACAAATATTTTCCATGTAAAAATGAAGTACATGCTTACATTAATCATGCGAGCAATTATTTTCGAGCAAAATAATAATGTGCAAACTAGTAAATGCCTCCTTAGTTTTTGCAGTTTAACATTTGTCATTTGTGGAAAAAGACCTCCCGATATCAGGCCTCTGAATTGTATCAATTAATCAACCACATATTTCTGTACTAACTAGCCATTATCGAATTGTTGAGTCATCACATTAAAGTAATGAATAGTTGTGAAAAGTGAAATTTGTGTAGGTTACATGATGTTCAATTTTGTTCAATTTGTGATAACTCTTGCTTGATGGAGATGCTGTCATGTTTACATGTTCTACTCTTGGGCTTGTATTCATTTGTCATAAGAAAATGAAAGGAATACAAAGGGAACAAAAAGGCAAGACACAAGTAATAAAAAGTCATACAATAAGTCTATTAACTCCATGCAATAAATGGATCATATTAAAAAGAATACAGTCGAATCAATGATGAAATCTTTTGGAAAAGGTATATATAGAATACAAATATAATATTTGATATCTCAACCGATTTAGTAGGCAAACCTATAATAATTTGTATCCTTATTAATTTTTCTCGCACATAAATGAATAATTTCTTATCCTTTTAATCTCTGAATAATTTTCCTGTCAATACAATGAAGATAGATATAAAATGAAAATTCTTTTTTCAATTTTTCCATTTGTTCCATGATTTGATTTACTTCATCTTTTGTTTGTTTTAATTCTAATTTTGTTTGTCCAAGGTGAGTGACTCTGATGATCTGAATTGCTGAAAAAGGTATGATTTCTAGACACTATGTGTTTAATAAAAATCTATACTAATAAATATAGAACAATATATTATAATAATGATGTTTTAACCCAAGACAACATTTTTGAGGTAGTATTATTTTAAGAAAAACTCTTATTTCATTGCTTCAAAGAACGGGGGTAGTATGTTCTTCATTACTTCATTATCACGGAATTCAGCAAGAGATGACCACAAATATTATACTCCGTAATAGGGATGGACTCGGTTCGGGTCGGGGCCGGTTCGGGCCGGGCCCGGTTCGGGCCTTGAACCGGCCGGGCCTCGGTTCAAGGTATGGGAGGCCCGGAACCGGCCCGGGTAAACCCGGGTCCGGTTCGGGCCGGGTCACCCGCCCGGTTCACGGGCCGGGCCGCCCGCCGGGCCGGGCCGCCCGCCGGGCCGGGCCGCCCGCCGGGCCGGGCCTTATAATTTTTTTTTAAAATTACATATTATATTATTATAATAATTCTTATTAAAAACAAAATTCAAGTGCATTTATTTGAAATAGGAAGTACATTTGAGAATTGAGAAAACAATAACAATATGAAATACATTTTCTAATAAATATCAATTAGGATTTCCGCCACCGTTGGTTGTTGTTTTGCCTTTGTCACATGACTTCATATGTTTTATTGGCATCCCGACTCCGTGTGAACGCCCCAAGCAACACTCTTTCCGGCACCACTTGCAAGTTGCCCACCACAGTCCGGTCTTCGGGTCCTTCCACTTATCAAAATTGTTTTGCATAACAGAAGAATTACTTTCCATCTTTAAAATGGTAGATGTATAAGTAGAAATGTAGGATAATAAGAGAAGATGAAGATGGAGAAGAGTTGGATAAGAGGTGTAGAAAATGGTAGAAAATAGATGTATTTATAGATTTTTTTGAACCCCACCCCCACACCACCACCCCCGGGACCCCCCTGCCCCCCACCCTAAGCCCCAACGGCTATATAGCCGTTTGGGAGCAATTTTGTATTTCAAAATGTTTTCGATTTTTTTTTTTTTTTGAAAATTATACATATTGTAAAATAAGTTAATTAATTTAATGAATTAAGTAAAACTATTTTTACTTAGAAAAGTGATTTGATTTATAATTTACAAATGTTGCAAAATAGGTGTATAAGTATTTAAACAAATTACATATTGAAGTTGTAACTTGTAAGTTTGTAACCAATTAATTAATTTACATATTAATATTACATATTTTAACTTAAAAACAGCCTTTAGATTTTACAAAAATAATTTCAAAGTTGTAAGTTATAAGTTTGTAACCAATTAATTAATTTGAGAAGTGCTACATATGAAAAATAAATGCATATTTATTTGAAATATGAAGTACAAGTTTACAAATTAATTTTATTGAATTGATTATTGAATAATTTTTTTTTTGAGAATTATTGAATTGATGTACACAATAATATAAAATAATTCAAGTATATTTATTTCAAATAAGAAGTACAATTGAGAATTAGGATGCATTTAAAAAATGTAATAAATTTTGTAATAAAAAATCAATCGGAATCTCCGCCTTCGGTGGTTGTTTCCTCCATAAAGTAGCGGGTGGGAGCGATGGTCATTTCTTGAGTTCTTCGTTGGACCTTCAACCAATCATGGAAGCAAACTAGCGTCTCAAGAGAGCTCGGGCTCAACCTCGTTCTATAATCGGTTAGGACGTTGCCGGCCGCACTAAATTCTTGTTCCACGGCAACTGTTGATATCGGCATTGCTAGCACTTGCTTAGCCATCTTTGATAAAACCGGGAACGTTCTTTCATTTTCCTTCCACCACTTAAGAACGTCAAAGTCATCACCAACTTCATAATCAACATTCAATGTTAGATACAAAGAAAGCTCGTTAACTCAGCTTTGTTCAGTAGCAGGAGTTGCTCTACTTTTTTTCATAAGAGAACCAAATGCAGATTTTAAAAGTGATTTTCCTTTAGATGAAGAAGATGTTCGCGGCATGGAAGGGGGTGCATTACCATACTTTGCATGAAATACATTATACAATTGATGAAATAAATTACTAACCTCGTTGTATTCTTGTTTAGGGTCGATGGGATTATCATCGAACTCTTGAGTTGGAAAAAAAAGCATAATAGTAATCTATACAACTTGGCAACGAGGCAAGTTTATAACGAGGATCAAGAACAAATGCAATACCATATATATGCGGAACATGTGAATAATATTTTAAAAACTTTTGTTTCATGAAATCACAAAAATAACTAACGTAAGCGGCATCGGAAAATTCTAAAAAAGCGCCGGCGAGATTAACAGCTTCAACAAAAAAAATAGTTTGTGGTAGGTTTATAAACATGACTAAAAGTTTGAGTTGCGTTATTAAAATATACCAAAACATTAACAATTTTTTCACAAGTGTCGATGTCAGCCGGGTTTATAATATAGTTACAAGTTTTTCTTAAAAAAGCAGGAAAATGATCTTTATATCTAGTAAGTACTTGAATTAAGTTATAAGTACTATTCCAACGAATAGACAAATCTTTAGGAAAAGCACAATAATTGACACGTATTTCCTTCAAATATTGCCGTCATTGCATTTTTAGTGGAGTGTTAGCCCAAATCAATTTAATTCCCCCCTTCACTACCTCCAAAGCATTTCCTAATGCCGCTAATCCATCTTGTACACACAAATTTAGAATATGACATGCACAACGTTGATGAAAAACCTACCCATCAATGTAGAAGCACCACACAATTCACGCAATCTAGGTATAGCAACAGTATTATTACTAGCATTATCAAAACCTACAGCAAACACCTTATCAAGCAAATTATACTCAATTAAAATACGCTCAATGAGAATATAAATATCATCAGCAGTATGACGATCATTGAATTCACGAAAAGCAAGAACACGTTTATGCATATTCCAATCATCATCAATATAATGTGCAGTAAGACCAAATGATATAAATGATGATAAGTATCCTCCCATATATCGCTACAAATACTAACACGTCCATTAAAGTTTGCGAAAAATGTTTGTAATTTTTCTTTTTCGAAGTTATATTGCCTTATAACTTCTTTTTTAATCGTTTTGCGACTATAATTTCTAAATTGAGGATTTAAAATACCTTGAGCATAATCTCTTAAAGCAAGACTTTCGGAAAAAATATAGGGTAAATTTTCTTCAACAATTAAATGAGACATACCAGTCAAATGTTTTTTATCATCATAGAAGAAATTACCAAAGGGTTGAAAATTTGCAAACCTCGATATTTGTGTTTGCTTCCCCTTGCCCTTGTCTATTTTCTCATACTCCACAAAATGGGCTGACTTAAGATGCCTTGTGAGACTCTCGTATCCGCCAGAAGTTCCAAAGCTATACTCTTTGCCGCAATGATTGCAACTTGCGTACCATTTTTCGGTATTTTTGTCTTTCCTTTTTGTAAAATTGTTTTCAATAATAGGAGATTTAGATTTCTTACCAGTTTGGGTTGAACCGCCCTCTTCCTCCAACTCTTGCTCATCATCCGGGGTGCCGTGAGTCCCGTCGCCCCCCGCGTCCTCCTCCGCATCGTCATCCTCGAGCTCCTCTTGATCAATGGTTGTCGGGATGTGTTGTTCTTGTGCAAAGCGTGGATCATTTTGGGACAATAGGTTTTGTAGATGCTCGTCGGACATCATCATATCATCTCTCCGTTGGTAATCCGTTTCAAAGTCATCTCGACTTTAAAAAGAAGACTCAGCCCGCGCTTTACCTTTGCCTTTGCGTGAAGTAGGACGAGTCGACGCAATCTCCCTCTTGCGGTTGCGTTGGAGATTACCCACATCTACAGAATGTCTACCACGCTCCATCTTTAAAATTGAACAAATATTAAATGATATCAAATATTATATATGAGTACAATAGTAATAATAATGTAACAATTAACTAATATTAATATGAGAAATGTAACAATTAAGTAGTTTAACTAATATTAATATGACAAAATGTAAAAATTAACTAGTTTTTTTTTTACTTTAATGAGCAATGTAGCAATTAACTAATATTAATATGACAAATGTAACAATTAAGTAGTTAACTAATATTAATATGACAAATGTAAAAATTAACTAGTTTTTTTTACTTTAATGAGCAATGTAACAATTAAGTAGTTTAACTAGTTTTCAAAATGACAAATGTAGAAATTAACTACTTTTTTTTACTTTAATGAGCAATGTAGCAATTAACTAATATTAATATGACAAATGTAACAATTAACTACTTTAACTAATATTAATATGACAAATGTAAAAATTTAATACTTTTTTTATTTAATGAGAAATGTAGCAATTAAATAAGTAACTAGTTTAACTAATGTTAAATGATAAATGATATGTAACAAGTAACTATTTTTTTTTCTTTAAAGAGAAATGTAGAGAAATGTAACAATTAACTAATTTAATAGATAAATGAGAAGTCTAACCATTAACTGCTTTTATAAAATGTGTATAAGTCTATATAGTTTATATAACTTGTAAATGTATTATAAGTAATATATAATATAATGTTTATAGTATATAATATATAAGTATATTACTATAAGATGAGTAATGCACTTATACTTAATACTTTAATATATATATATATAAGTATATATTAACTAAATGTAATATGTAAATATAAGTAAATAACAACAGTATGGATAAAAACTAAATATCAAATAAATATGAATGTGTATAAGTATATATAGTATATATAATGTGTAAATATATTAAGTAATATATAATATAATGTTTATAGTATATAATATATAAGTATATTACTATAAGATGAGTAATACACTTATACTTAATACTTTAATATATATATATATATATATATATATATATATATAAACTAAATGTAATATGTAAATATAAGTAAATAACAATAGTATGGATAATAACTATATATCAAGTAAATATGAATGTGTATAAATATATATAGTATATATAATGTGTAAAGAATTATAATATGAATGTGTATAAGTATATATTTATAAGTAGATAATTAATATATAGGTAGAATAGTAGATATAATAATTATATAAATTATATATATGTAGAAAGAATTTGGAGAAGATGAAGAATGAAGATGATTGAATATAAGAGATTGAGAGAATAGAGAATTAGAGAGTAGGAAGAGTTGTAGAAGAAGAGGTGTAAAAAATGTATAGAAAATAGGAGTATAAATAGGTTTTTTTGTATACCCCACCCCCACCCCCCCAGACCCCCCCCCCCTCCTATGCTCCCAACGGCTATAGAGCCGTTTGGGAGCTCTCCCAACGGCTAGAGAGCCTTTAACCATTTTTTGTAAAAAAAAAAAATTAAAATATGACCGCTGAGGCCCGGACCGAGCCCGGCCCGGCCTCGCCGGTTCACTAAATATCAGGCCCGGGCCCGGACCGCTATCCCACCGGGCCGGGTGGCCCGAACCGGGCACTAACCGGTTCACCGGGCCGGTCCGGGCCCGCACAGTAGCGGGCCGGGCCGGTTCCAGGCCGGTTGGCCCGGCCCGAGTGGATCCCTACTCCGTAAGAATATCTAAGTAACCGCCACCGAAATTGAGAAACAAAATTGAAAAGTCTAGGGTTAAATCATGTTCTACTCTTGGGCTTGTATTCATTTGTCATAAGAAAATGAAAGGAATACAAAGGGAACAAAAAGGCAAGACCGAGAGATGAAAGAGAATGGAAAATGTTACAGCATTTGCATATGTTTCTCCTATGGTGACCAGACGAGATAATGTACATATACACCTCCTACCAGTAAAAGTGTTAGTGTTATAGGCCAGTAAAACCAGAGACGCTCTTGAGCGCTTCCTCTTCCATTTCGATGAGCTGATCACAGAACTTTTGAACATCAGACACCTCTTCCTTGAGTGTGATTCTGAACTCTTTCCACTGGTATTCGCGGGACCCATCACTCTGCACTGCCCCAAGAACCTTCCCCAGCACATCAAACCCTTTCCGGTCTACCGAAAGCAGAAAAGCATCCTTCACAAACAGCAACAGAAACACAGATTATATATCACATCATGTATGAAATTACCTCATTGAGCATTCCACAGATGATGTTTTTGAATAAAACGATGTGTTACTACCTTCGCCCCAAATGTTCACCTTTTCAATTTTGTATGCTCGTTTAAGTGTTATAAATCTTCTTTATATGCTCGTTTAACTAAATTCATCATATGTAACATGAGATTTTTCTATCATCTTCTGGCAAGTTGCATCAAGGAATAGTTTATTGGATCAAACTGGACTCTTTTTGGAGAAAAATAGAACTTCAATACACCCATTGTATTTGCTTCTGCCGAGGGCTGGGCAAGTAAATTTTTGGGGGATGGAGGGAGTAATATTAGAGGTAAGTTGCCTTTTTGGTCTCTCAATAATGCAGATTTAGCAACTTTGGTCCCTTCTCTGTTAACTTTTGCAAAAACAATATCTGGTGGTACGGTGGTACCCTTGGGTGATGGTGACTAAAATTGTTTGATATAAGAAACTAAGGGTGAACATTTCAGGTTCATTTTTTCAGATTTCGGCTTAAAATGGGTAAGAGGAATGATATGCCAAATTAAAACCACACTATGTTTGGTTTGGATTTGTTATTTTTGAAGATATTAAAGTATATTAAGGTTTTATTATCGTTTTATTCAGTATGGTTTTATTCGGGTTCAGTTTGGTTAATATTGCCAAACTAACACCAAATTGCATGTTTCGGTTCAATTCAGTTTGGTTGCATAACCAAAATGCCCACTCCTAATTGAAATCATCAAAGGATCACATAAGGGCTATTTTTCCGAAAGTTAACAACTAGGATGACTAGAATCATTAAAGATGCACAATTGAGTCATTACCATCATTACCCCTACCCCAGTGCTGCAAAGGCTCCTACCTACGGTGGGGTAAGGGGGGATCGGATGTACGCAGTCTTACCCCTGTACTAAAGCACAGAGAGGTTGTTTCCGGATGACCCATAGTGAAAATGGCGTCAAAAATTGAATTGACCGACTGTTGCTTCATAACAAAGAAGCGCAAACAGTTTAGTGAGCCATGTTGCTTTATTCCATCATATTCCCTAGCCAAAAAATAGTGAGCCTTTGACTCCATTGAAAATAATGGAAAAGATGCACAATTGAGTGGCTAGAAAAAAATATTTGTCAATATTTCCATCCTATAGTCCTGCACATTCATTCATTGCTTTGTAGGAATCAATTTAGTCATACAAGGAATACAAGACATAGCATGCAGTTAAGGAAATCTCTGAAAAAATAAATGTTTGGGGGATTAGAATATAAATCATTTGAATAATTACCTTGACATTCTCATTCATGTGTGTGATACAGAAGAGGATTAAAGCTCTACGCCTAATCTCGCTTCGATTAATTCCATCAATCAGGCTTGTACCGAAAGGAGCTGCAAGAAAACGAAATTATTACCTTATGAGTCTTAGAAATTGTTTTATGTATAAACACTATAGGAGCTTACATAAAGGGTCTGTCTTTGATTCTTCAATATCTCTTAGAGCCACTTCATGGCTAGCTCCTTTGCTGTCAATATACGCACAAGAACTGCAGACCACATAAGCTTGTGTGTTAGATCAAATCTACCCAAAATTGTAATTAGGATGTCCAGATTTTACTTGCAGGGATACAATAGGGTTCTGTTTGGAACAAAGAAAATACTTCCTCTATTCTTATTTAGTTGAAACAGATGGACTTTCACATTTGACTAAAAATGACTTTGACCATTAATATATCTAATTGTGTATTAGTAGAAATAATAAAAACAATAATGTGAAATTTATATTATGATAAATTTAATAATGTTTTTCACAGTATACCTTGTTAATACATTTGAAAAATAAAAATAATCAAAGCAGGGTATATGAGTAGAAGAAAAAGTCAAATTGTTGCAACTAATAAAGAGCGGATGTAGTATTAGGGAACAATAATAGAGATGCAAATGGATCGAAAATTCAGAACCAAAGAAAAATTCAACTTGGTCCAATCTCAAAAAATCTTTTCTAGATATTTGTCCTGTTATATATATATATATATATATATAGACACACACACACATATATTACAATAATGTAAAAACTAAGAATTCAAAATGTGTACGTGGAAAGTTCTCCCAAAAAAATATTAATCAAATTGATTTTTTTTTTGTATTTTCGAAGGTAAAACAGAACAACATTAAACTATGTTCCTCAGAAATTTTTTTATTTCCCTACCATTTCCGGCATTCCAAACATAGCCTAAGAAGTAAAGGAAGTCTAATGGAACTATGAAATATTATTTTCTTGCGCATTATAGCCAAAAAAATTCATAGAATATGTGTGTGATATCACAAGGCTGAACTGAATATTTGATACCTTATCTTAAACTTATACACAGTATATTTGGTATTCTCGTCAAGTAACTCCTGGAGGTTTTCGCTTCGAGATGTATAACTGAGACTTGATGAACTCAATATAGCAGAAACTGAATAACTTAAATCTTTTACTGTTTTACACTCGGATAACATGATCTCCCTAAGGGTATTTTCAGCCAATGCAGCCTGTGGAAACGAAGAGTCATGTTAATAAAAATTTACCTCTTCCAATAGCAAGGTAAATAGTCCGTAGTTCCACGAAGACATGCTTAAAACGATCTACTCCCTCCATTCCAAATTAAAGGAATCCTTGTTAAAAAATTAATGGTGTCCCAAAAAAAGAGCCCCGTTTGCTTTTGAAAAAGCTAATCTTTAATGTTTTTGCTATAATAATTTTATACAAAAATGTCTGCCACAAGTTAAATATTTTAAATTTAGTTTAAACAACAAATACAACTACAAATATAGCAAGAACTGGTTATTTCTAATAGTTGTAGCTAAAACATAAAAGTTGTACTGTGGTGAAACATGACAATTCTTTGGGGAAGGAGGTAGTACATGAATACAACAAAGGTTAACCTATCATTAGCAATAACATTCGCACATGGGGTTATACATGATTAAAAAGAGACAGACATGAATAAAGTGCTTCTAAATGATTAGTTGCTGGAAAACGGAAAAAGTTTAAAGAATTAAAGCAGTAGTGCGTATTACATAGTGGATTGATGTGTTAGCTAATTGATAAGTGAGAATGGGAGACATTATGTACAACCTTTTTATCTGTAAGAGGCACTATGTCACCCATTAGAGCAACCCGTGTTGGCAGCTGCATATGTGACAAACACAAGTCTTTCTTAGTATATAACAATATTTTTCACCCAAAATGGCACACCCGTGCATTATAGATCAGGAAATAACCCAACACAAACTTATTAGAATCAGATTGTAAAGGAAAGATACCATTTTTATGGACATAAGCAGATTTCCTAGTTGGCCGGGGAATGGAGCCGTCACTGCCAAGGAACCGCGTTCATCAATTATTGCATTCTGCAAAGAAAAAAAACTCAACTTCCTCAGGCATGGGAGAAAGTGTTACAAAGTTAATTGAATTACAATTACTATTATGTGTATCACAAATTTTAATTGGCACTTTCCACATGCCATTTTTAGTAGTCTTATCCCTAGTTAGCACTGTTTAGTCTCGGAATATTCATTACACTTTAAACAAAGCAGCAAGTGGAATAAGATACATATCTCCTTTGTGCATGATGGATTGATGGATAACAAGAATTGTAGAAAACAGAAATGATGAAAACAATCAAGACTATAAACAACAGAAATGGAAATTGTTGTGTAAAAGGAAATTAAACTAGAGCTCATTATGAAGACATCAATCAGCTAATCCTGTGTCATGGGAACTATAATTTTGAGAATCCGAAGATGAGTAATCACACTGATCCGTTCAGACATTGTTATCACAAAAACATATATTCAACCTAATCAGGTCCACAATGGATAGCTATGCACTTTAGGAGCCAAAAGAGATATGTTTACTTTCAGAAATAAATTTCTCATCAGAACCTAGAAAAAGCCAAATGAAGCAAGCTTTCAAAGAGAGAAATCTCAAGTGTCAAAACCGTGAGACCTTGATATTAACCATGGGCAGCCTATATCATTTAGTAGCAGCAGCATATAGATTAATGCACTTTTTCTCCTCAAAATCAAATTCATACACAGGCAATTTTTAAAGATATGACATTTTTGGTAGTCAGATACATCATAATGGCAAGGCCTACATGTTATGTACTGAACACCTTCAAACTGCCAAACTAAGGCTGTGCCTCCATGGCATGTATACAAAGCTAAAATAAACCTAACATTAGAGTTCACACTAAACAGTTGTTAGACCCGTTGGGTTGCACAGAAATGTCTTAAAGTCTCGGCGGGGGGTGACCTGTCTGTTTTTCGTTTTTGATTGAAATCCTAATCCTTTGAAGGATAGAGTGAATAATTAGTTTAAGACAAATGCCTTAAGCTAATCTACCGTGTAGTGCATAAATGCTAGTTTTAAGATTTGATATGTAATCACGTGATCAATTCGCAATTGATACGGGCAAGATGAACAAAGCAGTGTAAAATGAATGCACAAGCACAATTAACATGGTCTTAAGGTGGGTTTTTTTTGTCTTAAAGTGGGTTAAACCTTCTAAATCCACAAAACTTCATGTAGTACTTGGAGTGTGTCATTCAACAATGGAAGTGTGCAGCATCCTTTGCAAGCTAATAAGGCTGCTACTTCACTTGGAATCCCATTGCTGTTGGCAATTTCTTCAAAGTATTCCAACTTTTTTGAGTTTCTTCAATACTCGCAATGCTCCTTAAGAAATGCCAAATTCAAATCAATTCCTTTAACACCGTCTTTCTGCAATTTTGGCAACTCCTTACAAAGTTTTCACTTCTTGCAATGCCGCCTCGCAAATCTCATAACCCATTCGACCAACATGTAAACGGAGTTGATTAATAATCACTCATATTACATATGCTGGTTGAAGTCCCCTGTTTCTAAGTAGGAATTCGTTGCTTGCTGAGTTTGGACACCTTTGAGATAATATTGCTTGGGAAATAATGTTACGGAGTATTATTTTGGACATATGTTTCTAAAATAAAAGCTACATATGATCTTCGGGATCTAAAATTCTAATATCCTATTGATATGAGGTGGAAAAGCAAACCTTAAGGCTGAATTTAGCAGTATGAGGGAATACCTATTTATAGTATAAGGAGTACAAGGAAGTTCATGTTTGTTAACGTACATGCATGGTGCATGGTACGCATGCATGGCACATGCATGCTCTCCGTATTATTCCGGCTGACTCGCACACATAACATATCTCATCCGTATTTGTTGTACTTACTAGTTGTATATTCAAATCATTTTAAATTATTGTTGTATCTTATCCGATTACATAGGCCACATGTTAGGCGATAGGCTTGAGCTCCTTAAGCTAATTAGTTACGTAGCTTTATCGGTACAATTCAAATTGTATAGCATCGTGTATTTAAACACCGTCAAGGGAAATAATACACTCACGTTGAAATTCCAATTTGGTATCAGACGCAAGATCTTTTCTTCCTCCTCCCATGGCTTCCGCCAAATCTCCTTCCTTTCATCCCGCTCTCGCTCTCACAAATATAAAAAGTTTTATTCCTATTACACTCGATCTCGAGAACGTGGAATACTCATCATGGACCGAACTTTTTAAGATCACAACCCGTGCCTACCAGGTTGAAGATCACATCTTCCCAGTTGAAACAACTACCTCGGCTGCCTCCACTTCCACCACACCACCCCCAGAACTCACCCCGGAGCAAGTTCTTGCCGCCGCCGCCGCCAAAGCTGAATCTGATGCACTATGGAAACGACTCGATGCCATGGTGTTACAATGGATTTATGGGACTATTTCCCATGATCTTTTGCACACCATTCTCGAGCCGGACTCTACAGCCAAAGCAGCATGGGATCGTCTGGCCGATCTTTTTCTTGACAACAAAAACTCTCGGGCACTTCATCTCGAGACGGAATTCTCCAATACCCGGTTAGAGAGTTTTCCGGATATTGCCTCGTATTGCCAGGCTCTCAAGACCCTAGCCACCAAATTGTCTAACGTTGGTTCTCCCGTTAACAATCAACGCTTGGTGTTACGTATCGTGAATGGTCTCCCTCCGGCCTATGACTCGGTTGCTTCGATCATTCAACAAACCGTCCCTCTTCCTCCCTATTCACAGGCCCGTTCCATGCTCCTTCTTGAAGAGACTAGGAAGGCTCAACAACACACCTCATCTCCTACTGCCTTGGTCCATACCGGCACTCCGGCTCCTGTGCAACGACCAGAGGTTCAGCCTGGCCGTGCTCCACACCGCGGAAGGGGACGTGGGTCTTCACGTGGTGGTCGCAACCGTTCCTCCGGCACTTCTTCGGCAACCCCAACTGCCAGCCCGTGGCAGATGCCGCCGTGGGGTTACTGGCCGCCCCCATGGAGCATCCCACCATGCCCCTATCCCTCTACTCCATGGTCCGGACACCAAAGCTCGAAGCCTCCCTCTCCTGCGGCCGGCATACTTGGTCCACGGCCTCAACAAGCACACATTGCCACCCCGTCTCCTACCGACATCAACTCGGCCATGGCTACCATGTCGCTCACTCCTCCAGATGACAACTGGTATCTTGACACGGGGGCCACATCTCACATGACATCACAGGGAGGTACTTTTACGTCTCATTTTAATAATAGTACTAAAAACCGTATTATGGTGGGCAATGGTCAATCCATACCTATTATGGGTTACGGCAACTCTTTTCTTTCCCCTCCCAACCCACCCCTTCTCCTAAAAAATATTCTTCATGCTCCTCAATTAGTCAAAAATTTAATTTCCGTTCGCCGTCTTACCACTGATAACAATGTTTCAATTGAGTTTGACCCACTTGGTTTTTCTGTGAAGGAACTCCACACGGGAATGCCTCTTATGAGATGTGATAGTTCGGGAGATCTTTACCCTTTCAATCCGGTCCGTGTCAAGTCTTCCTCACCCGCTGCACTCATTGCCACCTCGGCTGAGACATGGCACCACCGCCTTGGCCACCCCGGCAACCCAGTTTTTCAGTTTCTTAGTTCCAATAAAATTATCCCTTGTAATAAACTCTGTAGTTTAGACTGTATGGCTTGTCAAATGGGTAAACATCATAAACTCCCATTTAGTTCTTCTTTATCTCAAACGCATTCCCCGTTTGACATTATTCATAGTGATGTTTGGACTTCTCCTGTTTTAAGTTCAAATGCTCACCGCTACTACGTGTTATTTTTGGATGATTTTTCCAAATTTCTTTGGGTTTTTTCGTTACAACATAAGTCCCAAGTGTATGACACCTTTGTCAAATTCTACCACTATATTCACACGCAATTTAGTCAAAAAATAAAAACTCTACAATGTGATAATGGTAAAGAATTTGACAATTCCTCCTTTACCTCTTTTGCTACACAAAATGGCTTGCATTTCCGTTTTTCCTGTCCCTATACATCTCCTCAAAACGGGAAAGCGGAACGCACCATCCGTACTATCAATAATACGGCTCGTACCCTACTCTTACAAGCATCTCTTCCGCCCAAATTCTGGCCTCACGCCGTCCAAATGGCCACCTATATACACAATATTCTTCCTACACCAACCCTCTCAAATCTATCCCCTACACATATCTTATACCACAAAACACCAACTTACGAACATCTACGAGCTTTCGGTTGCTTGTGTTTCCCAAATCAACCCCCTTCTACCATTCATAAGTTAGATGCTCGATCCTATCCTTGCATCTTTCTTGGATTTCCTACACATCATAAAGGGTATATTTGCCTTAACCCACAAACGGGTAAACTCATTTTATCCCGTCATGTTACGTTCAATGAACACTACTTTCCCTACAAATATCTAGCCGACAAACCGTCCCCACCACATACTAATAATTTCCAAAACCATCATCCCATACCTCCATTTAACTTATCCCATCTCGGGAACAATCCCAATACTCAGCCCCCACACCATGAGTCTCCAGCTACTCCACCTTCACCTTCTTGTCACCGTTTTATTCCCTCTCCAGGCCCCACACCACCGAATAACTCCCCACCTAGCTCCCCACCCAGTTCATCATCACGCACGTCACCACCTCCCATACTTCCTACCCACCCCATGCTCACACGTAGCAAGGTTGGAATCTTCAAACCCAAAATTCCTCTATCCCTCTTATCCCAGACGTCAAACAACCCGTCACCTATACCCAAATCCCCAATTCTTGCGCTACGTGACCCGAACTGGATGTCCGCCATGCAAGACGAATTTGGTGCTCTTATTAAAAATAGGACGTGGGAGTTGGTTCCCCGCCCCCCTAACGTCAATATTATCCGTTGCCTTTGGCTTTTTAAACACAAATATAGGTCTGATGGAGCACTGGAACGTCACAAAGCCCGTCTCGTGGTTAACGGCAAATCTCAACAACTCGGCATTGACTGTGAAGAAACATTCAGTCCGGTCGTAAAACCGGCCACTATCCGCACGGTCTTGTCAATTGCACTACACCACTCATGGCCCCTTCATCAACTTGACGTCAAAAATGCCTTCCTCCACGGTCACCTCGAAGAAACCGTATACATGCATCAACCTCCCGGTTTCCGTGACCCCTCCAAACCTCACCATGTATGTCGTCTTCTCAAGTCACTGTACGGCCTCAAACAGGCACCCCGGGCATGGTATCATCGATTCTCATCATTTCTATCTACCATTGGTTTCGGCCACAGTATATGTGATCCATCACTGTTTACTTATCATCACAACAATGAAACTGCGTACTTGCTCTTATATGTCGACGACATCATCCTCACCACTTCATCAGATGACCTTCGGATCTCTATTATTAAAACTTTAGCTACTGAGTTTGCCATGACGGACCTCGGTCCACTCAGCTATTTTTTGGGCATAGCAGTCACACGTCACCCTCATGGTATTTTCCTAAATCAACAAAAATATGCTAGTGAAATCCTCTCCCGGGCACAACTTTCTGATTGCAATCCCGTAGCCACTCCAGTCGACACAAACTCCAAGCTTAGTGCTACTGCCGGCCCTCCGGTTGACGACCCAACTCTATACCGTAGTCTTGCCGGAGCACTACAATATCTCACCTTTACTCGCCCGGATATATCCTATGCCGTTCAGCAAGTATGTCTCTTCATGCATGACCCACGAGCTCCTCATCTACATGCACTCAAGCGGATTCTTCGCTATATTAAAGGTACCCTCCATTTCGGTCTACATCTACGGCCGTCCTCCATCTCTAGCTTGATCTCTTACTCCGACGCTGATTGGGGTGGCTGCCCAGACACACGACGTTCTACCTCTGGCTATTGTGTCTATCTTGGTGACAACCTTCTCTCATGGTCCTCCAAACGGCAACCAACTCTCTCCCGCTCAAGTGCCGAAGCTGAATATCGGGGTGTCGCCAATGTAGTTGCGGAGACTTGTTGGTTGAGAAACCTTCTTTTAGAACTTCACTGTCCACTACCCAAAGCTACTCTGGTTTATTGTGACAACATCAGTTCCGTCTACATGTCTGGCAATCCTGTTCAACACCATCGCACCAAACATATCGAAATGGATATACATTTCGTTCGGGAAAAAGTTGCTCGCGGAGAAGTACGTGTTCTTCATGTTCCGTCCCGTCACCAATTTGCCGACATTTTCACAAAAGGGCTCCCTCGTATCTTATTTGATGAATTCCGGTCCAGTCTCAGCATTCGGCCACCTCCCGCTTTGACTGCGGGGGGGTGTTAACGTACATGCATGGTGCATGGTACGCATGCATGGCACATGCATGCTCTCCGTATTATTCCGGCTGACTCGCACACATAACATATCTCATCCGTATTTGTTGTACTTACTAGTTGTATATTCAAATCATTTTAAATTATTGTTGTATCTTATCCGATTACATAGGCCACATGTTAGGCGATAGGCTTGAGCTCCTTAAGCTAATTAGTTACGTAGCTTTATCGGTACAATTCAAATTGTATAGCATCGTGTATTTAAACACCGTCAAGGGAAATAATACACTCACGTTGAAATTCCAATTATGTTAATTTCTCCTCTAATCCTATATCATTTAGGAAGAAACTCCATAGCAAAATGGAAGTCTCTTTTCCGTTATACAGTCTTATACAAGCTGAAGTTTTATCAAAGACAGCCTCTGGAAGCACGATGAAGACGAAGACATGCACGGTCTTAAGGTGAAACAAAAAAACAGCCCAAGATTGCTTCAAATGCTTCACCAAGGACATAAAAACAAATACTCTATCCACTTCTAAGAGGAAAACGCTTTGTAAATTCTT
The DNA here is from genome assembly GCA_945859915.1 of Cuscuta epithymum. Classification (NCBI taxonomy): domain Eukaryota; kingdom Viridiplantae; phylum Streptophyta; class Magnoliopsida; order Solanales; family Convolvulaceae; genus Cuscuta; species Cuscuta epithymum. Next base: position 5,124,898 of record CAMAPF010000942.1, read on the forward strand.
ATGTTCTAGTTTACCACTTCCAGGACGGCATCTATTATTGTTTTCCAGTTTTGTGCTTTTATACTCAATTACTACGCACAACTATGGTAGTAACAATGCAACATCCACCTTCTGATGCTCTCAACAAGTCATCATCATCATTCATCATCGTCATTACCCCACTGCCGCAAGGGCTCCCACACCTTCGGTGGGGTAAGGGGTTCGGATGTACGCAGTTTTATCCCTGTACTAAAGCACAGAGAAACTGTTTCCGGATGCCCAATAGTGAAAATCGCGTTGAAAATTGCATGGACTGACTGCTGCTTCATCACAAAGAAGCGCAGACAGTTGAGTAAGCCATTTTGCTTTATTCCATCATATTCTCAACAAGTATTTAATGAAAGTTTAATAAGAACATTCAATATACATATACAATTCTCCATATTTTTTAAACAATTCCTTTATCTGTGATAAAGAATCCAAAATGACATTCTTTCATGAATGTAGAGAACAACTGTGTATATCCTCAAGTAAATATAATCAGTCAATATAATGAAGTTCGAAAAGACTATACCACATTATGCAAGTCCTTCTCAGGTATCCATATGTATGGCTTTCCTCTATTGACGAAGTACTTAACTTTCGAACTGTGCACGTCCTGTTTACTGAGTACATGTAAATACAGAAAGAACGGAACAAAATGCATCCAGCTCAGACTTTTCATAGAAAAGAAAAAGAAATAACAACATGAACATCATTTAAACTTCGTATACACTCTAAATTACCTTCCTTTAGCATCAGCTTTAATGGTATTAAGGTAGCCTTGCCAATTTGATGCCAATATTTTCTGCAAAATATAAAAAGTTAAAGCTGAAATTCTCATTATAAATGAAAACAGTAGTCAAAAGATAAGTAAACAATGGTGATGTGTTCACCTTGCTTTTTTCAGCTATAGTCAGAAGAAAAGATTTGGGTGCTTTCCCCATGTGTTGCAAAGCAGGCGTTTGTTGAAATGGTGCGCTTAGCGGAGGAGAAAGGGCACAACACCGGCGGAAATATGAAATCCGAGAGGCTGCAACTCCGGAAGTGAACAAGGTCAGTCCGTCCTACAGAAGGGCAGAATCTTGGATCGGGGTTTCTGGAATTATTATAGCAAAAATGCTAAAAGTATCCCAATTTGTACCACAATTTGTATCATCTTATTTTTGTGTCTCACAAAAGCAGTTCATTAAAGTATAGCTATTGAAGTGGGCTTTTGTGAGCCACAAATATAGGCTGGGTGCCAATTGAGGTACCTATTAGGGGTGGGCAAAAATCCCGGTCCCGGTGTCCCAAATCGAAAAATCCTGATACCGTTCCGAAACTATCCCGATCCATTTAGGACGCAATTTTTTTATCCCAAACCGGTCCCGCACCGATATTAACCGGGACGGGACCGGGATAGTTATAAAATATCATGTCACGTCCCGGTGTCCCGTTTGAAATTAATATGTTATTTTAAATTTCTAATGCTATGTAATAGTCGAGCCCAATTAAAAGATTCTAGTTCTTAGTCTCCCTAGTGTAATTTTATCTGATTTCATGTCTCTCTTAATCTCATTTCTTTTGTTTCTTTTGATTAAAATTTGTTTAGTTCTCATTCCAATACTAATACATAATATATTATTACGTGTAGAATACTATTTATGATGGAATAACTACTACTCCAAATTATAGTGTTGTTATAGATTTAATATTTTCCAAAATAACTACTATAAAATATATATAGTGTATTTATAGATATGATATTTAATTTAATGTGGTATTGAAAAATTACAAGTGTACTACAAAGTATAAAAATATTTTGCGCTACTATTCTACTAGAGGAAACACAAGATTAGGGGAAACAAAAAAATTTACAAGACAAAAATTAAAAATAGTTAATTAAAGGTTTTACTTAACTTTTTAGGGAAACAAAATTTGCATAAATAGTTACGTCTTTATTTTGATGTTATGCTTATTTTTATATCACATTTCACAAATACATATTTTATGGGACATCCCGAACCGTCCCGGTTTTTCTCGGGTTGTCCTGGTTCCGTTTTAAATGGGACAACATTGGGATAAAGACTTATCCCGTACCGTACCGGACTGTTGTTATAAAACCGGGACGGGATCGGGATAAGCCAAATCCCGGACCGTCCCGGACCGTGCCCACCCCTATAGCAGATGGTTATTATGGTTTTTAGGTTTTGCACTTCCATACGGGTTTTCAACTCCAGGGTTCGGGTTATCGGGCAGTAACAAATGGGTTAAAAATAAATGCGCCTCTTCTGGGCACACCATCAAATGTGTTAGGATGAAAAATTGGGTACATGTAGGGAGCTCCTATACTATACACCCGAATGTAGGTACATGCGGTCTAATTAAAGAAAGAGTCAAATTAAATTATCAAGCCTATAAGAAAAGGCTCAATGTTGTCTCACCGCTTAAAAAAGACAGACCTCGTTTTCTTCCTTATGAACATCAAAATTAATCGAATTTGGCTTTGAGGAGTCCGAAATCGTGCTCAACTTGCTTGGATTTCCACCTCGCCCTTTTGTTCTGAAACCATATCGCCACTTGATGTGGTTGCAGCCCCAAATCTCTGGCAACTTGGAGCTTCTTCATCTCCAGCTTTGTTTCCAGCTTGAAATGGTGTCCAACGATTTCACTTGCTCATTGTTGAACCTCTTACAACTAGGGATGGACTGGGCCGGGCCGAACCGGCCCGGAACCGGACCGGCCCGCTACTGTGCGGGCCCGAACCGGACCGGGCCCGGTTGGCCGGTTCCGGGCTTTTAGCCCGTTTTGGCGGGTCGGGCGGGCCGGTTCCGGGCCCTGTTTTTGTTGAACCGGCCCGGGCGGTTCGGGGCGGGCCCGGTTCATTTTTTTTTTTTTTTTTGGTTTTTTCAATTTTTTTTCTTTTCCTAGGGTAGGGCTGGGTGTTTTAGGGAGGTTTGGGGCGTGGGGGTGAGGGGGGGGGGGGGTAGGGAGATAACAAGAAAGTCAAAAAAAAAAAAAAAAAAAAACATTGAACCGGGCCCGGCCCGGCCCGGCCCGGTTAGGCCCGGACCCGGTATCAACCCGGGCCGGTTCCGGGCCCATGTAACCCGAAAAAAAGCCCGCCCGGGCCCGGCCCGGAACCGGAACCGGCCCGGCCCGGGTCCATCCCTACTTACAACTACTCTTCTTGCCCTTCTTCTTCGACGCCGCCGTCTTCCGCCGCAGGCCTCCGTCCTCAGATTCATAGTTTTTTGCCGCTTCACACTCTTCTTCGTCCTCCATCTCGATCTTCGTCGGTTCCCGCCGGCAGACTGTAGTGAACTGTAAAGATCATTTAACTAAAAGAGTCTATTTTTTCAGTGGCATTTTTGTAATTTAAGCAAAAAATCACGGCTTCCGTTAAATGAGCATCGGTGTACATTTAGTGAGCATCTGACCTATTTTATTGAGTATTAAAAGCCAAACAACGAGTACCGTAATCTCTGCTTCATATCATCTAAGTCATTTTCTTTTTCTTATTTTTTCTTTTATAAAAACTTATTAAATTATATCTATAAATAATTCATATGAGTTTCAATATGTGAATTTAATGTAATATGTCACTTTTTAAATACGCATTAATATGACATTTTACATATGAGCATTAAATCAGTACCAAATGGGTACGTGTAACTTACAGAATGTGCATTGATATGAAAATCGTGTTAATTGAACATCACGACATTTTCATTGAGCATCAAACCTCATCTATTGAGATAAAATCATGGTTTCTGTTAAATGAGCATTGATGAACATTTACTGAGCATCAGACCAATTATGTTGAGTATTAGGAGTCTGAAATTGAATATCGTGATCTATGCTTCATATCTTATAATTCACTTTCAAAAATTGCGGCTTCCACTAAATGAGCATTAGTCTACGTTTAGTGAGCATCTGACATATTCTATTGAGTATTAAAAGCTAAACAATGAGTATCGCGATCTCTGCTTCATATCATCTAAGTCACTTTCTTTTTCTTACTTTTTCTTTTATAAAAACATATTAAATTGTATCTATAAATAACTCCTATGAGTTTCAATATGTGAATTTAATGTAATAGGTCACTTTTTAAATACGCATTGATATGACATTTTACATATGGGCATAAAATCAGTACCAAATGAGCACGTGTAACCTACACAATGTGCATTGATATGAAAATCATGTTAATTGAACATCACAATATTTTCATTGAGCATCAAACCTCCTCTATTGAGATGAAAATCATGGTTTCTGTTAAATGAGCATTAATGAACTTTTAATGAGCATTACAACACTTTCGATGAGCATCAGGCTTATTTGGTCGAGTATTAAGAACCTTACAATGTGAATCTAACGTCATATGCAACTTTTAAAATTTGCATGAATATGACATTTTAACAATAAGCATAATATGAGTGCAAATTGAACAAATGTAACTTACAAAATGAGTATTAATATGAAAATCATAATTTCTTAAGTTGAACTTCAAAACATTTCTATTGAGCATCAAACCTTGTCTATTGAGTATTGAAAACATTCAATTAAGTATCATGGTTTGTGCTCCTATATCTATAATCAAATCCTACATGAATCTAGTCTAATTAATATTGTACTTTTGAAATATGCATTGATATAACATTTTAAAATGAGTATAACACCAGTATAAAATGAGCATACATTACTTTTCAAATGAGCAATGATATGAAAATCATAAACTTTGTTAGCTGAGCATCAAAACATTTTCATTAAACTTCAAACCTTCTCTGTTCAGTATCAGAAACATACAATTGTATATCATGATCTCTGCTCTCGTGTATATAATCTAACTCTTATGTGATATAATATGATACTTTTGAAATATGAAATAATATGACATTTTAAACTTCACTTCTTCTTTTCCAACTTTTAATTAACACCAGCACAGTTCAGTATTTGCATTTTACAAGGAAAAACACATAATTCATTTTGAAAAACCTTTGTAAAATCATCACACCATTACTAACAACCGATCCAAACGTTTGTTCTGCACTTAACACGTTTATGTATATAAATTAAAATACACACACATACATACATCGAACTAATTAGTTATTGATCTGACATTAACAAAAGTCCAATTTTAATGAGTATTAAGCGTCTAATAATGAGCATCGTGTTATTACAAGAAATATGATATCACAACTAAAAAACGGTGGCATTTTAGTAATTTAAACGAAACTCATGATTCTTGCTAAATGAGAAGTACTGCACTTTTAGTGAGCATTAGGCTTATTTTGTTGAGTATTAGCAGCCTAACAATGAGCATCTTAATTGATACTTGCTCCGTACTATCTATTTTTTAATTCACTTTTTTTCCTTTTATTTCTTCTTTTATAAAAACCTACGGAGTATTATACTATATCTATAGAACCTAATGTAATACGGAATATGCAAATCTAATGTAATATGGTACTTTTAAAATATGCATTGATATAAAATTTCAAAAATGAGCGTAACATCAATATCAAATGAGCATACGTAATTTACAAAATGAGTATTACAACAATATCAAATGAGCATACATACTTATGAAATGAGCATCGAAAAATTCATAAGGCTCATTTAAAATCTCTAGTATGCTCGAATATTAAATGAGAATATATAACCTATGAAATGGGCACCAGGAAATATAAATTGAGCATTACACCAATAACAAATGAGCATTACACCAATATCAAATAAACATTACACCAATACGAAATGAATACTGAAAAATTTAAAAAGCTCATTTAAAATTTTTAGTATGCTCAAATATCAATTTGTGTATGTTCATCTCAAGATAACATAAAGAAGCATCAATTCCTTATTTCAGACCAACCAATTTTATTGTGCTTATTTTCAAATGATGTTAGAGGAGCGCAGACAAAAGGCATATATAAAAACAAAAAAAAAACTTAATTAGAAAAAGAAAAGTTAAAGTTAGAAAAATTGAAGTTCAAAATTATAGGAAAAGAAAAGTTTGTATTTATTCAAGTGCAATATAGAACACAGTCAATCAAGAAATGAAAGAAAATTCATTTGGGTATTTTTTCGAACAGTTTGTAGGCATTCTTATTTAGGTGTCAGTTTAAAGGAAAATAGTAGATCAACATTAGTGAAATAAAGAGATCAAGATGTTCCAAATAAATTATCATTCCTCTTAATGTTTTTCAAAAATCAGATAAGTCAACTTTAGGAAGAAATTGAAAATCAAGAAAAAAATGAAAGTGGAAATTGTAGACTGCACGAGCGTCTCAACCAAGATCATTTTGAGTAAAGATTATGCCTTTAGGGCTGGAGCAGATGAGATCGTCCATGTTATTCGTGAAGCATGGGAGAAGACTTGCTTGGGATTTTCATTTCGGGAGAGTGGAGAAGGCAAATGGAGTAGCAGAATGTCGTGGATGACAGATGAGACAAGCCTGATACAGAATTGTTTTAGAGGCTGAAACTTGCAAGGAATTACAAGTTTACCCAGATGTACCATGCACATGGTACAACCGGGTGTACCATATAATTTACCACATGTAGGGGTGTCCCGATTTCATTCCAGACCGAATATAAACAGAACCGCCAGTTTGCGGTTCCATATTTGGGGTAATCGAAGCCGCATATTGCCCGTTCCGATTTTAATTCGGTTCAGGTTCAATTTCCAGTTTTATTTTTTTAAATGTTAAGTTTAGTTGATTTTTTAAAATATTAGTAGATTATCGAGAAAAGGGTCAAATAATGTCTTCTACTATTATGAAATCATCATATAAGGTCATGTACTCAATAAACTGTCACATAAATGCGTCTACTAGTAAAAAAGAATCAAATAAGTCATAACGGCCTATTTACAACCTCTCAATCCCGATTTTAGTGTTCTTGAAATCATCTTTTTATAATAGATTATACGGCACACGTCGAATATTTACCTAGGATTGGTTGAAATACAAGTCAAAAAAATTGACACGTAGGCTAAAATTAGGATGAAGAGGTTGTCAAGGGTCATTAGGACTCATCCGATTGTTTTTTACTAGTAGACGCATTTATATGACACTTTATTGAGTACATGGTCTTATGTGACGATTTCATAATAGTAGAATGTCTTATTTGACCCTTTTCTCTAGATTATTTAAATAAAAGAATTCTAAAAAAATATTAGTAAAACTAATAAATATCACTATCATAATTAAGTACAATAATAAGATAGCTGATAGCTAAGTATTTATAAAATAGATTGTACAAACCCACAAGTTAGTGTCTTAAAATAATTTGATTATTACTCTGTAATAAATTATGTACTACTAATTTGATACATAATTTACAAAAGATGATTAACAGTACGGAGTATTATATTACTGTCATAGTCAATTAAGTGTCATGAAAGCTTAAACGTTGTCTCAATCACGGATTTACCTACAAATTATATTTTTGGATTAACTAAGACACTATCTTTGTAGCAGTGATTTCTTGAAAATATATTTTGGATTAACTAAGACACTCCTTGGTGTTTTAACAAAATTTTGACAAGCTAAAACTAATTAAAATGGAAATTGTATATTGATTGAGTCTCGTACAAGAACGGTAAAAAAGATGACAAGAACAACAAGAAATATGCTAAGGAGCAAAATAGAGTGTGATTTTATGTGTAATTCGAATGAGATGTGTCCTCTTACAACTGCGCTCGACACAACTTATAGGAGGGGCAATCAATGCCTTTTTGTCCGTTGTTGACGGTTTCGACCTTTATGATGACATTCAAAGTCGTCATCATGTCGTCATTAATGCCGGTCAGCCCTTCTAAGTAACTGCTGCTATAATTATATTAATAGCTATAATAATACACATAAATCCGTTATAATAATTAGCTAGCATTAAACCTAATAAATGCGTCATTTATTGTTGTGGTTAAGCTTCTTGGATGCTGTCAAATTCGTGCACCAACAATAGCCCCCTTTTGAGAAGTTGAGGCGTATCATGCATATGTCAACCTATTAAGCATCAACTTGTCGAAAATTTGAAAGTACACTTCGCATCTTGGTTCATTGCACCTATCGGCTCATCGGCGACTTGACTTGACATATTGGTCATCTTATCTGATGAAATGATTTTGTCCTTCTTTCGGATAACTTCTGTTCAAATCCGTCTCCTTGACTAAAACAATGAAGACTGAAAGCTGGTATTTTATCTTCTTCGCTCCAAAATTGTGGTGACGACTAGATGACAATAATTTACAACATCTTTCATGTCGACACTTCAGCTGGCAAAGGGAACATCGTCCGCCGTTGAAGATGACGAGTTGGGTTGCGTGAACATGCGCCATATCCTGCAAAATTTTGAATAACGTTTCGTTTGTATTTTTAGCAAAATTGTCGACATGAGTGTTAGTGATTTGTGTCGATGTCGTTCGTATTGTCTCCTTATGTTTTGGAGCTTCTGTTGTCATGCTTTTGGAGCATATGCTTCTGTTGTGTATTTCTGTAGTTTTGGCCAAAACATTGCAGAGAATCGGTGGTGTTTATATTCATGTTTAGCGTATATGAAAATTCTCACTTCTTCCCCTAAAATTCTGTAAGCCCCCCGTCAATTGTGTTTAGACGTTTTTTGTAAGACTTTGTATGATGTCAGCCCCCGTCGTGTTTTGACGTGTTGTAAGGCTTTGTTTTACGTAAGCCCCCCGTCAATTGCGTTTTGATGTATTGTAAGGCTTCGTTTGACGTAAGCCCCCTGTCAATTGTGTTTTGACGTTTTTTGTAAGGCTTGGTATGATGTGAGCCCCCCGTCAATTGTGTTTTGACATGTTGTAAGGCTTTGTATGTTAGGGCATCGTCTCGTCCATTGTCAACGGTTCCTGTGCAAAAAAAGAATTCGTTAACATCGGCCATTGGCTAGAAGCCAACGGCCCTCCGACGCTTAAGTTAGTGATCATTTTATATGCAAAGGAAAGTAATAAATTAAGAATACATATATGAAACTAAGTAAAGATCTATCGTCAGAACCTGTCCATAATCAGACGATTTCAATCATCTCATCAGGTCTATTATCAGACGACATGCCCCCATCCGACGATTTCAATCATGTCGTCTAGTCTATCTCGTATCAAGAGTGACAATAATAAAAGAAAATACGTAGTAATAAACTAAAAATGAAATACCCTTACAAGTATCGTATTAGAGCTCGTCAGAATTTGTTTATTATTGGGCGACATGTCCCCTATCCAACGACTTCAGTCATGTCATCTGGTCTGTCAATCGTCGGTTTTGTCAAATACACCAATGTGACGTTTCTACTGACTTCCAAGGCCCGACACATCCCTAGAACCGCCAGATCGTCATCCTACGTATTCTCTTCCCTTGGGACTTAGCTTGTTGGGTGGTACGTTCGTCGAAACAAGTCGTCGTGATTTTGATGATGTCAATGTTTCCCATTGTATTTGGATTCTTTGCGATTTCTTTACTTCTGAAAATGCACCTAAGTACCCAACCGCATAAGGAGGCTCCAATAGTACATTTTGACGAAATAATCACATCATATGCACATAATTCCATGGCTTTCCCGCTGTGATTTTTGAACACCATCGTCATTAGCCATTGAAAGTTGCCCCCCTGCATTTTTAAGTCTGTAAGGTGTCGTCGAGTTCAACGAGATGAAACCAGCGGTGACGGTTGGTGTATGAGCAGTTGACAAGATGATAGTTTTCGCTTCTTTCTTCCCAACTTTCGATTGCATCTTGAGTCCCACCATTGTCATTAAGCTATGACCTTCCATGGATGATAGTTTTTCTTGCACGTTTCCCACACACGGCGCCAAATTGTTTTAGCAAAATTTTGACAAGCTAAAACTAATTAAAATGGAAATTGTATATTGATTGGGTCTCGTACAAGAACGGTAAAAAAGATGACAAGAACAACAAGAAAGATGCTAAGGAGCAAAATGGAGTGTGATTTTATGTGTAATTCGAATGAGATGTGTCCTCTTACAACTGTGCTCGACACTACTTATAAGAGGGGCAATCAATGTCTTTTTGTGCATTGTTGACGGTTCCGACCGTTATGACGACATTCAAAGTCGTCATTAATGTCGGTCAGCCCTTCTAAGTAAATGCTGCTTTAATTACATTAATAGCTATAATAATACACATAAACCCGTTATAATAATTAGCTAGCATTAAACCTAATAAATGCGTCATTTATTGCTGTGGTTAAGCTTCTTGGATGCTGTCAAATTCTTGCACCAACACTTGGCCGATTAAAAAAAGACAAACAAAATGCACATTGGAAGAACGAGAACAAAACAAATGTGTTGATCTCCAACTATGGAAACATGAGTTGGCTAGAAACCCTAAGCAATGAGCTCCTGGATGATCTAATCTTCTGGAATCTTCTCTCAGATCGGCAAGAGTTTTGATGAATATGATGTCCTCTGGACAACAATGAATCAATGGTTTTGTTATGATATATCTCTTTTTGTTCTCTATCTACAAAGGATCTGGTTTGGATCCTGTGGGCATCTTCTTTGCCCGAGGGTTATGTCCGCTTTAGGTGAGCATGTGTTTTGTTCTTTTCCTAGTGTGTCTACAGGTTGTGTCTTTCACGTTGATGCAACCGATCAATTGGTTCATTATTCATGGTTGGCAAGATATGTTCAACCTAATTCTTCTGAAGCTTCAATTACTCGCCATCCTCCTGAACTAGCGTCTCACTTGAAGAAAAAGATAGGGCTCATATGGATCTACTTTTCGGTGGCTTGTCAAACTGATAATCTGGGCAATTACTGCTCAATTGAGTTTTCTTTATTGGTTGCTGGTCAAACCAATTCTCCCTTTCTGATGGCTGTTGAAGCCGGATCTTTTGGTTGTAATTTTTTATTTTCTTTTTGGAGTAGCAAGAAGAGCAACAAGATTGTTAGATTAGACTACATGCATTAGTGTAGGGTTAGTGATCTGGAAGGATTCATTGGATATTTTCTGTTCATGCCTGATCTCATTGTAGCCTTAAGTTAGTTATTATCTTGTATCTTTGCTATCTTTTAATAATAAATTATTTATTTGATTTTCCAAAAAAAAAAGACACTACTTAGTCACTTAAGTCTAATAGGTATGACTTGCAATGCTCCATAGGAAATGTCAAATTCAAAATTTTTGGATTAAGCAAACCCCAATAGGGCTGGGTCTGAAAATCGAATCAAAATAAATCAAATTGTAATAATCAAATTAAATCAAACCACTAAAAACCAAAATTTAATGTAAAAAACGAACTCAATCGTAATTGTTTGATTTGATTTTGGTTTTTACCTTTCAAAATCGAACCGAACCGAATAAATTGAACTAAATAAAATATGAAACTTTATTTGTTAATCATTCAACATTAATCTCAAGGTAGTATTTGGTTTTCTTGTGCTAGAAAATTAATTTGCATGTTTAGTTTAGTTTATAAATGCATTTACCCATCCATTGCATTTATTAATGTAGTTGTATAATGCAGTTGTATTTATCTATAACGTCTTGTATGTATGCATTTCGCAATTTGTTGCATAATGGTGATATTTTTTTTACAGGTTATTACTAGTAACTTTTATTTTTATGTAGTTAAAAGCTTTTGTATCATTGTATTGATAGAACAAATAAATATTCATCTCAATTATGTTACATACGCAGTAGAACGTAAATATTCATGAACTTTTTCCAAACTAGTCACAAAAAATGTAATTTAAGAATATAGGGAGTGATTGGAACTGATCTGCTTCTTTTTTAAAAGTAGAAACACAATCACAATAAGTTTTTCAGAAGCTGACCGGGTCTTCCCCATTTTCTAAAAACCTGATTCTAGGAGTAATTTGGAGCACTCAGAAGTACTTCTGCACTTTCATCCAAACACCCCAATATTTGCTTCTGGTCCCTGAAGGAGTTTAAAGAAGCAGATCCAATCACCCTCATACACTTTTGTTCCAAAAAATTAGAAAAGTTCTATCTCTCATACTCATATAATTCAAGACATTTATTATTTTTCTTTTTTATTTTTTTACTCTAGTATGCTTGCATATGTGATATGTTTGATCCCCCTACTATTATATCATTTTGTATCAAATGATAATATTTTACAAAACAATCAAAAAAACGAAATCAGACTGAAACAAACCGAACCAATCTAACTTTAGTTTTAGATTTTGAAATGTAAAACCTAATCAAACCCGAATCAGGGAGTGTTTGCGATTGCTTCTACTTTTAAAAAATGATTTTTAAAGTTATTTTGGAGAAAGTACTTACTAGTAAAAGTTGGTGGTGTTTGAAAAAAGGGAAAGTTCCCGAAATGGGACTAAAAAAGTTCAAAAATTCCAAAATAGAATTGTCATGTTTTTATTCCCAAAATAGGACTAATTACCGCCAAATTTGGAAAATACTGCCATGTTTGAAGTCTGGTACTGCCAAAACATGACAGTAATTAGTCCTATTTTGGGAATAAAAACATGGAAGTCCTATTTTAGAATTTTCAAACTTTTTTAGTCCCATTTTGGGTAATATCTCTTGAAAAAAAAGTGATTCTGAAAAAGTAAAAGTTGGTAGTGTTTGGTAAAATAAGTGCTTTTTGTATAACAGAAAAAGTGAAAAGCAGTTTAAAGCACTCTTCCACCTGCTTCTAACTTTTAGCTTTTAAGTGATTAATTTAAGCAGAAGCTGTCATTTGAAAAGAAGCTGTCATCTGAAAAAACCAAAGCAAAAAAAACCCCGAGTTTATTGATTATCTAGTCATTATATTTAGATGTACGCGAAATAGGCCCTGGGTAGTTATTACTCATTAAAATCAAAGACTACAAAGGAAGATAAATTGACCCAAGTAGGTTTGATCATATCTAAATTTAAAATTAAATATCTGAGCACTTATAGTCTATGTTTTAAAAACCGACCCGACCCAGCCGGGTTGACCCGGACCAAAACTCGATTTAGTTAATTAAAACCCCGAAAATGGTCAAAAACTGGAAAGCCCTAGCCGACCCAGGAAAGCCCGGCCCAAACCCGGACACAAAAAACCTGATACACCCGAAAAAACCCGATTTCGGTTGTTTTTCCATTTTTTAAAATTTTAAAGCATTTTTAATCAATAAAATTGCAATTTCAATACCCTAAAAAATATGCAATATATTTGTATACTACTTATTTGTTTAAAAATAAAAAACATGTCAAATGATATAATAAATGTACAATAAAATAACAGATATGGGGTATTATTATATAATTTAATAAGATCAAAATGGTATTTTGGAATATTATGTTTAGTAAGTATTATTATTAGTTGATTATTATTATGAAATAACTATCTTTTATTTAAATTTTCTATACAGTTATATGTTTATTATTGTTATTATAGGGTTGACCGGTTTTAAGGCGTTCGCCGAGTTGACCCGACCGAGTTCGGATTGACCCATGACCCGATCACGCGGTCAGATCGCTTTCCGGTCCAATTTCTTAAACATAGCTTATAGTATTATTACTGGAAACAGGCGCATAGGGAACTGGGAAGAGCGAAAATTGAGATACAACTAATACAAAAGAAAATCAAATAAAATGTTAAATATAGATTTTTACACTATAAATAAAACTATACAAATGATGAGAAGATAAGTATCCAAATATGTTGTTAGAGAGATTGAGCAATGTATAAAAAGATACATAGCAGGGTTTGTATATTCAGGAATGTCTCCCAAATTACATGACATATGAGTCTATTTATAAGGAAACCCCGGACATAGGCTTGTAATATAGGTTGGATAGCCCGATTACATAAAATGACCGATAATATAAAATACTACGTAATACGTACTAAGCTAATTAAAATACTCGAACAATAATAATGTACAATAAAGAAAATATCATCACTAGTGTATTGGGCCGCTGTCCAGGCTCAAAATTCGTTTGGAAGCACTAATTTTAATTATTTTAAGCCAAAAGTTGAAATTTTATTTTCTTTAAGTTTTTCTGAATGTAACTAGTCACTCATAATTCATAGGGATGAACATACATTTTTGTTTAACTGAATCGAACCGTACCAAATCAAACTAAAATCGAACCATATGTAGTTGGTTTGAGTTTCGTTGTTTTCCTTCTAAACCGTATTAAACCGAATTGAAACAAAACCGAGAAAATCCAGCCGAAATCGAACCAAACTAAAGAAATTCAAGAAAACTTTCATATGTTATTAAAAAATACTCCGTAACAAATCGAACCGACGAACGGAACCAAAACAATTGGTAATAATTCTTCCAATTATTTCAAACCGAACCAAAACCGACAAAAATAAACTGAATACCCGGTATGCCCACCTTTTGTAATTCATTTCACCGTACGAGATTTATTCATTATAGCCTTAGACCAATTATTTTTTAAACCCAAAAGGGTAAAATGATTGTACTAGCTCTTCTAAATTGTGGATTTCCAAATTGTTCATTTGGATAAAAAATTTCACGCTAATATGATCTAAACTGATATGCTGTGATTTGCATGGATTTGGTTCAAGTATTTTGTATAAGTCTCGTCTAATATTTCCAAAAACAAGTCTCATCTAATTTGAACTAACCTTACAGGGAGAGAGTGCGTTTGGTAGCACCAAAATCGGCCGATTATGCTAAAACTTATGAAGTTCTGATTGAAGTGGTTGGATTGACTGATTTTGCTGATTTATGAAGAAAAAAAATTAAAATACATTTTATTAATAAAAAGAAAAGTTACATGAAAATATAATTAAAATGATCGTCTACAGTAACTCTAATCTTACTTTTTCTTGTTACTAGTATTACACAATTCAGCGCACAAAATCAAAAGTTACGTATTTGGTGAAAAAGTTGGCTGATAAGCTGAAAAACAGGATCACCAAACGGGCTCTTAGTATTATACGGAGTATTCCCTTAGTTCCATTGATTTTTGACAATTTTGTTTTGTGTTTATCCCAAAAACTTTGTCACTTTCATTTTGAAGTACTCCGTATTAAATATGTGATTCTTCTTATTTTTCTCTCCTCTTTACAAAAGTCATCCGCACCGTTAATACATTTTTTATTCAACATCTAAATCAAAGTAAGCAATGTCATCATTGATCTAGCGTAAAAGTATGTACTTAATTATTGTTTTAAGTTTAGTGTAATTTAGTTTAAATGTCATCATTGATCTATTTAAGTTGAAAATGAGTCCAAGTGAACTGTTATCTGATTTGTAGTCAGCATCGAGTGCTGTGCTGAATCCAGAAGTATGATTACAGTGTACATAGTTACATACACACTGGGGGAGAGATGGGAATTGAATAAGAACAAAAGTGTCCCATTACTTCCCATCTGGCTTTAAAGACATCACTTGCACTCCGTATAGAATGTTGTCTCCCCCTCTTTTCTCTTTCTGCGCCTAAGCTTTCAAATTTTCTCCCTTTTCTTGTGCTTCCAAAATTCCATTTAAAATTTTCAGCATCTATGATTTTTTCTTTCAAAATTCCCATTCCCCCTCACAATCAACACCACGAATTCTGTCAAAAAATAAAAACACCACGGATTGACTCGGGAAAACCCATAGCAAACTTGTTAAAATGATTAATAAAGAAAAGAGAAAAGGGACAAATAAGCCTACATACTAACAAAAAAAGTCAAATCAGCCTTTATAAAGGAGGCTCTATCCTGTCGTCATTATTTGGGGTGGTTTCCGGTGGAACTGTTTGATGAATTTTTTTTGAGCATCTTATTCATTAAGTCTAGTTTACTCATACCAAATTTTAGCTAAAACTTCAATCGGGAAGTCATTCAAATGAATTTTTGAAGATAACCGTGCAGTTAAAAACGCAGTTATCTTCAAGATTTCATTTGAATGTCTTTCTGATTGAATTGTTAACTGAAATTTGGTATAAGTAAACTAGACTTAATGAATAAGATGCTTAAAAAACTTCATAAAAAAATTCTACCGGGAACCGCCCAAATGGCGACGGCCGGACAGAACCTCCTATATAAGATTTTATTTGAATTTTTTTTGTTAGTACATGGGCTTATTTGTCCCTTTTTCAATAAAGAAAATTACTCCTCACTTATAATTTGATGATCTTCTTGGAAAAAATGCAACTGCCCTGTTTCAATATTATCTTCTGTTTTGACTTTATACCTAGATTAAGAAACTGAGAAATGAGTACTCTAAAATTGTGCAGAAAGAGAGTGCAAACAAATGATGTGAACAATAAATGCTTTATAAAAAAAGGGAATGATGATTAATATTAAAGCAGAAATGAAAAAATGAAAATATTATTGAAAGAGAGGGTGTAGAAAGTAAGGGTAATTGAATTCAATTTCTTTTTTCTATACTCTTTATTTAATGATTGAATTGTCACCTATTTTGAAATTAATTCCAGAGAAAGCAACCCACACTCTCTTATTAGGGGTCCATAAGCCTAAATATTAAAGAACTATTTTTTTCACTAAATTATTGAATATTTATCTAATAGGAGGATTGTCTAAAAATTAAAGAACTGTTTTTTCAATAAATTATTGAATATTTATCTAATAGGAGAAATGGCTCACCAGGTAAGGTGGTATTATATGATCAAGAAATGTTCAAATCTTTAGTCGAATACCTCTCCCGTAATGTAATTTTAACACTTTTAGGGGTTAAAAATCCAATTGATAATAAATCTTTTGCTAAATTATCGAGTGCAACAAATCCATTAAAGTCTAATTAAATAAGTAAGTTATAAATTAGTTCGCATTTTAAAATTATGTTTTTTGACATATAAGGGCCCGTTTGGTAACGGCTGCAACGGCTGAATAGGCTGAAAAGACTGAATATGTTGAAGTGAAAGTGTTTGGTAATATGTTGGCTGAAATGGCTGATTGAATGTAAAATTACTTTAAAGGGTATTAACTTATTTGTGTTAAATATATGAGTGTGAATTTTACTAGTGAATTAATTTTGCTTGATTAGGTGATTATAAGAATGCTTAATTAATTTATTATATTGACTTTTTACACAAATTTTTTCGAATAAACGATGTCATTATAACTTTTTTGTTAACAATATGAGTAAATTAATTTTAAAAAATACCCTTTCTATAAAGTATACGGAGTATAAAAAAACTCACATGCACTTAAATAAATTAAAATAAAATGAAACAAAACATACGGAGTGGGGTTTGTTTGAATTTTATTTTGCTAAAGTCCAAAATAGTAAAGTATATGGAGCACTCATTGAATAAGAAGCAATTGATCTGGAGCTCCCAAGCGAGGAGCTTTCGTTCATCCTAAACAACGAACACGTATTTCTTCAATATAAAAGGCTAAAAGGGCCTTTTCAATCTCAAATAGTACAATAATAAAAATCAGTTCAAAAAGTAGCCATATAGTTGCTTTTTCGGCTGATCAAAAAATTCAGCTCAAATAACCAAATCATGAAGTGTTTGGTGATTTTTTTCATACTTTCAAGCTTTTCAGCCCATTTTAGGTGCTCCAAACACCCTCTAAGCCTTATAAGATACTGTACATTTGTATCAATTATGTAGTACTAGTACTACGTACGTACTAAATTTCTTATTCGACCCCTAAAATACAACAATGGAAATAATTAAATTTAGATGTAGTTTTGTAACAAAGTTATAACTTATCATGATTTTATGAATAAAATAGAGTATACAGTAATTTTAAGTATTACAGTACTACGTATCTTTTATTATACAAAGGGAAAATGAAAACTGCACAGTGTTCCCGCCAAAACACTGTGCAGAAATGGGTCGGGTCTGTTAACATGGGTCCAAAATCGGGTCAGGCTGCATCTCTCTTTTGCTGCTGGGTGTTTGTAAATGCTGTCGTTTGCTGCTCTGAAAATTACTTTATTTCCTTTATTGGGTCAATAAATTATTGTGAAGTAGAGTTCTTTAATTATAATAAAAAATGGGCAGCACAGTAATCGAAATTCCACTGGCCACACATTTACTCTTTGCATTTCTTGAGCCACACAACATTAAATGCAATGTACTAGCTATAATGATGTCTTTTGAAAAGAGTGCATTAATTATAATAACAAATGGGGAGATTAGTACTCGAAAATCCACAGGCCAAACATTTGTTTTTTTTATTATTTCTTGAGCCACACAACATTAAATGCAATGTACTAACTATATTAATTAATGGCAACTTCACATATATTGGTTGTACTGTGAAATCTCTACATCTAGATTGTGGGTGTTTTGACCAATGGTTATTACACAATTAGTTCTCCAGCACTTTCCCCTTTTCCCAATATAAATACACATTGCAGGCTTCAGAATCCATACCACAACCAAGCTCATCTCTTACATTCTTTGTATTCTTAAGTTTCCTGAGTGATTTGTGAGCCATGACAGGATCCTCAACACAAAGAGGCATGTGGTCCCTGATCAAGGATGTTGATCATACCAAGACCACTTGGGCCTTAAGGGTTAGGGTGGTCAGAGCATACGAAGTCCCACCACACTCAAAGGGAGGGGGGACACTGGAGATGGTGTTGCATGATGAACAGGTACATCAGTGTCTACTACAATATCAAAGTGTATTCACAGATTATAATTTTGATATCAAAAACATAAAATTTCATACTATCATAGTATTACTATTATTATTATTATTATTATTATTTATTTTATTATATTTACAATGCTCACACTTTGATATTTAGGGGGACCGCATTCACGCTATCATAAAAAGACCACAGGTCGAGGTTTACAAAACCATGATCAAGGAAAACAAAATTTACGCTCTAAGGACGTTTTTGGTTCTGGACAACTACCAAACTGTCAAAACAAGTGACCATCCTTATCTGATTCAATTCATCAGCAAAACTCAATTCACCGAAGACACTAGGACAGAGTTGCCAATGATGGTGTACGACTTTCAGCCATTTGACATGTTGCAAGCTCAACGCGTCATCAACGACAAAAAGTTGATTGGTGAGAACAACCGAAAACTTTAATGGTTTATTTTGCAAAATAAAACTCTTATGCTGGAATTTTGCTATAGATGTCATTGGGAAAGTCATATGTAAGAGCGGTGTTCAAAACCACATCATTAGCGGCCGAACCGAAAGGATGATGGAGTTGACATTAGGAGACCCTGAGTGAGTATTGTTTAAACATTCTTATACCATCTAAACTTGAGAGCGAAATGGTTATGGACAATGAACGAAATTTAATGTTAAAAAACTTCTATAAATTGCAGAGGGAACAGACTCGGATGTGTTTTGTGGAACAAGTACATAAACCAGTATATGGAGTATGTGACCGAAAATGTTGGTGTGCCTGTGTATGTAATTTTTCAGCTGTGCAGGCCAAAGAGATACCAAGGTAATTGGTTTTGTAGGGATGTTCATGACTCCTGCTATAAGCCCAAAAACCAAAACTGTATGATTACAAAAATATTAATTACTCATGACAGGCACCCTATCTGTGTCATCATCATTCGATGTGTCAAAACTGATCATCAATGGGAACTCAAGCGAGTTTACTGAATTTCAAAGCGAGTAAGAATTTTTTATAAAGCATGCATTGTAATGAAGGCTTCTTAAAACTATACTCATAATGAACTGGACGCTGTGATACAGATTTCCTGCAGACGGTGATGACAGCGTCACAGCGACAGCCGTCACCCTATCTTCCAGCGGTGATGGGAGCCGCGAAGATGTCCTTGCGGGCCAGGCTGTCATAACGACAATACAGGATTTGGTTAAGGCTACAGAGGTGTGTCCACGATGACCTATGCTTTTATGTGACCACATTTTAAACACTTACGCGAAATGTTGTGTTTTCAAACAGGATGGGGTTTACTGGATCATCGGAGACATTGTATCTCTTGAAAACTATAGAGAATGGTGTTATCTAGGCTGCCCCACATGCCACAAAAAACTAAAACCAGAGGATGATAGGTTCAGGTGTACCAATTGCCATGTCACAATGGCAGATGGCGTGTATCGGTAAGGGAATTAGGATTGTATGTAGCTATGATTTGGATATATGGACTCAACTGAAAATGTTTGGCATTCATTTTAGGTACAAAGTCAGCATTTGCATCATGGACCAGACTGGTCATTCAACCTTCATTTTGTGGGACAGGGAATGTATTGAAGTTTTTGGAAAAACATCTGCTTTTCTAATGGCTGAGATGGAGAAGGCAAAAGCTTGATTTTAATTTAAATTTTACCAAAATTAAAAAAACTGTATGACTAATGCAAATGGTTTGAATAAAACAGAAGACTGAAGACCAAACTCGATTTCCAGAAGACATAGAGAGCTTGGTAGACCAAAAGGGCCTGTTTAAAATTCACCTAAAGACAAAAAGTGAGGAGAATACTTACAAGAAAACAAAGTCATTTACTGTGGTCACCATGATACGAGACCCCAAGGTTCTGGCATTGTATGAAACAGATAAGGAACAGCTATCAGTTCATGACACACCAACTGCGAAGGTATTTTCAATGGTTTTGGAGTTTATGGAAATTTTACTTAAAGGTGCTTCATAGTAAATGTTTATTTTTCGTATAACACAAAATAATGACCAATACCTGAATTTTAGATCGGATCAAGTCTCAACGATGGTGAAAGTTCTACGGCGAGGAAAAAGGGGAAAGATGTCCAAAAACAAGAGGTATACCAACTGTGATACACTTATATTTTTGTACAAGTACAGTTATATATTAAACAGATATTCTTATATTTTTTCTTTAAAAGGTTGTAGAGGCAATTGACCTCCCAGACTCACCCCCACTGGGTACGCAGAAGGAGGTGGAGGTCGAAATGGATGGACAACTCAAAAGGAATCTGATAGATGAATTCTCTACAAGTGGTGCCGGGAAGAAGCTGAAGATAAAAATCAAAGAAGAACCGCTCTGAAAAACGACCAGTCTGTTGGTTGTGATTTATATTTTGTACTAAGGCAGTCTTGGACTTATATTTTGTTTTGCGGTGTTGGGTTGTAGCCTAAAACACTATCTTGGCGATCATTGTGTGTTACTTTCAGCAGGGAGGACAAACTAAGAATGACACTATAATTTTCCTATGGGAACTAAGTACTATTTTGAATTATGATGTTGTTATATGTTTATTTTTCAGGACAAAGGCTACACTTCAGCAGTTGGTGAGAACAGATTTGAAAAAGTATTACTTCAATGTTTATCTATTGTCTGCAGGTCCTATGAATTTTATTTTCAGGTCAATGGAGTACATAAGGATAAGGGTGAGGGGCTAAGGTCAAGGGCAATGGACATTCTAAAGTCCACTGAGGGGATCTAGGAGGAACAGTGCATGATTTGTATTAAGTTGAAAATGTAAATATTATTGTTGTTCTAAATCAATGGTTTTAATGAAAAGGGGATATTGGTTTTCCACTTAATGTGTTTGAATATTTCATATGAATAGGCATTTATGAGTTACAACTGTTAAGAGTGAATAGAAATAAAATGGAAAGTGAGTTGGAGAATGGAGTACGTACCTGAAACTGCCGCAGAAGAACACCTGCATTTCCTATTTGGAATAATTAATATTACAGACCCCTTAAATATTATATTACAATTACAATATTGGCAACCCTCTAAGGTCCCTGAACTATCCCTAAACATATTTCTAAATCAGAGATCTAAGCCAAAGCATTCACATGAATCAAGAATGGTGCAGTACCTGCAAACAGCACAGGTTAGGGAATAAGATCACAAAGGGTTTATCATACACATTTAAAAAAAAAAGGTTTCAGAATTATTGATCAAAACAGGTTAAAGAAGTACTCTAAATGCGAAAATATCTTTTTTAACTTTAAGTTTGGTTCAGAAAAAACCCAAGTGTTTTGCAAAATCTTTTATTATAAATTGTTTCAGAATTGAATATAAGCATTATGCAATTCGTGTAAACTAATGTTTATTTTCAGTTAAAAAACGAAAGTACTCAAATTTAGTTTGTAAAAATGAAAAAGCAATTAAGCTTTTTTTTTATAATAGATCAACAATATTCAGATGCATATAAGAATAAATGTATTAAAAAATGAGAAGTACATTTTTTGATTGACATAAAAAATAGAGGCTCATAGGCATACTTTAAAAAATTTAATTATATGTAGATTGCTATAGAAATCTATATCGGTGTGTGTAATTATTATTTATGTATACATAAAAATATATAGTAGTATATATATAAATTTAAATGTCCTGTGTGTGTGTGATTATATGTGTATGTATTCTAAATGCAATCTGATATCTATATATTTATATATATTTATATATACATATATATAGATGTTTAAATAATATCTGCTCAAACTAGATTGAAGTGTCACAATTTTAAAAGACACTTCACCAGTTCAAAGTTGAAACCATGTAGTTCGGATAGATATATGAAAAATTGTTTCGGAATTGACTAATGTTCATCAATTACTGTGCTTAAAGTAACTACGTAATATGAAAAATGGATTTCAAAATTACTTTTATGAGGAATAAAGTATTTAGAGACATATATGAAATTAAGTTGATCAAAAAAATAGAGAAGTACATGGTTTCACTTGAGAATTTGAGCATATGTGTTTTGGCCATGATCAAGGTTGCCCAGGTATTTTGGCTTTCAATAACCAAGGTTCCCAATGGCCATTAGTGAAAACTAAACCAAAAAATTTGAATTAATTTTTTGGGGGAATTTTGTAAAAAAATTCTGTAAATGTTTAAAGATTTCGTAAAAGAACCAAAAAATGTGTATACTTCCAAGAAATATCCACAGTTACTGATTTCAATTTAAATATAAACTTTATATTATTCATAATTCACAAAGTAGGTAATTTAAATATAAACTTTATATTATTCATAATTCACAAAGTAGGTATATGGGAAAGTCATGAATCAACCTACCAGCAGCACTGTACTAAAGAGCTGCTTGCAATTAATGCAGCTATCAACTTCCAATGTTTCAGAGTGTGTGGCTCAACTCTCAAGGGCAATAATGAATTGTAAAAGTACATAATTAACTTTGTAGTAAAAAATTGAATTTTAAAATTTCTTTTGTCATGCATATAGCAATATTCCGATATATATAAAACATCAAGTGAGGAAACAATGAGATTAGTACATGGTTGTACTCGAGGATTTGAGAATATATCCCAGGTATTCTGGCTTTCAAATAACCCAGGTAACCAAAGGGCAGATGTGAAAAAAACATGCATAATCTCTGAAAGAATTTGTTTTCGAATTTCTTTAAATAATTGTATAAATAATTAAAGATTTGGTAGAAGATCAAAATAAAGATGTGCAGTTCAGAAAAATATCTACATACAATGATTGAAAATTATATACAAACTTTAAAGTAATAATTTATTAGAAAGTAGATGCACAGGAAAATCATGATTAAAATCTACCAGCACCTCTGTACTTAAGACCTGCTTCCCATTAAACAGGTTGTGAGGCTCAAGAAACAGGTACTAATGAGATATAGAGTGAACAGTTGTTTTGACCTATTTCCAGTGTGTCCACAATTTAGAGCATTCAGCTATTCAGCTATTCAGCTATATAACAATGCTACGTATATATTGTTCTTCAAAAAATATCACTACTCACTCAAAAACATGGGATGTATTTTTAGCTGAATGCATAAATTTTTCACGAATAATTTTTAAAAAACATGGATCAATTCGGCATTAAGGGTATAAATTATTAGCATTCTCAGTAAAACAAAAATCATGTTCACTTAATTGATATTTAAAACATATATTCATTTTTAGTAGCAGTAAATTGAAAGGGGCTGTTTTAAAACATATCCATTTATTTCCAGATCATTATTGCGTATAACTGCTACTGCTTATTCTTAAAGCATGCACTATCAATGCAAACACTGTAGGTCCAGCCATTAATTGTAAAGCAGTAAAGTATAATCACTCAAGCAACAAATACAGCTTCAGATATGAACTCTAGGATGGCTGCTAGGTCGGCTAGAATTAAATGAAGATGTACAGCAAAAATGATAAAATAATCTATTTCAAGGTAACTTACCAATGGTTAATAACCAGGATTGTAAACTGAGTGCATATATAGATCGGAAATGCATTTACTCCATGCTCAGGAAATCATTTATGAGCTCAACCACAAAATCTAACCACAGCAACCTCAGAAAGGCTGAAGTATAAACTCGAAGGAGTGCAGTTCTCTTCCAAGACAAGGTATGTTTTCTAATGTCATAATACGAATTCAATATGCTCCTAAGAAAACAAATGTTTCTAAATGTATTTAATTTAATATTCAGGAAATCAGTGTTAATACGTTTATTTATATAAAGAATAACAAATTTATTCTCTTCCATTTAAGATGAGAAACTGTTCATGCTCAAACTGTAAGTCAACAAAATGTCATGCATGTGGAAGACACCCTGGGCTCTATTTGTTGGAACCATGCTTTTGGTGTAATTCAAACTTAAGTCACTATTACTGCATGAAGCCAGTAAACAAAAAAAAATACCCCAGGAGTTTCTTATGCAAACAATGTCAAGAATGGCTACAAGCAGGTCCTGAAATACCTAGAAGATCAGGAAGGACTATAACACTGAACCAGAAGTACTTCAATGAAAACGTCTTTGTGGGGATGAGTTTTGGTTGGCTAAACATGGCATGAACTTAGTATGCATTCATATATATGCATGTCTTTTGGAGTTGGATATGGAAAATATGTTAACTGTTTTGTTTTTTGCAATGTGTGTGGCCTGTAAAATCTGATGTAATGCTAGGCCGTGTTAAGTGTAGAATGATGCAAGTATGTTTTAAGCTGGATATGTAAAAGATGTTAAGAGTTTTGTGTTGTTGCAAGCTCTATGTTGTGTAAAATCTAATGTAATGCTAATGCATGTTTAGCGTAGAACTATTAGTAATATGCAGGTGCAATGCTGAATGTTGTATGCTAATGCATTTGTGAAAAACAAAATATGAAGAATGTTTTGAAGAATGTTTATATTCATGCATTTCAGAAATCTTTCAATACATCTTATAAAGTAAACTTAAACTATAAGTACATACAGGTTCTCAAGTAAAGTTTAAGGGCTCGCAAGGTATCACCTGGTGTGATTAAATTTTCCGGCCGACGGACTGCCAGACCACGCAGTTCCGAAGGCCACTTAAGGGCTGGCAGGGTATCTGGCAGTCCTATGGGATGGGCCATTACAACCAGTAACCAAAATGTGATTTACAAGTATTCAAGCCTTCCACGGTTACAGTTAACAACATGTGATTTTGCTTTTAATAACAGCACTTTGATGAAGAAGCTCACCAAGAGCACAACAATCAACCGTAAAAGAAGTCTTGATGACTTCACAAGCAAAGGTAGTTTTTAATTAAAAAATGTGTTGTTTATTTTTTATCAAAATAATTTTATAATATAACTATGTATGAATTGGGTTATATTATTTTCATTTACTGTAAAGAACAAGTTAACAGAGTTGACATATATATTTGTAAAATCTGGGATAGGCTGTAGCTTAGTAGTAGAGAATTAAAAATATCAAGATTCGTCTGTCCATATGACACCATGGTTTATGAATACTCAAAACAGCAAGTTTAAATTGTAAAGGCCATGCCTAGGGAAGTCCATGACAACAACAATAAATCTGATATACTTGATAAACATATGGGCAGAATGGTTATCAAGTATAATTAGGGTCTCAAAGTTGAGAAATCAGAATCGGATTTTAGAAAATGTTTACAAGTTATTTCAAAGAATATGGTATTTAGGTATAACACTTTTTAAGGATCAGAAAATAGGGTTTTCCAGAATCATTGAGAATCTCTATACAAAGCTAGGGTTTGAATGTATGTTTTCCACCCTGCCCGCAAAATGATGTTTGTTTTGAAAAACATGTATTCATCATAACATATAAGTTTGGGGATGATTTTAAAAGAATTTTTAAAATTTAAAAAATATTTCATAATTTATATCATGAGGAAAATATTTACAAAGTTTATAAAATATTTCGTGGAAGAGGTTCTTAAAGTATAACAACTTTTCAGGATCATAAATTTTGGTTTCCCAGAATCATTGATAATATATGTATATGTATATCTATATACAAAACTAGAATTTGGCTGTCTGTTTTCCAGAATACCCAGAAAAATAAGTCTGTTTTGATAAACAACATGTCATCATCACAACAATATAAGTTTGGATATGGTTTAAATCTGTTAAAACATGCATTGAAAAGGTCAAACACACTAAACAGTAAGATTTGAGATCCTGGGATATCACTCAGACTTACTGGATCTTTCAAATACAATAGGTCTTAATCTACAAATACAAATCATTGATTATTGAAGACCGCACAAATAAGGGAAATACCAAAGCGTGGTAAATACAAAAGCGTGGACAATACATCTGAGATCCTTTGTTTATCATCACTCAGGCTTCGTCTCATTCATGAGAATGATAAAAATAGTTCGCAAACGCCAATGAAAAATACACCGAAACTCTTAGGTAACACGTATAATGTCGGTTTTAAAAAGAAAAAAATAGAGTAACTACAGATCTACTATAATCTGCAAGTGTTATTTTGAAATCATACAGATCTGAAGCTTCAAAATAGAAATCTGATTAGGTCTGAGATTATTCTGTATCACTCATTTTGTAAACAGAAATGAATACATAAAAACCCAATAAACATACCGATATGAAGAACGAGACATATGATTAGGTCTGAGGTCATTCTGTATCACTCAGCCTCAGTAGAAAATGAACACATAAATAAATATGAAAAATACCGATATGAAGAACAAGACATGAGATCTGATGAGTTTAGATCGTAACTCCATATTTGTTGCCGTCGAAATACCAATCCGAATTTAACAGAGTTCAGAACCTATGGTGTAATAATAGACAGAGGAGGAGGTTTGCAACCATCGGAGTTCAGAACCTATGGCGTAATAAAAGAGAGAGAGGAGGTTTGCAACCATCGGAGTAGCCGATGGAGGATTGAATTAGCCGCTGGGTAAATGCATTCTCTGTAGGGTAAAGAGGTTTATATAGGTCGTCTAAGGTGGGTTAGGTTTGTGGGTTAGGATTTGGATTGTTTTGCTGGGTTGGGTTTTGGGTAACGGGCTGGGATTAAAATAGGTTTAGTATAAGTTTTGTGTTGAGTGTTGACTGGGTAGGGCAAACTAGCCAACTGGGTTAGATGTTTGGGCAGGATTAATTTGAATTGGGCTAGGTTGAGTTGTTGGGCCGGATTATGTATTACTTATGAGTATCAGTTTTCATTTATTGTGTTGGGCCGGATTAGGCAATGCTTAATTTTAATTGTTATTTGGAGCATTTGTAAATTGTATACATATCATCATTATTATTATAATGTGTATAAATTGGAGCTATTACATACTATCTTCTTCGCAGTAGACTTTGTCAAGTTGAAAGTAGGTGAAAAATAAGAATAGTAAAAATTGTGTGGTTGAGATTTCTGCAGAGCAGACAAAAATATGCACAAACACAAATTAGTTGTTTTAATAGGAAAGTGACAAAGTTTTTTCGGACAACACAAAAATGAAAGTTGGCAAAGTCCAATGGGACGGAGGGAGTATTATTGATATTAAATTAAATATTAATGTTAATATAAATATAAATATTAATATTAATATTAATATTAATATTAATATTAATATGAATATTAATATTAATATTAATATTAATATTAATTAATGATTAATAATAAATGGCGGACATTAATTATTAATACATTGATAAATGAATTAATATATTATTCATAAAATACATAAATATGTTTTGCATAATTTCTCCAGTAGATTGCAGGGGTGAGAATCCAAACAAAATGATAAAATATAGTAAAAAATGTTATTTTCAATTTATAAAATTGTTCATTACTAAAAAAGTTAGTTGCATGATAAATTTATGTATGCTGATTGTTTTGTTTATCTTCCACAGAAAATTGTGATCCAAATCACACCAAACATGTTCTCCACCGTAATTTCACTAAAATAGGCTCTTCTGTCAACACAACAACAAATGAAGTGGTGGGCACTTCTAAAGTGTTGGCTGCTAAGAGAAGCGGTAATTATAAATAAATGTATTGTTTGCAATATTCATTTAAAGTCATATTTGTCTTATTGTTGTGAACAAAATTACGGTGTATTGTTTGTTATACGAGTTTTTTTTTCGGAGAAAAACAAATGGATGATTTTTGTAACCAAAATTTATGTATGAAATACAATATATCATTTATCTTATCTTCCTAAACCGTGAATTGTAGTTCCTCATTTGCCATTTAATGGCTTCCCAAGGGGGGAGTCCTCAATCGGAATTGATATGGAAGAATCTTGGGGAGTTCACTGTGACCATCAAGAACCATGTAATGATCTATCAAGAGAAGAAGATGATATATTGGGTCATCAAATACACGATCTCGAAGGTGTGCTAATATTTGAGTACACCGAGTGAAACCTACAATAATTTCACACAAAGGCACATTTTAAGTTATTTGTTATGATATGAAGGTTTCTGTTTTCTTAATTTGTCACAGACCTACCTAACGCCGAATATTGGAGTATTGGTGATGCGTCACACAGTTGTGCAGCTTGTGGAGCATTGTTTTGGTATGAAGAAAGAGTTATCCAAGGTTCTACAAAAGAAAACCCAAAGTATTCTTTGTGTTGCAGTCAGGGAAAAATTAAACTGCCACGTTTGAAGGAGCCGCCCGCGGAACTGCAGCAGTTCATTGATGGCACAGATGCAGTTTCTAAACACTTTCAGGAGAACATTCGCTCATACAACAGCATGTTTTCGTTCACTTCCATGGGAGGAAGGGTCGACAGAACGCAAAACGTTGGTGGATCGCCCCCAATCTTTAAACTAGGAGGCCAGAACTATCACCTCATTGGGAGTCTGCTACCGCAAGAAGGACGTGTGCCGAAATTTGCACAACTATATATATATGACACACATCACGAGGATGCTAATCGTTTGAGCTCAGTGAGGTAATATTTAAGCTCAGAACTATTATACACATGTAGTAATGCACACATGTTTAGATTTGTTGTTATGCTGTTTTTATTGAATTTGGTTATATCAATCCAGGGATGCTAAAAAGGAAAACAATTTGCATGCACATATTGTGACTACATTAAGAAAAATGCTAGACCAACATAATGTTTTAGTTAAGTCCTTCAGAATGGTAAGAGATAAACTAGCAGAGGGCGAGGAAAGAAAATTATCCCTGAAGTTAATAGGGAGGAGAACCAAAGATGCCAGAACTTATAATTTACCTACAGTCTCAGAGGTTGCGGCATTGGTAGTAGGTGATTTTGATGAAGCACTAGGGCAAAGGGATATAATGGTTGAAACTCAAGGAGGGTACTTGAAAAGAATAAATGAGCTAAATCCAGCTTATCTGGGATTGCAATATCCACTTTTGTTTCCGTATGGTGAGGATGGGTACAGGGAGGATATAGCCTTTTCTGAGGATAAAGTGTCAAGCACTGGCGGTCGACGAAGTGTTAGCATTAGAGAGTTCCTTTCTTACAGATTGCATGAACGAGCAAAGGAGGACTCTTTTATCCTTAGGAGTAGGAGACTGTTTCAACAGTTCACAGTAGATGGATACACAATGGTTGAGTCATCAAGGCTAATGTATATTAGAACCCATCAAAAAGAACTGAGGTGTGAAATGTACAAAGGGCTATCAGATGCTTTGCTGAGCGGTGAGAGAGATGCGTCAACACAGGGCAAGCGTGTTGTCCTTCCACCTACATTTGTTGGGGGTGCTCGATACATGGTTCAAAATTATCAGGATGCCATGGCTATATGTCGATGGGCAGGGTATCCAGATTTATTTTTGACATTCACATGTAACCCGAGATGGCCAGAGATTAATACATTCCTTTCTTCAAGGAATTTGAATCCTGAAGATCGTCCAGATATAGTTTGTCGAGTGTTTAAGATGAAGTTGGACGGCCTAATCAAGTATCTAAGACAAGGTAAGATATTTGGAGAAATTCGAGCAGGTATGTAAAATATCATGTTTATACATTTATATAGATTACACATTTACATGGATGTGTATGTGTGTGTGACAAAATTGTTACATTCACTTATTGCAGTGATTTACACGGTTGAATTCCAGAAGCGTGGCTTACCTCATGCTCATATTTTATTATTCATGGGGAACGCAGACAAATATCCCACGCCAGCAGACATTGACCGCATTATATCAGCTGAAATTCCTGACGAGAAGGGTGATCCTGACTATTTCAAAGCAGTGTGCACACATATGATGCACGGACCGTGTGGCACTGATGCAAGGAAAGCCCCTTGCATGGTTCAGTCTAAGTGTTCGAAGCACTTCCCAAAGAATTTCAACGAGGAAACTAATGTTGATGAAGAGGGTTATCCTAAATATAGGAGGCGAAATGATGGAAAAACAATTGTTAAAGGTGGCGTTCCACTAGACAATAGATATGTTGTCCCTCACAACCGGTCGTTATTAATGAGGTACGGTGCTCATCTAAATGTTGAGTGGTGCAACCAATCCAGGTCAATAAAGTATTTATTCAAATACGTCAACAAGGGGCACGATCGTGTCACAGCTGGATTTTATGAAACAACTGGTAAGGATCACACTGAAAAACCTGTTGATGAAATAAAACTGTACTATGATTGTCGGTACATTTCTCCATGTGAGGCAATGTGGAGAATTTATGGATTTCAAATTCAGTATAAGAATCCACCTGTTGAACGATTGAGCTTTCACTTCCACAATGAACAATATGTGTATTTTGAAGATGGTGCATCAGTTAATGACGTCGTGCTGCGTGAATCTGTTAAGGAGAGTATGTTTCTTGCATGGATGAGAGCAAATGCTAAGTACCCCGAGGCAAGGGATCTAACTTATGCGGAATTCCCACAAAAGTTTGTCTGGAAAGCAAAAACAAGAGAATTTGTACCCCGACAAAAAGGGTTTGCAATAGGCCGTCTAACGTATGTGCCACCGGGTTCAGGAGAGTCTTATTATTTGCGATGTGTGCTTAATTTGAGGCGTGGGGCTACAAGCTATGATGATCTGAGAACTGTGGATGGAATTATTCATAATACATACCGTGAGGCATGTTTCGCTTTAGGGTTGTTGGACGATGACAAGGAGTACGTTGAAGGGTTTTCAGAAGGTAGTTATTGGGCTACTGCATGGTTACTTAGAAAGTTGTTTGTGATCTTACTGGCAGCAGATACAATGAGTAGACCAGAATATGTGTGGGACAAGTGTTGTACATTTATGTCAGATGACATTCTACACAGGCAAAGAAGAGCGTTAATGCATCCGGGTAATAAACAATTTTAATTTCACACATACATATACCTATACACAAGAATGTGTGTGTGTGTGTGCATGTATATTCAAAACCATACATTATATATTACACATGTTATTTGATAATGGTCTTTTCATACGTGTAATATCAGATTTGAAGTTGACCGAGGATGAGGTTAAGAATTATGCATTGACTGAAATAGAAATGATGTTGAGAAGGATTGGCAGGACTTTAAAGGACTATCCATCAATGCCATTTCCCACGATAAGTGATACTGCCATGTATCAAAACAGACTGATTTTTGACGAGTTGCAATACGATCGTGCTGCCCTCCGTGAAGAGCATGACAGATGCATACAGAGTCTCAATGATGAACAACGTCACGTGTACACAACCATTATGCAATCTATTGAAGAAAATAGTGGTGGGGTGTTCTTTGTATATGGTTATGGAGGTACAGGGAAAACGTTTGTGTGGAAGACGTTGTCAGCTGCTTTGAGGTCCAAAGGAGATATTGTTTTGAATGTTGCTTCAAGTGGCATAGCAGCTTTATTGTTACCAGGCGGTAGGACGGCTCATTCACGCTTTGCAATACCAATCAACCCTAATGAAAACTCCACGTGCAACATCAAACAGGGTAGTGCACTTGCTCAATTGATCATTCGCTGCAAACTGATCATATGGGATGAGGCGCCGATGATGCACAAGTATTGCTTCGAGGCCTTAGATAGAAGTTTGCGGGACATCTTGAGATTCACTAATTCAAACAGTGATGAAAAACCATTTGGAGGGAAAACTGTGGTATTCGGGGGAGATTTCAGACAAATTTTACCTGTCGTTACAAAAGGTACTAGACAAGACATTGTGAATGCCACGATTAATTCTTCCTATATTTGGCAACAGTGCTTGGTATTACGTTTGACGAAGAACATGAGGTTGCAATCATTGACTGATGATCGTGAATATGAAGATTTGCTTGACTTTGCAAAGTGGATTGCGAGTTTAGGGGACGGGAATGCGGGGGAAGATAATGATGGCTTTGCCGATGTTCAAATTCCAAAAGAGTTTTTGTTAGAGTGTGGAAGCGACCCCATTGCCACTATTGTCCAGAGCACCTACCCAAACTTTGAGAATATTGTCAATGACCCGACTTACTTGCAACACCGCGCAATCCTGGCTCCAACCCTTGATGTTGTAGATGCAATCAATGAATACATGATTTCTCTGAATGTTAATGAAGAGTCAAGAACCTATCTGAGTTCAGATAGCATTTGCAAGTCAGACTCCAATGCTGATTTTCTGGCTGATTTACATACTCCAGAATTTCTGAACAAAATAAAAGCGTCTGGAGTTCCAAACCATGAGTTAACCCTCAAGGTTGGGACTCCAATAATGCTTTTAAGGAATATTGATCCTTCGATGGGGCTTTGCAATGGAACAAGGTTAATCGTTACACGACTTGGAAATCACATCATAGGGGCAAAAATCATGGGCGGGAAATATGCGGGACATGAGGTTGTCATTCCGAGGTTGAGCTTAACTCCTTCGGATTCAAGAATACCGTTCAAGTTTCAGCGAAGACAATTTCCCGTCATGACCTCTTATGCGATGACTATAAATAAGAGCCAGGGACAATCTTTGACTCATGTTGGACTCTTATTGAAAAAGTCGGTGTTTACACATGGTCAACTCTATGTTGCAGTGTCAAGGGTAACAAATCCTAAGGGTTTGAAGATATTAATATGCGATGAAGATGGCCAACCAACATACCATACCACAAATGTTGTTTATAAAGAAGTGTTTCGCAATGTATAAACTGTGAAACCCTATCTAACATTTCCCTTTGTCTACTTATTCCAACACATTCTTACTATCTATCTCTGAGTTTTCGATCTTTAATTAAAAGTTCTAATGCATGTTACGAGTAACACAATTTCCAAACATTTCACATGCGTACATTGTTTACAAATAATATCGTATGACTATTACATTCTTATATCCCGCGCATCGCGCGGGTGAAAATCTAGTATTTTACAATTGAGCAATATTAATAAACGACATGAAGAAGTCCTAATTCAACTTATTTTGATTATTATAATGCTATAAGCAAAATAAGTGGACCATGGGATCCATAATTGTTAAAACTGTTTGACCAATGGACTTAAAAATAAGAAGAGAAAACCTTAGAAACAACTCATCTAGTGGAGCTTCTAGTATGAATGGATGTGAAATTTGATGGAGAAAGTGAGGGTGGAGGGGAAGAAGCTAGAGGAACAACTTGTGAAACATTCCTCAAATTCTCATGCTCTTCCTCTCTGTTCAAAGGACAAATTATTAGCCTAACAAATGAACCATTTGCTTCATCATCTCTACCAGAAAAGGAAGGCGATGAAGTGGAAGAAATTTCTGTGTCACCACCACAATCATCAACTTGAATAAAGGCATCTTTTTTCTTGACCAATCTTTGAGCTTCTTCCATCTCCTCCAATATTCTCCTCCTGTAAAGCTTCTCCTCAGCATCTCTCATGAACTTGAAGGTTGGAGGGGGAGAAGGCCTGCCAGCAAAGCTGTTGAACTCAAAATCAGTTGTGGATTCTAAGAATGGGTTTAAAGGACTGAGGGGTGGGGTGAAGTATGATGGTGAGGTGTTGGTAGGGGTAAAAAATGGAGGAGTTGATTCTTCTTGGTGAAGAAAAACATCACTTAAGCTTCTTCTTCTTCTTCTTGACTTCCCACCTTCAGATTCCAAATCTTCTTTAGTTTCTTCCCTTATTGTGAACAGAAACCTTGGTGGGCCAGAAAGTCTCAAGAGCTCTGAATCTATGCCTGAATCTTCATGGCTTTCCTGCTGAGGTTCAGCTTGAGGTTCAGGTTGAAGATCTTGGGGTTTCAGACAAGAAGAGGAACAAGAAGAAGGCTTTTTTCTGCAGAAGAAGAAGAAGAAAAAGAGTTCCTTGCCTGGACCATCTTCAATTCCTCTTCTTGTGATCCTCTTTTTCCACCATAAGAGATAATATAACTCAGCAAATAGAGCAAACAAGAGACACCCAAAAATCACACTCAAAGCTAGCCCTATGGTCCTTAAAGATTTCATCTTTTCATCTATTGACCAAGCTAGGATTATCTCTGGCTCAATTTGACAGGATAATTAAACTGGAGAAGAATTATATTTCACTTTTCTATGTGGAAAGCTAGCTGGGCAGCTGGGCCTTGGTGAGATTGTGAGTGTGTAGAAGAAGAGGATGAAGAAAAGAAGTACAAATCCCCAAGCAACAAGGGGTTAAAAGAAAGCGAAAGGGGAAAGAATGGTTGGCCTTTTTCTGATAAACCTTCATGTTAATTTTTTTTTTAAAGAATACCCCAAAAAGTGGGACTTGATAGGAACCAACTTAAGAATTAAATAAGAAATAATTCTCAATATATAGTCAAAATAAAACTAAGTGGATAAAAATGTGACTTTAATAACTTTTATGACTATACTTATATTGAAATGTTACATCATTTTTTATTATAAAATTCATTAATTATCCATTTTGATTATATCAATTCTTTAACTGATCAAGTTTCATTTAATAAATTCAATACACTTACTTTCTACTCCGTAGTTGTTTTTTTATCAATCCATGAACATATCATTTTTCTGTTTTCTAAAAAACCATATCGTTTTATCATGAGTATCTTTCAACGGGAAGGGAAGAGGACTATTTATTAATTTAATAACATCAGATCAACTTCTATCTTGATGCATCTTTGCGTCTATTTGAATTTAGTATACTTAAAAGAGACAGATGAGTTCTTCCACAAAACTATGTTTGAAGATAAAGTTCAGGCTGTTGTACATGATAGATTGTAATTATTGTTGAATACTTGAATTCAACCCTATTTGTTAACATTTTAATCACCCAAACAGTTACGGTTTGTGAGGCCCTTCAAACATGGACTACATTTTTTTTAAGGCCAAAGGGTCAAATAGGGCTCGACCCTTGTACTGGTCGTGTAAGTTCAATTCCGTCTCTGGACTAAAAAAGGATTCATTTCATACTCTGAATCGACAAAAAATGGTTCAAATTTCCTTTTTTATGGGTAAACAACCGGTCATTTTTTTATTTTTTTTTATTGTTTCTATTTTTTATTTTCGATTTATTATAATTTTGACAATTTTTAATAGCTTAGGGTTGTGCATTGGACCTTTATTAACGGTTGTTTAATCTTAAAAAATGAATTTTGAACCATTTTTTGACGGTTCGAGGTGTGAATCGGACATTATTTTTAGTTCAGAGACTGAATTGAGCTTGCACGACTGGTACAGAGGCCTACTTGAACCTTTAGCCTTTTTTAATTATAAGGATGTTTTTACTTGGACTGAATTTGTTGGTTTGCTTTGGTCTTGTTTGGTGTCAGTGTATGTTATAACTATGGAAGTGTGGTCTAATTTGATCTATATGTGGGGCCGAAAACATCCTAAATACCACATCTCTTTTGAATAAAAATACCACATTTCTTATTCTCTTTTACTAAAAAATCAACTTAAAAGGTGGTTTTGCGGTTTGCCGACGCACCTACCCACTAACCGAAGGGATAGAAAAATATATTGCATAGCTTGATTGGTTTTTATGCTATTTTTTACTACATTTGTGGTTAAATTTTGACGGATGCTGGAAAATTGTACGAGGCTTGATCCAATTTGGACGTGGACTATACAGGGTTCACGGCCGCACGGGCAAAGTGGAGGAGGTAACTTCTTCCTAACTAATCATCACACTCTTCAAATTCAACTTGGGTCTTCAATGAATGATCTTTCTCTTGATTCTCATTCAACTTTTTCAGTGTTGTATTTAACTATTATGAAAACATTCCTTTCAAAAAAAACTTTTATGAGAACATCTTTTTCCTATTAATCAAGAAACTTTGTTATATACTCCGTATAAAAAATAAGCGGTACAAAAGACTTCTTGACCTCATGGGCACTTTGGGGGAAGATTAGGACGCGACTGAATTTGGAAGAAAAAGATGGCGGCGTGAGATTCAAAATCGGTGGAAGAGAAGAAGATGGAGAAATTAGAAAATTATAGGTAGATTCTGTGGTATCCTCACGCCGTACGTTGTCTATATAGACTAATCAGAATGATGCAGTTGAATTTTTTAAAGATGACAACTCTGATACTCATTTAAAAAATGAAATATTGTACCAACCATTCACCTGATTGGTTCAAATCATTATATCATTTTTAATTTAAATTTAAATAATTCAACTGCACCATTCTGATCAGTTCATCTGGACAAAGTTATGATACCTTAAGGATATCATAAAATCTAAATTAAAAATGATATAACCATTTGAACAAATCAAGTGAATAGTAGGTACGAATCCCATATTTTAAATTGGTACCGGAGTTGTCACCAAAATTATATTTCTGAAAGCGACATGGAGACCGGCCGACTTAGATCAATCCGCTTGACAAACTACTGACGCAAGATCCCGCGTGTCATGAAAGAACATGGTTAGCGAAAAGATCTTCCCCTTTTAAGTGATTGAATGGCTCCAAGTGGCTATACATTTTTTAGTTATTACTACACAAAAACATCACTTCCTCCATTCTTTATAATATACTCCATATTATTATCATCTTTCTTTTTTAGTTGTGCAAAAATGTTATCACATTTTTTTAAGCAGTTCCAAAAGGTTGTTAGAGTCTCTTCTCCATAAAATTCAACCATACATTATTGCATGTATCATTCAAACTTGGCAAAGTTATGAGGGACGAAGGGAGCTGTAAACTTGGTAAGGTTATATTTTCACTTCCCAATGTCCAACTCAATGCTTTATGCTTCAATACAAAAGGTGCAATCGTCCATTCTAGACACTTTGACACCCTAACCCAATAGAATGGTGGATGAATAAATTATGACAGTATGACACGATCTCAAACCGTTTTTGAGTGAAGTGGTTTAGAGTGTGATGTGCGCCACTAATCACCATTCAATTACCAATAATTGAACTTGCAGCGGATGAGAGCAAAACACGGTTCGAAACCTTTAAGTAGATTAAACGCCCATATATAAGAGCATCAAGTCACCTACCAAATTTAAATTAATCTTGCTATAGGTATCCCAATTTGTACCCCAACCTATTTTTGTGGCTCACAAAAGTCTACATCAATAAATGAATTGCCTCACTTTAATGAGATGCTTTTGTGAGTCACAAAAATAAGGTGAGGTACAAATTAGGGTACCTTTAACATTTTTCAATATAAATATAGATAAATATACTCCGTATATCTTCACATCTCAATCGCCAAACGACTCATCGTATTAAATTGCTGTCTTCTGTAATGTGACAATTAGTACCATATCTTAACGTAGTTTTGGAACTTCTTAAGTTCAAATTAAACACATGTCCCCCCAATTCAGTTATAAAATGAGACTTCAAAGATATTTTTTCGAATGAATGACTTCTTCGGTCACACAACCCTTTGTCCCATCAACTATATACGAAGTATTATGTAGTACTTTGTTTTTACTAATTAAAATTAGGAAAATTGCATATATGGTCCCTCAGTTATCCATGAAATTAAAATTTCAGACATGTATTTCTGAGATTGTAAATGTCACCCCTCAATTGTCCAAAATGTAGTAAATGTGATCCTTTAAGTAGTGAAATAAACGTACTCTCGCCCACATTGTATATTTCATCTCCCAAAAGGATCACATTTACAACATTTTGAATAATTGAGGAGTGACATTTACAATCTCAGAAATACATGTCTGAAATTTTAATTTCATGAATAACTGAGGGACCATATATGCGATTTTCCCATTATAATTTGTAAAACTTATTCATATCCCAATCTGAGTTTAGAATGGTACACTAAACATTTAACATGAAAAAAATATAACAGAATCCAGCATTGTACTCCTATCCCATTAGATATGAATACGGAGTATTAATTAAGCTAAATACATTAAGCATCTAGGCTTTATTACAACACGGCATAGGAGAATTTAAGAACAGTATAACGATAATGTAATTTATATGTTACGAATAATTCCTTACTTGATTGAAGATGACGCTACTTGCTTTAAAGTTACAAAAATAGAAGTGGATGTTATTTACTGAGTAATATTTACTGCTTCGTACGTAATTGCTTGGTTTATAATAAAACCGTATGTTTTCTAATTGTTTAGACTTTAGAATACTATTGATGATCACATGTTTCACTTTATCTATACGTACGTGTATCATTTTGTGTATGACCAATGACTCTATACTTGCACAATTATGTTTCACTTAATTATTTAGTTCAAAATAAGTATTGAAACAAATTTTAACATGTAGTAGTTTTATAAATAATCACTCTTTTTTTCTTTAGTGCCAGTTTGATTGGGAGATGTCGGAGAGGGAAGTGAAGTGATCATATATAAATTTAAAATAAATTTTACATTCCGAAAAACTAAAATCAAGTTAAGATAAAACAGTGTATAAAAATACCTTGTCTAATTCTAACAAATTCATTATATACTCTGTAGTTATTTGTAATCTAATTCTAACAAATTCAGATAAATTAGTAAAAATAAAAATTAATCTTTCCCTCCCTTTACCTGGCCTCCAAAACCTCATATCAAACAAGCCCTTAAAGTTAATATGTGTGACCATCGAGACCTTTTATATTGGTTTAGTTGTACGAAGAACTTATTGATCATATTTGCATAAATTATACGTGAGTATTTGTTATATTTGTCTCATACCGGAAAACTATAAAACAATAAAACATTATATAAGACTTTGAATTAATTTTACCTTTTAGGATGAAACCTCGGGTTTTAATATGATATCATGAGTGCTAAATTACTTGTAAACATTTCGAAGTGCAACTTTTACGATGAAACACGGAGTCTTAACAATATTGATTTTAGACTAGTATTTACACTCGTGTGTTGCATATATGAGATATCTCAAATCATACATTTGTGCACTTGTGAGTTTATAAGCAAAATTGTAATTTCACCTTTTTTTTACCACCAATAGTTTAAGCGTCCCATAGTTTGATTGATTATTAGTTTTCATGCCTATCTGAATACTTCTATATTGGGTTCGTTTGTTAATTGACGGTTGAGTGGAAATGCTGGCCAAATCCGTTAGCGTTTTGACTGAAAAGCCAAAAGCTAAACATAGCCATTGTATCGTTATTGAACTGTATTCTCATATCCCCTTTTAAACAACAATTGTATTCACTGAACGATAATTGAAAATATCAAATTACATAATCGAGTAAAATATTATCCAAATCGGGGTTACAATATTGACTGCTTACATATACTTAAAAGCTTATCTACTAGTATATCTTTGCAAATTTTAATAGAGTTTCCAATATATACATTTTTCGTCCTTGAAAATCTACTTTCCATCTGAAATTTAATACTCTCCCTCCCATTTTACGCAGTAATTTTCATGTTCAAAAACATGAAAAAGGGCAAGCAGTGGCGGATCTTGCCAACAAATTCAGGGTGCTCAAATACTTTACCATTAAAATGTTGTATAGTACCCTTCAATTCGTCCCTTAAAATTTTACCAATTTTCTTTTTTTGTTTTGTTTATATCACTAACATTATCACTTACTCTTTAATTTTAAATAAATAATTTGTGGTTCCAGTTAATTCTCTCTCCTTTGCACAAATTTCAACCACACAATTTGTACTTTATTAATCTCCATGTCGATCAACTTAACCAAATTGTAAGGGACGGAGGGAGTAATATTGTTTGATCCAAGAATGGGAAAATTCCCGAAATAGAACTAAAAACGTTTGAAAATTCCAAAATAGGACTGCCATGTTTTTATTCCCAAAATAGGAGTAATTACTGCCAAGTTTGGAAAATACTGCCATCTTTAAAGCCTGGTACTGCCAAAACATGGCAGTAATTAGTCCTATTTTGGGAATAAAAACATGGCAGTCCTACTTTGGAATTTTCAAACGTTTTTGAACAACAAAAAACTACCAAAAATGGTTAGACGTAAAACACATTACATAAAATACAATATACTTCATGTTCACATTAGAAACATAAAGTATTATATCAATTCTATACATGTATTTTTACATTTCATTTTCAAAATTTTGAGTGTTCACACGAACACCCTGAACAAATACGATCCGCCACTGAGGGCAAGGATTAAACTCTAAATAAAAGGGAAATATTTCAACAGAGTGGTGTTTAGACTTTAGATTACTTCCATCCATGCTTAAAAGTACCATACAGTCATAAGATATACGAGCCTTGGGCCGGGAAAATGGACTTGTCAACCACATTTGGGCTTGATCGCCCATGACCCTGTCCAGGTAAGTATTTGACCCCTTGCTCTGCTTATGCGCTTCTCTTTATACGGTGTGGGACTAAATGAAATCCCTTCTCACCTTGTTGTTTTCCTTTTTCTCTTGGAGCAAACCTTTTAGATTATATGGAGTAAGTATTGCCCCACGCATGCATTGCTATTTTCTACCTTTAATTTAATTAACCATCTCAATAGCCAATATCATTCGGTGACTTCTGTCCACATTTTTACATAACAAAAAATATTTAAAAAATTATGTCATCAAATATATATGGACGACTTCAGAATAGCCTATATACGGTTACTGTAAAAAAATCAAATATAAATGGACTACTTCAGAGATATCTAATATTTTGCATTCAATTAATCAATTGAATTGATGTTTGCAATTACAAGCCAAATTGTGATTATTATAAATACTTATTTCAAAATTAAAATACATAAAACCATCAGTTTAAACCTATATATACAGCCTCGGGCAAAATTATAAATTTGGAAGTGTAAAGATGGCCTAATTTTGATTATTTTTTTAAATTTCATATCTGAATACCTCTATTTAATCATTCATTGTCATGCCCTTAGGGCTTTATATTCATTGTTTTGATGTGGTGTGTAATTTTCAAGCAGTACGTTTATGATATTTCAATTATTAAAATAAATACAGTGATGGAGAATTTAAAAGGTTTGAGGTATGTGTATTTTACATATAGGTATGTTTGGCACAACTAGCTAAAAAGATATTTTTACGAGCTTTTTAGTAACTGTTACTTTTAGTGACTGAAAAGATCTTAAAAAGAAAAGGTGATAGTTGTTTCGTAAAAAGCTGACTATTTGATTTAGTTCGGTTTGGTATACCAGCTGTTAGGACTAATTAATACTAAAAGTCACGAGCTTTTCTCAGATGCTACACCCGGGCTATGTTTGGCATGCATAAGTCCCTGACTTCTAGCTTTTGTACTGTTAAAAAAGTTTCTAAAAGCTTCTAGTTGTATGTTTGACATAACAATTTTTAAGAGCTTTTCAAAAATTAAAAGATCTTTTTTGAGATGCTACGGGGAGTAGCATCTGGAAAAAGCCCGTGACTTTTAGTACTAATTAGTCCTAACAGCTTGTATACCAAACCGAACTAAATCAAACAGACAGCTTTTTACCAAACAGCTACCACCTTTTCTTTTTAAGATCTTTTCAGTCATTAAAAGCTAACAGTTATTAAAAAGCTTATAAAAGTATCTTTTCAGCTAGTTGTGCCAAACATACTCCTGGTAGCATCTCAAAAAAGATCTTTTAATTTTTGAAAAGCTCTTAAAAATTGTCATGCCAAACATACAACTAAAATTTTTTAAGGTCTTTTTAAAGAATAGAGAAGCTAGAAGCTAGAGACTTTTGTGTGCCAAACATAGCCATAGTCTAATTAGATACCTGATTGAATTTAAACGCTTAAATTTATTCGAATTCGAATGTGATCTGATGTGTTCAGATATGGTTGGCTCGGGTTGCTAGGAAAACTCGTTAGGCCGCCATATTTAGGGGTGCAAATGAGCCGAGCCGCTCGTGAGCCGCTCGGTCAAACTCGAGCTCGAGCCGAGCTCGAGCCGGCTCGTTAAGCAGTCAAGCCATAAACGAGCCTACTAATTTTAGGCTCGCTAGCTCGCGGGCCTAGTTTTATATGTGTGTATATTTATATTAGTATATATAATATATTAATATATAATATAAATTAATATATAATATTTATTAGTATATATGTAATATAACTATGTATATATATAATATATATAATACCGATTCATAAATGTATATGAGGACCGGGGAGATATTATTAATTATTAACTAATTTAAAAAAATCAAAGTTTCATCCACTATTTCTTCATGGTTTGACCACTTTTGATTTATATTAAAAGTGGGATGGAGACTTGAGTTAGGATTATATTTTGTTTATTTACCCGTAAGTTTAGTTGTTGGGCATGTAAATTGCAATTTGCAAATGTTAAGCACAAATATTTCAAGATTATTCATATTTGAGCTCGAGTTCAAACCCGAACTTTCGAGCTAATCGAACTTGTAACTTTTGAACGAACCAAAATTATCAGGCCGAATCGAGCCGAATCGAGTTATGTCAACATTTGCGAGCGAGCTTGAGCCCAGAATTTTTAAGCTCGTCCGAGCCGAGCTCAATCTCGAGCCAATACAATATATTTCGAGCTCGAGCTCGAGCCTACATAAACTCGGGCTCGGCTCGGCTCAAAAACCTCTTACTTTTCATATAATCTATAGTAAGTGTTGGGATATTAGGTCCAGGCCCAATATCCCTAGGCCCAAACCTGGGAGGAAGCATCAGGCCCAAGGCAACCAAAAGAATTCCCGGACGGCATTCGGGATAAAGCTTATACTTGGAACATTCCAGGAAACAATTACGCCAAAGTGCCAGTGCCCAGATCCCGATCGGTATTCGGGATACTTCTATAACAAAATAATATCTATGGCGGGGTCCCACACACCGAACACCTTGCCCGAACGGGCAGTCAGCAAGTGGAGGCCGCATTTAATGCTGGATCATGGCAGCTACAAGTGGGAGGCGTGGGTGCTTACATGGCAGAAGTAATAGCCTACCAGATTCGACCACGTGTCCGCCTTACCCATCCCCATTTTAGTATAAATACCCATGTTTAGATCATTGTAAAGGGTTAGCATTTTGATACTCTGAGCTTAGCAATAGATTCACATCTCTTATCCTTGTATTCTCATACTCACCTACCGTTCGGGTAGTTCCAGTGTAATAGCATAGTTACTGAATACTAGTAAGCTCCTGAGTTGGATAATATCTCACTGTTTTATATTCTTATACACTTTTCAACCCAACCCAATATCCCTACAATATCCAAAGCTTGTGTTGTGCTTTCGGATCTTCGGGAATAAACCTCAACATTGGCGCCGTCTGTGGGAAAAACATGAATGATAGCCCGAACAGGTTACATCAGCCTGTGGCCTACAAGGCAGCAGGCAGCAAGAGGTGATGCCTTGCGGATCAGGAAAAACATGGATGATAGCCCGAACAGGTTACATCAGCCTGTGGCCTACAAGGCAGCAGGCAACAAGAGGTGATGCCTTGCGGATCAGGAAAAACATGGATGATAGCCCGAACAGGTTACATCAGCCTGTGGCCTACAAGGCAGCAGGCAGCAAGAGGTGATGCCTTGCGGATCAGAAAAAACATGGATGATAGCCCGAACAGGTTACATCAGCCTTGGCCCTACAAGGCAGCAGGCAGCAAGAGGTGATGCCTTGCGGATCAGGAAACTACGAACAGCTGACGAGAGTAGACCGAACAGCTTGCACCTCAACTTTGGTGCTAGGGACAAACCGAACGGCTTGCATCTTAATCATGGTGCTGACTTGTATTGAAAAAAAAAACTGAGTGTTCGGGAAGCCAGTCATTCAGAAATGGGTCAATCTTTATTCTTCGGCACTAATGGCCGGGAATCATACATGAGGAAAGGAAAATGTTGGTCCCGTTTAAGTTGGTAACAGTCTAGAGGGGGGGGGGGGTGAATAGACTGTTATAATTTTTTTTTTCAAACTTTTCTCAAAGTCAGAGTTGACTTATCAGAGAGGGTCGAGTTCTGATGATCAGAACTGGGTTTTGCAGTGGATAAGAGTTCCGGGTAGCCTCAAACAAATACTAAGGCAAATGCCCTTCTGATAACTCTGAGAACAAGATCTGCTGAACACAGAGTCCAAGTTATATGGAGTTACACAGTTCAAGTCCTAGGTGCAGAAAATAAAATGCAGTAAAGTAAATGACACCGGGGTTTTTATAGTGGTTCAAGGAACAACGCGTTCCTCTAGTCCACTGTTCCACTAGCTTTGAGGTAAACAGTTACAAAGCTTAGTCCCTAGCACTTAAGAAGCTCTACACGTCTTCTTCAAGTCTAGATGCCACCCAGGATGCAATTCCACGTCCTGATGGCTGATCCTTTCACTTAGCTTCCCGGAAGTATCACCACTTCGCTACTGCAGTTACTTGGACGCCCTTCTTTGCAGAAGATCTTTGAAAAACAGAGTTTTTCTCCAACTTGCTTCGTTACAAAAGATATGTAGTTGAAGTTCTTGAAGGTTGAAGA
The DNA here is from genome assembly GCA_945859915.1 of Cuscuta epithymum. Classification (NCBI taxonomy): domain Eukaryota; kingdom Viridiplantae; phylum Streptophyta; class Magnoliopsida; order Solanales; family Convolvulaceae; genus Cuscuta; species Cuscuta epithymum. The sequence goes on from CAMAPF010000942.1 coordinate 5,169,670, forward strand.
ACAGGATGAACTTTGCTCTTGTTGGGGTTGAGAGATTTTGAGAGTTTGAATCTTCCCAACGTAAGCCTTTTCTTGCGGATGATTATAGAGTTTGAATCTCAAGAATGCTTGTAGTATAATGATGAGAGCAAAAGTTGTAGCAAAGTTATCCGGTTGTTCTTCATCGAGTATCTTTTATATTGGGGTTGTCTGCCCGTTAGAGGAGGAGACAACTGCATTAAATGCGCATACTGTGGAGTTGCCTGGTTGGACCCGCAGTTTTGGCAGGTTTCCATTTTTGTATAATATTCTCCAGGAATCTCGGTCAATCATCTGCAATTACTCCACAGCGTATCAGGCTCATTAAATGAGCATTAAATGCTTTCCTTAGATGAGATATCTTCTAACCGTTGGAAGATTCCCTGATCGTTTGAACGTAGCTTCAAAAACGTCTAAGTGTTCATCCAGGTCTGATGAGATTCTCTGATGATGTTCTGACCTTGGATTCTGATGAACTTAGATAAGGAACTCTGATACTTCACTGAGATTGAACTCTGATGAAGCTTTTCATCGAACTCTAATATTTTACTGAAGTTGGATTCTGATGAAGCTTTTCATCGAACTCTGATGGTTCTCTGATGTTGAGTTCTGATGATTCTCTGAAGAACAACTCTGATGCTTCTCTGATGAGCAACTCTCATGACTTCCCGAGAGCAACTCTGAAAGCAGTTCTCATAGAGCAGCTCTGATCAGATCCATAGTAACTCTGATAGCTGATTATACTAATACTTACAACTGAAAATTCAAATACATAAAATCTAAGTAGGGGTACTCTAAAATCATAATCTAAATATCCTAGCATCATCAAAATCTAATTACATTTATTCCTTACAGAAAAGGGGATTACAATAGAGATAACTAAGCTACGGGAGGATCCTTGTTCGGCGCAGCATCCGACTTGGAGTTTGGACTTTGGAGGATCAGCTGAATCCTTGGCCTTTTGTCTCTTCTCCATTACCCGTTGGTAAGCACGGCAGAATAACGGATCAAAACCTTCTTCCTTGGGGTCAAAGGGCTCATCAAAAGACTCCTTGATCACTTCCAGATTCCGGTCGACCAGCATATCCTGGCATTTAACAAGGGTATCTTTTGCTAAAGCGTTGGCAAAGGCGGTCCCGGACGGGGTTTCATCCAAAAGCTTGAGGCCATCATGCAACGGATCCTTGCTCTTCTCTAGAAATTCGCCCAGATGCTTTCCAAGGAATTCCCGAGCAGTATTCTCTAGGGCGAGGTTCAGACCTTTCCCCCTTTGGAAATCAATCACCGCTTTCTTGGTGATCTTGGAAACATCGGCAATATAGGGGGCAGGGGGATTCTCCCCCTTGGCCTTCTCAATCTTCAGGCCAGCAGCTTCGGCGACCTTCACTTTGGCACGTAGATCGCGGATTTCCCGATCACGTCGTTGGAGTCTCTGCTCCAGTTCGGCCAGCTCCTCCCTGGCCTTGTCACCCTTGTTAGCTCGATCTTGAAGATCTGTAGCCATCTTCCTAGCAGCTGCCAAAAGGGTTTGGCTCTCATCCAGCTCCTGATGGAGGAGGGTCATCTCCCGTTCAGCGGCTAGGAAGGCCCGGTGATAATACGTACCGACCTGTGAAAAAAGAAACAACAATAAGAACAAGTCCAAAAAAGGTTAAATATAAAAAGAATGGGCAGAACAGTCAAAGGCATACCTTAAGAGACTCAATGTGGCCTGCTTCAACCAGGTCAGACCAGTGAGTCAGGTTGGTGAAACCCTCACCAGCCTTCAAAGAAGTGCTGCACCAAACGGATGATGCAGTCTGCCCGAACAGCGTCCGGCATTCGGCTCGGGGGCCCATGGCGGAAAATTCCACCGTCAACCGATCGGGGATAGGGAGACTATCAGAAGCAACACCTCCCCTGTTACCAAGCTTCCTGGGAGGGGACTGCAGGCATCCTTTCCACCGAAGGGTCCGTCAGATCAATGACCTGATCGATCGGGACCAATTCGCCACCACTCGCCATCCTGGGACGTTTGTTTACTGGCCCAGATTTCCGACCAGAGAAAGAACCTAGCTGAATAACCTTCTCCTTTCCCTTATTAACTATTTCTGTGGGGGAAGGAGTAGGGGCAGGACGCTTCGGAGGAATGGGGGGAATCACACCTGCAAAAGAGGACAAAGAAAAATGAACAAAAGATTGAAAAATATACCGAACGATCCAAGTAAAGAAAGAATCATACTGATGCCAGTAGCTAGCATCTTAGCAGGAGTCAGGAAAGATCGAAGGTTCTTGGAACCTTCCAGACGGAGCCGCTCATACTGGTAGAGGATGGTCGCATCCACCTTGGGAGAGACATCCTGAGCGGGGTAAGTATTCCACCGGTCAAGGAATGGCAGCGGTGACCCCACATGAATGAATAGAAATCGTTCCTCCCATTTCTCCGGGGGGTGGGGTTGTCGGTGAAGAGCGAACGGCCAGGACGGGCGACAAGCCGCAGGTACCCGATGGTCCAATAAGGCTGGACGCCGTAGTAATGCAAAAAGAGATCGGCGCTGGGGGCAATCCCCAGATCATGGCACCAGACGATAAAGCCGTTCAGGATCCTATAAGTGCTAGGCACGAACTGTGCCGGCAGTACTGAGACCCGGCGGAGGAACTTGATATGCACTAATTAGTAGTGCATAAGTGTATGTTTTTATGTTTGATTTGTGTGGATTGTTTACCGTTTTATTTAGTTTGTAAACATTTGTGTGATTTTAGTTGTAATTGTATTTTAATCTTCATTTGTAAGTTGTAAAGTAGAGTTAGGAATTAGGGTGTTGAAAAGGAGGACTTTGAAGTGAAGAAAAAGGTGATAAGTGTGCCCAGGAGCACAAACCCGGTCAGGTCAGACCATGCACCCGGTCGGGTCTGATGTAAAATCCGAAACTGCCTGGAAAATCATCAGACCCGGTCGGGTCCCCTACTTGACCCGGTCGGGTCAGACTTGACCCGGGACACCAGAACGTGCCGAAGATCGCCAGAACGTGGAGGATATCTGATTTTGACCGGACCCGGTCGGGTAAGCACCTAACCCGGTCGGGTACCCGGCCCAAGGTGTTGAAAAACACCTATAAATAGCCCCATTTTCCTTCACAAAGGAGAATCCCTTCTACCAATTCTCCCCAGGTCATTTGCATAGGATAGAAGCTAGCTAGAGTTGAGAGCTGAACTCTCCTGGGAACGATCTACGACCCAGTTCTCCTTCCACGCTCTGAGCATCGATGAATCCTTATGATCGATAGATGATGTTTTAAATTACTAATTCAAAGTAGTTTAACACTTCCTAAACCTAAATCCGTCCTTGGACTTTTGTTTGGAAGACAGATTTGCGTTCGAGAAAACAAAACCCAATTTGCAAAATTACTGTTCATGGCTACCTGAGCCTGAAATCCGAGGACTTCGTTGCAGACCTTCCACTGTGGGTCGCCGGGAAGACGTGGTAATCGCCGTTCCTACCTGCGACTGAGGGTCTGCAATAGATTACTGTTCTTACCTGCGAACTTGTGGTAACCGAAGCTCAGTATTAGCGATATTGTTTGTTTTCCGATTTGGAGTCGGTAAACTCGTCACTTCAGATTTGATTTCCAGTTAATGGGTCGAGCTTAGAGTCTGTTTCGAGATTCTAAACATTGGTGCTTTGTTATCTACCTAAGATACTGTGTATCTGTTGTTTTGGGAATTTGCCATGTCTGCGAAACAGGGTTGGGGGATTAGAACTACCAGGTCCAGCTTCTCAGTACTTCAGGATTCTGATATGGAGTTCCCTGCTCTGCTGCCTGGACTCTCTGTGAAGAAGACAAAGCAAAAGAATGCTACGGTTAAACTACCTGCTGCAAATGTGCTTCCTGGAATTGAAACAGAAGATGAATTAAATGCCAACAGGTTGGCTTCCAAGGATGATGGTAATGCTGCTGGGAGTGCACAACAGATAGTAAATGCTAAGACTGTAACTGCTGGTTCAACACTGGCAGTAACTGCTGGTTCAACACTGGCAGTAACTGCAGGAACTAAATGGAACTCTCTGTTTAAGGATAACCGGGATCCCAAAAATGGGATTAAGCTGAGATATGTTCCACCTAGCGGCGGAACACTGGACTTCGGTGACCGCATACTACCCTCAATGGTTGAAATGTGGGGTTATTGTCTAGTGGGACATTTCACCGGCAAATTCCCCGGACTCAAAGCGGTTCATGACTTAAAAGCTACATGGGGAGTCAAAAGTCTAGTGAGAGCTCATAACAAGGGCTGGATAATTTTTAAATTCCAAAATGAAGAGGATAGATCCAAAGTACTACATGAAGGACCCTACACCGTCTTCGGAAAACTATTAATGCTCAAAGAACTCTCGGAGGACTTCACTTTTGAGGATGAGGAATTTCTAAAAATTCCAATTTGGGTCAAGTTCCCTAAACTACCGATGAGTTTATGGAATAATGAGGCTATGAGTGAGGTGGCATCAATGGTGGGGGTCCCATTAACCACGGATAGAATCACTCAAGAAAGGGCAAACAATGACTATGCTAGAGTTCTTATTGAGGTTGATGTTTCAAAACCACCACCGCTTCACTTCCCAATTCGACTACCTTCCCATAAGGTAATCAAACAATTTGTGGTTTATGAAACTTTCCCTAACTTTTGCTTTCATTGCAAAGAATATGGGCATCACCCATTTATTTGTAAGAAACTAGCAAAACGGGAGGATATGGAAACTGATTTAGAACGAAGAAGGGAAAAAGATGAAAATACAGAGAATGGGTCAACCAGGCCACAACCTGCTGCCCAGGGGTCAGACCCGACCGGGCCTGCCCCTAGCCTGACCGAACTGCAGGTTCCTCACCCGCCCGGGTGTGCGAAGGACCCGATCGGCTCTTCAGCGCAGAACAACGCCCAGGATGCATCTGCTGAGATTAAACAGGCTGAACAGAGACCTTCTTTGGATGATGGCGAGAGGATAGTTATGGATAAAAAGGATGTGAAGCTAGATGATGTTGTTATAAAATGTGAGGTGATAAACGGCAAGACACTCAAGTTGTTTGTCAAACCGTTTAAATCCGTGCATGCTAATGTGATTCGAGTGGACAATTTCCTTCGACTTACGGATGATTTGGATAGAAAGGGTCTCACTTTTACCGATGAATGTCTTGAGGGCTTGCCGGGTGTTACAAAGAAGAAAGGGGAGGTTCGCTTTGATTCAAAGTTCACTAAACCTTTCCGATTTTTCCTTGGTTGTTGAAGTAGGGAAACCTAATATCTTTTATTTGTGATTTGTGAAGTGGGGATTGTCCCATTATTTTGATGCATTATATCTAGGTTAGATTTTTCTAGCTTAGATAGTCATTTTGATTTGGATTTGATGCATTGTAAAATGCTATTTTTTCGGTCTAATATACTTACATATTATCGAAAAAAAAAAGGAGAATCCCTTCTTCCATACTCTTAAGCTCAACTTAGAATAGTATTTCTTTTATATTTTTTTAGCATGTTTAGTCTCCAAATGAGGAGCTAAACTTCCATTTCTTGGTGTTGCTCTTGAAGCTTGTTGATTATTAAAGTTGTGAGTTATTTTCTTAACTTCTTCCCTTGAATATTAATTATTCTCTTAATCTATCTATATATTAATGTTGGGGAGTGTTGCTAAGATGACAATTAGTTAACATCTCGACATTAATTATGGTAGTATTTATTTTCTTCCTCTATATATTAATGTTGGGGAGTGTTGCTAAGATGACAATTAGATAACATCTTGACATTAGTTATAGTAGGATTATTCATATTTAATCTTCTTCCTTGAATATTAATTCTTCCCTTAATCTATCTCTATATTAATGTTGGGGAGTGTTGCTAAGATGACAATTAGTTAACATCTCGACATTAATTACTACTAGAAACGATCAACGAACCGATGGTTAATCGTTGATTGCTTCACAAGTAAGTAACTTCGGTTTATTAATGCACGGTCGTGGTTAATAAACTTAAGAGGGATTAATTTTGTTGGTTAAACCGAAACCGTTGTGTTGAGGTTATCAATCTCAATTGATTTCATCAAGGAGTTAAGAGATTAAATGCTACTATTAAGTCGGTATATGGCGGTGTTCTATACTTGACTAATAGTAAGGGTTATTAATGAACGGTCGTTGTTAATAGCTCCCCTCGATGAATTGGATATACTCCTCGATTGAGTATTCGAGAGGGAATAAGTTATAGATATAACAATGATCGACTAAAATATATCAACAAGTGAAAAGTAGCAATGCCAAGTCCTTTTTATCTTTAAATTAAGTTGTTCATCTTTATGTTTAATTAAGTTAAATCATTCAATCCCAAAACCCCCCTTTTTATTTACTAGTTTTATAAAAAGAGAATTATTCCTTTCCCTGTGGATACGAACTCTACTACGCTATACTACGTATAAGTGTAGTATTGAATTTATTTTGAGTGCACTCACGACAAAGTGCGCGTCAAATTTGGCGCCGTTGCCGGGGAAAGGCAATTATTTTTCTTTTTATTTTATCTCATAAAAATCAAAAAAAAAAAAAAAAACTTACTCTTCAATTTTCTGAGCTTACATGAGTTATGAGTGTATGGATACCAACATTTCATCCTTAGAAAGTCAAATTTCCTTCTTAACTTCTCTAATAAATGAATTTATCTTAAACTCAAAAGCTCAAGATGCCAAGACATGCAACATTTGCATGTCTCACAGGCATCTAACGGATTTCTGCCCAAAGCTCCAAGATGAATACCTTGAACAAATTGATGAGGTTGGTTACGAAAGGGATGTACCTCAAATGAGGTATGATCCGTTCTCCAACTCTAACATGTCTACGGAGGATATGGTCCGGGCTATTGCTACCAACATGACCACCATGCAAAACAACATGGTGCAATTCCAAAATGAGACCAAGTCTAGCATTTTAAACTTGGAAACTCAAATAAGTCAAATAGCCGGAGCCGTGAGTAGGCTTGAAGCAAGGGATTCAGAAAAACTTCCTTCTCAAATAGAATGTGATCCTAAACAGCAAACTTTTGCAATCACATTGACAAATGAAAAGGAAATGCAAAAGGAGATCCAGAATCCAGAAGAAGTAGAAGAAGTAAAAGATACGGAGCTCCAATTGGTCAAAGAAGAGGATAAGCCGAGCTTCAAATTCAAATTTTTGTCATTGTCATCCTTTGAGGTATCTCCATCATTTCTGGAAGCTTTAAGAGAAACTCATAAACTTGAAAAGGACAATGACATTTCCGAAATCTTCTTCAAAATTGAGGGGTCAAAAAACTTTTCATTGACCATGCTAAACGATAGTTTCTTCCCCTCCCTCCCACATGAATCAATGAAAATCTGGATATTTGATCCTGGAAAGATTTTCAAAGTGAAGAGTCGGAAAATTGAGCATTCCTATGTAAGTCCTAGGAGTGAAAATGTGAAGAAGATGAATTATCACCATCCAAGCTTGAACGATTGAACACAATGATGGCGTCGTGCCGCGACGTTAAACGAGGCGCTTCTTGGGAGGCAACCCATGTAAGGTACGTTTACTTTTTGTTCTAGTTTAAGTTTACACTTCAAAAAAAAAAAAAAAAGTGAAGCCTGGGGAACATACCCGGCCGGATACCACACTACACCCGGTCGGGTATAGCGTAAAAATACCATACCCGCACAACTCACCCGGGCGAGGCAGCTAAGGAACAGAGAAAAATAGACACACCCGACCGGGTACCCGGCCGGGCAACCCTGCAAAAAACTCTCTGCCTCGGGTGAACAGTTTACGCCCGACCGGGTCATTCACTATACCCGGCCGGGCGGTCGGGAAAAATCCTGATCAGGAGGCGGGCGGGCAGCTTTCTTCCTCACTTTCTCTTCCCCATTCGAACCGAACCCCAAATTTCCTCCATTTCCAAGAGTCCAAAGCTTCATATCTCCTACATCCATCCACCAAATGCATCAAGTAAACCCAATTCATTCATCTCCTCTTCACCCTCTTCATCTCCACACCCACAAATCACCAACAAAACCTCCCAAAAGTACCAAAAAAAAACGCATTCATCTCATACACAAGCACTAGGGACAGTGCTTTGATTAGCTTGGGGGGAGAGTTTTATGGAATTTTCACATTCATACTCTTTATTCTTGTTTAAAAAAAAAAGCTTGTTAAGTTGAAAACCCGAAAGGGCAACTTAAGCAAAAATAAAGCAAAAATAAGAGTGAGTTGTGAGGATTGAAACAGAAAAATGTGGGAAGCTGGGATGAAAACCCGAAAGGGCACCTAGGCAAAATGAGAGAATGAGAGAAAGTATTTTCTTTTCTGCAGGATCCTAAGGGTAACGAAAAAAAAATGAGGTTGATAAGAAATATGGAGTTAAAGACCCCTCTTTACTGTTATATTTTGGGGGATATTTTTTGTGTTGTTCTAAAAACACACGTGGATGTTGGTGTTGATACTCTTGTCAATTTAAGGACTTCTTGGACTGGATTTGGTTTACTCAAGACGAGTAAAGTTTCAAGTGTGGGGGTGTTTGATATGCACTAATTAGTAGTGCATAAGTGTATGTTTTTATGTTTGATTTGTGTGGATTGTTTACCGTTTTATTTAGTTTGTAAACATTTGTGTGATTTTAGTTGTAATTGTATTTTAATCTTCATTTGTAAGTTGTAAAGTAGAGTTAGGAATTAGGGTGTTGAAAAGGAGGACTTTGAAGTGAAGAAAAAGGTGATAAGTGTGCCCAGGAGCACAAACCCGGTCAGGTCAGACCATGCACCCGGTCGGGTCTGATGTAAAATCCGAAACTGCCTGGAAAATCATCAGACCCGGTCGGGTCCCCTACTTGACCCGGTCGGGTCAGACTTGACCCGGGACACCAGAACGTGCCGAAGATCGCCAGAACGTGGAGGATATCTGATTTTGACCGGACCCGGTCGGGTAAGCACCTAACCCGGTCGGGTACCCGGCCCAAGGTGTTGAAAAACACCTATAAATAGCCCCATTTTCCTTCACAAAGGAGAATCCCTTCTTCCATACTCTTAAGCTCAACTTAGAATAGTATTTCTTTTATATTTTTTTAGCATGTTTAGTCTCCAAATGAGGAGCTAAACTTCCATTTCTTGGTGTTGCTCTTGAAGCTTGTTGATTATTAAAGTTGTGAGTTATTTTCTTAACTTCTTCCCTTGAATATTAATTATTCTCTTAATCTATCTATATATTAATGTTGGGGAGTGTTGCTAAGATGACAATTAGTTAACATCTCGACATTAATTATGGTAGTATTTATTTTCTTCCTCTATATATTAATGTTGGGGAGTGTTGCTAAGATGACAATTAGATAACATCTTGACATTAGTTATAGTAGGATTATTCATATTTAATCTTCTTCCTTGAATATTAATTCTTCCCTTAATCTATCTCTATATTAATGTTGGGGAGTGTTGCTAAGATGACAATTAGTTAACATCTCGACATTAATTACTACTAGAAACGATCAACGAACCGATGGTTAATCGTTGATTGCTTCACAAGTAAGTAACTTCGGTTTATTAATGCACGGTCGTGGTTAATAAACTTAAGAGGGATTAATTTTGTTGGTTAAACCGAAACCGTTGTGTTGAGGTTATCAATCTCAATTGATTTCATCAAGGAGTTAAGAGATTAAATGCTACTATTAAGTCGGTATATGGCGGTGTTCTATACTTGACTAATAGTAAGGGTTATTAATGAACGGTCGTTGTTAATAGCTCCCCTCGATGAATTGGATATACTCCTCGATTGAGTATTCGAGAGGGAATAAGTTATAGATATAACAATGATCGACTAAAATATATCAACAAGTGAAAAGTAGCAATGTCAAGTCCTTTTTATCTTTAAATTAAGTTGTTCATCTTTATGTTTAATTAAGTTAAATCATTCAATCCCAAAACCCCCCTTTTTATTTACTAGTTTTATAAAAAGAGAATTATTCCTTTCCCTGTGGATACGAACTCTACTACGCTATACTACGTATAAGTGTAGTATTGAATTTATTTTGAGTGCACTCACGACAAAGTGCACGTCAGAACTCCACAATAAACGGATGCATGGGGAACCGCAGACCAGCGATCAGCGCGTCCATATGGACCATCACACATCTCGGACGATGCCGCATGGGATGCTTAATATACCCCGCATAGAACTGACGAGGTGGCGGTAATAGTTGGCGGAGCGTCTGTTCGGCATCCGCAGGAAGGCGTTGACGCTGCTTCCTGATGCAATGAAAGTTCAGACTATAGCGAGGAGGGCGTTCAGGCATACCCCTTTCGTAAACGGCAAGGTCATCCCCCGAATGACATCCATCATCGGGGAGGGGCTGTTCGGGATGAGGTGTCCCAGAGGACCCATTGGAACCCGATGAGCGGGTAGATGCTCCTTGATCCTTGGGATGAGCCTTTCCCCTGGAGCGATGAATCAAAGTAGGCACCATTTCTTCGGAGTCTGAAGAACGAGAAAAAGCCGACATGAAGCAAGGGAAAGAATTCTAGAGAGAGAAAGCTTGAAGGAATTGAGAAGCAGCAGAAAATATGAAAGGAAGTAGCTGCGTCCTTATATAGGGGAATGCTGCCGTGAAGAACTCAAGTAAGAAACAAACACGTGTCAAAACGGTTGAGAGGAGTTAAAGCATCATTTATGATGGATAAACACCCGAACGGTGGCGAAATCAAGAGGAAAAAAGGCTACAAGTGTATTTCGCGAACGGGAAAAATACGAACAAGGTATTCACAGGGCAGGTCCCAAGATACGAACAGGAAGGAAATGCACCAAAAAAATAATAGTTGGGATAAATGTGAGAAGAATGATAGGCGTACCCGAACGGTATGGTTATCTAACATGGAAAATCTTGCGGAACAAAGAAAGCAATATTAAATCCAGAAGGCGGAACACGATTATCAACTAATCAGAAAGGAAGCTTGCGGACATAATTACTAAGAGAAGTACAGGAGTTTATGCCCCGAACAAGTGTGGAAGGTACTGGAATCCTATGGAGCAGAATAATTTACGAAGATGGCTAAATCTTAAATGTTGGCATCATAAGTGCACGCCGAACGGATTAATTATGACTGAATATCTCGAACAGGCAACTTGATCGATGAAGAAACGACATGCCTCGAAGAAATCTTGAAATCCTAAATTCTGGATTTAACGGATCTCATCTCGAACAGGATGGCTGATCACTATAAGTTGTAAAGGCGAATTGATGAGGAAGAACTGGAAGAAAGCAAATTTGAAACATATTTCGGATGCGGATTGATGAATAAGAAATAGATACAAAACACAATAAAGAAGGAGACTGAATGAACAAACAAAAAGTTGTATATTCATCGGCACTACTGGCCGGAAAGTACAAGAGATATTGATAATCTAAGAAAGGAAAATGCAAGGTGATTAGTCTATTGTTCGGGGTGATCTTCACCCTCATCATCATCATCATCAGTTTCCTCATCGGCGACCTGCACGACCTCCATCCCCAGGGCTCGCCTGCACATTTTTATCTGTGCCATCAGGGCGTTCAGATGACCCGGATGGAGATCGGCGGGGAAGTCAGAAGGTTGCACCGAACGGCCCATGTTCTTTTCCAGGAGGGGGAGGAGAGGCTGGAGCATATGTTGACAGCCTGAGCCATAGACTCCCCGGGCAAGGTCGTCGGCCCACTCCTTGGTAACAGGATGCTGATCAAGCACCCTGATCCCCTCCTTCTGGCGCTCCTCGCCGGCCAATTTCTCCAGATATCTCCCGAAGACAGCAGGGAGCTGTTCGGTGGCGTATTCTTCCTTCAGAGCCAGAAACTCCTCAAAAGCTTTGAAAGAATCGCGAACGGCAGAAAGATCAACTATCATTTCAGCCGGGCCATCCGGGATTTGAGGAGGAGCCTCAGAGAATTTGACCTGAGCGGCCTCAGCTGCCGCAATCTTGGCTTGGAGAGAGCCCACTTTAACACGAAGCTCCCCAGCCTCAGCTTCCAGCTTCCTCCGCTCCTCAGCAAAAGCCCGCCGCTCGGCCTCCGCTGCCTGCTCAGCTGTTTCCTTGGCCATCAGCAGGCCTTGTTCCTTAGCCTGCCTGGCCTCTCTGAGTTTCAGGCTGTAGATCCCTATCTGTTGATCGAATACAAGTATGATTACGAGGACATGATAAGTTATCGAACAGCCAAAGGGATGTGATAAGAAATTACCTTCAGGGCAGCCAAGGCAATACATTCCTCGGCCTCCTCGACCAGTATCGGGGGAAGGTTGTGTCCATTAAGGAAGCCCGATGTGGACCAAATCTGGCTCGCTGGGCAGCCCCCCCTTTCCAGCATTCCATGAGCAGGATCTTGGAGGGAGATCTGCTCGAACTGGCTCGCCAGATCAGCCTGGTTGGCAGCCACTTCCTCAGCAGAAAAGTGGTGAGGTTGCTGATCAGAGAAGAGCTGATCCATCAGCATATCAGCATGTAAAGATTGCTGATCGGGGTCAACCTGCTGAACAGGTTCTACATCCCAAACAGGCTCGGACTGCTCAGGAATTAGAGGGGCGGATTGGGAGGATGTGCCCTGATCGGCCTTCCTCAGCCTCTTCCTCTTGGTTTTCTTCGGCTGCTTAGGAGGGGATGTTGGTGGCTCATCATCAAAACCAACGGTAAAGAGCCTACTGTCGTCCATTGCTGGTTGTTCGGGAGTAGCCCCTTCAGATTATGAGGATTCGCCTTGCTTGGGAGCTGACAAAATAAACAAAGCAAAAAATTAGTACCGAGCGGTTCACACGTGTATAAACAAAAAGTTTTGTCACACGGGAAGGACCGCCTGGGCCATGGCACTTGGTTTTCAGTCAAGTAAATCCAGGGATACGAGCAGTACCTATCCCGGCCTTGATGAGCCGATCGGGTGTCAGATAGGCCCTGATCTTGTAACAACCGCCATCCTCTACCGCAATGATGTCCTTGCTAAGTTCTTCGGTGATAAAAGGTTCGGGGGACTTAGGCGCGAAAGCATTCCATTTTCTGGGAATTAGACCGTTCGGGACAGAAACAAAGAAAAACCTATCTTTCCAACCCTTAATGGAGGAGGGGGCATCACGGAATAAAATATGTCCTGTTCGGGCACTTACTACTAGGAAACCATGGGACTGCTGGGGAATAACTGAAAAGAAATAATGGAAAAGCTCTAGGGTGGGTGTGACCTTGACACTGTGACAACGACAAATGAAACCAGCTATTGACCGATAGGAGTTCGGCATTATTTGGGCTGGTACTACATTGTAGAAATTTAAAAGGGAGACAAAAAGGGGTGAAGTGGGAATCTAAGACCGGCCTTGATTGAGTCAAAGTGGACCACTACCATCCCAGGGAAGTGACGCATTGGGTGAAGTCCGGCCTGGAATCGGAAATCCACCGAGTCCGGGATCATCATCTGAATTTGGGCCCTATTTTGGGCCGTGAGTTTTTGACGCATCAGCCGAATTAGGGCTAGGTCAAGTTTATGGCAGGAAACGCCGCTAGGGGGACCGGCTTCCATGGCCTCCATTTCATCCCCGGACTTGGTACCATCGGGATAAGTTCCGGATGAAGAGGCATCACCGTGGGGGACCTCCGCCGGGATAGGAGTAATCTCCAGTGTGGTACTAGGGTTATTCTCAGGGAAATTGACATTTGAGGTAGAGCACTCAGAGGAACGAAGACGGGTTGCCATACTGATCGAACAAGAAGGACAGAAGAAAAACGCAAAGGCCAGAAAATACCTGAACAAGGACTAAAAAATAGCTCTAGAGAGAAGGATGAGTTTTAAGCCGGAGATGCAAAGTTTCGAAACCCAGAATCAAAACCAGAAGAGCCCACTTATACTCTGTCACGCCGAATCAGAAGCCAATCAGAGGAAGACACGTTTCCTGTAATGATGACGGATACACGTGTCACGCGGAGAATCCTTCTCAAGTAATCATGACGTTTATCGGGGAAGTGAAACGGCAGTTGCAAATAACCGTCAGAATATACCTCGGGAACCGGCGGAATACCATCCGATACTCAACCGAACAGCATTCGGGCAATAATCTTCTACTTCCTTATGCACTCACTACCGTTCGAGACATAGGAAGTGGGGGACTAGTGTTGGGATATTAGGTACAGGCCCAATATCCCTAGGCCCAAACCTGGGAGGAAGCATCAGGCCCAAGGCAACCAAAAGAATTCCCGGACGGCATTCGGGATAAAGCTTATACTTGGAACATTCCAGGAAACAATTACGCCAAAGTGCCAATGCCCAGATCCCGATCGGTATTCGGGATACTTCTATAACAAAATAATATCTATGGCGGGGTCCCACACACCGAACACCTTGCCCGAACGGGCAGTCAGCAAGTGGAGGCCGCATTTAATGCTGGATCATGGCAGCTACAAGTGGGAGGCGTGGGTGCTTACATGGCAGAAGTAATAGCCTACCAGATTCGACCACGTGTCCGCCTTACCCATCCCCATTTTAGTATAAATACCCATGTTTAGATCATTGTAAAGGGTTAGCATTTTGATACTCTGAGCTTAGCAATAGATTCACATCTCTTATCCTTGTATTCTCATACTCACCTACCGTTCGGGTAGTTCCAGTGTAATAGCATAGTTACTGAATACTAGTAAGCTCCTGAGTTGGATAATATCTCACTGTTTTATATTCTTATACACTTTTCAACCCAACCCAATATCCCTACAATATCCAAAGCTTGTGTTGGACTTTCGGATCTTCGGGAATAAACCTCAACAGTAATTATCTTAAACTACGTAAAAAAGAAAATGGGTCAATTAGTTAGATACGGAGGGAGTACATAAACTAGGAATAATTGTATTTTAGGAACTTTATGCTATTATAAATATATTTCTCAAAGGTCCTATTGGAGTATTCATTCCCACTGTTTCACATGGTATCAGAGCATGAACAACGTGTTCTTTTCCTTCGTCAACAGGATGTCACTCCTGTTTATTAGGCTTTTGCAGCACAGACTGGAGCTACCCAACATGTGCCGGCTGGCGCACCACGAGGCCTGGTGAAGTAAAGGTCTTCCATTTTTCTCGTACCATTTTCGTTGTCTGCTTCTTTCATTACACACATACCAGGTAATTCTTTTAATTTGAGCCCTTTTTATTCTAACTCTTCTTCTATTGTTTTCTAGTGTGCTACTATATTTATACAAAGGTCACAATATAATTGTGAGGGCTAGGTGTGTAGAGGCAGCACACTTAGCTAGTTTTGCATAACATACATTAATCTTAAGTGAGTTTTATTTATGCAAACTAAGTTTGAATAAATGATTGGCCCAATGCACGAATAAAAAGGTAAAAATGTTTGGAAGTTTTGCATATTGTTTATAATTAGAAGTAACACGACCACATTCTCATACATTGTTTGCAAACCAAATTTTAAAAATATAGAATCACTAACTGAACATTATTTACATTAAAAACAATAGTGTAGAATACTTTGAACTATATGAAACAAATTTCTAAGACTTATGTATAACAAAGGAAAAGATCCTTTGCGCTTGTATAACTGCCAATAAAAAATAACTGAAAAATTTATAAAGTAAACAAAAAGAGCACAAAAAGAACAGGCGTGCAATTGCATTGCAAACTTGTGAAAATAGTAAACATTTACTTAAGGTCCTGCGCTAAAAAAAAGCTCTTACACTTTAGAAGACAAAGCATGATTATTTCCAATATTAACTGTTTTTTACACTGACACTGCTAAAACTTAACATTATATTAGCCATTTGTTTGAAATATCTACCAATTCTAGTACTCCGTATTATTTATTGAATAATGATAAGTATAATGAGCGCATAATTTATGATAGAACTCCAGGAAAAAATGTTCTCGTAAATAATAGAAACAGAAACTAAGCGAATTACAGATGCTTGTATACTTTTACTCTGATACGAATCAAAGCTTCACCTCCTACCTCCTAGCTTTAGGTTCCAGACCAATAACTTAGGTGGTAATCTATTCTACATGATCTCACACCAAGGTCCAATATATAATTAAGCAAAAATTGTAACTAGTATTTTCTATAGCTATTTATGTACAGAATGTTGTTATTAACTTGAGTATTCAAAAAACAATTAACAAACAACCAACAAATAACACATACTTTTATATACTCATATTTCTTAATAACAAATGTGTGAACGACCCTTCTCACTGTCATCGATTTATGAAACACATTAATCCTAGTACATGAGTAGTGGTATATGGGCTTTAGTTTCACGCTTTTTTATTAAATTCTTTTAAACAAAACTCTTTCAAGCCAAACAATTCTTTGCCTGTATATTCCTAGCTAGTTGATTGCTCCTCCATTGCTTTTCGTTCTTTAAAGACCGGTTACAGTTTTTACAAATTATGTGATTTAAAATTTTTATATTTTAAAGATTATTGTTTTCTAAAGAATATTTGATATGAAATGTGGGGGAAACATGTGAATATTAAAAAATACATAGTATAAGGATGTATGTATAAAAAATCACCCATGCATACACATTTTATCATTTGCATAAATATGAACATACTATTTTTCCTATGTTTGAGAACCAATAATAAAACATTGTGCATGTCAAAAATTGACTTTAGCCCATATTAGTAACCGAATGGTCAACCATACTTTATTACAAGTATAAAATTATTCTCATTGTAGTTGTCTTTACACCTCATTCATGAATAGTCTCAGGCAAAAAGTGTATTCAAATCTTAGGTTGATGTGGAAAATCAAGCAGGGAACATGATAGAAACCTGTTAGATTTTGTGGTGGTGAATAGTGAATACTATGGCATATATAATGGTTCAGGTGAACATCCATTGCAGAAATTCCTAAAGGATGTAGAATTGTTTCTCAATACGCCATGTTAGGAACTCCTAGCATGAATGCTACTTTTGGAGATTAAATTATACATTGAAGGACATGGTCATGGGTATGATCTATCATACTATCTTACAATATTCACTTTGGGGAGGGTAGTTGAAAATTGTAGCATATAAATTCTATTAAGTAGTTTCAATTAAAGCTACAACTAAACACTCATTAGAGTTGGATAGGGAAGGAACCCAGTATAAATGGTATGCATGTTTAGGGTTATTCAGCTGAGCCAAGGCCTTAGATTGTTTTTTTTGAACTGTTTTCAGTCCCAGATCAGACCAGACCAGATTAGACCAGACCTGACCATACCAGATAAGACCAGACTTCCGTAGTTATAAAATACACAGAGACCAGACCAGTTCAGACCAGACCAGACCAGCGAATTTTAGAAAACATTCTTAATAGATCAAATGAAAAGAAATTGGACACCATGACCGTGTGTATTGCCCGACTCGTTCACAATATTGAGTTTGGGATGGGTAGATAAGATTAGCGATGTTGTCCTTGAGGAAGATAATTTTACTCTCCCTCCAATAGTCATTGAACATGATCAGGATGTCTTCATTTCTAACGATGTTAAAGAAACAACTCAATTTCAGAACAATATTGAAAATATCCCTAATCAAGTACCTGGACTTATTAATGAAGATCAAGCTCAACATGAGGAAATTGGTAATGATGGAAGAAATTATTATACCCCTCACGGGTACCAGCAGGGGCAACCGCATGGGTATCCTACTCACAACTAGGGTTATGGACAGCAGCCTGGGTAGCCTTCACAACCTTCACATTCAAGGTATAGATAACCTATTTACTACGATTACGATTTCCAAAGCAACTTCAAACAAGAAAAGAAAATTGCTTTAACAAACTGTAAAAGGAAAGTTTTAATTTAAGAAACTCTAAAAGAGTATATAAGTGTTGTATATATACATATGTATGTATAATATTTTTCTAGTGTTTATCCTTGCTTTTGATGATTTTCTAGTTCACTAAATGGGCAAGGAATGGATTAAATCAACAAGATATAGTCCAAAATACATTAAAGGTTTTCTAAATTATGCATTTAAATATTTTCTAAATTATGCATATACAAGAGGAAATCCCCAAAGAAAAGAGATTTTGTGTCCATGTATTAAATGTCATAACGCTCTATGGGTGACAAGAGCAACATTTTTTTTATCATTTAATAGCATACAAATTTGAAAGAGGTTATAATGTTTGGGTTCGTCAGGGTGAGGAGCAAATAAAACCCAAGGAATTGATGATTATTTGTAATATCGTCCCCCAAGTATATTTCCTTTTTACTAAATTATATATTGAACCTGGAGAAATGATTAATGAATTTACGAGGTTGTAAAATTTTGTCATTACTTTTACCTGAATAGTAAAATGCACGTGGGCCCCACATCGGGAGTGGGGACCACACGATATTTCCGGGATCACATATTATATTCTTTTGGGTCTAGGTAATAACTATATGATGGTGTATATTCATGTTGGGTCATAGAAACGACTAAGAGTTGGCCGGGTGATCAAACAAGATCTAAATACGAGTATTGATATTTTAACAGATAACAAGCCATAATAAATTATGGGAACTCCTAAGTTAAAGTTGAGGAATATATATTCATTCTAGATGTCCATAATAATTGGGAGAATGATGTAATGGTCTCATTAACCTTTTCTCTCTATTCATGAATCCAATATGGTTAATAAACCATATGAATGATCCATATGATTGTTCCATATGCTTAGAGGCGTAAAATAAAATCTATTATATCCTTGTTGTCCCATTACTCTTCCACATTTCATTTGTGATGGCGGATAGACACTTCGACACAATCGGCTTTGAATCTCTCTAGTTTTCTCTGGACAGAGATAATCAAGATTCAAAATAACGGTGGTCAGGTCAAAATTGAAGACTTGAATGGGAAGACAATTGGAGTGTATTTTCCCGCATCAGAGTGTGACCCTTGACGGCGTTGTACCCCAGACTTAACTAAGTGTATAATGAAGTCCTTTGAAAAGGAGATTTTGAAATCGTATTTGTTTATGCGGATGAAGATGAAGAGTCTTTTGAAGGATACTATTCTGAAACGCCTTGGACTGCACTCTCATTCCCTGATTCTGATTTTTTTACACTCATGATGACCACCTCGGTGATGTTTAGGGGATGTTGAGGTTATTCCTTCAACCCAAAGGCCCAACACCTTCCTTTGGATTTCGAGTGGAGTTTTTGGTAGATTATGAATGGTTAGTAAGCACGAGCAATAATGGACAAACAATAAGTTAGTCTAATAAGTGAGATGTATCTTATTGAATGACAATAAGGGTCCGTATACAACACACTTCACTACAAACCCAGAGGTCGTTCGTCTATCTTGGCTAAGCAGAGGGGAGATAATTGTTCTTGCTAGAGGGGAATAAGTTGTCGACCCTTTATAATGAAATAAATGTTACTATTTATACTAATAAGGGGTAGGTGATGTTAATGATGTGGATGATTGTGGATGGCTAGCTCAACCCCCAAATTTGTTGCGTTAAATGCGTTTCCCACTATCCCATTAAGGCCCATCCATATATCTTGTGTTGCGAATCAAACTCTTGGCCTGGCCATGGCAATCCGTAACATCATATTTTCCGTTTCTATTTTGGGAAAATGGAAAACGCCTCGTAAAGTACAACGCAAGTGAAACAGCGTGGCAAATGGGAAACGATCGGACGGTTTTAATGCCAAGTGTGTTGTGTTGCCTATTCTCGGGCCGCTCCTCGTTAACGACGTCGTTCTACATGTGACAGTTCCGACAAGTGCAGGCCAATATCTCTCTGTCTCAAACCCCAAACCCAATTTCGCAACCTCCGTTCATATCATCGCCAGAACACCCTCCCAGTTCCCATTCGTCTCGCAGATTCAGAGCCTCTTCTCTGCTCAGGTACCCCTAATTTTGTATTCTTTTGATCTTTTTTACCCATAAATACAATCCGGTATCCTAAGGTATACACTATACACTTTTGAAACCGGCTTTTGAATGGTATAGATTTTCCCAGATTCAAAACCTACATGGGTTGCCGTTTTCGCTTCTTTGATCTCTGAAAGGTCCAATCTTTAGTGGTTCTTCGATGACTTTGAGGTTGATTTCACAGATTTCTTGATTTTATGGATATGAATTTGCTGGATGAATGGGTACACCTTGTTTGGATTTAATGGACTTGGTTGCACTTTTTGTTTGATGTCCAATATTTAGATGGGTATTCCATATTGGCAAGAGTCCTTACTTTGTGATATGATTTAGCTGGTTGTATAGTTATACTTTGTTTGGATGTAACCGTCTGGGACTGGTAATATTCCATGTTTGATTGGGCAGTCTCTTGAAAATAAAGATGCCTGCAAAGGAGAAAGTGGTAACAACCTTATCCATGGAAAGTAACCATTTTTCCACACTTTTGTCTATGGATACTTCCTACATGCATCATGATGAAATCGAGGATGAACTAAATCTAAGCTTTTCTCCTCCGGATATTAACATCCCGCTATTAGATGCCCCTACCCCTTTCCCTGGCCCTGAAGACTTATACTTGGATGTTGGACTTTGTCCACAGCCTTTTGAGTCAGATGTGCATGGTAATAATGGCACCAAAATTGGAAAGAAATGTGCCAAGAGGCTTGATAGTGTCTGGGGCGCTTGGTTTTTCTTCAATTTCTACTTCAAACCAGTTTTGAATGACAAGTCAAAGGGCAGCAATGGGGTCCGCCAAACTAAAGGGGTAGCTTCAGGTTTCGAGAAGTCCGATTTGAATTCAGAAGTTTTCATCGTCCAACATGATCTCGAGAACATGTACATGTGGGTTTTCAAGGAGAGACCTGAAAATGCTCTTGGGAAGATGCAATTGAGAAATTACATGAATGGGCATTCAAGACAAGGACAAAGACCATTCCCATTTAGTGCGGACAAAGGGTTTATCCGCTCACACAAAATGCAGAGGAAGCATTACCGCGGGTTGTCCAACCCGCAATGCGTTCATGGTATTGAAATCGTCCGGTCCCCTAACCTAACTGGGATCAACGAGGATGAGCTAAAGAAGTGGATGGAGCTAACGGGCCGGGATTTGAACTTCTCTATCCCACTCGAAGCCACTGACTTTGAATCTTGGAGGAATTCTCCCCCAACAACAGAAATTGATCCGAAAAGATTGATAAATGGTTCAAGTCTGAATCTAAATGGGGAAGGTGGTCTAGATATGTTGGCAGTCTGTAACAAACGAAAGAAAAACGTTGATGATGAAATATGCTTATTATCTAATGATAATAATAACTTTTCTAATTCCGACAAAATCACTGATTCCTCCCCCTCCCATCAAGTTGAACCGTCATGGTTAAGTGAATGTTTCGGTGTGATGAGGTGCGCATACGGTCCGGTTACTGCAGCAAAAACCATATATGAAGATGAAGAGGGTTTCTTGATCATTGTTAGTATGCCTTTCGCTGATCTTAAAAGGGTAAAAGTGACTTGGAGAAACACGATCTCTCATGGGATAGTGAAGATATCTTGTGTCAGCACAGGGTGTGCCCCTGTGATAAAAAGACAGAAAAGGGCTTTCAAACTCACTGATCCTGCCCCTGAACACTGCCCTCCTGGGGAATTCGTGAGGGAAATTATCCTCCACAGTCGTATCCCAGAGGATGCTAAGCTGGAAGCGTTTGGTGACGAGTCAGGGACTATGCTCGAGATACTTGTGCCTAAACATCGTGTGGGACCCGAGGAGCATGAAGTCCGGGTCTGCCTTCGCCCTTCTCCTTGGAGTGAATAGCAATATTGAGTCAGAATTGCATTGGTTGGTCTTTAAAAATTCAACATATCTTCTATGTATCTCTGGCGTCACTATATATACGAGTAGTAGTAGGCCTTATTTAAGGAGATAAAACTGAGGTACCTTATTTTCAAGTTGTCATTGTTTGTGATGCATTGGTGCTTGTTATTTATGTTTTATTAAAATACTAAGCGTCTGGGATGAATTAAAGTAGTCATCTTTTTCAGGAATAAGGATCTTAATTTGTCAATATTAATTTTGCAATCAGGCGTGTGTATATTGGCAATTCCAAAGCCCCCAACTATTGCGATAAGTAGCTTCAGAGATAATATCAGATCATTGTCAAATACTTCATATAGTTTTTGTTAAATAAGTAAGTGAAAAGTCATTTGGTATCGGCAAAGCTGTCAAATTAGCCCTCTAGGTATGCTAGAAAAGTCAATTAAACCCTTGAACTATAAAAACACCCAATTGAGTCCATGAACTATATAAAAATAAACAAATTTGTAATATAGACCGTTGATTCCTGGTTAACCAGTGAGTTGATTACATGTCAATCCAGGTGCCTATTATTTATGATTTTCCTTTTCCTTTTCCATTTTCCCCCTCTTCTTTATTCTTTTTTTGCAGCCCGCCTCACAACTTCCTTCCCCTTCCTCTATCTTATCCTTCTTCACCTCAGCCTGCCCCCCCACCCCTTCTTCTTTAGCCCGTCCTATCCTACCTCTTTGTCTTCTTTCTTCTTCAGCCCGCCACACACTGGAGATGACGGACAAGAAATCTGGCCGCGGCCCACATTGGAGTTCGTGGAGATGGTGACGACTAAAACAGAGGACGTGAGAGGGGGCACTGAAGGGGGAAGAGTATGAGACTTCGGCACATTTGCAGTAGTGTTTTAAATAGCCGGCCGCTAAGGCTATCAAGACTGCTATATAGTGGTCGCGGTAGGTACCGCTATGGGCCGCTATCAAGGTGTGATTTTCAAATCACAGAAAAATTCCGCTACGCCGTCCGTTACAGGCCGCTACCGGCACTCCCGGTAGTACATCACGAACTGGTTGATGTGTAAATGTTGTGTGAATGATGTGAAATACATTAATGGTGATGCATGGAGTGGAATTCTAAATTAAATGTACATGTATCCATATACATTATGCGATCAAATATTAATAAATATCTAAATTTTAATTATTAAACCGAATTAATTATTAATAAGGATGATTTAACTTTAATATCGGTTGACGAAAAAATGTTGACTTAACAAAACAATTTGGAACAGAAGTGGTATTATTATAGATTATGCAAGTTGCAATGCATGGTCATTCATAGGAAATATTTCACGCCGCTGCGATCGTTACATGCGGCTACAGGCCACTACCGTTGCTTTTACCGCTATTTCAAACACTGATCTGCAAATGGAGATCGGTAGTGGAAGTTCAGCCCGTCAGACCCGCCGGTTCTGTCTTTGGAGCACGACAGAGGCTTCCTTCCCTGAACGGTGAACATTGTGAACCATAATCTGCGGAGGTTTTCTTGCACGGCATAGGTTTTCTTGGCATCCGTGATTCGCTGCTATTAGAAGACGGGACGGGATGTTCTTTTATGGCCTGCCTGCTAACCCAGCTTTGAGGATGAAATTAAATAAAACAAAAATAATTTAAAAAATGAGTTGTTATAATCGTTGCCAAAGATCAAGGAAGAACATGACGGGAAACAAGAGAGAAGATGGAGGTGTGGCCCAAGAAAATGAACTATGGCCTAAGGGGGAAGGTGGGCCTAAAGAGGGAAAAAGGGAAAAAGAAGGGAAATAAAAGAAGAAAAAAAGTTAAAAAATGACACCTAGACTACCAGATCAACAGAGTGACTTCTTAACCGGGAATCGACGGTCTAAATTACAAATGTGACTGTTTTTATATAGTTCATGGACTCAATTGGATATTTTTATAGTTCAAGAGCTTGATTGACTTTTCTATATATGAACAATTGTTATATCGTGAGAGCAGCTCACGATGAGCATGTTGCTCACATAGGCAAAAACACGTGTTATTGTTCACGCGGGTGAACAATAATTTTTTTTTTGTTTTTCATTGTCCAGTAGCAGAGTGATGTAAATCACGTGTAATGAATTGTAACTCAAGCTGATAAAAAAATGTACTTACTGGCAGGTTGATATGTAACTTCTCTAATATGGATTATAAGAAATAAAACATTTATTTCAATGAAAACAAGGAATCTAATTTCTCAATTACTTTACATAAATAGTAAATATCTTTTGTTTTTAATATTAAGGTATTAAATAATGTTTTTTTATTTAAAATCATTTTTTTGCCAAAAAAGTCAAAAAAATTGCAAAGCAGTGATTTTTTTTGTTTCAATAGCGAGAGTTTACTTAAATAGTGAATATGTTTTGTTTTTAATATTAAGACCATAGAAATATTTTTTAAAAATCACTTTTTTTCCAAAGAAATCATTTTTAAGCCAAAAATTATTATTTAAAAAAAAAACGGATTCTTTTGTTTTAATAGCAGGGCTTGTTGTGATGTAACTCGTGTTATAGAAAATGTAACTCGCGTTGACGGAAAATCTAACTTAGGTGTATGCAAAATGTAACTCGTTAAGGCAAATTTAAATGTAACTCACGTATAGAAAGATGTAACTTATGCATCAAAAAGATGTAACTCGTGCATAACAAGATGTAACTTCATATACTATCAAATGTAAAAACAATGAAAACAAGGAGTCTAATTTCTCAAATTAATTTAGTTAAATAGTTAATATGTTTTGTTTTTAGTATTAAGGCCAAAAAATGTTTGAAAGAAAAATAATTTTGTTTTTGCCAAAAACACAATTTTTTTCTTGCCAAAATTCATTTTATTTGCCAAAAAAATCATTTTTGTTTTCAAAAAATAGGTTTTTTTTTGTTTCAATAGCTTGTTATATAACTCGTGTTATGAAAAAATGTAACTCACGTTGATGAAACATCTAACTTAGTGTATGCAAAATATAAGTTGTTGAGTCAAGTCAAAATGTAACTAGCACATATGAAGATGTAACTCCATATACGAATAAATGTAATTCCAGAAATTGTCTACAAACATAATTCACACATCTGAAAAATGTAATATAATTTAATGTTTTATGAAATTTAAATCGAAATAAACAAATTGAATCGATGTCTTAAAAACACTAAAAACATATTGTTTGTCCGAAATAGGACGCTCGTAGGCTTTTAGGAAAGCTACGTTAGAAACTCAACCAGGAAGCAAGAATATAGTACGGAAATGGAAAGTGCTCAAGAGTTTGGTTGCCAGAAATAACATATATGTATTTGAATTACAACTTGCCTTTTATAGGCGTATACAAATAGCAACTGCCAACAACAATAATGACTAATTAATTACAAGATTAATACGAAATTAAACACATAATTAATAGTGCATTAACTGTTGGCCGGGCTGGCGGGTTAGCCTGGCTGGCAGGTCTGACGCTCGAGCTCCTTGGGCGGCAGACTTCCATTGGGCTGGAAGGCAGGTTCCCCGCTGGGCTGGAGGCAGGCTCCTTGCTGGGCCGGGAGGCAGACATCTAGCTGGACAGGTAGGCAGATTGTCTTGGGCGTCCAATACGCTGGACTTCTGCTCCTTGATGAGCTTGATCAGTTGGGCCGCCTTGAGATCTGGATTGTTGCATTGGGTCCACTAGTTGGGCTTTCCTGGCGAGACAATGGTCCTGGGCTTGGGCCTGCTGACCCAAGTTTGGGGCTGGGTCTGATGAGGCATTGAGTCTAGTCCCATAACTCCATCACATATCAAAGAGAAAAAAAATGCAAAGAGATAATAAATAATATTATAGAAAAAAATTTGTGAATATGAAATATAATGGGAAAATGGAAACTAATAATCCAACCTTTTAGCGGTCTTCTTACAATAATTCAACCTTTTGGTTATTCATGAATAATCCAACCTTTGCACCTCATCTTCATTCACTGGTTCCTGACCGGTTGATGACCTGCTATTTCAAGCTATTTTCTTATCTTTGCAAATCATTATATCATAAATCTCATCTTTCACAAAGATAATATTTTGCAAAGATAAGAAATAACTTGGAATAGTAGGTCATTAACCAACCAGGGACCAATGAATGAAGATGAGGTGCAAAGGTTGAATTATTCATTAAATCAAAAGGTGGGATTATTGAAAGAAGACCGTTGAAAGGTTGGATTATTAGTTTCCATTTTCCCTAAAAAATATTACAGAAAAAATATATTCTATTGTAATTTTAGTTCAAGAAAAAAAAGTTGAAAACATGTATGATTATGAAATACAATATACTTATTTTATGTAGATTAATAAAATTTTGTAATAATTTGGTAAAAAAAAATGTAAATTTATTTATATTTTAATTAGTTAAAGATAAAGATAAGTAAAATCACAAATAAATTTTTAGTATTTTGATGTAAAAGAGAAAAGAATTGAAGAAAATAGAAAAGAAAAATAAAGAGAAACAAAGTACTAACCTCGAGGAAAATGAAAGAAGACTTCCATAATATTGGACATTTGGGCTATTGGAAGCATGATCATGGTATGTCGGTTACACGGTATAATTTGCGATATATGAATGTGTGACATGATTGATTTTTATTGAGCGCCGTGGAATTATTTTTAGTGCAAACAATTTTTCTGATAAAATTTAGTTAAGTACATTTATTTTAAGATTATTCCTTAAATATTACTCTACACTTCTTCATTCCAAGATTTTGTTCCTACTTGAAGAATGTGTTTAATTAGATTACTTTAGTACTAGACTAGGATTTGATTGTTATAAAATACACATGAGTATATGACCTACATTTACCTCACCAAATTAGTTCACACAAAACTAGATTTAAACAAACCAAAATAGACCTAAACTGATCATAAATTTCAGTATAATTAAAAACTTTATGATTTGACTTGCTTATTAATAAAGTGATGATAAAGTGGGAGAATATATGTTGATTGAGATAGAAAAAGTTGTATGAATGTATACCACACAAATCACTCAAATGGAAATGGGAATATTTATTAGGACTAGGGGTGGGCAAATCGGTTTTCTTCGGTTTTCTTCGGTTTCGGTTTCGATTTATTTGGGTTGGGAGAATTTATACCAAACTAAAACCATTTTTGTTTCGGTTTGGTTTCGGTTCGATTCGGTTTACCAAAATAAACTATCAGGTTTAGTTAAATTAGTTCGATTTGATTTGTTTTCTTATGTTTATTATGATATTATTTGATCAAGTTCTTATATTCTATAATTAGAAAATGAAAGTAGTAGTTCATCTCATCTTCTTTTAGTGATTATTTAAATAAAATGTAAACAGAAATGAACGATAGAAAAATAAACAATAAAATATTATAAATTAAAACTTCTAACATCTTTTCGATCACTAGAAAAAGATTCTTTTCTCACAAAAAATAAGATTATAGTTGATTAAAATTTATAATATGAAGTATCACATAAAATATTGAAAAAAAACTAAAAGAGTTGGTGATACAAATGTTGTAATATTCACAATTTTATTCAAATGAATCATGCAAAAAAATATAAATGCAATCTGCTATGGTTACCACCAAACTTATTAAATACAAATATGTCGTATTATTAGCTAACTTTGTCATAATGAATGTATGAAATGTGTAAAAATTAAAATGATATATGTTAAATATGTATTTTTCATGTCAAAATTATTTATTTATATATATCTTTAAAATGAAGAGTGAATACATACATACATACATACATACATACATACATACATACATACATACATACATACATACATACATACATACATACATACATACATACATACATACATACATACATACATACATACATACATACATACATACATACATACATACATACATACATACATACATACATACATACATACATACATACATACATACATACATACATACATACATACATATATATATATATATATATATAGAGAGAGAGAGAGAGAGAGAGAGAGAGATGCTCAGGTCCATCCGGAGGGACGGGAGACACTGTCCGAACTTTACTGTTTGGGGTGGTTCCCGGTGGAATTTTTTGATGAATTGTTTTTAGCATGTTCTTCATCAAGTCTAGTTTATCCATACCAAATTTTGGCTCAAAATTCGATCGGGAAGGCATTCAAATAAATTCTTGAAACATATTGCACATTATATAACGATAGAAACAAGTTTGGTTCGTTTTCTATTCTACAGAAGCACCGGACATGAAAAGTTCTCTCTCTATATATATAAAAGTTGGAATCAATCGTAAGTTGGAATCAATGAAAACATAATAGTCCTATTTTCAAATATAGGAACGTTTTAGTTCTTTTTTGGTAATTTGGATACTATTTTGGGAATTTCCTCATTCTATATCTTCCTATCCAGAGAATGTGAACTGCGTACGGAATCTGCCAAATAAGAGTTTCGGAAACTTTTGGAGTATGCGAAAACTTCTCCCCTTGAACATCGTATAAACGAAGCTAGCGATCTCGTTCGAAAATACGATCTGTCTGCACCCATCTCTAGTAACTCTTTCTTCTCCCTGCGTATTATGGACTCCCACCATGGCTACCCTTTCATGACTCGAAGCAATAAGGGTTACTGGTGGCTTCGATGTTCCAAAGTTTCCTGATGAATTTGTGATGGAAGGGCAGATAGTTCCAGTGGCGTTTGTGTTGGGATTGGAAAATTCTTCTATTCAATATCAAGAACAGAATTACAATAGGAGGAGCAAACTCTCACACTCAACTATTACAAAAAACCAATCCTCACCAATACACTTCTACTCTAAGTGTATTTTCACTCTTCACACACTTTTCTCACTTTCTAAACTGATACAATGAACAACAATGGAGCACTCTATTTATAGGACTAGTTTGGAGACAAGAGGAAGTTGCATCCAAGCTTCCAAAGTATCTCCATATCTCCTTCCATGTTCATGTGTTTGATAGCACCTTCCTAGAAGGTGTTATATGTCTCTTGGCAACTTCCAAGAAAGAAGGTGGAAGATACCTACAAATCTCCCCCTCCACCTTTTTCTTTATTTCTCTCATTCCTGCAATGCTCGCAGGCTCCCCCTCGCTAACAAGTATCCATTCGGATGTGGAATACTTTCTCGGTGGAACTATGCCTCGCGTAGAACGTCGAACTTGAGTACCTTCAGCTTCGTCTTCAGATGAAGGCTCCCCCTGCTGAGGAATATCATCACCGTGAGTATCATCATCACCTACTGAACCATCACTCTCTTGTTCAGTAGTATCATGCATCTCCTTGTCGCTGAGAGGAATGATTGATGATACAGGCACTTCGTCTTCTGGAGTATGTTGTTGGCAGATTATTGGAACACACCCATGAAACTCGTTTTCATGAAATACAACATCTCTGCTTCGTACAACTTTCTTCACTTCGGGATCCCACAACCGGTATCCCAATTCTTCATCACCATACCCGATGAAGATGCATGGGTTTGACTTGAGATCAAGCTTCTGTCTCAACTCCTTGGACACATGTGCAAATGTCTTGCACCCGAACACTTTCAAGTGAGAGTAAGAAACATCTCTTCCTGACCATTTCTTCTCTGGCACTTCAAAGTTTAAAGGAACAGAAGGTGACCTGTTTATAAGATAACAAGCTGTCAGCACAGCTTCACCCCAGAATGGCTTAGATAGTTTAGCCATACTCAGCATGCAACGAACTTTCTCCATAATGGTCCGATTCATTCTTTCGGCTACACCATTGTGTTGCGGAGTTCGTGGAACCGTCTTCTCATGTCTGATTCCATATGCGGCGCAATATGCTGAGAACTCTCGGGAAGTGTACTCTCCTCCATTGTCTGAACGTAGACACTTCAGCTTCTTCCCTGTTTCTGTTTCTACCATGGCATGAAATAATCTGAAGCGATCAAACACTTGATCCTTACTCTTCAAACAATAAGCCCATACCTTTCGTGATGCATCATCAATGAATGTCACGAAATATCTGCTTCCTCCAAGTGACTCCTCTTCAATGGGTCCGCATACATCAGAGTGTACAAGACTGAGTAACTCTGAATGGTTCTTCCTGGTAGAACTGAAGGAAACCTTGTGTTGTTTCCCGAATAGACAGTGCTCGCATGGATCTAGGTCAACACCTTTGCCCATGGAAATCCTTTCCTTCCTAGCAAGAGTTGTCAATCCCTTCACGCTTAAGTGGCCTAACCTCCGGTGCCACAAGTTTGGTGATATCTCTTCTTCAACAGCATTGAGACTCGGATGACACAACTTTGCATGAGTTTTATACAGAGTACCACAAATATGGCCTCTTGCAACAACCAAGGAACCTTTAGATAACTTCCACGTACCTTCTTTGAATCTGTTAAGATATCCTTGTTGATCCAGAGCTGTACCGGAGATAAGATTCAATCTAAGATCCGGAACGTGTCGAACATCTTTTAAAACAAGTGCACATCCGACATTGGTTGTTATGTGCACATCACCAATGCCAACAATCTTCGAGAAACTGGTGTTTCCCATCTTCACAGCTCCAAAGTCCCCGGACTTATAAGATGTGAATAAATTCTGGTGTGGAGTGGCGTGAAATGATGCGACTGTATCAATCACCCACTCAACATCATGAGTACCTACGTGTAAACATTCTTGTTCACCATGTGTAACAAGACACACGTCTGATGACAAACTAACCATGGTCTCACCGTCTTCTTGGCTAGTATTTTGACTCGTCTGTGGCTGCTCTCATAGAAACTTTCTACAATCTCTTTTTCTGTGCCCATAATTACTACAGTAATTGCAATATCCTTCAAACCAAGTATTGTTTTCACAGGACATACCTCGTTCTTGTGATCGGCCGCGAACTTGAGAATTTCCTCTGTTTTGACCTTGGCCTCTACCTTGACCTCGACTTCTTCCTCCATTTCTGCCTCCCCCTCGTCTGCTGGTTTCTGACACGAAGGCATATGATTGTTTAGTCCCGGCTTCTTTTCTTCAGGCTTCTTCGTTCATAAGGGCATCTGTGACCATCTGCATAGTCACTTTGCCATTGGGAGCAGAATTACTGAGAGTGACAACAAGAGTCTCCCAGCTGTCAGGTAGAGAGCTCAAGAGTAGTATCGCCTGCTCTTCATCTTTGAGAACCCATCCGGTGGTGCTCAACTGATTCACAAGATCCTGGAATTGACTGGTGTGTTCTGACACCGAAATACCACCTCGTAATTTGTGGTTTACTAATCGTCTCATTAGTAAAGTCTTATTTCGTGCGGTTTTTGCTTGATACATGCTACCAAGCTTCTCCCATAGTGTGTAAGCACTTTGTTCTTGCGCAACATGGTGGAACACACTATGATCGATCCACTGCCGAATTTGTGCGACAGTTTTTCTATTCATTTTTGTCCATTCTTCATCCGTCTTTTTATCCGGTTTCACGCCATTATTATCAAGAGGATCGGCTAAATCCCTCAAATTTAGCAAATCCTCCATCCGAGGCTTCCACATATTGTAATTTGTGGAAGTGAGCGCAATCATGGTGTCCGATGATGATTTATCCATAATAAAACGCTCAAAATATCTCGTACCTTATTTTCGGAGCCGAATTTGGACAAACGGAGCTCACCGTTGGATCCGGAATGGCCGAAAATGGCAGGAACCGGTCTGACCTTGTCCAAAACCGGTCTGAAAATGGGTGAACTGGCCTCCACAAGTACGAACCGGTTCGGTCCGGTTTAGGCAGCAGCCCAGTGAGCAGACCAGCAGGCGGATGACGTGGCAACAGCTGGCTCTGCGCTGGCGCTGACGTGGCGCCACGTGGCACTGACGTGGCACCCAGAGGATGGCTTGCACGGCTGACGTGGCGGATGACGTGGCGCTTACGTGGACTGACGTGGCGCTGACGTGGCGGCTGACGTGGCGTTGACGTGGCTCGTCTTCTTCCTCTGGACTGCGTGATGACGCAATGATGACGCAGGCAGTTTTCCGGCGCGTTTAGGCGGCGCGTACGGCCTCTTCCGGTGGCCAAAAAAATTCCCAAAAATACTAGATTTCTCGTCTCGACGAGACGAATCTAACGGTATGATCAGATCGTGATTCCGAGCAACTTGAAAAATCACGATTTTCTAACCTGTAGAAATTTATCTGAAAATGAGAAAACAGTGTATGAAAACTCAACCTCGCTCTGATACCACTTGTTGGGATTGGAAAATTCTTCTATTCAATATCAAGAACAGAATTACAATAGGAGGAGCAAACTCTCACACTCAACTATTACAAAAAACCAATCCTCACCAATACACTTCTACTCTAAGTGTATTTTCACTCTTCACACACTTTTCTCACTTTCTAAACTGATACAATGAACAACAATGGAGCACTCTATTTATAGGACTAGTTTGGAGACAAGAGGAAGTTGCATCCAAGCTTCCAAAGTATCTCCATATCTCCTTCCATGTTCATGTGTTTGATAGCACCTTCCTAGAAGGTGTTATATGTCTCTTGGCAACTTCCAAGAAAGAAGGTGGAAGATACCTACAGTTTGCAGATTCGGAGTACATGCGTGAAATAGGTTCCAGGTATTGCAAGCTTGCAATTGAGGCATATAACAAGCAGCACAATACGAACTTTCAATTCATGGAGTTAGTCAAGTGGAATGCAGGAGCCCTTCTAGAGTATATCACCTTCAAGGCCATCGATCGGAATTCATTTGGCGGATCGATGAAAACATTTCAAGCTAAAATCTATCACCATCCCAGCAAAGATGAACTTGATCAGGTTGAGGTGGAGTTCTGTCGGTTGGCACCTCCTGACCTTTGAAGGGAGGCAGGTAGCTAATGTTTTAATTTTGTATGCAAGCAATACTTGCGGTAGTGTGATTTTTTCAACTATATCATCTGTATACTTGGGAATGATGTTAGAAGTATGGGTTACCTAAGCTAGTTTTCTCCACAATGTTGGGAAATATTTCATTCAAATGTCCTTGGTCCATTCACAACATAATTTGACATATATATTGAGGACATTTACGTTTGCCAATATATATATATATATATATATATATATATAGAGTCCCGTTCTTGTCCAGCCGGCCTGACGGGATGCTCCGTCCGGCCGAGGGCATTTCGGGCACTTCCCGGTGGAATTTTTTGATGAAATTTTTTGAGCATGTTCTTCATGAAGTCTAGTTTATCCATACCAAATTTCAGCTAAATATTCAATCGGGAAGGCACTCAAATAATTTCTTGAAGTTAACTGGGCAGTTTATATGTATGAACTGCCCAGTTAACTTCAAGAAATTATTTGAGTGCCTTCCCGATCGAATTTTGAGCTGAAATTTGGTATGGATAAACTAGACTTCATGAAGAACATGCTCAAAAAAGTTCATCAAAAAATTCCACCAGGAAGTACCCGAAATGCCCTCGGCCGGACGGCGGTTCCCGTCAGGCCGGCTGGACATGAAAAGTCCTCTATATATATATATATATATATATATATAATGATCCTGTCCAGGATCCTCCGTCCGGCCGCCGCCGTTTGGGGTGGTTCCCGGTGGAGTTTTTTGATGAAATTTTATGGAATGTTCCTCATCAAGTCTAGTTTATCCACAAAAAATTTCAGCTAAAAATTCGATCGGGAAGGCAGTCAAATAATTTGTTGAAAATAACTGCGTCGAATTAAACATATAAAACGCAGTTATGTTTCAAGCTCATTGATGAACTCAAAGTTGACGGAATGTTTGCTCACAAAGACCTCAATTCGGATCAGCATTAATCATTTCTCACAAAAATCTAAATTTTCTATTCTTTCTTCATAGAATTCCTTTAACGTGCATTCTTCCCATGTTGGGCATACTATTGTTTAGTATTTCTAGAGGGATCTACTTCATTATTTTTATCAGTTTTGCTCAAACTGCCTACTTATTTAATTCTGTAACATTAAACAGATTATAACCAATCTTAACCAAATTCCCATAAAATCTAGCTACCCTGTTTGAAGATTTTTTACTTCTTATTCATTTTACTTTTTTACTATGGTTACGAATATTATTATTTTAATGAGAGAATTAATAGGCCTCTTATTCAATTTATCAATATAAATCAACTTTTAGAATGAGAGAAGAGATAGGTTTGGTTTATACTCCTTATTCATTTTACTTTTTTACTATTGCTTACCATTGCTTACTAATATTTATCCATGTATTATTCCCTATGGCCATGGTGAATCCACATGAGCACAAATATTGTCTTTTAACCTCCCAAGAATCCAAATCTATATACTATATAATACGAACAAATACTCGGACGAGGATTTGGGCGGGAACACTATAGAAAGAAAGAAGAACTTCATGGTACAACTAAAACAAGGGTCATGCTAAACTTATTTTTCTTTACTCTGCATTTAATCGTTCTAAAAGTAATATACTTTTGGTTGGTATTTATTTAATAACATGTCAATCCTAACTAACTGTTACCTTCTATTCTGTCAAGCTTGAAATCCCTATTTGAAGTGCAAAACTACTGTGTATAGAAGCTCTATACTATAAAGCTTTTTATATGTAGAGTTTCATTCAAATATGCTTTTTATCTTTAATAGTTTGTAATCGTGAGCGTATAAACTCAACTTCAGTTTCATCGCATTTACATGTGTGATAAGTGGGCTTTTTGTGGAATAAAACACGACATAAAAGTGTAACATTGAAGCTAGGGGTGGGTTCGTAGAACCGAAAACCGAAAACCGAATCGAATCAAATCAAACTAGGGGTGAGCAAATAACCGATACAACCGATCTAACCGAAAACCGATGACCGAACCGACCGAAAAATTCAGTTTTCGGTCGGTTATCGGTTGTTAAAAATTTAAACTTTCGGTTTTTCGGTTGATCGGTTATTATTCGGTTATTGTTATCGGTTATCGGTCGGTGACCGATAACCGACCAAAATATATAAAGCTTTACTAAAAACACTATTTGGGGTAGTTCCCGGTAGAATTTTTTAATGAAATTTTATGAGCATGTTCCTTATGAAATATAGATTATCTCCACTAAATTTCACCTTAAAATTCAATCGGGAAGTCAGTTAAATATTTTTTTTCAATTTACAGCGCCAAAATACATAAAAACACAATATTTTTCAAAAATTTATTTAACTAACTTCCGGATGGAATTTCAAATTGAAATTTGGTGGAGATTATATACACTTCAGTAGGAATATGCTTATAAAATTTCATAAAACAATTCCACCGGGAACCACCTTAAATAAAAAAAATGCTAAATATTTCTACATGTTCGGTTATGGTCGGTTTTTTCGGTTACCGACCGAAACCGAACTTCGGTTTTTCGGTCGGTTAGAGTTATACTATCGGTCGGTTATCGGTCGGTCATTCCAATTAAAATTTTTGGTCGGTTATTTGGTTATCGGTCGGTTATTTGACCGACCGACCGAATGCTCACCCCTAAATCAAACCGCGACCAAATAAACCGAACCGATGAAAAATCGAAACCGAACATAAGAAACCGAACCGAACCGAACATGTTTGGTTTCGATTTCGGTTTTGACTCCTCAAAACCGAACCGAACCGAAAAAACCGAAATACTTAAAAATATAAAAAAATCATTTATTTTATATGGAGTATATGGCCGGTCATGTGGTCAACGCTCAAGACCGAAAGCGTAAGAGGCTTTTTACGAGTCCGGTACTCCATAATCTTTTAACCTAAAATGCAAGAGGCTTAGCTCTCGAAAAAAGGAGCCGCCGTCGAAGACATGGTAGATCGATTCAAGATACAACAACAACATCCAAGCCTTAGTCTCAAATGAAATTGGGGTCGGCTAACATGAATCGATACATGATATCACCACCAAAAGAAAAAGAAAGAAAATGAAGATTAAAAAATAAGCTATTATAAAAAAAGATAATATAAAACGAAATGAATATACATAAAAATGATAAAATTTAAAGGGTAAAAATAATGTTTTTATATATAAGGATAAAAGAATAAAAAACAAGAAAAAAAAAGACGAGGGAAAATAATAATAATAATAATAATAATAATAATAACAATAATAACAATAATAACAATAATAACAATAATAACAATAATAATAATAATAATAATAATAATAATAATAATAATAATAATAATAATAATAATAATAATAATAATAATAATAATAATAATAATAATAATAATAATAATAATAATAATAATAATAATAATAATAATAATAATAATAATAATAATAATAATAATAATAATAATAATAATAATACGAGATCACTACTCCACACGAATACCCCCTCCACTTTGCTCTCTCGATTCAAGATGTGAAACAAAAATGAGCGGATCTCCCTTTGGGACTGCATTTTATTTTGATTTCAGTTGGGACTGCATTTTATTTTGCTGCACTATATCCAAGTTTACTACGCTTAACTTTTAAGTGTCATGCACTAATGTTTAGTGCATTTTATTTAAATTGTAAGGCAGGAATTGACTTTCTTCAGTACTTTGTGTTTTATTTTCCTGCACTTTGGTTATTTTGCACAATTGCACGTCATTTCTTTTTTCAGAAAGTATGTGTCTTATGGTTTAAAACCGAAAAAACCGAAATCGAACCGAACAAAACCGAACCGAATCAACCGTGGTTGGACAAAAAATATGAACAAACCGAACCGAACCGAACCGAACCGAAGTTTTTAGTTTGATTCTACATTTGGTTTTAGGTCAAAACCGAACCGCATAAACCGAACCCACCCCTAATTGAAGCTCGATGTTGTGTGAATAGAAGTTCACCCTTTTAGCATTAAAGAAACCAACCTGTTTTCTCTCTCTTTGAAATAGCATTAAAGAAAGCAACCTGGATTTTTTCTTTGTAATCTAAATATAAGCTCCGCCTTCATCCTGGTAAGTCGCTATCTCCTTCCTCATATTAATGATTTTTAGTATGAGTTACTCGATTTCTGAGGACTGGAATCTAATTGCATGTTTTTTGTATTGTTTATGGTTTTTATATTTGTTTCGGAAAACTGGAATCCGTTTTTTTAATTCCACTTGCCTCATCACTTTTAGCATGACTTTTGTACTGGAGGACTGGAATCGATTTTGGCTACAAATTAAATTAGCAGCAACATCTTCGTTCTTATTTATTTCTCGTGGAGCACCATCATGTTGATTTCACCTACTCATATCAACCAGGCTACATTCTATCATTTCTAGCTATATTCTGAATTAACTTTAAATAGCTATGATTAATGAGCATCCTAATTTATCTCAAACACTAACATTATAACCTAAGTAACATCTATATATGGTATGGCATTCTAATGTATACACACCCATAATATACACTGGATGTTCATAAACTATTATCAATATTGCAACAAAAAGTTAGGATTTTCACCCCATTCTTAAGGAAAGTTAGTGTTCTTACCTCATGATTATACTCATATATTGAGTTTGCACCATGTGAATTTAACATACTCATTATAATCATGTGGCCAGGAGGTGAGTTTGAGGTTTCTATTAGGGTGGTTTCCCTACCTTTGCTGGCCAATGATTTTCTCCAGTTTTGATGAGTTTGCTGGGATGGAGGGTTTTAGAGGCCTTGCTAAATTATTCGTTGCTTGAAACATCCTTTTACACCTTTCATGGACCATGAATCTCAATTTGTTGCAACTCTATTTAGAAAACTGCTTTGAAGAAAGGATTTGAAAAAAGCAAGGAAAGTAGAACATATGCCATCTGTCCCAATGTCAAGTTTTCTTTTTCCTCTCTTGCCGTCGAAAACATACTTCATTTTTCTTTTCAAGGAAGATGATGTGTCAACAGAACGTATTCCATTGTCTTAGTACACTTCGGAAGAAAATGTTAAGTTTCTTTGTTAAAGATGGAGCCTTGTGTTACATTAATTAAAAACTTCAGAATCTTTTTGGTGATTCTCAAGACCGTGATGAGACTAATGAGATGTATGAACGCAAAGAGGGTAGCAATCCATTGGAAGGAGTAATGGCACCGTCTGTTCTTGTTATGAACTTGAAGTTTGATTCTCTCCCTCCAAATGAGTGGTGAATTTGAATAGTTTGCAGGCAAAAGTTGCTTTTACTTATAATTACTTCCATTTTCAGGCAAAAGTTGCTTTTACTTATAATACTTCCATTTCAAGTTCCCGTTTTCGACACTCTTAAAACAAAAACGTTTCTCTCTTTGTAGCTCTTCAGATGAAAAGCACAATGACACAGATGATGTAGATCAATATGTTAAACTAGGCGCTCCTTTCTCAAGAGGTGACTCAGTTAAGGCATTTCTTGATGAGGAAGCTCAGGAAGAATAGCTTTTGGAATATTTGTTCTTAAGAATAGCTCTCTTGGGATATTTGTTCTTAAGAAATATGCATTTTTACCTTTATTTATACTACTTTTGATATTATGACTCCCAATTTTAAGAGTTAATGACCCATATAGGACTAATACTAATTGAATGTGCACAAATAGGACTTGAAGAAAAAACAAAAATTCGTAGGACTTAAAACCACCATTTTGTACAAATATGCCCCTTAACAATTTCTTTTGAATTAATAATTAAAAAAGTAAAATTAAAATTTTGGAACCCCAAATTTCAACCGTAACACACGACCCACCCTTGCCGCCTCCCTCGTCGGCGCCCCCTGGCACCTCCTGCCGCCGCCCTCGCCGGAACATTCTGCCGCCGCCCTCGCCGGCACCTCTTTCCGCCGCCCTCTCCGGCACCTCCTGCCGCCGCCCTCGCCGGAACCTTCTGCCGCCGCCTTTGCCGGAACCTCTTGCCGCCGCCCTCGCCGGCACCTCCTGCCGCCACACTCGCCGGCACCGCATGCCACTGCCCTCGCCGGCACCGCCAGCCACCATCATTCGCCGCCACCACCATTATGTTGGCAGATTTTCAGATCTGTCATAAAGATGACAGATTTATGTTGGAAGATTAACACAAAATTGCCATAAATTTGGCAAAAACAAGAAGTCAATATCCAAATATTGGAGAAAAAAAAACTAATGGAATACGCACAAATGTCAAAAATTTGGCAAAAAGATTTACACAATCAGAATTAGAAAACGAAGCTAATGACAAAAAAAACTAGAAAAAGTAGATCTTAAACGAAATGAGATTTTTTAAATAAAAAATTAAAACATAAAGTTGATCTGCAAAAATCGAAATTGAACAAATATATAAACATATAAGCACCAACCATTTTCCTTAAACTTGGCAGTTTTTCGAAAAAACAAAATTCTTTCTGCTATAGTATTATCATCAAATATTCCATAAAGATGGCAAAAATTTTAAATCGAAGTGAAAATTATGCCATTACATAATTGTAAATTTTGCACAGAATTGCCAAAATTTTGGCAAAACACAAAGCCAATGCCTAAAATCAGGAAAACAAAAACTTAATTGAAATAAGAAATTAATGAAATCAGAAAAAAGAAAAACGAAACCAGTCTTCAAAAATCAGAAAATTGATGCTAGAAATACAAAATGTAAAGAAATCTGAAATTTCCTCTAAAAAAACAAAATTAGATCGATGAAATAAAATCTGAAATTTCAGACGAATAACAAAGGAGAAGACGAATAAGAAGAGGAAAAAAGAAGAGAGGAGGAGGAGGAGAAAGAGGAGGAGGAGAAAGACATACCTTTCGAGCGAGGTGAGGGAAAGATGAGCAGCGGCGGCACAGAAGAAAAAGATGCGGTGGAGGGAGCCGATACAAAGAGAGTAGGCATGGGAGAGTCGATCGATCGAGAGAGGAGTGCTGCGGTTAATTCCTGCGGTTAATTCCTAGGGTTTCCTCTAGTTATATAGGAGGGTATAATGGTAATCCGGAGTCCTATTTAGGGAATAAAAAAGATATGGTCCTATTAGTGCATTTTAGTTAAATTTTAGTCCTATATAGGACAAATACTACAATTTTAATGAAAGGTTAATAGTGACAGTAACCCAAGCGTCAACCGTGATAAGTGAGGAATGATTAGGTATTAAAAGTAGCTATTTTGAGGTATTTGTTTTTAAAAATGCCTTTACAAATCCACCTTTGTTTTACAGCAATTTCAATACTAGGACTCCCAATTTTTGAAGGTTGAAATATCTACAATGTAACTAAGTATTAAAACGAATAAATGGCTGAGATTAAATTGAAGGGTCTTATCATTGAATCAAAGAGACATACATTCTTGCAAGCAGTTATTGTAGAGATCTTTTCTATTTTATAACAAGACATTGGTTGGTTTGGACTTTGGAGATGTATAAAAAGAAAGAATGATCTGGATTGAAGGGTCTTATAGATGAGCCGGGCAATCGTTGGAAATTGTGGGTGTTTTCCTGCAACGTCCAATTTTTACGCATAGACAACTATTAGTTGCGGTTTCAAGAGTGATAATTCTGTCAAACTTGAAGTTTGTGATATGTGATGATGGAGATAATCAGGGAAAAAATACAAATGTGTTGTCTACGAGAAATTTATAAATAATTTGTAAATGAGGGCTTATTAAAATTCTAATATTTGTAATTATTTATTGATTAATTACTATTAAAGTTCATATTTATTTGTTATTCGTATTTGGAAAAATATTAAGATCTTTTTATATTTATAGGTTAAAATTTATAACATCTTCATTCTACATCCCGTGCAACGCACGGGTGGAATACTAGTAATATGTGAAGACAGTTTCGTTCTTCATTACAAGTCCACTCTTCTTTTATGTTGTCATCGTTGCTTCCACTTTGCTCTTCTACATTGTTTTTTTTCCTGATGAAGGACGTATTCAACCATATGGAGTGAGAAACAATCTTCACATGGTTGAGGTTCTTCTTCTATAACATCTAGCGATTGGCCGAACTCAAGATTTCATTGTGAGTAGTTAATTAAATATGGACCCTGTAGAAGTAAAATTGAATTCATGTTATAGAAGAAGAAACACAACCATATGAAGACTGTTTCTCACGGACCATTAAGCACACAAAAAATAAGAAAATAGCACATTGACCATTTCAACATCGACCTCAAAACTATTTCAACATCGATCTCAAATAATCATCCAGTATCCACATACAGAAATCGTTAATACACAGACCATTAAGCGCATAAAAGATACATAAACCATCATCAATACACTTGAAACTAACAAAAAGATAAGCACAATTCCATTTGACCATAATTAAAATAGAAAACATCTCTCACATCATGGTACATCAACCAAATGTTTAACAAAATGACCATAAGACTCTTTAATAACCTCAAACACTATTACACCACATAGTTCTCATTCTCCTTTATATCCATGTTGTCCCTTCCTCGTTCTTGGGATAGGGGTGGGCACAGTTGGTTAACCGTATTTTGGTTAACCAATTTACGGTTAACCGAGATTGCGGTCTATATGTTTATAATATCATTAACTGTACCCGAATGATGGTTAACCGAGTAACAATTAACCGTGATATAGGTTAACCATTAATCGGTTAACCAACAAACCGTCCGTGTTAAGTGACTCTAATAACCTTGGTTTCATCATTTATACTTTATACGGAGAGGAGAAGCAAACTGGGTAGCAGCCCTCCCGTATACAATGAACAGTCCACACGATGATCCATCCAGAGGATTGCTTGTTGTTGTTCGTTTAGCAATTAATACGTAGAAGAGTGCATTTGTACTTTTCAATTATTAATTCATTTAGCAATTCTTGTGCATAACCATCGGACTCACGTTAGTCACGTAAAATGGCTTTGTATTTACTTTCCAGTAAATGGACAAAACACTATCGGCTAAAGGCTAACTGTGATATAAATTTGGAATAATATTTTAACTTTGCATTATCGGTTAACCGACGGTATTTAATTTTAATACCATAACCGTATCGTGAACCGTTTATTATTTCGGTTGGTTAACCGTACCACACGTCTTTAAAAACGTGGTACGGTTAACAAAAAAAACACCGGTTTTTCGGTTATTTACCACGGTTACGCAGTTAAAGATTTTTATGCCCACCCCTATCTTGGGATACTCTATTTCCCATTGAACTCCTTCCTCTTATAATAACTCTACCCCTCTGCCCAATGGGTTTAGCTGTGGTATAATGATGGTTTACCGGTGCAGCTGCATATGTTTAGAATTTATTCTTGGCCCTCTCTATGATGATCTCTTGGGTTGCGGTTTCTTAAGCACAGTCTGCCCATGTCATGATAAATTTGTTCATTACCATCTCTACCTACAATCAGTGGTGGAACCAGACAATAATTTGAGGGGGTGCTCTTATATTTTTTTTACAAAACAATTTTTTATTAGGATAAAAGAGAAATGAGTGAAAAATAATTATTAGATATATATAGAGCGAGGTTCTAATAAAAAGAGTTACTCCCGTCAAAAATGCGAACATGCGCCATTTTACTAATTTTGGCGCACTAGTAGATATTTGTTTGACACTTTTTCACAATGAGAAAATTTTGATTTATTTATCAAATGTTACCGCATTATATACATATATATATATGTGTGTGTGTGTGTGTGTGTGTGTGTGTGTGTGTGTAGAGTACTCTTCTGGTCAGGTATACCTGACCGGAGCCCCGTCCGGCCTCCTCCATTTGGGGGCCTTCCCGGTGGTATTTTTTGCTCAAATTGTTTGTGTAGGTTCCTAATCAAGTCTAGTTCATCCATACCAAATTTCAGCCAAAAATTCAATCGGGAAGGTCGTCAAATGATTTTTTCAAGTTAACTGGTCCGGAAAATACATAAAGGTTCTGGTGGTGATGTTGAAGAGGAAGGAGAACTTTTTAGGGCAATTTTAGAAAGAAGCAGTTGAAGGTAAGCTTGGTGTTCAGATTGGGGGTAATTAAATAAATAATTCCCAAAATACTCTTGGGTTAAAAATAATTCCCAAAATAATGTTGGAATAGACCATGGTTAACAAAACCAACCGCCACTTGAAGTGGCGGCTCACGCATACGATCCATGAACGCAAGATACGCCCAGCCAAAATACGGAGTTTGAAATTGAAAAATGGGCCCCACCCAAACAAAATTCCCTCTTTATTTAAACTGCTATAACTTTTTTATTTGTGCTCGGATTGTTACAAAAAATATATCAAAATTTATAACTTTTTATTATCTTTCATATGACACCAATATTGAATATAAAAAATAGCAATTTCACAAAAAAAATTGTTTTTTTAATTCTGATTGTTACAAAAAATATATCAAACTTCATGATTTTTTATTATCCTTCATATGACACCAATATTGCGTATAGTCCCTCCGTATTTAGTTGTTCTCTACATTAGGTTTGGGCACAAAGTTTTAGGATAAAATAGTAGGGGTAATGAATAGTGTAGAAAAAAATAAGAGAGAGTGTAAAAGCATGAAAGAGAAGATAAAAAGTGGAAAAAGTAAGGGTAGTTGAGTATTTTTAAAGGAAAAAACTTACCAAAAAGGAAAAATATAGCAAACTTTTAAATGCATCGCAAAAAGGAAAGTGTAGCAAACTTTAGAATACGGAGGAAGTATAA
Source organism: Cuscuta epithymum (assembly GCA_945859915.1). Taxonomy (NCBI): domain Eukaryota; kingdom Viridiplantae; phylum Streptophyta; class Magnoliopsida; order Solanales; family Convolvulaceae; genus Cuscuta; species Cuscuta epithymum. The sequence continues at coordinate 5,212,948 of CAMAPF010000942.1, forward strand.
AAATGAAAAAATAATTTGACACTCTAAAAAAGTGTGTTTTAGATGTGTCTAGGCGCTGAAGACCATGCAATACGGCAATGTTCATTGAGTTATTACCCATTGAGCCTCTCTTTCGCCCCCCGTCCATAATCCTTCTTCGTTGGGGAAGTAGTCTGCAACAATTATTTTAAGAAATTGCCCAATTAGATGTAAGGCGTGAACATGGTAAAAGACATAACGAATATGTAGGAGGTAAGGGTCAGATTGGTACATGGAGTTGCATAAAAGGGTCAAATAAGTCCTTATATAGGAGGTTCTGTCCGGCCGTCGCCATTTGGGGTGGTTCCCGGTGGAATTTTTTGACGAAATATTTTGAACATCTTATTCATTAAGTCTAGTTTACTCATACCAAATTTCATCTAAAAATTCAACTGGGAAGGCATTCAAATGAATTCTTGAAGATAATTGCACAGTTAAAAACGCAGTTATATTCAAGAATTTATTTGAATGCCTTCGCGATTGAAGTTTTAGCTGAAATTTGGTATGATTAAACTAGACTTAATGAATGAGATGCTCAAACAATTTCATCAAAAAATTCCGTCGGGAACCGCCTCAAATGGCGATGGTCGGACAGTAAGGACTTATTTGACCTTTTTTTATGCAACTTCGAATACCAATCTGACCATTACCTCAATATCTCGAATATGTAGTATAATTACGCTTTATTCCAAAATATGATTTATTTAGTCATAAAAAGAGAATAGAAACAGTAAACTACATTTTTATGCATGAAAGACACTTTTTTAAAGTGTCAATTTTATTTTTCATTTTTATATTTATAATATTGGTGTCATATGAGAGATAATAAAAAACCATGAAGTTTGATATATTTTTTGTAACGATTAGAATTAAAATAAAAAAGTTACAACATTTAAGAATTTTTTTTTAAATTGCTAATTTTTTATTTTTATTTTTTATATTCAATATTGGCGTCATATGAAAGATAATAAAAAGTTATAAATTTTGATATATTTTTTGTAACAGTCCGAGTACAAATAAAAAAGTTACAGTAGTTAAAAATAAAGAGGGGATTTATTTTGGGTGGGCCCATTTTTCATTTTCAAACTCCATATTTTGGCTGGCCGTATCTTGCGTTCATGGATCGTATGTGTGAGCTGCCACTTCAAGTGGTAATGGTTTTGTTAAACATGGTCTATTCTAATACTCCCTCCGGTTCTTTTTAAACTTCAGTGTTTGACTTCACAGTTATTAAGGAAATAAAGTTGACTTTACTGTAGAGTACACTGTTGAGACACTGTTTGGCACTGTTTGGCACTGTTGAGACACTGTTTGGCACTGTTGAGACACTGTTTGGCACTGTTTAGCACTGTTTTGATGTAGATATCTTTGCCAAATAAGGAAATAAGGAAGTGTGAAGTTTATTTTGGACCGTCCCAAAAAGGAAAGTGTGAAGTTTATTTAGAACCGGAGGGAGTATTATTTTGGGAATTATTTTTAACCCAGCAGTATTTTGGTAATTATTTATCTAATTAACATTATTTCTGGAAAAAAACTCCAATTTTTGACTAAGAAAAGAGTTTCCATATTTGAGATGTGCACATTTCTTGCTTTGTGTCAAAGGGGAAATTAGAGTATAAATTAGGGGTGAGATCAGGATGATCCCGATCCCGATTGCCCAAATCCCGATCCCGTCCCGATCCCGATTCAAACTATAAGAGGATCCCGTATCCCGTCCCGATTAAGTCGGGATCCCGACATTAAAATCCCGATTAAGTCAAGATCCCGATCGGAAATCCCGCTTAATCCCGGTCAATACCGACAATGAATTATCAAACATAAAATTATGTAATTTCTTTAGTTAAACACTAACTTTGATATTTAGTGGTTTCAAGATTATTCTTTGTTCATTGTTATACCATATTTATCATCATCCACGTATAAAATTTATTGTAATAATTATCATCTCAAATTCACACTAGTACATACTTTTAAAATAATTTTTATTTGTAACTTCAATTAATTAATAGTATGATTTTTGAATAAGCTATAAAGGCTTAGTGAAACTTACTTCAAACATTATATAAATTCACTAAAAGAAGGATGTGTAATGTATATTATTTAAAATTCAAAACTAAGTAGACTCATTGAGAAACTTTGTAACCAATGAATATAATGTAAATAAGCCTTTTATTACCTATATTACCAATTGAACACGGAAGGCCAAAAAAGTGAGCTAAAACACAAAATTCCAATAATATGACTATTTGTTGTAGAGTAGTTATACGGAGTAGTATTTCGCAGTGACTGCAGTAGTATGTCGTGACTTCCAATGTCAGTGACTTCCAATGTAAGTGACTACCGCCGCTAGTGACCACCCCGTTCAGTGACTACCGTCGCTAGTGACCACCTCGTTCAGTGACTACCGCTGCTGCCCTCGATTAGTGACAGTTGCCGCACCCAATGGCTGCCGCACCCGTCCAGTGTCATCGTCGCCTCCCATCCAGTGACTGCCGTCGCCGCCCCATCCAGTGACTGCCGTCGCCGCCCCATCCAGTGACTACCGTTGCCGCCCTGTCCAGGGACTATCATCACCGCCCGTCCAGTGAATGCCGCCTCCTCCCCAATCAGCGACTGCTGCCCCCCACCCCGGCAAATGAAAACTCCGTAGTTTCATAATTTACCGTCACCGCCCGCCCTGCCCGCCGCCCACCAACACTGTCGCCCGCCATCTCACAGTCACAGCCGCCCGCGGCCTTCCATTTCACTGCCACTGCGGTCTCACAGTACACCGCCCAACAGATCAACTGCACAACTGCCATCCCTTCCCCTCCCCACACCACAGCCACCCAAACCCCAGTCCCCACCCCTGCCCTGCAAATCCCCCTGACCTGTCCCCAGCCACCCTCTCGCAACCCTCAAGTGAGAGATCCTCTGGTAACCACCACCGTGATGGCCGACCAGCACAAAGCAACGCCCGCCACAGATTTGCAAATCTAGGTAGTGGTGAATAATCTGGATGACGGATCGGGAGTCGGCGTGGTGTAAAGTGAAGATTAGAACCAAGAGGAAGCATCCGAACTAGGAGCGTGTCCTGGGCTAAGACAGAGACTAACTGATAGGAGTCCTGTGACAAAGAGCCCGTTGCCGGTAATTCAAGCCACAGATCTGCAAATCCAGCCGCCACGCCACCGATTTGGAAGCCATCTCCACCGCACAGCACCAACAATTTAGGGGGCGTTTGGCAGGACGTAAAGTAATTAATTTGCATGTGAAATGTAAGGACGTAAAATGTTTACACCATTTGGTTTGATTATTTAATGTAAACTGTAGGACACTTTTTTAAAACATTTCGCACTGTACCATGTAAAGTATTTTACGTGGGGGGAAGGTGGTAAAATACTTTGCATGCCTTTTATGAAGCACTGCAACGACTTTGCGTGTAATTTAAAAATAAATAACACATCTAGACAAATAATGTAATCTATTTTACATGCAAAATGATTGCTTCCCTATACTTTGCATGTGATCACTTCGCATGCAAAGATTTAACGTGCAAACTACCAAACGAGCCCTTATTGTGAAGAAGATCAATCTGTCAACCCACTGAAAAGAAAGAGATGAAATAGTGAAGAAATGTTGGATGACAGGGCAGCGGCGAGCGGCGAGCGGCAAGCGATGATGGCGGACGGCATAGGTATTTCGGTGATGCTGGAGGTGCTAATTCCATGGGAGAGATGATGGTGCTCGCGGATGATGATGATGCAGAGATGAGAAGCGGGTCACATATCAATTATCAAGGGAGAGAGGATGCGGCTCAAAGATACGGCAGAACAGTTTAATCACATTTTTGTCAAATTTAGATTTAGTCATATTTTTGTAAATGCAAAGTTGAGGGATAATTTTGAGGTCATTATTTCATGTAAAAACATATTATGATTATTTACTAAAGAAAGAAATCTTAGTCTCTATCGTGATTTCTTAAAGAGTTCATCATAACCGCAAAATTTGTAATATTGTTGTGATATAGATTGTCGGGATCAAGAATAATCTCTATTTAGTAAGGATTGAATATTCATTTTCGGACAAATGCCGAATAGTTTTAGAAGTTTGATATTGTAAGATACTCGTAGTAAAAACTTAATCTATGTAAGAGTAAGTAATTAAAAAAGATATGCAAATATTTAGATACATACTCATTTTTTATAAATGTATATTCATTTTTTTATATTCACATATAATTATATACATGTATGTGTGTGTGTCTATTTATATATATATATATATATATATATATATATATATATATATATATAATGTCGGGATGTCGGGATTTTCCTGATCACGTCTTTTTTTTTTTAAATCCCGGTCCCGTCCCGACTTAGTCGGGATCGGGAATTTTTCCCGATTGGTCGGGATCAGGATTGTCGGGATCGGGAATATCGGGATTGGGAGTCGGGAGTTTTTTCCCAACCCTAGTATAAATAAGAGAAAATATAGATATATGGGGACAAAAATGAATGCCAATAAAATTTTACTCAGCTGCCGGGACTCGAACCCGGATTAGGAAGATCAATTAGCCAATGCTACAGCTGAAGTAGATAAGCAATTTGAAAAACTATGCGCTATTTAAGTATATATATAACTATATTGTTACTTCGTATTACTCCGTATATTACTTGTACTATATACTCCATTCGTAGTATTAAGTTATTAACAATAATGCGCAATAGCCAAAAATATAACTAATGAATATAACATACCATGAAAAACATTATAAAAGATGATTTTGTACCCAAGAATACAAAGGGGTAATTTGAGTTTGCACCTCATATTATTATTGTCTAAATTGAACTTCGCACCCCGTTTTTTAAAAATTTTGTTTAAGAATACAAAGGGGTAATTTGAGTTTGCACCTCATATTATTATTGTCTAAATTGAACTTCGCACCCCGTTTTTTAAAAATTTTGTTTTTGCATCCCAAACATGTATGAAAAGACAAAAATGTCCCTTGAAGATCTCCAGAATTGTCAAGGAGGGACATTTTTATCTTTTCATACGAGGTGGGGTGCAAAAACAAGGATTTTTAAAAACAGGATGCAAAGTCCAATTTGGACAATAATATGGTGTGGTGTGCAAATTAATTACCCCAATACATATGCCACCCAGTCTAATGTAAATATTTTATTAAAAAGGTAAAACCGACAGCTTTTGTATCAACTAAAATACTCCGTACTTGATTATCTCAGTTTTTATAAACTGAATTGCTTATTTATCTCATCAAAAATGCTCTTGTTACACTTTTTTTATACACACACATACACACTATAAATACTCCAAAAAAATATTTACCCCCTTTCCTCATCCCCATTCCCTCCCCGTTGAAAAAAGCCCTGCCCCCAAATTTTTGCACACCCCCCTTTCCCTCCCTGATGCGACTCGTCGAAGAAAAGCGCCGCCCTCTTCCCCTTCGCCCTCCTCCCCGTCGCCCTCTTCCCCGTCGCCCTCCTCCCCGTCGCTGGAAGCTTCTTCCCCGTCGCCCTCCACCCCTCTCAGCGGCCGTCGCCAACCATCTCCCTTCGACGAACCCAACTCACCGGCGCCAACCCTCCACCCGCCAACCGGAGCCAGAGCCGCGGACTTGTCCCCGCCAACTGAAAGGTATGTATCATCTTCCTTAGTTTTTGAATTTTTTTACACTTTTAGGCAATTTGATGATATTAATTTGGAGGGTGAAGCAAAATAATTTAGTTTATGAAGTTTTGGAACCCATCTATTGCTTGGATTTTGAAGAATATGTATTGTCTGTGTAAGGTTGATTTTATGCATGTTGAAGGACATGTGTATTGTCTGTGTAAAGATAGATGTCTCTAAATAATTGTCTGTGTGAACTTATATGCAATTGGCTCTGGCTCCATTTGTGTGTGAAGAATTTTATGATTGTCTGTATCTCTCTACATATGTCTGTGTGCCTCATTGCGATGTCTGTACTTGTACACAACGAGCAATTGGCTCTGGCAGAGTTTGTCTGTGAAGAATTATATGTGTCTGTATCCCTCCACATATGTCTGTGTGCATAATATGAATGTCTATACTTGTACACAACGATATAAGAGTAGAGCAGGTTTTGTTGAAGGAAAGTTTTGAAAAATGAATTCACTTATTAAAATATAATTAAGACACATTGAGTTAACTTATTGGCAATATAATGTTCGTTACTTATTTTCATAATTAAAACACAATGAATAGTCAACGTTTTTCACTATGTCCACTCGTGATTTTGTTAGATTCACTAATTCTAATACCCGGTTCATGTCATTATTTTACTTTTGTCACATTTTCCTTTTTTCTTTTATACCAAACTTATGCACACTTTCTTAACTTTACATTCACATCTGAAGTATATGTCTAAGCATTGGAACTAAAGATGCTCAATATCCTTTCACTGAACAAGTCAAAATGTTTCTTAAAGTATGATTTATGAAGTTAAACATAAGTTTTTCTACATGTGTCTGTGTGACTGATTGTGTGTCTGTCTGTATATAAGAATGCTTGTCTGGTGTTTGTCTGTGCATGTAAATGTAATGTCTATATGAATTTTTTTTTGTCCAGATCTGGTGTTTGCGACGTGATAGTTATGGCCATTGCGGAGTCACTATTGCAGAAGTTGCCATTGAAGCCCGACTGTGCATATGAGAATATGGTGGCAAAAAGATGTGAATTGCAATGAGGCTCTCGACTTTGACGAAGCGATCAACGTAGAATAGTTTGGGTCTCCATGTTTAATGTAGGATGAGTTTGGATGTAAAACATCAATGTTGTACAATGTCCTAGAATGTACTCCCAAATATTACTTGAATTTATATGCCTTTTTTGTTTTTGTGGCAAGCACTTAATGTTTTTGGTGTTAATATATACAGAGGATGACTTTGCCTGTGAAGAAGAAAAATCGTGTCTGTGCTGTAATATGACTTTGTCTGTGATTTGTGTCGTTGTTGTTTGTGCTATGTATCTGTTCTTACATCCACTTCAAATATTGTTACTAACTACTTTATGTAATTTAGTAGTTTTAATTTTTATTACTTTGATTACCACTGGAGCCCATGTGTAATTTGGAGGTGATGAAAAAAAAATGAATACGTTAATCAAATTTTTTGAATCAAAGTAGAATATTACAACTGCAAATTTATATATGTCCACAAACACGTCTTGTGTTTGTGAAGACCAAAGAGTTTGTTTGTGTTCTAATACATAAATGTCTGTGAAAATAAATGCGTGCACATTTAGATCAAACTAAAATTTAAATATAAACCACTACAATTCATCATGTTCATCATGTCATTAAGACCCCCCGTCCAATGTCATGGTCAGCGAGCGGTAGCTTGTTAGGTACTTCCAATTTCATTCCCAGCCTTTGATTCACGTATTAGAACCAACGTCACTCTCATGTTCATTTTGTTGAATTTCTCCATCTGATCGACATTCACGTATTTCAACGAATATGTGAAGTTTACTTATTATGGACAGACATAAGTATATACACACACAGACAAAAGTATGTTTACACACAGACATTTCAAATAGAAGTTTACTTACACAGACATAAGTTATTATTTTATAACATTTTGAACACAGACAAGATCATATACACTTCACAAACACACAGACGATATTATACACTACACAAATACAGAGAATTGTCTGTGAAGAACAAAGATATACATAGTATTTAAGTTCAAAGCCAATAAAATCACCAAATTAAAAGTGTATATATAATTTATAACAAGGATATATTCAACACATATATTAAAGGCGTGTCATTTTCAGAAATGATACATGATAAAATGAAAAGAATCATTTCAAATAGACATTTTCAAACATAAATACATTTCAGAAAATATGAGGCAACACATTAAAATCTGCCCAGACACTTCTTTACGCATAAACATAAGTATATATACCCACAGACAAAGTATATTTATACACAGACATATCAAATAGAATTTTATTTATACACAGACATAAGTAAATTTAAAATATTTTGAACACAGACAAGATTATATGAACTTCACAAACACACAGACGAAATTATACATTCACAGAAATATAGGGAATTGTCTGTGAAGAACAAATGTATATTTCACTTCAAAGAAATCAAATACATAAAGGATCAAGCATCAGCACAAACTCATACCAAGCTCAGGGAGGTCCTCCATGGCCGCCGCCGCCGGTTCTCCGCCGTCGCCGGTGGTTTTCCGCCGTCGCCGGTTCTCCGCCGCCGCCGGTTCTCCGCCGAAGGCTGGAAGAAGAAAGAGACGATGAAGGGGAGAGAGAAGAGAGGCTGGGGTTGATTTCATGTGAGGGAGGGAGGGAGGGTAAAAAAATGGTAATTTTTGGGCCTATTTATAGTGTGTAGGTGTGTGTATGAGTTTTGTGTACCCCAAGCCCAATTGTTATCTCATCTCCCAAAATCAGACTCACCAGTCATCAGATAGCTTGCATATCTCCCAATATACAAGTTTGAAAATTTTATACTCAGGGGTCAAAAGCTTAAAACAAAACAGTATTTGTAAACCACTTCTAAATGCAAATTCAAGTAAGAATAAAACACTCCGAAAATTTAATAGAAATTTGCAATATACAAAAAAAAAATTGCTAATCCATTTTTATTTTTAGCGTGGCACTATAAGTTTCATGTGAAATAATGAACATGAGCCGATTATAATAATGTTAAAATTGCGAATTAATGAGGTAAGGAAAACACAGAAGGTCTTTGTATTTGGAAACAAAAAACTACTTATTATTAAATAGACTTGGACTTGCACAAAGGCAAGAAAATTACCAACAAAACAAAACAAAAAGTGAAGAAAATTACACCTTCAGGAGCTAAGGGTACATCACATTTTCAAGCTAAAGTTCACATAAAACTTAATCAACTTCCTCAATCTTTGGACCACCGGCACCACCTGCACTACCACCACCGAAACCAGCAGCACCACCATCCATATCAGGGCCAACACCACCTTGGTACATCTTAGCAATGATGGGATTGCAAATACCCTCAAGTTCCTTCAGCTTGTCTTCGAATTCATCAACCTCCGCAAGTTGGTTGCCATCCAACCACTGAATTGCCTGTTCAACAGCGCCTTCAATTTTCTTCTTATCGTCAGCTGGCAGCTTAGAGCCAATTTTCTCATCCTTGATGGTGTTCCTCATGTTGTAAGCATAGTTTTCTAGCGCATTCTTGGCTTCGACCTTCTTCTTGTGTTCCTCATCCTCGGATTTGTATTTCTCAGCTTCTTGGACCAATTTCTCAATCTCTTCTTTGGACAACCTACCCTTGTCATTGGTGATTGTGATCTTATTCTTCTGTCCAGTGGTTTTATCTTCAGCTGACACGTTGAGGATACCATTGGCATCAATGTCAAAAACGACATTGATTTGAGGGACTCCCCTCGGGGCAGGTGGGATGTTACTAAGTTCAAATTTCCCAAGCAAGTTGTTGTCTTTGGTCCTCGCCCTTTCCCCTTCAAACACTTGGATCAAGACACCTGGTTGGTTATCTGAATATGTCGAGAAGACTTGTTCTTTCTTTGTTGGGATTGTAGTGTTCCTTGGGATCAAAACTGTCATAACACCACCTGCAGTCTCTAAACCGAGGGATAGTGGGGTGACATCCAAAAGGAGAAGGTCTTGTACCTTTTCATTCCCTTCACCGGTCAAGATCGCAGCCTGAACTGCAGCACCATATGCAACAGCCTCGTCAGGGTTGATGCTCTTGCAAAGCTCCTTCCCGTTGAAGAAGTCTTGCAAGAGCTGCTGCACCTTAGGGATCCTAGTAGAGCCACCCACAAGGACGATATCGTGAACAGTGCTCTTGTCCATCTTGGCATCCCTCAAGCACTTCTCAACTGGCTCCATACACTTTCTAAACAGATCCATGTTTAGCTCCTCAAATCTGGCACGGGTCATAGTGGTGTAGAAGTCAATCCCCTCGTAGAGGGAATCAATCTCAATGGTTGTTTGGGCGGTGGACGAGAGAGTCCTCTTTGCTCTCTCACATGCTGTCCTTAACCTTCTAAGAGCTCTAGGATTCCCACTGATGTCCTTCTTGTGCTTCCTCTTGAACTCTTGAACGAAGTGGTTCACCATTCTATTGTCAAAGTCTTCACCACCAAGGTGAGTGTCTCCCGCTGTGGATTTGACTTCGAATATCCCTTCTTCAATCGTGAGGAGGGAAACATCAAAAGTCCCTCCACCCAGATCAAAGATAAGAACATTCTTCTCGCCTATGCTTGATGCCTTCTTGTCGAGACCATAGGCAATTGCAGCTGCTGTGGGTTCGTTGATTATTCTCATCACATTAAGCCCCGCAATGACACCTGCATCTTTGGTGGCTTGGCGTTGGGAATCATTGAAGTATGCAGGCACGGTGACAACAGCATTCTTCACGGTAGAGCCAAGGAAAGCCTCTGCAATCTCCTTCATCTTTGTAAGAACCATCGAAGATATCTCTTCCGCTGCAAATTGTTTGTCCTCTCCCTTGTATGATACCACTATCATGGGCTTATCACCCGGACCAGGAATCACTTTGAAGGGCCAGAGCTTCATGTCACTCTGAACAGATGGATCAGAGAATCTCCTCCCAATCAACCGCTTTGCATCTGAAACAGATTAATAGTTTAATACTCTTCCATTGTTATATAACTCTAATTCACACAATATAATGTCAATGAACACAGAACAGAGCAAATATCTTAATTTGATCGTGTAGCCACTAAAAAGGATGGAATCATGTCTTTATATCGACAAATTATACTTCAAATAATTAATTTCTACCATAAATTCCGTATTAGTAGGATTTAATTTAACCACTAAATTCAGAGGCAGAGATCCAGCCTACGTACAGAGTGCAGCATACTAATAGCACAGATCTATCTAACCTCAGACTTTAATGCTCTCAAAGTTGAAGAAAAATATATAATTGTGAAGTTGAAGCTTGACATCCCTCAAATTTGCACTAAATACCAGTACACCAATTTTATATACAAGTAATACAACAGAAGAACTGAAAGGACAAAACAAACTTACCGAAAACGGTGTTGATGGGATTCATAGCCACCTGGTTCTTAGCAGCGTCGCCGATGAGACGCTCGGTGTCGGTAAAAGCCACGTAAGACGGCGTCGTTCGGTTCCCCTGATCATTGGCGATGATCTCCACACGATCATGCTGCCAAACTCCGACGCAGGAGTAGGTCGTTCCGAGATCAATTCCGATTGCAGGTCCGTCTCCTTTTCCAGCCATGGCTGATCAGCAGCTATAAAATGAGAAAATTAATTGATTCGCTAACTTTGATGAATTGGCAGTGTAGTTGTATATTCCCTTGTTTTGAGTCTTGTTGAGAGACGGAGAAGAAAGGCTTGTATTTATATTCCAGAATAGGTAACGTTGGATGGGACTAGAAGATTCTGGATTTGAATTTTAGCCGTCCGATTGGGAAGTGTGGGTAGATTTGGCTAGGAGCTTCTACGATGATATTCGCGGTTCTTCCAGGCATCTCTAGATTAGCTTAAGCCTATTGTTCTCTTAACACAAGTACAAAAAACACTGTCTTAATTAATTCTTAAAGAATTAGAAGCCTTTGAGATTATATTTACAACAAAATATGACAAGATAACGTTTTAATATATTAGAAATAACGGATCATTTAGAAGCGGATCATTACAACAGACTCCAAAAGACCAATCATGACAAAAATTATCCCTAACCAACTATCGCAATCATGGGCGGAGCTAGGGGTGGGCCAACCTAGGCCCTGGCCCACCCCAAATTTAAAAAATGGCTTGATTTTTAAGGTAAAAAATTTCGTGTATTTTTTCCTGAAAATATTCTTTGTATCAGCCCAGTCCGGTCCAGTGCCCTGGCTCTGCCCCTGATCGCATGAAAGAGCAATGCGAATCGCTAACCACCAAACGGGTGTGATACAACAATCACTGGCCAAATAGATCCTTCTAATGACATAATATCTAGCAGAATTGACAAAAATTATCATAGACCCAAAATTAAAAACCTTAACAAAAAACGAAACACAGTAAACAAACATAAAACGAAAACAAGACCATAAAAATAGAATAACTAACAAATACTCCAAACTTCTTGAACTTTGATCTTCCAAACCCCGACATCTCGATCAATCCACGGCGGCGGTTCAGGCGGGGGACGTACCGCCGATCTGTATTCTCCCTTGCTCAGCCCTTCGTCGCTCCCTGTCTGTTCATCGCCTATGTCGAAGGTTGGAACCAAACACTGAAGCGTTGCTGGATTGCCCAACCCTCTACAATTCCATGTAATGATGCTCATCTTCCCCAGATTCGACTCGCCTCAACCCTGCAAGCTGAACCTTGCTCCGCCAAAACCTCCACAAACGGGAAACAAAAAGCCAAATACCGAAGTTCCAAGGGAACTCGAAACAAACACCGCATTTCTCTCGGCTGACCAGCGGCGGCCGAAGTAGCCTTGGCAAACCGGCAGCGGACAAAGACCTAGGCGTTACCGGATGGTAACCCTAGAGAGAGAAGCTTTGTGAAAAAAGGTATATAACTAGCTTCAACTTTTATATTACGGCAAATTGATTTTTCTTGAATAATGACAAGATATTTTTTAATACGAAATTATTTAGAATATGAAAATTATATCAAAATATTGTTTATTCAAAATATTTTCATAAAAGTATAAAATTTACAAATTATATATAAATATAATAATTAAAATTATTGTCCAAAGTCTGACATCATTGACCAAGAAAAGTCAATATGACGAATCTTTTCAGGACGGAGGTGTAATATATAATGCCATACCATATTTAATAATTAGGAGTATATTGAATATGAATTGTGGTGAACTTTGTTTAATCTATGAACTTTAATAAAAATAAATGGAATTTTAAGTCTATAGTTTTTTTTTACGAATGAATACTATTGACATATAAATACATGGATAAGTTTATTGACTTTCTTTAAGTCCATACACTTTTAAATCCGACTGTCACTCCTGGTCGTCAGAATTTTCACCTAGATCGCCGCTACTAATCTGATGTCCGCTTCTGTCACAAGAGTTCACTGCTGCCGTCATTAGACCGTTCCATCACCAACAAGATATCTTTGGTTATGCAATGTAACTAGGGGCAATCAATTACATTAATTAATTAAACTAGTATAGTACCCGTGCATACGCATGGGAAATAACACTTGGTGCATATGTGTTTATTCATCATCTAATTAAATATTAAAATAAAATTAACTTTTAATATTTAAAAGTTATTTTTGAGAAATAAAAGTACAATAAGTTATTATCATAAAGTATAATCCATACAAAAAATATTGAGTGAAGAATATATTAATTGACATCACTCATTAGAACTTGTTACCTATAAATTTTCATAATTAAATTAATTTTAAAATTAAATACTATTCAAAAAAAGTGTGTACAATAAGTGAATGACATAAAATTCAAGTCAATACAATAAATATTAAAACTAATAAATATTAGTTAAATAAGAACTTGCATTGATAATCATTAGTTAAATTAGTGCTAACATATGAGAGAAAATTTGGCTAACAATTAAGCGGTAGAATTGTCCCTCTTATACGTAGTGATTTTAGATATAAGTCAATCCGACTAACAATTGATAGTTAGAATTTTCTCTCGTATGTAGTTTTTTAGGTATAAAATAACTTAAAACGGATAAGAGGGATTGATCTAAGTTTTTTAGTTTTTTCTCTCGTATGTAGTTTTTTAGGTATAAAATAACTAATTATTCACTCCATCGCCACCACCTCCGCATCCTCTCCTCCGGCGCCCCTACCTCCGTAGCTTCTCCCTCCGCCACCCCTACCGCCATAGCCGCCACCGCCCCAGCCCCCATAGACTGGTGGATCCGCCAGGGAGAGGATTGAAGGACTAAGGAAAGCCAAACTCCTGGACTGCTAGAGTTGCAGTCGACGAGGGAACCAAGGAAAGAGAAAAAATAAGGGGAAAGAGAAAAATGAATTAGAAGAAAAGGTAAAAGAGTAAAAAACAATGAGAAAAAAAGCCAGGTGGATGATCTAACCGGAAAACCTATTGATTACCGGTTGAAAGGTGGATTTGGTTAAAATTTGACATTTCGAGGATTTAATTGATTCAATAGAAAGTACGTGGACTCAATTGACTTTTTGGTAGAAGTAGGTGGACTTATTTGACAGTCCCCCACCCCGCTAAATTATTAGCAAGTTGATCTTCTTATACCTAAAACCTTTATATATAAGAGAGAAAATCATCCCGCTCAAGTGTTAGGATTCTTGTCTTTTGCTCCGTAATACCTAAAAGCACTACATGTGAGAGAGAAAATAATCTCACTCAATTCCATGGTCAATTGTTTGCAAGCTTATTTTGTAATACCTAAAAGGGCTACATATGATAGAAAAATTTCTCCCGCTTAATTATTAGCAATCTTATCTTCTTGTGCCTAAAACCACTACATGTGAGATAAAATTTCTCTCGCTCAATTGTTAGCTGGTTTATCTTCTTATATAATAATACCTAAAAGCACTACATATGTGAAAGAAAATTCTTTCACACAATTGTTAGCCGGCTTATCTTACACTTAAAAGAACTACATATGTGAGGGAAAACTTTCCCGATCAACTGTTAGCAAACTTATGTTGTAATAATACCTAAATTGTTAGTCGGCTTAATGGTTAACCGGCTTATCTTATCTTATATCTAAAAGCACTATATATGAGAAAGAAAATTCTTTCTCTCAATTATTAGCCGACTTATCTTGTACTTAAAAAAACTATTTGTGAGAGATCAAGTTCTTCGCTCATTTGTTAGCAAGCTTAATTATCTTATAATCTTCTAATACCTAAAAGCACTGCATGTGAGAGAGAAAGTTTCTCCGCTCAATTGTTAGTCAACGTGTCTTACCTAAAAGCACTACACATGAGAGATAAAATTATTTGGCTCAATTGTTAGCCGACTTATCTTATACTTAAAAGAACTATTTATGAGAGACCAAGTTCTCCCGCTCAATGTTAGCAAACTTATCTTCTAATATTCTAATACCTAAAAGCACTACGTATGAGAGAGAAAATCTTCTCACTCAGTTTTTAGTCAACTTATCTTACCTAAAGGCACCGCACATGAGAGAGAAAATTATCTAATACCTAAAAGCACTACATATGAGAGAGAAAATGTTCTCGCTCAATAGTTAGTTAACTTGTCTAATACCTAAAAGCACTACACACGAGAGAGAAAATTATCCCGCTCAAGTGTTAGTCGGCTTATCTTATTCTTAGAAGAACTATATATGAGAGAGAAAGATTTCACGTTCAATTGTTGCCGAATTTATCTTCTAATACCCAAAAGCACTACATATGAGAGAGATAATTTGTCCGCTCAACTGTTAGCCGGTTTATTTTCTTATACTCCCTCCGTTTCTAAAAGAACCTCACACTTTCCTTTTTTGGATGTCCCAAAATAAAAGTCACACTTCCCTTATTTCCTTATTTGGCAAAGAAATCTACATCCAAACAGTGCCAAACAGTGCCAAACAGTGTCTAAACAGTGTTTTCTACAGTAAAGTCAATTTATTTCCTTAATAATTGTGAAGTCAAACCGTGACTTTCTTTTAGAAACGGAGGGAGTACATTAAAGCACTACATATGCGAGAGAAAATTTTTCTGTTCAATCATTAGCCGACTTATCTTATCTTATACTTAAAAAAATTGATTATGAGAGAGAAAATTATTCCGCTCAATTGTTAGCAGGCTAATCTTATAATATCTAAAACTACTACATATGAGACAAAAAAACTTTTCCGCTCAATTGTTAGCCAACTTATCTTATACTAAAAAGCATTATATATGAGAGAGAAAAATTTTCCGCTCAATTAGAGAAAGTTCTTTCACTCAATTTTTAGCAGGCTTATGTTTTAATACTTACTTACCTCTGTCTCACACTCTCATTAATATTGAGACATGAGGAGGCGGTGCGGTTATGAATTGAAGTGACATATATTTCCAGCTAACAAAGAATTTAGAGTATGCTTGTAATTATATTCACCACATTTGCGTGTGAAGGAATTAAAAGTTAACTCTGGTTCTTATAACAATTGTAAACATTAAAGTAAAGGTAAAAATCATACGGAGTATGATGGAGATGATGATTAAAAAAAAAATTAAACTATCATAATTTCATACTTCTTACTACCGATGTGTGGTATGACTCCTATTGAATCACTTTAATCCACCATGTGACATTTATAAACCATTTTACAATGACAATACTAACCTTTATGAAATTTGATATATCTTTTATAAAAATTACAGAAACAAGAAAACATTATAACACTTAGAAGAAAATGGTGTTTTTTTACACATTGGACATCTTCTTCATTAGAAAGTTATTTGGATTCCGTTTGGTAAACTCAAATTGCCTGAATCTACTGAAAATGATGAAGTTGTGTCTGAATTTGCTGAATCTGTTGAATTATGAAAAATTTGTATTTTAAAATATATTCTCATTATAAAATACAAAAGAAGTATATGAAAAGTAGCTAAAATTACTCTCTAAAGTAACTTCAGTCATTCAGCAAAAAAAACTTCAATCCTACTTATTCTGATTATTATACAATCCAACGCACACATAAAAAACATACCCTGAAGTATTAAAATTTATAACTTTTTTAATCTTTCATATAATACCAATGTCTAAACAAAACTTAGTTTTGTTTTTGAACATTTATCAAAGAACATTTTATTTTTTTGTTTTTTAAGTTTGCAAAAAAAATTGGGGGGGGGGGGGGGGGAAGGGATCTTTAACAATTTCAAAATTGTTAACTGAACTTGTCGCAAAATCCCAAATAAAATCACGGATATATTTAACCACTTTAAAGTTTACAATGATTTATTTCTCTTGTGGCCTCCTATTTTTATATGGGAGTAATTAAATTATATTAGCGAGTTATCAATAGCGGATTCAATTAGCGAGTTTGACTAGCGGAATAAATTTGCAGATTGTTAGAAAAATGTTTGGCCATAAAATTAGTTGAAAACACCAATCTAAAACGCTGTAATTAGGAGTGTTTTCGTCTAAAATAGACGTGTTGAAGTTGAAAACACCAATCTAAAACGCTGTAATTAGGAGTGTTTTCGTCTAAAATAGACGTGTTGAACCAAACACTAGGTTTTAAACGCTCTAATTAGGAGCATTATTCACCAAACATCATTGCTATATATACTCTTATACAGTAATACTCTATACAAAGTTATTTACCAAACATCATTGCTATATACTACCGTATACTCTAATACTCTATACAAAGTGCTACGTATGTAACATTTTGTTACCACAAATTAAAAGTTGATTGGATTTGTCTCGCGGTCCATAGAGATGGTGAAAGCCGTCCAGCCATATAGAAAACACAAAAAAAACACCGAGGGGCATTCCGAGAATTGAACTCGGGACCTCTCGCACCCTAAGCGAGAATCATACCACTAGACCAAATGCCCTTTTTGTTACATATTGACGTCGTACGTTACTTATTACGTTATTATCAGTTGCCTTTCAACTTCGATGTCTAACACTAGTTACTGCTCGCAAGTAAATTCTACGGAAGTAATATTTTACCTGTTTGTCAAGTCATTTCAGTTCACAATGAGCTGGATTTTTTCCTAAATTCAACCAATATTCATAAAAGTAGGTGTGTTATGATGAAAGGCTAAACCCCATAATCCTATTAAAATCCAAAAACTGAATATTTAATCATTTGATATTGAAATATAAGACTTTAGGAAAAACTACTACGTTCACATTTGATAGGAATTCAATTCCTATAAACAACGAATGGTAGTAACATTTTATTTTAAAGTAACATTGAATTACTCAATAGAATATTAACAACAATGCTGTCGTTTTTAATAACAATATTTCTATGGTTCTAAGAAGTTTAATTTTTATATTTGATTCATATGCTCGTTATGATTTGCTCGTTATAATTCATTTTGACTAGAATCAAAATCTATAGAATAACTAGATATTTCCTAGCACATTTTTTTTATCATTCCTAGCACATATATTTAAAAATTCAATTCTCTTGTTGCATTTAGTTTTTTATTCGGTCCGTTTCATAATAACTTCCATTTTGATTTGGTACGGGGCTTTAGAAACTAGAAATTGTATGACTAAATGTCTAAATGTTATGCATAAGAAATATAAATATTGTGAGCCATAAATTTTTCATCATAAAAAAATACTTTATGTTGAAATGCTCTAAAAGGAAGAGAATGAAATTTTAATCTGAAAGAAAGAAAAAATCATGTTTTACCTACCAAATCCATACGCAATACACGCCGCTAGTTAGACTATTCACAAACAAAAAAAACACTCACATAGAGTCTGTTAGTTTTCCAACGGATTACTACTGACCCGCTGCAATTTGGAGCGTTTTCCTATTGTAAATTTGTAATATATCAGCGGTTTGAGCAAATCCGCTATGCTCCAAACAGGGGAATAGTTACACACGACATGTATAAGACGTGAATAGATTTGAATCTTTACAAATAGCTTTTGTGTTGAAAGAAAGTACTCCATTTGTTTTATGTAATTTTGTCAACTTTCTCTTTTTGGTTGTTTCAAAAAACTTTGCAATTTTTATATTAAAAAAACTAATTTGAACTTGGCAAAATTCACCCAGACAGGGTGATATGTGGCATATGAAGAGCCCGTTTGGTAGCACGAAAATCGACTGCTTTGGCTAATTCTGCTGAAATTTATGAAGTTCTGGCTGAAGTGGCTGCATTGGTTGATTCTGATGATTTAAGAAAAAATTATTTTTTAAATATATTTTATTAAATAAATTAAAGAAAAAATTATATACTCCCTCCGGTTCTAAATAAACTTCTCACTTTCTTTTTTGGGACGGTCCAAAATAAACTTCACACTTCCTTATTTCCTTATTTGGCAAAGAAATCTACACCAAAACAGTGCCAAACAGTGTCCTAACAGTGCCAAACAGTGTCTCAACAGTGCCAAACAGTGTCTCAACAGTGTACTCTACAGTAAAGTCAACTTTATTTCCTTAATAACTGTGAAGTCAAACACTGAAGTTTAAAAAGAACTGGAGGGAGTATAAAAATAGCTAAAATGGTCATCTACTGTAACTTCAGTCAATACAGCCAGAAAAGTAACATCAACCTTACTTTTTTTGCTTATTACACAATTTAGTGCGCGAAAACAAAAGTTACGTGTTTGATGAAAAAGTTAACTGATAAGCCTGATAAGCCGAAAAATAGTGTCGTCAAACGACGTGGAAATCCATGTCTCACATTTACCTTAAAAATGTAATTGGAGTCCACTTAGTTGTGCTACTAGGCTACTATCATCCTAGTATTTTGGCTAGTATTTTGGCTATTTGATTTGATTGGAATCAAAATCAGAGAATAGAGAAACTATTCTCTTTCATTCATCTCCTGTGGCCCAAATCACATATTCCTATGTGAGCAGTAAGGCAGAAGCCAGTAGTAAGTACACATTGAAATGGTTAAGACGCCTCATCCTCTTCTATAAATCATCGATTTCCCTTTTCAAGCGTCTCTTTCGGCACCCTAGAGCAGAAGAAGAACTTCTCTCTTCCTCTCTTATTCTAAACCCTCTCCTCACATGGCTTCACCTTCGCCCTCCCAGGCTAGCCTTCTTCTCCAGAAACAGCTTAGAGGTAACTTGATTCTTGTCCATTTCCAGATTCTCGATTGCAATTGAACCTTGTGTACTACTTGTTGTTCGATTTTACTCCGAGATCATTGTTTTTTTTGTAGATCTCTGCAAAAACCCCGTTGATGGGTTCTCAGCTGGATTGGTTGACGAAAACAACCTTTTCGAATGGAGCGTAACGATTATAGGGCCTCCTGATACTCTATAGTGAGTCTTCCGAATGCAAGATTCGATTGCCTGAATTGATTGATATGGCTCTTCAATTTTTAATAATTCATGGTGTTTAGAGTTCAATTGGGGTTTTATTTTTTGAGCTGGGTTGTTTTGGCAGTATTATGTCATGAGAGTTCAATTGTTGTTTCTCTTTCATCAGTTTCATGATTGATTGTCCAGTATGACAGCTACTCAGCAATTCCACTTAATTATGTGTTCTAACTTAGACTTGCTTTTCATCTATCCCATCTGCCAAGAATGAATGCCTGTGGCTCATGCTCTTCATTGTGCAGTACTATGTTGCTGTATCTTTTACTTGGAATAATGTTTGCTTGCATGTGCTATTGAAATTGTGATTGCAGTGAAGGGGGGTTTTTCAATGCCATTATGAGTTTTCCTCAGAATTACCCAAATAGTCCTCCCACAGTGAGATTTACCTCAGAGATGTGGCATCCAAATGGTCTGTAAGCTACAACTCGAATTATTAATTTCAAGATTACCATGGTAATTATTTTCATTGTGTTCCATCTTGTTGATATGTACAGTATATGCTGACGGGAAAGTTTGCATTTCAATTCTTCACCCCCCCGGTGATGATCCAAATGGCTATGAACTTGCTAGTGAGCGTTGGTCTCCTGTCCATACGGTATTGACCTAAGTTGAAAAGATGCCTACTCTTGTCCTATTGGGAATCAAATGCTCATTTACCATTTTATCTTTATTATTTATGTTTGAAAATTTCCATGATTTTATCATTAGCTGATATGCTTGTGATATTGTTGGGATATGTCAAAAGGAATGTAAATGAACTGTTATGGATCACATGTCTTTCATTTTGATATGTCATGCTTCAAATTAACTTACAAGCATATTCTATCAACTAACATCGTTTTCTTTTTAAAGTAATTGCCCTAAATAAGAGCAAAAACAATGTTGTTTCTCTGAGTATGAGCACTATGTTTTTCCTTAAATAGGAGTAAATATTGTCATCATTTAAAATAGTGCCATATTAGCGCCTGATAATGCCATACTGCAACAACAAGATAGTATGATTTCAAGATGACAGTATTTTACTCCTAGAAAAACATTGTACTCTTATTTAGAGAAACCTACTTGTTTTTACTCCTATTTTGGAAAAAGTTCCTTCTTTTTATGGTAATTTAATGGAAATGTATCAATATTTTATGCATATTTCAAAGTTAGTCGTGACATATTCATGCCTGGAACTCGTTTTCTTTCACTTACTAATGAGATGTTTGAAAAGAAACTTGAAGGATTATTTGAAGACCCTATAATCTTTCCTTTTCCATATGTCTTCATATCAGTTGTGACTTGTGAGCATGTGCTAGCTAGCCTAGGACACATGGCAATGGATATTAAAAAATGTTTTGTTTTTTTCACATTCCTAGTTTAACTTTCTTTATGCAAGATATTTTTGCTCGAATCTTTTAATTTTAAAACCCTGCAAAGTTTAAAAGCTCAATGATTCTATGATATGCTCATCATCATCATTACCCCAGTGCCACAAAGGCTCCTACAGTAGGGTAAGAGGGGGTCCGATGTACGCAGTCTTACCTCTATACTAAAGCTTACCTCTGTACTAAAGCACAAAGAGACTGTTTCCTGATGACCCATAGTGAAAATCGCGTCAAAAATTGCATGGACTGACTGCTTCACAACAAAGAAGCGCAGATAGTTTGTATTACTCTATCTCACACAGTGTTTATTCTCGTGTATTGCGCAAAGATACAAACTTTATATTCATATAGTTTCTATAATTATCTCTTTCTCCCATGTGCTTAATGAATACATTGATCATTTGGTCTTGCTCAAGAATTTAACCTTTTGTGCTGCATATTCATACAAAATGTATTTTCATCGTTAGGAAATGAATTAGCACTTGGTCTTATGCCTTTTCTTGTGCGCTTTATTTGGTTGATTAAATATCTTGTGGGTTTTATATTATCATGTCTTCACCTGGGTTCTTGTGACTATCTGTGTATATATTACAATTATTTCTTGCTTAATCCACTCCAATCTGATCAGTAAGGGCTTAATTTTCATGGCAGGTGGAGAGTATCGTTTTAAGTATTATATCCATGCTTTCAAGCCCTAATGATGAATCACCTGCAAATGTGGAAGCTGCTGTAAGTTTAACAAGTGTTTCTATATCAACTGATTAATATGTACTTTTTCCCATGAACTAGGTAGGTTTTAACCGTTTTTCTATATA
Organism: Cuscuta epithymum; assembly: GCA_945859915.1. Classification (NCBI taxonomy): domain Eukaryota; kingdom Viridiplantae; phylum Streptophyta; class Magnoliopsida; order Solanales; family Convolvulaceae; genus Cuscuta; species Cuscuta epithymum. The sequence continues at coordinate 5,235,144 of CAMAPF010000942.1, forward strand.
TGTCACTATTGGTTTCTAATAGAGATTTTCATGTATTTTGTATCTGCTGATTCTAATCAGCAACTGAATCAATAGCACTCCTCTATTCTCCAGTTTCTGTGTTACCTGCTCAGCTCTCAATATCACAATAGTATATATACTACTGTAGTAAAGGGTTAGATGAGTATGATTTTGGAGAGTGTGAAATGGAGGGAGAGCATATATGTGGAGAGTTGATCTTATATTGTTTGTCTTCCTCTTTCCGTATTTATTGTTTTTAACTGCAATATCATATGCCGATTCATGTTGGCCAGCCGCATACTCTTTTAGGAACAAGGCTTGAATGTTGTTGTGGTAGTAAAGGGTTTCTAACTGTAGCAAGGGTATGTAAATGCTCATATAACCTTTTCATAGAGTCCACACTGTGAAGTGTTTGCTAAATCAATACTTGACTCTCAGGGTCTGCTTGGATCATAGTTATTAAGGGCGCACCCAAGTGCATAGGGCCCCCAGCACCTGAGACATTCACCTCAAGATAATGATGCACAACTAAAAAAATTAAATAATCAGTATACATGGCTGGTAACTGTAAAGAAGAAATCAGAAGTTCCTGATAAAACTTGCCTTGTGGTTTTGACAACTGGCAAAACAAAACTAGAAGAATAAGAATGCAGAGGCTCAAAGATACTGGCCTAACAGCCCAAAACTAGAGGAATGGAGGGAGTTGGGGATCATTTCCCTATATTGAGCAATTTATAAATACGTGAAATGCCTTAAATAAGACTAGAACAATGTCAAAGTTCACAAATAGGACTATCATTGTTTTATTCCCAAAATAGGACTCATTCACTCCTTTTTTAGGAAGTTTTAATCAACTTATTAATAGGACTAAATAAGTCCTATTTGGGGAATAAAAAACACTTAGTCTTGTTTTTGAATTTTGTCTATATTTTGGTCCTATATTGAACAATTACTAAAAACATTAATGGGCAAGTCACACCTCTCTTTAATTTCTTTTTCTTCTATTGATTCAAAGGTTCAAATGAAATCAACTTTAGTTGTATTTGTTTTTCCTTTGTCAAACTATAAATGTGACTTCAATATTTTCTTGTAATTTTTGTGCATGTATGTAGAAAGAATGGAGAGATAATAGGGATGAATTCAGGAAAAAGGTGAGCCGTTGCGTAAGGAAGTCACAAGAAATGATGTAACAGTCTTGAACAAAGAACTGATATTTGGCTCAGTAAAAGGGGAGAACACTGTGTCTACTCTGTCTTTGCTGGTGGTCGACCCACATGATGTAGAATTGCTAGCGGGGGCCGGATTCGTTTTTTAGTTTTCTTTACATTTTGTTGACATACTTTTCAATGGTCAGCTTCATTTTAACAATTTTGGGATTTGTTTGAGTTGATTATGATGGAACTATGTGATTGCTGTTATATGTGTACTCATATTATGTTGCAATTAATGATGTGCTTTAATCAAGTGGCTGTATTTGGTCATTTATCGCCCTTGACTCTTTGCTCATTGTGCATACTGCTAAGTGTGGAAGCCTTGTTCCGGTAGGATTTATTTATGTTTTTTGCAATGTTCTAATCAGGTCCTGGTCCTGGTTCACCGGGCCGGGTCGGGTCGGGCCTGCACAGTACCAGACCGGGTCCTGGGTTGGACCAACCTGTCCCAGTCCATCCCTATTTGTGATGGCTTGATTCTTTTCTAGTTTAAAAAAGTACTATCCCAATTGTCTCATTTTTCATTTTCCTTTCGTCCCATCAAATTTCTCTCATATCATATTTGAGTATTTGACAATATTCGTCACACTTATCAACCAAAAACTCTACTTTTCTCATAAACTGCACCACTCTCCTCCGTCCCAATCTTAGGGGGTGAAGGTAGTAATATTTAAAGCGATTTTAGAGAAAATGATTAATTGTAAAAATTGGTAATGTTTTAGATTTTTTTTTTTGAAAAAGTAAAAGTTGGCAAGTCTTTTACCACTACTCCCTCCGTCTCTTAAAAATTGACCAAGTTTGATCGGCACGAGAATTAATAAAATAAAAAATGTGTGGTCGAAGTTTGTGCAGATGAGAGAAAATTAATTGGAACCATATATTATTTACTTAAAAAGAAAAGTCACAAAGTTGATGTGATAATAAAAAAATGAAAGTTGAAAAGTTTTTAAAAAATGGAGGGAGTAAAACATAAGAAAAGAGATGGCTTAGCATTTCTCTCTCCTTTCATATTTTACTGCTACATGGCTTCCTGATGTTTAAGTATGTTGTGCTTCAACCAAAAATAAACGCTGCCCCTCTTTCCATGTTAATCTTGTCCATATGCAAATCCAATTTTCAGCCTTACTCATCTTCTCCAGGATTTTTTAATTCTATCCTTGATTCTTGTCATTGGGGTACTTGCTCCTGAGGCCTGATCTTGTCCAGTCGGAGGGACAGGACCCGCCGTCCGGCCGTCGCCATTTGGGGCCCTTCCCGGTGGAATTTTTTGCTGAAATTTTTTGAACATGTTCTTCATGAAGTCTAGTTTATCTATACCAAATTTCAACTAAAAATTCAATCGGGAAGGCAGTCAAATGATTTTTGGAAGTTAACTGCGTAGTTTATATACATATAAAACACAGTTATCTTCCAAAAATCATTTGAGTGCCTTCCCGGTTGAATTTGTAGCTGAAATTTGGTATGAATAAACTAGACTTGATGAGGAACATGCTAAAAAACTTTCATCAAAAAATTCCACCGGGAAGAGCCTCTGATAGCCTTGGCCGGACGCCCGTCCCTCCGGATGGACCTGATCTTTTCTGAGTTGCTCCTTATTCATTTCTCCCTATCAGTTTATATAATACTACCTCCGTCACTTTTTATTTAGCCAACTTTGACTTTTACAGTCAAATATGATAAATTTTGATCAATTATTTTAAATAATATATTTATGTAAAAATTAATAAATTTATACTTTTATGATAGTATATTCAACAAAGAACATTTTCATATAATTTTCATATTATCAATATTACCGTGTATAAATATATAATCGGTCAAAGTTGAACAACTTTGACTTGAAAAACAGTGTTTGGCTAAATAAAAAGGGACGGAGGGAGTACAAATTTTCAAGAGTTAGAGATGAATAACCTTCAGGTGGTGGAGTGTTCTCCATTCGTACCACTTTCTTTAACCCCTCTGATCACGATTTGCAAAGCAGTTTTAATTAATTAAAGCTTGTAGATTCTTTTGCATGGTTTTTTAAAATTAGAAAACCATTTTTCTAGCTCACGGGAAAGGGGACTTAACTTATGCGGATGACTTTGACATCTCCCACTTGAAGTTGAGGATTTGAGACAATAGAATTAAAAGTTCTAAATGTTTCAACTTCATTTTTATTTCTATGTATCCTTGCACTCAATTATCAGTGATGGCTTGACAAGATGAGGTTCAAAGAATTATAGAATGTGTATCAATTTGAAGGTCTAATAGAATCTGAAGACATTCCCATAGAAATGATTTAAAATGTCTTCATACTTCTTAGGATAGTTCTCCAATTGTATATTGAAGTTGAAACATGTTGCCTTAACTCTCCCATGTTGCCGCTGGTTGTTTTGGAAAACTCTCTCTTGCTGCTCCCTTCAAGGTGTAAGAGAATCCTTTGAATTTGAATGTATGGATATCCTAAAATGAGTCTGTTTATAGGGATTCCTTGAATGAAAGCATATAACTCAATGATAAAGTTGAGTTGATTTACCTTGATTGACGATGAAAATGAGCGATATAATTGAACTAGCTCTTCCTCAATTTATAGTCCTGAGCCGCCTCATTCAGCACAATGCAAGGCGACGTTACGCTAACAATGGGCCTCTTCCGCTCATTGAGTGTTGACATCATCTTTACTCTTTTCATCTTCCTCGATTGTAGTTGCCCATTCTTTTTATTTTAGGACTATGTGATTCAATATGTTTAGAATCTCGACTTCTCAAATACATGCATACAAATATGAATATCCTGCATGCTACAAAGGGGTGATTTACACACATGAAATGATTCATAAAAAAACAAGTGAAAAGCAATGGAATAAGACTTAAAATTCCCGGTTTCTTTGGTTGGTTTGAACTTTATAAAAAACAAATTGTGTCTCCGGCAACGCCCAAAAGTTGATCGGTCTAAACTTGCAAATATATAAGTGATGATTGTAGTAATAAATATTGGTAAAATATCAGGTTAATCCACATGAAAACATTTGAAATATAAAGTTCAGAAGAGTGGCTCACTGCAAAGACCTCCTAGACATGTTTGATAAAAAACTTTCCTCTTGGAGCAATCGGTGGCTATCACAGGGGGGCAGACTTACATTAATTAAACATGTTCTCAACTCAATTCCCCTACATGTTATGGCGGTGAAAAGTCTACCCAAATCTGTGATGACTTTGATAAAAAGGGAAATTTCTAATTTCTTTTGGGGGATTAGGAATAACAAACCAAAGCATCATTGGATCAAATATAGGGACATATGTAAGCCACTTGATTGTGGAGGGGTTGGTATCCGCTCTGTTAGTGACATCCAACTGATTTCTAGCTTGAAACTCTGGTGGGAGTTCCAAAAGGGGAAGGATATTTGGTCAGTCTTAATGAATAACAAGTATGGTAAGAGAGCCCTTGGGGAATGTAAACCCTCTGATTCTCCAACCTGGAGAAGGATTGCCATGGTTCATGAGGTGGCCGAGGGTATGGTTATTAGTGGCTCTCACTCTTAAGTCTGAAAGCATACTACTGATGGGGAGTTTACAACAAAGTCAGCCTATATGGCTTGATGGATAGTGTACCCGGGGGTAGCTTATCCAAAGGGTTATTGCGGGGAATAACCTAGAGAGAAGTCAGAGCAAGCAAGTAGGAGAGAGAGTCAAATATATTAAATGAACTCAAGATGTTCGGCTCCTTTACAAGGGGAAAGGGGCTGCTATTTATAACAGCCATAAATGCGATATGAGTACACATGTCAATAATCTAACGGCTGAGAGTCACCTCAATCGGGGTGGCACCAGCATATGTATGTGCGCAGCATTAAATGCGGTGGGTGGATGTGACGCCGCATTAAAGCGGTGGTTGTTTGTCTCCAAAAGGAATCTTCGTTGGGTGTGCTATAGCCGAAGGCCCATCCTGTGGTCGAAGGCTATGTATGGTCGAAGGCTACCCATGTGCCGAGGGTGCCTAGGAGCCGAGGGCACCTAGGAGCCGAAGGCTCCTAATTTCTGCCATTTTCTCCCAGTAGATTTGTATGTTCAAACCTACCTGTCCTGTGGAATTTGGAGTCCTCAGCCATAGGGCCGAAGGCACCCGTATGTGCACCGTGGGCTTCTTAACACTTGGGCCGCTGTGTTTGGGTTTTGTGTGCTCATTGGGATTGAGGGGCCTGATTAGAAGAAGTAGGAGTCTATGGGCCGGGGGTCCCTGGGTCATATAATCCATCATGGCTTTATGGACACAAGGAGGAAGGGCTTTATCAACACAACATATATGGCACAAAAGCAGGTGCCAAAGATTAGGGTTTTCCTGTGGAAGTTGTGGCACAGAGGTCTTTCCTTCCCTGAGCAGCTGGCCTCCTTCTCTGCAATTTATCCCTCTATCTGTCCTTTCTGTTGCAGAGATAGTGCAACTCAGGACCATATCCTACTTCACTGCCCATTCTCTAGTTCAGTATGGAACTTCTTTAATCATGCTCTGAAAATGGAAGGGGGTAGAGCTAGTGGTGTTCAAAATCAGCTTATGAAATGGTGGATATCATTTAAAGGTAGCACATTAGACCAGATATACAAGATTATTTTACCTGGAACAATTGTTTGGCAGCTGTGGAAAACATATTGGAATGTAATTTGCAATGACATAAAGCCAGAAAGGGATCTGGTAATTCACCAAATTATTAAGCATATGCTTGATTGGAGTTGGGCGAACATCAATCTGAAAGGAGGAGACAAACTAAAAGAGGTTGGGTTATTGCCTCTGAATTTCAAACAAAGAAAACCACACTTGTTCGTATGGAAGAAGCCGAGGGAGTCTCAGCTGAAGCTTAATATGGCAGTTTACAGACAATATGGGAAATTGGCTGCGGGTTTTCTTTTTCGGGACCATTCCGGGGCGATGGTTGCAGCGGAGGGCTTCCCTTTGAGCGGATCTTCTGAGTTGGAGGAGGAAGCTTTTAGGCAAGCGGCGACTTGGACGAAGGAATTGGGGTTTCTTGATGTGGTGTGTGATGTTTCCAATTCTAGATTTATGGAATGGGGCGGTTCTGATTTAGGCCGCGGTTTCTTGGGCTTGCAATTCATCCCAGAGGGAGCAAATAGTGCAGCTATTGTGGTGGCGAAATTGGGCTTAAACCATGTATTTACTTGGAGAATGGGCCACAATACTCCAAGAGAGCTTGAAGGGATAATCAAATTGGATGCTACATCGATGCCATATATCATATGATGTTGTTCATTTGTAGTGCAATTTCGCTTAACAAATTAGGTCAAGTGTAGTCCCTCCAATTTGTTTCCTTTATTCTTTGTTTCGTCTTGTTGAAAAGGTATGCCTTCTCCGAAGGGGTTTTGGTCCAGTCCCCCCATTCTCATTGTTTACTCTCTACCTATAATAAAACTCTGGTAAATGAAAAAAAAAGAATAAAAATGATATAGTGTATGGATTGATCTTTCTTTGATTATGTCTCTAAGGTAAGAGTGTATAAAAATGACCAATTAGGCATTGTGGTTCTCCTAAACATTCACTATAGTTTAATACTAGTTGTTTGCAAATTCTTATTAGCACGATATCACTAATATATTCTCAAACTCTGTTCAACTAGTGTGGATGTAGTTTTAACTATGTTTGAGGCTTTGTACGACTCATATATATATATATATATATATATATATATAGAATAAGGATCAAATGAGAACATTGCTTAACGTGAGAACGAGAGAACACCACGTTTACCCCAACGTGTTGCACAATGAAGCTTGTATATTGCACTTTTTCGCGTTTTCACAATAATTACCAAAATGCCACCATGTTTGTTTAATGTAGGCTTAATTCGGACAAATTGAAAATGTGCAACAGAATAGCTCCATTGTGCACCACATTGATTTAAATGTGAGTGTTCTCACATTCTCACGTTAAACATCGTTCTCATTGGAACCTCACCCTATATGTGTGTGTGAGACTAGTGACTAGAGTAGTAATGGAAGTCTAATAACTTAGGAAAAAGTACGGAAAAAATACTTGTGGTTGAGCCCATTTTCAGATAGGGTTATGTGTTTCATTTTTTATCAAAATGGTTCATGTGTTTGAATTCCGTTATCACATGAGGGTCACGCCGTTAAAAACACATTAGAAAGACGGTTAATAGTAACTCCGATTTTCGAAAGTGTCCGGAAAATTTAAAAAATAAATACTGGAAGGTGCGCCTTGTCAAGATGACCTCTAAACCACCGTCGCCTTTGGATTTTTCGGATATGTTTGAATTATTTTTTAAAAATGATTTCGCTAATATCACTTTTCCGGTGGACTTTCCGGTGACAAAGGTGGCTGGAAACAAAAAAGAAAGATGGCCTAGCGGTCATCTTGTTGAGGCACAACTTCCGGTATTTTTCTTTTAATTTTTCGGGCACTTTTGAAAATCAGAGTTACTATTAACCGTCTTTATCGGGCGTTTTTAACGGCATGACCATCTTGTGATAACGAAATTCAAACACATGAATCACTTTGAGAAAAAAATGAAACACATGACCCTATCTGAAAACGGGCCCAACCACAAGTACATTTTTCGTACTTTTCCCTATAACTTATGTTCGTTTTTTAAATTTAAGTTATCATGACACTACATTGTAGTAACTATTAGTCATATTTTTGTAAATAAGTTTTATTTTAGTAATGTATTTGAAACAATCCCATATAAATATACATATAACTATAAACATAAATATAAACACAAATATAAATGTTTAGGCCTAATTTGGATGTTATTTAAGTAATCTTCCTGACCGGCCAGGCTGGATAAGAGTGTCGTCCTACCACCTCGTTTTGAGGTGGTTCCCCGTGGTATTTTTGCTGAAATATTGCGAGCATGTTTCTCATAAAGTGTAGATTATTTCCACCAAATTTAAGTTAAAATACAATTGGGAAAGCAGTCAAATAAATTTTTGAAGACAGCAACACCAAAATATACATATAAAACACAGTTATTTTCAAAAATTTATTTCACTTACTATGGTGAAATTTATTTACAACAATGTGAGTAATAATTATTATTATATAATCTTATAGTCACTTAAGTATAAAAATTGAACATAAGTTACTATGACTATTTTATTACTCTAGTCACTAATCACATTTTTGTAAACTACATTTATTTTAGTCATAAATATTTAATTATTTTTAAAATATTTTCCAAATTTTGTTTTCATGTAATTTTTTTATAAAAAATAAAAATCTTCTATAGATGTGAGAGGATAAAAAAATTGTCTTAATCGAAATAATTAATTTATACGTTGGCCTCTTTTTATCTCATTTCTCAATCACGCATCATCAGTTAGCGTATAATAATTCTGGAAATCTTAGAATTCATATGTACAACTCATATTGGTCAAGGTAAACAACCGAGCACATTTTTCATGCATGGAACGTTACAAAATCAAAAGCCAGGATTGACTAGATTTTCAAAATTAGAGCATGTAAGGTATGATTCATTCATAGAAAGTAAAGGAACAACCACATGCCCTTACATACTGTAATAAATATCCCTTCATCCTCTTCTCCTAGCACAGAGTACAAACAAGCATATATACGACCTTTGAAGTTTCCGGAATTCCTCTCCGGCAATCTCATTCCGGTGAGTGTTTGTCTCTTGATTATCTGCTCTGGTACCATCATTTTTGCGAGTTGTTTATTATGTATGGAGTATTATTGCTCTGTATTATACTACCTCCGTCCCGACTATTTCAATAGTATTTCTTACCTAGTATTAAAAAATTGCATGACTATTTAGACAATAATTAATTTATTTATTTTGTGTATCTTTGGAGAATTAAGTTTAATATTTTTAATGTGTACAACAATATAATGGGTGGTTGATGATTGATGATCGATACATAACTGTGATGTTGGAGGTATATTAAGAACTAAGAAGGTAGATTCTATGATACCCTTAAGGTACCATACTTTTGTCTACATGGACCAATTAGAATGATGCAGTTGAATTATTAAGAATAATGGATTCAATGGTTAATGGCTTAGGGTGCAACTACAACTCTACAAGCCCTTCTTTTCCTTCTACTCTTTTCATACACATAGATAAGGACTATCAAGAATTCATTTAGAGTATCCATCCATTCATGAGGAGCTAGCTATAATATTCGTGACAACTAAGAATAAGGACAACTAATTAGGATTCCTAACATTCTAGCTACTCTTTCCATCCAGGAGCTGCAAATGTGAAGTGGGAGTTCAACAATAAAAAATGATTGGTCAGTTTGGGTACTTTGGCAAGGCAAATAACGAATTCAACTTGACAAACTTTGAAAGTACCAATCCTACACAAATGGATGATATGTTCAATTCTACCAGTATGCCTGATTATGAGAAAACAAGGGAGAGTGACATTCAATCATCATCTAATGCCATTATTACTTACCGCAATGAAAGCTCCTACATTGCAAACACAAGTTGTGGGGAAGGTCCATCATATAATGAAGGCTCGTTGATGACCAAGAAAAGTATCCAAGAGAACTCAATTTGTTCTAAAGTCATGACGAATGTATCCCTAGAAAAAGTCAACGGTGTTACGAATGTATCCTCAGAAAAAGTCAACAGTGTTTCTAAAACAAAAAAGTTGGGTGCTCTTAAGACTTCATCATATTGCTTTCCTTCAAATGTCAAAGCTTTGCTAGCCACAGGTATATTTGAAGGTGTGCCAGTGAAGTATGTTTCATGGTCTAGGGAGGTGAGTGAGCTTCTCCTTTTTAGTTCTAATTAATAATATTTGAAAGTTCTATTAGAAAGTTTTATTTAATTATATAAGTTTTATATAATTATGCAGAAGACTCTAAAAGGGATCATTAAAGGCACGCGTTATCTTTGCGGATGTGATCTCTGCAAAATGAAGACGGTATATATATTTGACGTGCCCTAGTCAAATTTATACCCGGCCATATCTTTTACCCCGTAAAATTATATATTGAAAACAACAATTATCAAGTTCACTTACTTCCTATTATGATTTGACTTTTGATAATAATTTCAGCCATTTTTTATTATCCTCTAAATAAATCAGAGTATCAGACCAGATTTGATCAGATTCGATCAATCAAACATGGACTAAATTTAAGCAGAATGAAGACTTAAATAATACTCCCTCTGTCCCATTTTATAAGATGTTTTTACTATTCACTTGGTCAATACAAATCATTCTTAATCTCTTACTTTATATATCAAAATTTTATGAAATTTGAATTATTTTTTGCAGGTTTTGTAGCAGTTTTAATGTTGTTTCTGAATATGTAATTCTTTTTTTCTAAAATTAATTTGAGTGCAGACAGGGGTCTGTTTGCTTTATCATCGGTCAAACATCGTAAACCGAAAAGTATCTTATAATTCGGGACGGAGGGAGTACTCCGTAGTAAAAATGCGAAGTATAAATAATATTGTTCCCTCGGGCCCATTGATCTTTGCCAAATATTTTGTGTGTGTTCAGGAGCGTAGCTAGGGGCAACATAGGCCCCGACCCGACTCAAATTTTAAAATGCCTATATTTTTAGTCAAAAAATTCTCTTTAATTTTTTTTTCCAAAAAAATATTTTTGTACCGAACCAGTGTCCTGCCTCCATCATGTGTGTGTTTGTTTCCAAAGTTCTACTACTTTCCCTTTAAACTAACTAACTTGTACCTCTTATTTCCCTCGTTCTAGGCACACATTAACCGCACCATTTTTAGTGTTCTTATTTCACACGTACTCAACTCAAATTTGACAATGTTCAGTGGGACTTGGGGAATATATATATCTTACCCGAAAATTTAAGTAGGGAAAAAAACTTCCTCAGCTTCAAGCCCAAGGCCACCACACACCCATGATTCCAGGAATATGTAATATTGGTACATATATGTAGGGAGTGACTGCATTTGATTTCGAGCGTCATGCTGGCTGCGAAACAAAACACCCAAATAGCAACATCTTCTTCGCAAATGGGAAGTCCATTTCTGCTGTTGTTCAAGAACTTAAGGCAACCCCTCAGCAGTCTCTCTTTCAGGCATTGAAAAATGCCACAGGAACACCTGTCAACATGAAGAACCTGCTAGCCTGGAAACGTAAATTTGTCAATCATATATAGCAAAGCTGGATAGTCAAGGCTCGATCTTTATCAGCTGCATATATGCGGGCACTCCCAACACCCAGGCCAGGCCAGTCTTCAGATTGTAATAATTGGTGCACAATTTTATTGGTTTCTTGTTTCTTATTACTATTAAAAGATGTTGCATGAACAAGATTTTCCCCAAGTTTTGTCCGTGTCATAGACAATTCACTTACAAAAAATTAAAGAAAATACTGTCTGCACACAGATAAAACGTGGCGTTTACATGGGCGTGCAGCCGTGCACAACTTCAACCTATATATCAAAAAAAGACTTTGATTAATACATACTCCGTAGTATGTAGTATGTCACTACATCTTTTAATCGTTGACGTAATCAGTGGCTCAAATTGAATCAGGCCAGTCCAAGAAGATGATATGCAAATATGAGATTATTGTGAGATTATATAATTGTGAGATTATTCTAAAAAATTTGTGAAAGGTGTGTGTATTGTTATCATTTTTTCCTACTTTATTGGTGTGAAGGACATTATGTTTTCTTTGTGAATAAAATTAGCGTCCATTTATTCATCATCATCAAAGACCGTCACATTTCACCCGAATATTTGTTTTTTCCAAATTGCAAACCATTTATTATAATCTAATACATACAACTGTTCATCTTCCGAGTCTCAATTTGTATGATGTTCTGAAACTATATACTACCTACGTTCTCTTTTAATTGCAACATTGAACTTTTTGCACTATTCACATAAATTAAATTTTTTAAAAATATTGTTAAATTCTTCTCATTCTAAATTTTCAAATATGATTTTTTAAATTTTTACTAATAAGGAATGAAAGATATTAATGGTCAAAATTGTGTGTTGACAAACGTGAAATGTTATTGTTGCAATTAAAAGGGAACGAGAGAAGTATATACGGATATAAATGTGTGTCAAAAAATACTTTTACCAGAGGGGTAAGGGCCAATCGCACCCTAGAATATGATTATACTCCATAGTACATAAGCTACACCTTGGCCCTATGCCTCTATCTAGTTCTTAAAATTGCATCAATCTTTTACAAACGTTTCTTCATGCTCCAGTTGAGATGTTGCTTTAAAAAAACTCATCCTTCTCTGTTGAGGTTTCAGTAGAAGGAAAGGTAGCTAGAGCTATAAATTTTCTCATATAATTTCGTTTACTATTACTTCCAATCGGGGTCGGAGCAAGAACTTCGAATTTGTGTGTAAAATTTAACGGGTAAAAACTTATGTGGAAAAAACTTGGTTCCAGCAAACTGTTGATTCCTTTCTAATAATTTCATAAATCTGAACCATACACTTATTGGGGAATACTGCCTCAAAACAACCTCTTTTGGTTCAGTTCAAATGCTATCACTTTTTAAATTAAAGTTGGAAATATGTGATGATTTTGCACACCACTTTAAGAAATTTTTGTTTTCTACTTTTCGGAATGTCTATTCCAAATGGCTACTATAACACAACACTACAACAATGCGAGCCAACTTCTAAAATTGAATTTTTTAAAATTTTAAAATCCAAAATGCCTTGATGAACGTATGGTTCAGAAATGTATCTACATATTATTGACAAAGACGCAAACTATACAACTTTCTAATTGTCAACTTATTCCAAGAACTACAAATGTGCAGTGAAAAATGATCAAAAAGTCTTCCTTTGAATTATCACATCATCCTCTTAGGACTGATCATTTAAGATAAAACTACTTTGCCTTGAAGTGATAAAGAATTGAGTGTGGGAAGATAACTATAGAGAGGGATGAACTTTAAAACAACTACACTTTGTATGTTAGTATATTGAACTTACACATTACTTAACATAACACGAGAGCAAGACATTTCTATTTCTATATCAGCGGCACGCAGAAAACAGAAAAGTGACTCCATATTTTCAGACAGATTGTGGTCCCCATACAAATTACGTGGAAAAAACACAACCTTTTCAAGTGCCGGAAAGTGACTAAGTAGCCATTTGAGGAATAGCATTTCAGGTCTTGACCCTTCAAACCAACAAACAATACTTAAAGCCCGGATTGATTTGAATGTTTGAGCCAAAGTATGCTTAGGGAGCTCCAAATCCTCGAATGGTTCTGACTCAAACTAAGGAAAAATGCACCAAAATAAAAAAAAAATAAAAACCTTCAATTTAACATTCAAAGATCAAGAGTGCATTGAAAAAATGAAAAATAAAAACATTGAGAAATAGTTATCCACAAAAGAGAAGAATATTACCGTTAAATGTATGTCAAGGTTGGTTAACTTTGGGCACATCTGCAACAAGTGAAAGCAAGCTGATATGTCATCATCGAAACGCGGTTCATAAGACAAGGGTAGCTGCAAGTGTTCCACATTTAGCATAGTTTGTTCTCGTCCCACCCTAGATAATTCTTCAACAAACCACTTGAAATAAAAATAAAGTGAAAGTTGAAACGTCATTTTCAGAACATAAACAAATAGTAATCTACAAGTAACAATCCAATAAAAGCATGTATTATATACCTCAAGGTCAATACTTTCAAGATGAAGAGAGTGTATAGTTCTGAAGTCTAACTTTACTGGAAGAATGAGAGAACGGTAACTTCCCGCAATGATAGAATATTGATGACCGCTAAATTTCAAATATCTAAGCTTTGGGGCAGTAAAGATAAAACCAGAAACTGTGTCACAGGTTAGATTTCTGAGCATAGGAAGTTCAGCAGCACAACATTTACTATCATCAAACCAGACATTTTTTAAGAAGAGTGAAGTCACATTAGGGAATATGCAAGGGAAGCTAATTTGTTCAAAAGAGACTCCTGAAAGATGCAACGTCTTTAGCGTTAGGCAAGAAAATATCCAATCTGGCAATATGTATGCAGTATATTCGCCAAAACACAGGTGCATTTCCTCGACACCATTTTGGGTGAGAAAAAGTAACCATTCATCAAAGTCTAACCACCTAGATTTCATCTTATGTCTTCTGAAGTTAAAATCAAACCCAAATTTTTGTATAGGTCCTTTGTGCTTGATGATGATTGTGTCGATTATAAACATTGTTGATTCTGCCATATAATGGTTCTGAATGTATTTGAAGAACTGGCTATCAAAGTTGAGGTGTGGAAGACTCAACCAAGCATCTCTCAAACTGGTACACAAAATGGCAGGTTTAGCGGCTTCTTCAATCCGCAGTAATCCCAAAATATGGGCAAGTATGTCCATAGGAAGTCCACTAATTCTGTCTTTCACCTCCATATATAGCAGATAACTCTAACACACAAAGCTGAAATCCGAAATAGAAAAAAGATGTTAAAACATTTTCTGAAACCTCTCAATGAATGTGCAATAAAAATATTTATGCCCAACTGAAATTTTCACAATTGAAATCCGCCTAATATATCTTAGTTAAGGGCAAAGGAGATTCTCAGATTCTGAACGACAGAACCGGAATAATCATATTCTCTCACCAACCTATTTCGAGTTCACAATTGACAATTCAATCGTGCACCTTGGGTTACACCTTTATTTTCCATTCATGTAGATTAAATAAGTACGGGAAAAGGTGCAAATAGGCCCATGTACTAACAAAAAAAGGTCAAATAAGTCATTATTTAGGAGGCTCTGTCCGGCCGTCGTCATTTGGGGTGGTTCCCGGTGGAATTTTTTGATGAAATTTTTTGATCATCTTATTCATCAAGTCTAGTTTACTCATACCAAATTTCAGCTAAAACTTCAATCGGGAAGGCATTCAAATGAATTCTTGAAAATAACTACACAGTTAGAAGCGCAATTATCTTCAAGAATTCATTTGAATGCCTTCCCGATTGAAGTTTTAGCTGAAATTTGGTATGAGTAAACTAGACTTGATGAATAAGATGATCAAAAAAATTCAACCGGGAACCACCCCAAATGACAACGGCCGGACAGAACCTCCTAAATAAGGGCTTATTTGACCTTTTTTGGTTAGTACATGGGCCTATTTGTACCTTTTCCCAATAAGTACAAACACAGACACTTTTGACAAAATTGTCTGTGTGAACAGAAATTGGTTTACTGATTGATGTACCCTTTTTTAGATCTGTCGGGGTAATTGCACAAAAACCAATGTTGGTGTGCACCGACATTAGTTATATGTATAGGCAAAAAAGTGTCTGTACATATACAATTTTTGTCTGTGTACACAGACATTTGTGTCGGGGTAGAGGAATACATAAACAAAAAAAAAGTAAATAAATGAAAATAAAAAAGAAGAAAAAGGAATAAAAACATTGTGAGGATAAAGAAAAAAGAGAAAAAACTTTTAGGAAGAAAAATGAAAATCATATGTGGACCGTTTTGAGAAAAGATGGGATTTGTGCTTTAATGATTTGCAAGGAAAAAGAAAAAAACATATAATAGCAAATCATCAACCGGTCACAAACCATAAAATGGGTGCAAAAGTGAGATTATCATGAGATTACTGTTATGTAGGACTATTCTTGAAAGACCGGTAAAATGTGAGAGTTGAGCACCCTTAAACCCAAGTTCGTGACAGAGCTGGTTAGTGTCCAAATATGTTATAAAAAGTTGGATTGTGTGTTTGTTTGGTTTATTTAAAAGCTTTGCGTCTAATACGTACTATGAATTTAGCATATAAGCTTAGTTCAATTTTGGTCTCTCTTGGGAATGATGAATTTGGACATCCAGGAATGTTAAATTCGCTATGAACATCATGCTTGGAGCGTAAACACAGGAACAGATTCAAATCGTATTGCTAAACATATGAATTTAATTTGCAGTATAAGAATTAAAGATAAACAAAATATTGAGATGCATGCCACTTGACAGTACTTGCAAGTTATAATAAAACCCTAAACACAGTATTCAATAACCAAATTGAATTAAATTTAATACATATAAGAAAGAACAGATCGGTAGAGCAAAGAGGAATATTCAACTCACGTTATTGCCGAATGCGGATCACTCAATTTCAACCTGAACAGAGCCGGCTGTGGGGCAGTTTACTAGACATTTGTCCAGGGCCCCAAATGTTAGGGGCCTCCATATTTATAAACAAGTCTATTATTTATGAGCTGTGAATCCTTGCGATATTTCCTTCTAGTTTGATCATTGAGGCACTTGTTTTTAGGGAGTGTTTGCAATTGCTTCAACTTTAAAAAAGTGATTTTTAAAGTGATTTTGGGAAAAGTGATTAATAGTAAAAATTGGTAGTGTTTGAGAAAAAAGTGATTCTGGAAAAGTAAAAGTTGGTAGTGTTTGATAAAATAAATACTTTTTTGTGTAATAGAAAAAGTGAGAAGCAGTTTAAAGCACCCTTCTACCTGCTTCCAGCTTTTAGCTTTTAAGTGATTAATTTAAGCAGAAGCTGTCATTTGAAAACACTCTTTTCAACTTTTTTTAAACCAAAAGCTGAAAAGCACTTTTTTAAAGCAACCCAAACACTCCTTTAGTCGGTCAATGACAAGGCCACTAGGAATAGAATGTTTAGTATACTGCGTATTGTTATATATTTGTGATTGAATTAAAATAATAAAATCTCAAATGTATTTGTATGTATATGCACCAACCGACTAACTGTGCAAGTATAATTGTGTTATTATATACTCCATACAGTATTGATTTAAACTCAACATTTACTCAAATAACTAAATTATTTATTTCGTGGTGCAAAACAAATAATTGATTATAATAATTATATTTGTGAATGTTTTAAAACTTATAAAAACATTATATAGTTGAAATAATTGTGATGTGTGATTATATATATGATCAGGTAAATTAATTATTTTTTGAGTGAATCATTTACTTATGGGAAAATGGAAACTAATAATCCAACCTTTTAGCGGTCTTCTTTCAATAATCTCACCTTTTGATTATTCATGAATAATCCAACCTTTGCACCTCATCTTCATTCACTGGTCCCTGACCGGTTGATGACCTGCTATTCCAAGCTATTTTCTTATCTTTGCAAATCATTATACCATAAATCTCATCTTTCACAAAGATAATATTTTGGAAAGATAAGAAAATAACTTGGAATAGTAGGTCATTAACCGACCAGGGACCAATGAATGAAGATGAGGTGCAAAGGTTGGATTATTCACGAATAATCAAAAGGTGGGATTATTGAAAGAATACCGCTAAAAGGTTGAATTATTAGTTTCCATTTTCCCTTTACTTATTTATTATGTAGTATTACTTTGTATGTAGCATTATGTTGCACTTCGTATGAAATTACACGTTTTGTTATTTCCAATTGACAATGTTTTTAATAATTTTGTCTTCAAAAAGCTAGAAAAGTAAATATCTTTTCTTTTGAACCGAAATTTGCTGGTCTGAACTGATTTGGTAAATTTCCTATCTCTGTATATTTTTTAACTATGAGAGTCTGATGATGATAAAAAAACTATGAGAACCTGATCTGATCTAGTCTATTTAAATCTGGTCTGATCTGGTCTGACACTGAAAATTGTCTTAAAGAAGAGATCATGAGCTATAAGTATCCATGAATTTTTTTTTATCATTTTTGGATAATTTGATTTTGAAGTACTCTCTTAATATTAATAGGAGCCATCATGCGGCATTTTGTATGTAATTTACTTGATATTATATTTCTATATTGTTGAGCTGAATAAATTTACATATCTAAATAAAATGTCTATTTGACTGTCTTGGGCCTCCAAAATGCTCTAGACGGCCCTGGAGAGCTAGTAGTAAATACACGGGCGACCAAGGGGAGCATGGGGTGGCGGCCCTAGGCAAAAATGGGAAAAAAAAATGACTCAGATTTCGTTAGTTGTAATAAATAAATGTAAATAAGGAAAAAAAAACGGATAGGATAAAGGAATAAAGATGAAAAAATTAGAGAAAGTGGTGTTAAGTAAAAATGGTTCAATGTTTAGGTTTAATTTAGATTTAATTAAAAAACTACTCAAAGTATGATGAAAATAGAGAAAATTTTAAAATAGAACTAACTATGTTTTCATTCCAAATAAGACTTATTTGAGATCATTTTCTATTTTTTCTTACTATTAAGGTATTTTTATTTAGTGTTTTAACATTTTGCTTGCATTTTTATTTTATATTTTAAAATACTCTAGATTATATTCCTATTATTTTATTAGATATAAAATTTATATTTATACTTTAAGTCATACAAAATATTTTCGATTTGAACTCTTACATTTTATATTGTAAAACTTATTTTTTAAGTATTATAAATTTCTATCTTTATTTCACATATAGTAATTCAACACCTCTGAAATGATAAAATTTAAAAACATAAAATAAACATTGAAATAAAAATGAAATCTTAAATAAAATATTTATTAATTTAAACACAGAGATATAAGTATGAATATAAAGTTTAAAATTACACTTATATCTTTAATTCATATTTTTTTATTTTTTATTTAAAATACCTTATTTTTAATTTTTTCTAATTTTATTTTGAATTTATTACAATTTTGACACATTTTAATAGTTTAAGGAGTGATTTGAACAGCTCTTACAAATTCATGGACTGGTTTGAATATTTCATTTCCACGTCATCGGTTTACCATGTGATGTGGCTGGTGACTGGGCATTTACTCATAAAAAATGAAATTTGAACATTTTTTGTCGATTCAGGTGGTGTGAATTGGAACTTTTTTTGTTCGGGGACTGAATTGATCAAATATGACTTGTAAAGAGACCTATTTGACCCTTTAGTCTGATTTTAAATAAAAAGATATGTAGTACTTCATATAACTATAGTTGGAATTAAGGAGTAACTTTGTCCTACGTGTTTTGTTTTAATTTTGCACAATAAGTAATAAAGTACCTATAGGGGTGAACTGGGATGGATCCGCCTTACCCGCGACCCAACCCGACCCGCTACTGTGCAGTCCCAACCCGGCCCGGTTGACCGAGAACAGGACAAAGCCCGCGACCCGACCCAGATGAAGAAGCAAGTGGTACTGCTGGGCTTTGATTTTAGATGACCGACCCGACCGGGCCTAAAAGCCAAGAATTGCAAAAAAAATGGGCTTGAAATTGTTGGGCCCGGCCCAACCGCCCAACCCAGTCCATACTCGAAGCATACTTGGGTAGCCCGGCCCGACCCGGTACCGGTACAAACCCGGGTCGATACAAGGCCAGATAATTTTGGACCCGGAGCTCGGCCCAGTCCACCACCAGGTACGTGTTTGAAAAAATAAAATTAACGAGCACTTTCATCCCATATTTTTATTTCCTCACCTTAATTGTTTTTAATTTATCATCTCAGTTTCTTGAAAATAGGGAGTACTACATTGTGAACTTTGAAACAAGGTCGTATATGAGAGCGTGCAAGAAGGAGTTATTTCCCGGGGATGGGTGTTTTTGAAACTTATTTCCCAAACTAGGGTACTTCTAAACTTATTTCCCAATGTAGGGTATTTTTCGCCATGTCATCTCATTACCATCGCAGGTCGCCGCATCAGTTTATCCACATCATCCAAAAAATTCCATGTCATCCAACTTTAAGAATTGAAGTGTGTTTCTAAAAGAATAAAAAATTATTGGTACCAGGGTTCGAACCTGGGTGTGGCTAAAGGAGGAAGAACCCCTAAACCACTACACTGATCCGTTCTCTTGTGCATTTGACGTTTTGTCAAATACTTATACTGTATATACTTCTTTCCCAAACAATTAAAAAATATAATAAAAACTTAACTTGAGTTATTCAATTAAAAAATAAAAACCTAATTAAAAGTTATAATAGAAAACATATTTCGTAATATTTAATTAGAAAATAAAAACTTAATTTGAAATTATGATAAAAAAACATAATTTGCAATATGTAAACATTTTTTTTTAAAATTAAATACAAGAAAATATAAGCAAAACATGCTAGTCCACTTCAAATTTTTAAAAATTATATTAATAATATAAAAGACCATATAAATTTTAAACTTATAATAAAAATCTTAATTTGAAGTATGTAATTAAGAAATGATTTGACATAACTCAAAAATAAGTAAAATAAAAAATAATTAAATTTCATGCTAATGTAAAATATTAATGTAAAAAAATATCATATACAATTTTTCTCAACAAATATCTTTTGAAGTAGCTCAATTATTTTCGAATGGACCTCGGTTCAAATTTTTATTATAAGTGTAAATTAAGTTTTTATTTTCTTATTAACTATTGCAAAATATGTTTTTTATTATAAGTTTAAATTAATATTTTCTAATTAAATATTACGAAATATGTTTTCTATTATAAATTTTAATTAGGTTTTTATTTTTTAATTGAATAACTCAAGTTATGTTTTTATTATATTTTTTAATTGTTTGGGAAAGAAGTACATACGGTTTAAGTATCGGCAAAACATCAATTGCACAAGAGAATGGATTAGTGTAGTGGTTCAGGGGCTCTTCCTCCTTGAGCCACACCCAAGTTCGAACCCTGGTGCCAACAATTTTTTATTCTTTTGGATGACATGGAATTGTTTGGATGATGTGGATAAACTGATGTGGCGACATGCGATGGTAATGAGATGACATGGCGAAAAATACCCTACTTTGGGAAATAAGTTTAGAAATACCCTAGTTTGGGAAATAAGTTTGAAAAACACCCCTCCCCGGGAAATAACTCGTGCAAGAAGGGCTACCGCACAAGGCTTCTCGATTCAGAAGGCCCAAAATTTTAGATATAGTATAAAAAATCCTTATTTATTTGATTAAAGATTCCTATCTTAGTATTTTTTGAAATACAAACATTTAATAGTAATATTTATGGCCAATTAAAATGCAATTGTTAATTACAATTGTGCAATTTCTTTATTACATAAAGCCTAATTACAGTAATTAGCATGAAGCCCTCGTACAATTTGGGACGAGCTTACATACTATTTTCTCTTTCATACTTTATCATTATTTTACTCATCTTCTGAATATATTTTTTCCCTACTTTTTCATTATTTTTCTCTATACTACTCATACTATTTTCTTCTTAACAACCATAAAAACCCTAAGGAGGTTATTATTCAAAAATGATGGGAGTATTAATATTGTGTTTGTACTACAAGGCCTCATATTCAATTTTGAACATGGCCTTTGATGTGTCTGGGCCGGCCCTTGCTCGAGACAGGACAACTAATGCCTATATTTGAATCCAAGTGACAAAAGTAACATAGAGTGTATCTTGTCTATGGAGTGTTTTGTTTTGTCTAGAGAAAAGCAACTTAGAAGGAGAAAATATACGTCCTTATGTACAGTTCTAGAAATGTACTAGTATTCTCTCCATTCTTTAAAGTAAATAACAGTTAGAGATGCATATTTGGGAACTTCAGAATGATGAATGAATACATTTGGAATGTCATTTCAGTTTCTTTTTTCACTTTTTAGCTTTGAATGTAATTGATTATACACACATTGCTCGAGAAAGGACAACTAATGCCTATATTTGAATCGAAGTAACAAAAGTAACGTAGAGTGTATCTTGTCTATGGAGTGTTTTTTGTCCAGAGAAAAGCAACTTCAGTAGGAGAAAATATACGTATATACAGTTCTAGAAATGTATATAAGTAGAAGTTTAGGATAGTAGAAGTAGTATTCACTCCATTCTTTAAAGTAAAAAACAGTTAGAGATGCATATTTGGGAACTTCAGAATGATGAATGAATACATTTAGAATGTCATTTCACTTTCTTTTTTTAAATCATAAAACAGCAATGGCATAATCCATCAAGACCTAAAACAGAAATGGCAATGGCATAAATCAAGCGTAAACAATTTCAGCAGTTGTAGAGGCACGAAGATAGCGCAGAAGCTTCTGCTTATTTTTAGCATCTCTGTTGTGGTGCAAGCATTTTGAATTATTGATGAATAACTTTTCAAGTGCTGGGAAGCAGTTAAGTAGCCACTTGAAGGATAGCAGTTCGAGCGCAGACCCGCTAAAGGAGCAAAAAATGTATAATTCACGAAGCGTTTCACACTTGAGAGTAACATTATCGTCAGGTAATTTAGACAACCTATCTACAGTCAAATTCTGCATAATACAAAGCTTTTAGTAGAATCCAAAATGAAAATTCAAAAAAATTGGCACCGTTCCACATTTGCACAACCAATGTGCATTAAGAAATGCATAACAATGATAGAAATACTTTCAAATAAAAATTATCGATTGAAGTCAAGATTACCTTCAAATGTATCAAATGTTTGCTTAGTTTGGGGCACATGTTTAACAAAAGAGCTAATGCGGAAATATCATCATTTTCGAAAGACACAGTTAGCTCCAAGTGCTCCACATTTAGTGCAGTTTGCAGTAGTCCCATTCTATCTAAGTCATTGACAAAAGTCTTGAAGAAATACAAAAGGAATGCTGAATCAATTTTTAAAAGATATTCAAAAGAATAACTAAATCAGGTGTGTATATGTACACACAAATATTCCTGTCAGGTAATACCTGACAGGACCGCCATCCGGCCACCTCAATGTGAGATGGTTCCCGGTAGTGAATCAGTTTTGTGAGCATGTTCATCAAGTTTGGATTAGTTTCACAAAAGTTCATTTTAAAATTCAATCGGTAAGTCAGTTAAATAAATTATTGAAAATAACTGTGTTTTTATATATATTTTGGCACGGTTAGTTTCAATAATTTATTTAACAGACTTCCTGATTGAATTTTAAGCTGAAATGTTGTAGAGATATACCATTGATGAAGAAGATACTCACGAAATTTTCTCAAAAAATTCCACCGGGAACCCCCTCGAATTGAGGTGGCCGGACGGCGGCTTTGGTCAGATATACATGACCGGAAGATAACTCTCATTATATGTACCTTGAGGAAAGGACCACCGAGATGAAGAGAGCGAACATGTCGTATGTCCAAATTACGAGGAAGAATACTATCAACAACAGTACCACGAATACCATGAGCAGAAGGATTAATCTTTAAACTGCTGAGTTTTGGAGCAGAAATGTTAAGACTCTTAAGAGCAGGGCTAGTTCTACATGTGAGACTCTCGAGCGTAGGAAGAACAGCATCATAATCTAAAAGATTTCTAGAATCAAATTCAACATCTCCAAGACAAAGAGAAGTAACATTAGGGAATATGCAAGGGAAGTTTATTTTTTCAATAAACACTCCAAAAAGACTCAACTTCTTGAGAGTTAAGCAACAAAATATGCAATCTCGCAATATGTATTTATTTGGCTGAAAAAATAGATCGATTTCTTCAACCCCATTTCCTGTGATGAGAAGCAACAATCGATCAAAATCAGCCCACCGGCGGGACGTAGCCATAGCTCCATAACTATAACTATGTTTTCTGAAATTCGAAAAATGAAAGACAAATCTTCGAACGGGTCCTTTGTGTCTCATGAGAATTTTGTTGATCACATACATGGTTGACTCTCTCATGTAATGATGCTTAAAATAATTGAAGAAGTCTCCATCAAACTTGAGGTGAGTAAGACTTAACCAAGCATCTCTCCAAAATGTAGACAAAACAGAAATTCTTGCAGATTCATTAATAGGCAACAGTCCCAAAATATGGTCGCATATATCAGTAGGAAGTTCACTGATTCTATCTTTGGCTTCCATAACCTAGTTACCTTTGAAATCACAGACAAAAATTGAAGATAAATTAAATTAAAGAACTCTGCAGACAGAATCGATCACATCCAGAAACATTAAGATTATGAATATGGAGATCAGTTGAGAAGCAACAGACACAAATTTAAACTGCTCGAGATCTGAAATTAGCACGCAGGTATTAAAAAAACAGAGGCTGCAAGAAGGTTGGCAAACAATGCATATATATATGAACATTATACTTGGAGCGCGCAAAGTAGGTAAACAGAAAGGATTAAATTTCTATTGCATATTGCAGAAACATTAAATGTCATAATGATTTCTAAATGGAAAAATTTCAACTTTACTCTATGCATACCAGTCTGTAAAACCCTAATTCACAGTATGTAGGAGATCGACGTAAGGGCAGATTCACTCGTAAGTTAAGAGTGAAAAATGATGGACTGAGAGCGAATTTTCAGTGTTTAACTTTTAATAGGCACTTGATACAAAATTTGTTTTGTTTTTTGTTTTTTTTTTTAAAGCAAAATTTGTTTTGTTATGTACTCTATTAAATGACAACATTTTGAATTGCACGAGTTTCAAACCTTCTAACATCTTATTTGGGAATGTTACGGTGATGTGGTTGAACAAGGTGTTTAGTGTTACGGTATAAACTTGTGAGTAAAATTATGGAACTAAGGCAAGTTAATGAATTAAGTATCAATTATATTTTATTTAAGAAAAGTACCAATTATATTTTTACCAATAAATTTTTGGAAGAATGGATAAGAATAATTCCAATTATTAGTGATCTGCTTGAAATAATCCAAAGTATCAATTATCTCAAAATAATTTCAGCTATTGAAAAATCTTCTCAAAATAGTCTGGTCACTTATAATTATTCATAAATAACTTATAATATATATGACTTGTAATGGCTTCATATTTTAATAACATCTGGTAAATGTTGTCCGACCTTTACCGCACCAAGCGGTGTTTTCTTTCGGGATAAAAACAAATATATAATATATATGACTATATGAGTGAGTGAAGTATTTTGAGAAGATTTTTCGAGATTATTTTGAGATAACTGATATTTTGGATTATTTCAAGCAGATCACTAATAGTTTGGATTATTCTTGTCAATTTTTCCTAAAATTTTAACTCAAAAAGTATGATAAAAGTATTCCAACTGTATTTGTTTTTCTTTTTATATAATTTATTTTCCAATATTGAAAAAGTACTAAGAGTAGGCTTTGGTTGGGGGTGTTTGGGAATAGGTTGTTGGTTGTTAGCTGTTGGCCGATTATGTTAGCTGATTGATGGCAACAGATTCAGTTGACTGTTTTGATTAGCTGATAGAATTAGCCATTTGTAAAATAGTGTTTGGTTAAATGACTGTTTACAAGTAGTTGATAACTTATTAAATGACTTTTAAGGACGTTAATTGATGGTCTCAGATAGAGGTAAGAGTCTAGAGGGGGGGTGAATAGACTCTTAAAGCTTTTTCAACTTTTAAAGAATTTCCCTCATAGATATGATGATCAGTAATCTTTTGGGAGAGTAAGGATCGCAGCGGAAGTCTTGATCTCTATATATGTTATAACCTTCTGTTAGAAAGTAGACAAGGAGAAGTCTGAAAGACAGAGGAGCTTTTAGTGACAGAGAAGTTTTGGACAGAAGGTCTCAATTGGAATGGTGTTCTGAAGTTTTGTGATAGAACCCTTTCTGAGGTCTTCTGTTGACCTTGGAACAGAATTCCTCACTAGGTCTTCTGTTGGACTTTTGTAACTAAAAGACTTCTGTTTAAGAGGGGAGTTTTTGATGAAGAGTGAAGAATACTTCTAGGGCATTTGTATGACTTTAGAAGAGTATTTGGACAGGCAGTAAGCTTAACAGAGAGGTGAACAGAAGGGTTGTCAGTGGACTGCTGCCGAGGTTTCTATATACGTTTCTGCTAAGATTAAGAAGTGTTTGGTGTGTGCTTTGTTGACTAAAAAGAAATAATCAACACACAGTATATCCTGGTTCAGAGGTGGTGTAATCCTCCTACACCAACTGTAATCCAGTCCCATCCTCTTTCAGATGGATTTCCACTAATGTATTAAGCCCAATACACTTAGTCCCCGTCTGGCTGTTATCAACCAACTAGCTCAGACCTGAAGGTGTTCACAAGGAGTACACACCACTCCAAGTTACTCAATCCTTTAGATTTTCTCAATTGATCCAGTGGGGATCAAAAGGTACTCAATTCTAAACTACCACACTTAGGACTAGATGACACTGTTCTTCCAAGTGTTTACAACAATTTCAAAAGTAATGAAATTTATGGCCTCCAACTAATAGTTAAACTTCCAGAATTTGGCAATGAGAGTTCTAACTTGGAAGTTTAAAGAAGCATGTGTCTAAGCAGAAAGCTAATCTAAACGAGCACTTTCTCTTTTGCTGAATATCTTTTTGAATGCTCTGTATAATATTTCTGCTTAGAAGATTCTCAAAAGCTTGGTTTTCATCTCATGCTTATGCCTGTATTTATAGGCATCTCCGGTTGATTAATCTCCTCCGTTGGTTGAGAGGATTCCATCTTTGACGTTGAAAGAATTGTACTTTCGTCTTCTTGTGTTGGAGCAGATTATCTTCTTCAGACGCAATTGGATCAATTTGCAAGTAGGATATGTGAACCCATACCATCGGCCTTGTACGCACTATTCACCTACTTGTGTATTTTGGCTTCGCATGCAACTCTGTGCGTTGTAGTGTCTCGTGATTTTGTAGATACAGTGAATGTTAGTAAACTTGTGACTTTAGTCTTTCTGTATCAAATAATTTTGTACTGGTAGAATTGAATATCATTTTAAGGTAAAGAAAAATTACCTTATTGCTTTTTATATTTCCACTACAATTTATTTGGTACAAAAAGTGTACATGTAAAATTGGTCACAATTTTACTAGGGACAAGATTAATTTTATAACAAATGAAAACATACTGGTTGGATTTGAATATCCTTGAAAGGTAGAATTTTACCTTATTGCATTTTATATTTCCAGTATATTTAATTTGACATAAAATTGTACACTTTTAATCTTGTCCTTTTGTATTCTTTCTTTTTCGTACCTTCTCAAATAGATTCTGATTTTTCTTTGTTTATGGTACGATGAGTACTCTAATCTATCAAATTGTGAAGCACACTACAATTTACACAATAATTTAGAAAATTCTGAGCAAAGAGTCTAAACCGAAAAGGAGGGTGACATCATCAAAACTATTTCTTAAAACCATTAGCTTATATCACAGTCTGAGGGACCTAACATTAATTATTATTTTTATTAATGTAGTCAGTACCACTAGTTTAACCATTTTTATAATTTAAAAAAATAAAAGCATATTAACACAAGTTAACAAAGGATTGTCTAATATATATGCCCTTTTGGTAAATTTGAACCAAAAACAGTTTTTTAAAAGTAAGCTATCCAAACACTCTGAACTGATTCTCTATTACATACAGCAGAATCAATACCAAACACTCTAGACAGAATCACTTTTCAGACAGCAGAAAATTCTGATTCTGATTCTCACTTAAAAAAAGAAGCAGAATCAGAATCAGTTTCAAACACCCCTATGTATTTATGTGGCGCCTCACAAGATTTTATGGTTTTCCAGAGCGGCACAGGCGACGAGAGGGTTGAGGAGAAGCTCGATCGTATACTTTTTAACAATGGATGGCTTACACTGTTTGGTGATGCATGGCAGGGCCGGCCCAGGGCGTGTGCAACCAGTGCGACCGCACAGGGCCCGTGAATTTTGAGGGCCCAAATTTTCACTAGTCCTTCTATTATTATCCATAAGTAAAGCCCAATAGGTAAGATTTGAATGCTTCATTGAAAAAGTTAAACAACAGGGGGTTTCAAACCCTGGCATATTGCATAGCCGTGAGGACGCTCAACCAAACCAACTACTTGGTTGATGCTAACATTTTTCGAATTTGCTTTTTTTATACTACATATTATACAATTATTGATATAACTCATAAGATCTTAAGCCTTATACCATCAACTACAATTATTGATATACTACATATTAATTTGTAATCATAATAATAACTATTTTTTTATTTCAAGCCATTATTAAATTAAAAAACTATTAGATATGTACGAAATATTCATTACGTCTATCAATTATATTTATATTTTTTTATATAAATATTTGTTTAACAACTTATCCATTTAATTCTAAACAATCAAACACATCTTAAATTTATGAATTCTATTTTAGATAATGATACATTAATTTTTAATTTAATCTTATAACATTATTACTACGTATATTTTTACCTATTTTTAGGAAAAGACCCACATTTTATTTTTTGCACAGGGTCCGTATTCTCTCAGGACCGGCCCCGATGCATGGGCTACGTACATTCAGGCAATAGTAGTGATCATTTAGCTCTATTTTTAAATTTAGCCAAAAAGAGAGTTGTCATCATAAATATAGGTTCAAGTTTGAAAATCATTTGCTGAAGGAGAAAGATTGTGGAACGAGTGTGGTGCTGAGGTGCTCGAGTGCGGACCAAATCTTGCTAAATTTCTGCAGTGTTGAGTTTGGCAAATGGGGTTAGGGCTGGGTAACCTACGCCGGGATTTTCAAAAAAGAATCCATGGTTGCAAGTAGGGGTGCGCAAACGCAGGGGCGAATCTACCTTAAGGTGAGGGAGGGCCTATGCCCCACCTCAAAAAAAAAATTATATATATACACTAATGAATACTATTGTTCAAAAATAGTATGTATAATAATAACAAATGTCTAATTGTTTGCAAAATGAGGGATGGTGGGATGGAAGTACATCGAACATGTTAGCATGGTGATATTTAGAGCAACCCGAGTTTGAATCTCATTGGGAGGTAGATGCCTTCAAATTTTGCAATGGAGAGCAATTGTGTTTTAAAATTTCAGTTTTTTTTCTCCTCAAACCTCTTTATCCCACACCAGACAAAGAGAACTACTTTTCCTTCATACGGAGTACATATCTATTTAAAGTGGATCTCCAAGGATCAATTACTACAAACATAAATTCATTGAATGGGCTTCATTCTAATAAAATGGGCATGCTTTGTGATTTTGAGTATTAGCCTAAAGAATTAATTAGTTCAATGTTTTGGGCTTGAGTGTTTTTATGTATTTCAGTTTGACAAAATTTCTTATTTTCATAATATTTGTTTACGTCTTTGACATATAATTTTCTTTTTAAAAAAAATGGCCCCACCTAAATGTCAATCCTAGATCCGCCCCTGTGCAAACGGGTACAGGAACCGTGGGTCGAGCTGGGTAATACAAATTCAGAGCGGGTTAGGGCTGGTTCCTAGTTTTAGAAAACTCAAACGGTTCAGTTCGGGCAGGTCTTTAAAAGCTTAGGAACCGAACAGATCTTAAAATTTGAAAAAACGGGTACCCGGACCAACAGGTTTTATAATGTTATTTTAAAAAACTTCATTGCATTTAATAAAATATACTAATAAGAGAAAGCTTTTCATGTTCTTGTCTCTAGTCAAATACTCTCAATTAAAGAAACTTGACAGTTTATTAAAAAGAGTTTCAAAGTCCATAAAAAATCCTAAATTATTTTCTCCAATTCTCTATTTCAAATGCATCAAACTTTCTTTATTTAATATTTTTTTTGTAAACGAATACTCTTACTCAATGAAGTTTGACATATTTATTTAATTATCTTAATCTCACTTATATTTTGAGATTTAATAAGCTTTAAATTGTTTTCATAGACAAATGTGTATGGTAACTAGTTTAGTGTCTTCTAGCTTTATAGTGATATCTTTTTAGTTTATGGATAATGATGGCTAAATTTCTACATTTTACATTTTGGTGTTATTCAATTTGGGTGTTTTTTATTGGTTTATTTTATATATTTATTATTAGATATTTTGTTAAAAAAAATTAAAATGTTGTTTTGTAGTTTTTATTTTGAATTTGTACTATATTATGATGACATTGATACTTAATTAGTCGGAGAATGTTATAACTAGAAGATACTTTGCTAGCATAGCAGTATTTTTTTTGTACAAAAAAAAACCGAGAACTCGGACCGAACCAACACGTTTCAAACGGGGCAGATAAGGTCTGGTTTCTATTTCGAAACTAGGAATACCCGGACTGGACCTACTTGTTAAGTGGAACCGACGGTTCTTAAAAATTTATTAATTACTCGGACCAACCCCGACTGCGTTCACCCCTAGTTGCAAGAGACAAATGGAGAAGCACAAAGACTTATCGAATGTGACGGGTCTGGCTGAGTTTGCTAGGGCGAGACCTTGTTATTTGGACTTGCTGGAAAAACAACATATATTTTTGGAGACAAAGGGCTAAGGAGTTATGGCTGCAGTAAAGTGGTATTAATACCGGGTATTTCCATAATTCGGTTAAACAAAGGAGACAGAAAAATTTAATGAAAGGTTTATTCTCTGAGCCAGGAAGGTGGGTGACAAACCACGAAGAATTAAGCGAAATTATTGTGAACTATTTTAGCAATCTGTTTTCCATAGGCAATAATGTTAATTCGAGGAGGGTGGGGAATTTACGAAATAAAATAACTGCTTCTCATAATGCTAGTTTGTTGCGGGATATTACGGAGACCGAGGTACGGGCCGTAGCTTTAAGCATGCATCTAGATAAAGCACCGAGGCCAGATGGCCTGAATCCGGGGTTTTCCAAGCTTTTTGGGATGTTGTGGGGCCGGCTATGGTAGATTTTTGTGTTCAGTTATTTACTACGAGGCGTGTTCCAGCGGATTATAAAGACACTACTCTAGTTTTAATACCTAAGAAGGAAAATTCTTTAACTATGGGAGATTGGAGGTCGTTTGCTTTATGTAATGTCGCTTATAAAATTTTGTAAAGGTCCTAGCTAACCGACTTAAGGGTTTTCTTGATGGTATTATTGCTGAAAATCAGAGTGCATTTATCCCTGATAGATCCATTGTTGATAATATAATAGTTGCTTTTGAAATCTATCATTTCTAGAAGCGTAGGACGCAGGGCAGGGAGCTTAGGGATATGTGGCACTCAAATTAGACATGAGTAAGGCATAAGACAGAGTGGGGTGGGGTTTTTTAAGGCATATTATTGAATGTTTTGGAGCTGAGGGATATGTGGCAAATGGTCTCAGGCACGGTTACGTACAAAGGAGCAAGAGGGGTCACTTCAGGGGGGGATTCGTGTGGCCCGGGGAGGCGTCGTCAGTGTCTCGTCTTTTATTTGTTGATGATAGTTTTTTCAGAGCTAATGAAAGAATTGTTTTGTCGTGAAAGAGATTTTAGGCATTTTTAGCACACTATGCAGAGGCTTCTTGTCTCGTGATAAATTTTGATAAATCTAGTGTGCGCTTTAGTGCAAGCAAGGATTGAGATGAGAAGGGTTACTTGAGCATCATTTTCGGGGTCCACGGGGAGAGAGGAGGGGGTAAATATCTGAGATTATCCTCGTTGGTTGGATGATAAAAAAAAAAGAGATTTTTAGTTATATAAAAGAAATTGTCTGACGGATTCAAAGTTGGAATAACATGTTTTTATCAAAATGGGGGAGGGAGGTTTTGCTCAAAATGGTGGTGCAGGTTATGCCTTAGTACACGATGAATGTCTTTTTATTACATTTATATTTATGTATTGACATTGAACGGACCATGAATGACTTCTGGTGGAGGGATCACACCTTTAAAGGAAAAGGCATCAGGTGGAAAACTTAGAGTGATTTATGTCTCCTAAAATCACAGGGCATATGGGGTTTAGAAAACTCTGAGATTTTAATATTGTTGTGCTTGGTAAGCAAGTATGGCGGCTCTTGAAGAATCCTAATTCTTTGGTTGCTAGTTTGTTGAAAGCAAAATATTTTTCCCATGGTGATATCCTGGATGCAAAAGTGGGTAATAATCCTTCTATGATTTGGAGGAGCATAACAGCAGCGATTTCGGCTATACGTGAGGGGCTGTGTTTCAGTAGTGGGAACGATGAATCTGTGAGGGTATAGAAGGATAATTGGCTTATAACACTAGAAGCAGACCGATCGGCCATGCATGAGGTAGGCGGGCTGGGACATATTCGAGTTGATTCACTTATGTCGATATAGGGGAATGGTTGAGATGACGATATACTGGAGGATCTTTTTAGTAGTGAGGATAGAGCCTTGGTCACTAGTATACTGATACGAGCCAGACAGAGAAAGGATGAATTAAAATGGGTGGATGAGCCAAAAGGAGTTTACACGGTGCATAATTGTTATAAGAGACTCACCTGGAGCATTGCACCAGAGGTATGCTACGCCAAGATGTGGAAGGTACCGCTACCACTGAAAGTAAAAGTCTTCTTTTGGCAGGCTTACGTGGACTGCCGAGTTCTGGTGTGGCCGATATGTGTTGTGTGCGGAAAAGAGGAAGAAAAGTCCCCACATATTCTACGTGATTATGCACTAGCGAAGTCTGTTTGGCGCGATAGGTGGGAAATTTTTGCGATCAGCGGCAACCAGCTTTGGATAATGGGCTGCCAAGATAGCTAACAGTAGTTCGAAGAACGAGCTTTGCACTTTTATCATCGCGAGTTGGTGTTTATGGAAGGTTCGGGATGAGAAGACTTGAAAGAATAAAACTCCAAACTGAAAGGGAGTCATTGTGTGTGGGGATACGGTTCTCTCTGGTTAGCAGGAGGCGAACCAATAGGCGATAAAAGGAAAAGCTCTAGGTTGACAAAGACATAGCAATGAACCACATGTTGAAGGCCATATAAAATTAATGTTGATGTTGTTGTAAAAAATGAAGGGGGTGGAAGGGGCTTGGGGTTGGTTGCTCGAGGTCATAAAGGGGATTTTATTGCAGGGAAAAGTGTGAGAAGACGAGGACGATTCTCCCACGGGATGACAGAAGCTATGGCCATCGAGGAAGTGGTTCGCTAAGCACTGGAAGTGGGTTGGCAGCGGGTTGAAGTGTAATCGGACGCTCAACAAGTTTTTCAGGGCATCTACCGGACGAATGGCTTACATTATAATGATATTATTTTTCAGGATATTTGACAAGTGATGACATATTTCGTCAGTATAAGTGTCCAGTTTGTGCATCATACAGTGCACCAGGCTACCCATATTCTTGCTAGGGAAGCCTGTTCTAGGTCTGTCGGTGTTTGGATGGATCATCCTCCCGCTTGTATTAACCATGCATGTTCTTCGGTGTATTGAGTAATGAAATTGTTATTGGTTTTCAAAAAAAGATCAAACCCTCTCCATGAAGTAACTTCACTGTCCGAATTACAAACTGATTTATTTGCTTTGAAATTAGACAAGCCCTTACAAAAAACATGGAAAAAATGATTGGAATATATAATTAGTTTTTTTTTGGAAGAAGGTGGCTTATATTAATAAGAATGAACATAAGCAGGTTACAAACAGACAAAGAACATCATGTCTACCATCTGTCCTTGAACCAGACTTAGAATCTGCCACCTCAAAAGAAGCAACTAGATTCGCTGATCCCGAATTGGGCATACCTGAGCCAATGAATCGCAAACTAGGCTCCTCATCACCTGTCCTAAGTTCTATAGTTCTTTTGTCGGAAAAACACGGCACAATCAAAACAGAGTAAAGATCCAATTTAAAACGAAACATGAAGAAAACTAAACAAGCAAAATAAGTTTCTTGAACCCTAGCACCTTGTTCAACCCCAGGCGGTGGTTCAAGAGGAGGCCGGTCCATCGCTATGATTGTTGACACACCAAAGCGATTTTCCATCGACTCGGCCGCCTCTTCTTCTTCATCATCGATCACCCATGTCCCGATTCTTTCCGCCGTGGACTGCTAGCCTTCGTCCTCTTGGAAACCTCCAGCCGAGTGTGAGAGTATGCCGCCCCACGTTAGTCCTCCCCACTGCATCATATCCCAGCCTCGACGGTCCCCTCTGCACCGTCATCTCACTGCTTCCCTCTCGATCTTCCTGCTTCCCTCTCAATTCGCACCAGAACGGCGGAAGATGCAAACCCTACTCAGAGGATACAACCGTTTTTGTTGCGTGATTCTGGAATATATAAATAATTGTGAATGCAATTTATAATTAAAAAAACTGCCCTTTAAAATCCGACAACAAAGTACTACTTCCATCCTTTAAAACTTTGCCAATTCATAATTTGAAACATGATTTTGATTAGTAGAATATTATGAAAGTTGGGAGAAGTGTCAAATAATCCCCCTACTACTACGAAAATGTCAATTAAGGCCGCCAACTCAAATATCATCCAATTAAGCATGTGAACATGTAAAAATGTTCAAATCTTTTTTTTAATAGGTAATCAACCAGTCATCATGTAAACAATGACACGTGGCACTTATTTTCTTTTTCCTTCTTTTTTCTTTTTCTTTTTCTTTCTTCTTTCTTTTTTCTTTGTTGGCTAATGTGGTAAAGAGCGTCTATATTTCGGCTGTGGCCAGAGTGATTTCAGATAAACTCATTCATGCCAATTAACAAACTCTTCTAAGGTTATGTTTAGGAGTGTGAAGGGGAGGAGAAAGTTTTGAAGGTTAATCTTCGGAAGGGAAGTGGAGGGAAAGGGAAAGAAACCCTCTTTGTTTGAGCGTAAAGAATTTGAAAAGATATAAATTACGAATGATATATAATTAAAAGCAATTCAGATATATGATGAATTCAAGTAGTTGAATTTACGTTCATTTAAAATTGAGCTAAAGTTGTCATTTAATTAGTTATCTCTTAAAACCTGTGTTGTAAGAACCGGACCGGACCGGACCGGCCGGTTCGACCCGGAAACCGGTCACCCGGCCGTGGAACCGGTCCGATTGAGTGCTGAACCGCTAACATGGATAAAACCGGATTTAACCGGTGGACCGGCAGAGCCGGGGACGGACCCGGACCGTCACAAACCCGGGAAAACCGGACGAACCGCATGTTGAAATTACTTTTCATTTGAAAACATTTAAAAATTGGCATAGAGGGGATTCGAACCCCGTGCCTACTAAACCTCCCAGCCGTGTAACCAACTGGACTACTTGTCCGATGTGTAGAAACTTTCATTTTAGATTTTTATATTATACTTGCTTAGCAGTTTTAGATCAATTGATAACCTATTTTATTTGCTATTACTATTAGAATACTACCTTTACTACGTACATAAACTAAACTATGCGAATTTATGAAAACCTATCAATCATACTTGTAATTGTTTATATAAATATTAGATTTCAATATTTTGATCATTTTCCATATAATTCCAAACACATTTAATTTTGTGAGGTGTTTTATATATTGATACATAATTTTTAATTTAATCTTATAACCAATTGTAAATTTGAATGAGAGTAATTTTTCACCATACAACTTTTTTTCAAAGTTTTTACCATACAACTTTATTCGAATATATAATTAAATATATTATATATTTAATTTGTCAATAAACGTTGACCGGGTTGACCCGGCGTTGACCGGGCTGACCCTCCCGGGTCCGGGTTGACCCGTGACCCAGTCGACTGTCCGGGTCGCCTCCCGGTCCGGTTTTTACAACATAGCTTAAAACCCCCCCTAATTCAAGAGAATTTGAAAATTGACCATTTAAAGGGTTTGGAAGATTACATATTTTCGAATTGAGAAGGTTGTTGCCAAGATTCTACGCTAGCCAGAAGAGAGTGAGAATTTAGGATGTTTTCTGTCTCAGGTCAAATCAGACTTGGACAGTTATAAAATACACAGAAACTAAACTATTACCAGACCAGAACATATCAGTTCCGACCACATCAGGTCAAATCAAATTTAAATAGACCAGATCAGACCAAACCAACAAATGAACAAATTACAGTCCAGAAGAAAACATTGGTAGGCCTTAGGACTTGGTCAAATGGATCAGACGTACTTGTAATGGGCCAATAGTTTTTTATACGGAGGCCCGGTTACGCTGGATCCGTCTAGCTGCAGAGTACTCTCCGTGTAATCATCCCCAGGTACACGGCGCACAGGAAATTCCGTGGGCATCACTACCGGCGTGTTGTGATCGGAATATCTCACGATCGTTGACTTCCCGTCGTTGAACCAGCCAATCACGTTCACTATTATTTCGAATCCACAAGCTAAGCAAAGGCTGGATCCTCACCCCTCCTATCAGCTCCGCGCAGGCGTAGTCTATGTCTCTCTGCTTTTTCCTGAAGGATTCTTCAGTGGATCCCTTCTTCTCCGGTTGCTCTCCTTTAAAGAACAAATTTTTAAATGCAATTTTTTTTTCTTTCAATGTTAATGGTATCTGCTGGTTTCGCTTGCTGTATTATGAAGCATTGGCTTTTGACCATATTTCTGGATGCTTGTAAGGGGATCTTATGTGCGATTAATTACTGTGATATTTTTGTTTTGTTTCTCACTTTGCTCATAGTTTTACCTTATTACGGATTCTTGTTGTTCATCCCTTTTTAATGTCTTCTTCTTCAGGAGTAATAAGGCCTTCAGGGCTAAATATTATAGTTTTTCTGTTGATGTTTTTCTTTAAGTTGAATTTATTACGGAGTACCATTTGTGCATAAATTGAAATTCGGTTTACCATTTTCTCAACTCCTTCCCAAAATATTCTTCTTGCTTACCATTTTGAAATGTCTCAAAAAAAAAAAAAATCACATTTCCCTTTTTTTTATTTTGTGTGGCTAACATTCACTTACCATCTCCCCATATATAGCCGGTGTAAAGTTTCCAAATATGCCAACATATAATCCCATGAAGTTTATGTTTAAAAAGATCAACCATCATCTTAGATCCCGCTTCAATCCACCAAGAAATGATTTTTTTAACTGAGCAGTAGTAATTAGGAATCAAGAGTACAATGATAAAACAAATGATTCATTGTATCCGAGTGACATTTTCATAAAGGGCGTATAGATGGTTGAAGCACCATACTAATTTGCTGAGCTTATCTGTGATAGCGAGATAGCCTTTAAGAATTTTCAATTGAAACAATTTTATCTGCAAATGTTGCTTCTTATTCCAAGCATGTTGGAATGAAAAAGTAGGGCCATCAAAATCTTTTATCTCATTATAAGCAGAAGCTAATGTAAACTGACCATCTTTTTCAGGTTTCCAAATATGATCAGGGCATGTAGAATATAAAGCAGTGGCTCCGTGTCATGAAAACGACAAATTCTTTTCCAAACTGGGGAATTAGTGATCCTGGGAGTCATATTACTGCCCCTAGGATATCTAGCATGAACAAAGGAAGTCCACAAAGAGGTATTAGTCTTCCATTTCCACCAAGGTTTTAACGTAAAAGCTTTTTCGATATTTGTCAGAGATCGAATTCCCAAACCACCCTCTTCAACAGGAAAGCATAGTTTCTCCCATCTAGACCAGTGAACCTTTTGTTAGTCATTAGAAGAGCCCCAAATGAGGGCTTCCATTTTACTGTCCAAAATGTGCACCACTTTGATGGGTAAAGTATCTGTATCAATTGGAATAGGATACGATTCCTATTGTGCTACTCAGTGAAATTGAACAATCTTAAAGAGATTTTCTTATTAATCCTATAGTTGAAGAAAGTAGGACTCCCACTGTACCAGCACCTGATTAATGATACTTTATATGAACCCCTTTTGGGATCCTAGGTTTGATGATATATATCTAGGAAGTTGGAAGTTTAAAATATGTTATGTTAGACATGATACAAAGATAAATAATTTAAAAGGCAGTCTTTTCATTAACATGCTACATAATTTCATACCATTTGAAGATGGAGCCTTTTGATTTGTTTTTTAGTGTGCTGGTTTGAAACTGAAACAAATTGTCTAAATACAGTGGATTTCGAGATTGATGGTGATTTGAATGGTGAGGTGCTGGTGGGAAGCTCTGCTATAGATGTTGAAAATTCAATTGTAGCATTTCAGGAGCAACCTGATGCTAAAAGCAACAATGACCTTCCTGGAAGGGATGTAATAGTTTCAATAGAAGAAGAAAATGAAGAAGGACAAGAGGCAGATACTACTGTGAGTAATAATTCAGTTGCAGATGAGCCTTATGTGGGTCAAGAGTTTGAATCGGAAGCAGCTGCACATGCTTTTTACAATGCGTACGCAACTAGAGTGGGTTTCATTATTCGTGTCAGCAAGCTCTCTCGGTCTAGAAAAGATGGTTCTGCCATTGGTCGAGCACTTGTTTGCAACAAAGAGGGCTTCAGGATGGCGGATAGGCGGGAAAAGGTTGTGAGGCAAAGAGCAGAAACAAGGGTTGGGTGCAGGGCTATGATTTTAGTTAGAAAAGATATCTCTGGCAAATGGCTTGTGACCAAATTTGTGAAGGAACACACTCATTCTTTAGCTCCTGGCAAAGGTCGTAGAGAGTCAATCTATGACCAATTTCCGGTTAGTTAGTTCGTGCTCCTTTATACATTAACTCTATTTTTCTGTGTGTGTGTGTGGTAGATACTGCATTAGTGGGTTTTCTGGTAATTGTTACTTAAGTTCGAAAACTATGTTGACAATCAAGCATGCTTGTTTACTTTATCTTTTGCTGGGCTTAAATAATTAAATGCATGATTGTTATATTTGAATAAAGATCATAATGTCAAGCAATCCACCCATGGGAAAACACCTATGTATAAGGAAAAAGATGCACAATTAGTTGGAGTGGTGCAACAAAGAATGAAACCATATGATAGAATAGATGGTTTTTCAATGCATGATACTTGATACCTCGAAAATCTCTATGGTCTTTGATGTAAATATCTTGGATTATTTACGGGCTCTACCTCACAGAAATGTTTTCAATTCCTATGAAATGGGATATAGATATTTGTATTTTACAGCAGGATTATTATTGCTAGCACAATATCATGTTGATATCGTGGTAGGTCTTGGCTGCCAGATGACAACTTTGAAACTGCTATTTGGGAAGTAGGTATTTGAAGGTTGGTAGACAGCCTTGAGATTTTTGAAAATTATAAAAGAAACTCTTTCACCAGTCATATTTCCCACTAACACTCAAAGATGATAGGATATATAAATGATATTAGTAGGAATTCAGTTTTTTCAGACTAAAATGGTATCATAATTTGTTCCTCAGATTCTTTTGTGGAGGAAATGTTAAATTTTTAGCTGATAAAATGCTTTAAAAGATTAAATTCACTCTCTTATTGATATTGTTCTATTTTATAATCTTTTGGTGTTAACTGGGAAGTTTAAAGAAAAAAACTGTTGGAGTTAGGTTTAATTTTCATGTAATAATTTTAAGAACTCGATGATCATTTGGTAATTTTACTAAACCCTTTTCGGGAGTCAGGTTTAATCAACCGTAGATGCTGTCATACCATATGCTGGTCTAGTACTCAAGTCCAACACCCATTTTCCAGGACAAACTCCAGTAAAGTCATAAAAATATGGGATTTTGAAACCCACTCTCTCCATTCAGATGCATTCCATCTTGTACTGAATATTAGCTTGCCTGGCATTTGTTATACTTGTTTTTTAAGTCTAGTAGTACTATCCAATGATACTGTTTGTTGGTTTTACTTGTGTAGAATGAACATGATAAAATCAGGGAACTTTCTCAACAACTGGCAGCCGAAAAGAAGCGGTCAGCAACTTACAAAAGACACCTAGAAATGTTATTTGAGCATATTGAGGAGCACAACCAATCCCTATCAAAGAGAATTCAAGATATCGTGGCCAATGTAAGGGAGGTGGAGAGTAGAGACCAGCAGGATCATAGATAGCTAGGCATTATCCTGCCAACACTTGTTTGGTTGTCCGAATAGGGAAAGAAGTGATCTCAAGAATGCTCTTCAGGTGAAGCAAACATCACAACTGTAGTGTCTTTTTGGTATAAACTGTTTTTTTATATATTTATTCGGTATATGATTTAGAAAGAGAATCAAATGCTAAGCTCCTGTAATGTCCCATTCTGTTTCATCATGTATGTAAAAGAAATCCGTGTAGTGTAGCAATCAAATTTCATAGAAACAGGCTACCGATATTTAATGAAATTTGGATCTCTAATGAGAATGGAATCTTTAATCTCTCACATAAATTTTTATATTTGATGCCCTTGATGTTAAACCACATGTTGTATTGTCCAGATTAACACTTGATGGAAGTGGGTTGTGGTCCAGTGGTTTCATCACTTTCATACACCCCTTCTGCCCTTCCCCACCAGGGGTCCAATCTCATTTGTACCAAGTTGTTCCCAAAAGCTATCATTGGACTTGTTTATGTTGAACGTTTTGCAATGTGTTGTTGACTTGTGGGGATAGTCTGGTTTATGTTGCATTTTATTAGAGATAATGAGAGCATATAATAAGATATCAACATAGTTATTCAAAATTTATAAACCATATGACAAGATAATGAGATGTATAAACTTATTAAGTAACCAAATGGGACTCAAGCATGTCAGCAGTTCTGAATTTTCTAAAGTCGCTTTAACATGAATAACATCAATGTCTTTTGGAAATTTTTTAGTGTACATGACTTGTACACAAAACACCCCAGTTGCCTGCACACGGGCAATTCGTATAAAAAGGGGCAGGGTTCCATGTCAAATTGTCTATGTACATAGGCAATGTACACATTTTGTGTACAATTTGTGTATACCAAGAATGGTCCATGTCTTTTAATACCATGTTCATGACTGACGTAATTTACTCGAAAATGCATTTTCTTGCCATTTACATGATTGACGTGCAAACTTATTTGATTAAGATTTGAGTTTTATACATTTGAAAAAGCTAGCTCATCCTCTTGAAATAATTTTATGTTTTCTGTTTTTTAGACTCAACAATATGTTTTCCAGTTTATGCATTTTCAACGAGTCGTTTCTCATTAGACAGAACCTAATACAGATTAATTTTTTTTGGAAAAGGAGAATTAATTATCATTAACAGCTTCATTGTTCAATACATGAGAAATAAAATCAGGTGGTAAATCGCTCCAATAGGTGCAATCAGACATGGAACAAGCGACTTGGGCAAGACCATGAGCCGTCTTGTTCGCTGACCATCAAATATGGGAAAACGAAATCTATGTGCAGTAAGACCGCAACGCTCTAATATCTTCTGCGATGACACCTGCTAAAGAGACGCTTGAGCCATTCTAAATTTTCGATATCGCCTTGATAGCATCTGATTCCACATCAATACTGTCCCACCCTTGATCTTTTGCCCAACTAAGAGCTTCCCGAATCCCAACTAACTCCGCTTCCCACTGAAATAGTTGACCCTGCCAAGGCTTCGCAACTCCTGCCACAAATTCCCCAAATTCATTTCGGATAAACCATCCCAGCCCAATATTGTCCTGTTTGACAACCGCATCAATATTTAATTTCATCCTCCCAGACAATGGCCTTTTCCAAACACCAGCTCCCTTGTAACCGGTTTATTGCGCATCTGAGCCCCCTGCCGCACTGAAACCCAGCTCTCAACAAAAAAAATTGCCTTTACTAAAATCAGTTTGGTACCAACACAAACTCCTTTCCAAATTCTATCAATTCTTTCACACAACAAGCCCCAACAACGCCACACCAGTTTATGTAGGTCTTTCTCTCTCTTGGAATTAAATTCAATCTGAATCAGGTCCATGAAGCTTAACGCAACCCCTGATGTCCAACTCCAGCCAACAGCTCGCCATGCCTCCCACGCAACTGAACAATGAAAAAATAAATGCATTAGTGATTCATCCGCACCTCCACAAAGTCCACACAAACTCAGCACAATCAACTTTCCCCTTCCTCAAATTCTTTGTCGTCAGCAAGAAGTCACAGCACATCTGCCAGAAAAAACTTTTGATTTTGGGGGGGAGCTTCCACCCCCACATCGAAGTCTAACCTGCCCAATCACCGTTGACCATTTCGCCCACCAGGGCTCTGTAATAACTACGAACCGAGAAGCGCCCGAACTCCTCAAACCGCCAGCATACCTTATCGGAAATCCGTCTGAGACTAATTGGGATCCCCCGAATCAATTGAACATCTCGGTGTGTAAAGAAATCCATCAGCAGATCCAAGTCCCATTTTGTTCCATCTGCACTTTGAAGACTCTCCACCGTAGCACCCTCTAGCATTTCCTTGACCCACCCTCCAGTAATAGCCCTTCTTAATGATGTCTTGTGTTTGAAAAATACTCTGCCAAATAAAGGAGGGGTTAGAGCCAAGATTAGCAGATAAAAAATTCCCATCCCAGAAATAACGAGCTTTGAAAACCTTCCCGACAAGAGAATATGATTCTGAAAAAAAAA
The DNA here is from genome assembly GCA_945859915.1 of Cuscuta epithymum. Classification (NCBI taxonomy): domain Eukaryota; kingdom Viridiplantae; phylum Streptophyta; class Magnoliopsida; order Solanales; family Convolvulaceae; genus Cuscuta; species Cuscuta epithymum. The sequence continues at coordinate 5,277,251 of CAMAPF010000942.1, forward strand.
AACTCCATGCCTGTTTGGCTAGCATAGAAAGATTAAATTCTCGGATTCTCTTAAAGTCCATCCCGCCGATTTTTTGGGGCCGACACAAATCCTCTCATTTACTCCATCTAAGTCCTCTATTTGTTTTTCCTTGCCACCAATACCCATTTAATAGAACTTCAATCTCCTTACATAAATCCTCCGGGAGAAGAAACACATTCATTGCATACGTTGGCATGGCTGGAATAACCGATTTTAAAAGTACCTCCCTACCCGCTTTAGATAAGAACGGGTTATTCCAACTCTGAATACGATTTATCATTCTTTGCTTTAAGTATGATAGAATGGCTCTCTTATTTCTACCGACTAAAGCTGGCAAACCCAGATAGAGTTCCTCGCTACCCGCCAAGCCCACACCCAACATCTCCTTCAATCCCTCTCGACAATCCTCTGAAACATTTGAGCTGAAAAAGATTTTAGATTTATTCAGATTAATAACATGTCCCAAGGCAAGCTCATAGTCATTCAAGGCCTCCTTCACAATAGAAGCCCCCCCATGTGTGGCTTTGAAAAATAACAGGCTATCATTGGCGAAGAACAAATGAGTTATTCTGGGAGCACCCCGAGCAACCGCCACTCCATGCAACTTTCCCTCTATCTCATGTCTTTTTAGAAGAGCACTAATACAGATTAATTGTTTCTCACATGCTGAGGGAGGTTAGGATGAAGTTACAGGGGAGGTGTCCCCTATATGCGGATCTTAAATTTTGTTAATTTAAGCATTTACAATCTTTTTTTGGGAACAAATATTGTATTGTCACTAAATTTTGATGAGCTGCATTGAAATCAATAATGAAGTAAGAGAGGCTATAAGATGTTTTTGCTTGGATTTATTTCAGTCTCATATCATACATAGATAGACAGAACGGATTAGATTTTAACAGACAAAACTATAACAGTTGTAAAATACACATATGCCAAAGTCTATCAAACATGCAGACCAGAAGATTTCAGTTCAAGTAAAAATGTCCTTAATGTGTTTTATATTACTTGTCAAATCCATTGCAATTTCAAATAGCTAAATGTGTTGTTACATATTACTCCTACTATATAGGGGAGAAAATATAAAGATCACATCAACATACTCACTATGGAGCACACCAACATGTTCACTATGGAGCAAGTTGGCATGATGAATGACCGGGTCATTCATTCATTTAAAATAGTTAGAGAATCTTGATCATTCATCAGGTCAACATACTCCGTAGTAAGAACTCGATCCGATGGCACCCTTTTCTGATATCTCTACTTAGATGAAGTCGAGGTGGCCATGGTAGAAGTCCACAATAGAGCTTGCTCAGTCCATGTCCCTTCTCCATGTCCAAGGATGCAATCATATACTCCATGTTATTTAATATTATGATCTTAATTATTAGTTTTGGCGCTTATAAAATACGAGTAAAGATATGTGTTTATGATCCTCGATATCCCTGTGTCCGGGGTTTAAATGATAAGCCCGTTTGAGGATGTTTCGGTCAAAAAATTTGATGAAATCTTGTAAGAATGTTCATCATGAAGCGCAGAACATTCATACAATATTTAATTTAAAAATTCAATTGGGAATTTAATTAAATAAACTATTGAAAAACATAACACTTTATGCATAAACTATAAGGGACGGTATCGACCGATTTAACAAGAAACTGCTGATCAATGTAAGTTGGTTGATACCCTTGCACTGTTGCACAAATGCCAATGGCTAAAGCTTACAAACTACGTAGTAGTACGAGTGTAAACTACAAAGTGATAAAAATTGCCAATAGGTGTAACTCAATTGGTGGATAGAGAGTGACACAAGAGGTAAGTTTCGGGTCCGATTTCCGGACGCATCAAACTTCACGGAGAATAAAAATTTGCATTTCAAGTGCATTGCAAAATTTATGTCAACAAATGTTACTCAGATCTAAACGCAATGTTTCTATGTTATGGCGTTTTTACTTGGACTCTTTTCAGTCTCAGACCAGTCCAGACTAGCAAATTACTGTCCAAGTCAAAGCATCCTTAATGATACATTTTTCATTGAACATATATCTATATTTATATCTATCTTTATAATATAATAAAGCAATCCCTTGGAGAACCCTTTTGAGGAATTATTGACAAGTGGCAACATGATTTGTATGAAAAAATGACATGTGGCAACACAATAAATTAAACAAAAAGCTATTCAACTTCAAAAACTCTATTCTTACATATTCCAATATTAATATATCTTTATATATTTGTTATGATGTTCTATATAAAATGAGGTAAAATTTTGCACTCACTGGTATTACAAAATTCAAATACTCAAAAATAAAAAATAATTAACAATTTTTACCCTCTATTTCTTTTCTCATAAACTCTTGGAGATTCTCCCTTATTTCTTTCCTCCGTCTCATTAATTTAATTTCTCTCACATTTCCTTTTTCTTTCGTTCACTAAGTTTGTGTAGCTCCAAATATTATAATACATGTGTAGTTCTAAATCATTATTACATTATTGTCCCTACTTTTTCATTTCAACATTATCTAGATAAACTCTTTTTAAATAGTTGCACATGTCTCGATCTTAATGAGATTAATGTGATACTCCCTCCGTTCCACTTAAAGGTTCCCACGGGGTTTACGATGTTTGAATGACCATACAGTGAACTGATCTCTGTCATTAATAAAATTATTTTTAGTAAATAAAATTACATATTCAAAAACTACATTAAAAGTTTTATAATACCTGATCAGGAAAAATTAAATTTGATAAAAGTTGAGTACATAAAGTAAAAGGTTAAGAACAATTCACGTTGACCAAAGAATAGTGGACGAGAACCTTTAAATGGGATGGAGGGAGTACTACTTATCTATTTAATAATTCACAAGGTCTACCAAATCAATGTCTAAAGGTAGATTCACTTTTCTGTCTCATATTTATTTATACTTCCTTCGCAAAAAAAAAGGTAGATTCACTTTTTTTATTTATACTTCCTTCGCAATTTATATTTCACGTTGTTAAATGGGTTAGCACTCCCCAATCTTACCCAACCTTGATAGACTATGCTTTTCATACCTTGGATCGTCTAACTGTCTAATGATCTGAAATGATGAGAATGATCTCAAACGATGCACGTTATTTTTTATGGAGGTGCACATTACATATTTATAGTTAAAATAGTCCAGACTTTAAATGGTCAGGGAAGGTTGAATTTATTCACAAAAATGTCACTACATTTTTTTATTTATGATTGCGCATTTCTATTTCACATAATGCACAATTTTCAAATCTAACAATCTGATTTATTCTAAATCTCTTTTTACACGTTAAGATGTCTTCTTATTGGAACTCAATTGTATGTATAATGTAAAATTTTCAAATCTAACGTTCCGGTTCATATATAGGAATAATGCTAGAGTAATTTATTTGAATAATTATTACATACAGAAACAATAGTTTAACAAGGGTCGTAAAATAATAAGAATATTTGAAACATATGTTGGTAGAAAAGCATCAATATTGAAGACAATGAAAGTAAAAAATACTACATATGTGCCTTTGTCCCTTAAAACTTTGTCAAAGTTGATCAGCATGAAGAATAATAAAGTAAAAACTGTGCGTATGAAGTTCGTACAAAGGAGAGAGAAATAACAGAAATCAGAAAATAATTGATCAAAAGGGAAAGTGACAAAGTTTTTTGAGACATCCCAAAAATAAAAGATGACAAAGTTTTAAGGGACGGGTGGAGTAAATGTTTATATTTTGGTTTACTCGCAATCTGCTTGAGTCAACCCCCTTAACCTGCAGTGGCGGATCCAGGATTATATCTTATTGGGGGCAGCCGGGCAAGATAATTTAAAAAGGTACCAGAAAAAAGGTATTAATGTAATATTAAAATAGCAAAAGTTTTAACATAATACATCAAATAATTTATGCCAAGTTTTCATTTGAAATAGTTTTCCCACATTCGTGGGAAGTCATGATCACGCGTGCGGTTGATAAGATTCTTTAATCAAATATTTTCTCTCGATTTTTATCTATTTAATTAGGATGATATCCTTAATTTTTTTTCGTTTTATGAGATCTAAGGTAAGCTCATCTATCAATAGTTCAATACCATTCTATTAGGTATTGATAGAGAACATTAAGAAGAACTATTAGAAACAATACTTTTTTTTGCAAGATACTAGAAACAATACTATTTCAACTATCAGGTATTGGTGAAAGAATTGTAGCCTAATATCTCTTTTGCTCTTCATTGAATCTATAGAACAAGTTGAATTAAGTACAATATTTTTAATACATTAATACATTTTAATTGACCACCTAAAACAACATATTATTTACATTTAGGAATTCTGACTTAATTACTAAATGACATTTTCTATTTTCTAATAGTGTAAACATTAGACTAAACTACATATTTATGATTAAAATAAAGATTGTTTACAAAAATGTGATGATTGTTTAAAATAAACATTAGACTAAACTATATATTTATGATTAAAATACTTATGATATTATACAAAGAAAGAAGTTTAATAATTTTATTTAATATTTATATTTATATAGAAGTTAAAAACTAATGTATTGCCTTACACAAGTAAACAACACAATGATCACATACAGATGGAAGGATTAAACAACTAAACAAGTATCCAACCAAAAGACAATCAAAGCAACCCACAAACGATTAATTGAAAAAAGAAATTAAAAATAATGTGAAGAGGTCTATATCCAATCATCCATCAACGGTGTGCGGCTAACCTGTTGCCTCTTGGATTCTGGGCGGGCAAGAGGATCGTGGGTTAATTGGGGGCAATCAATTTTTTGTATTGGGTGCAAATATTTGAGCTTTTAATATTTATAAAGAAATTAGAGGAAATTAGTGGGCCTTTATTGGGGGCAGCTGCCCCCATACACTCTTAGTAGATCCGCCCCTGTTAACCTGCAACCCATGCAAGTTGACCCACGAAACCAGCGAGTTCATTGCATTAAAGACTGACAACTCTAACCCACCGTGAAATGGGCTAGCCCTATGGATTGAACTTTGTTTTAAACTCTGATTGACGTAGTCACATACAATTCATTTCCTCTACAATTCTAAAAAGACTGTAAACACCTATTTTACCGTGCAGTGTACGAGTGCAGTATTACAATGTTGTTAGAATAAGTGTTTGACAAAAAAGAATGACATTTTTCATTGAATAAAGTAGAAGTACGAAAAAAAGTGATCGCAGTGGGATTTGAACCCACGACCTTTAGATTCGGAGTCTAATGCGATATCCACTCCGCTATGCAATCTCACTAGCATCCAAAGTCGCTGCAACAAAATATCCACCAAAAACTAAAATATTTTTGAACCCATCATTTCATATACGGAGTTTTATGTCTTTAAAATGAATATACTACGTAGCCAGAGACGGAGCCAGAAAAATGACTCAGCGGGGTCGAAATCAAATTTACATAGGATGAAAACGGTAGATTATTTTTAGACAATACCCGAATTGAATGTATCTTAGATAAATGATAGTTTAAATGAAACTAATAAAGTATGTGTAGTTAATATACTTCTTATATGTCACATATATTATAAACTTGCTTTATACGGGTTGAGTTGAGTACCTCGGATGAGATCTATTTTCTTACCCTAGTACTTTATGGTTCTCTTCGATCTTCTTCGGTTTAGTATCAAGATTTCTTACTAGAAAAGAATCATTTATTGAGTAGGCACTCGTAGCAGTAAGATTACTAAGATATGTTGTCTTTGCTCTTTCCCTAAGTCATGTCACGTAAGTAACGAGTGAATTACACGCTATTTTGTGAATATAATTAATATTACGCATCACAATTTTACTAATTTCAAACTTAAATAATGCTGATTTTGCAGAAACCATAACTTTTTACTCGTAATGAGTTACGAGAGCCATAATATATCAAATCGAAGATAAATCAGAGCTCTACACTCTTAAATTTTCAGCGGGGTCGGCTGACCACCCTGACCCGCAGTAGCTCCGCCCCTGTACGTAGCTATTTAGAAAACTATAGGGTTCAAGGCCGGATTTTATCATACCATGTTGTGAATCCTATTTTTTCTTAGTAAGATAAATTGAGGAGAAAGTGTGAGCAAAGAAAAGAATGAGACAATAAATACTCTTATAGTCTTATCTTCTCTTACTAGCGATTATTCGCGCAAGGCGCGGGAGTGATTGTCCAATATTAAAATAATAGTCTTTTGGACAAAAAAAGTGTTATATGCAAAATTGTTATGAGAATATTGAAAATAGTTAATGAACTTTTACATATCATATACTACGTATATTTTAAAAATTGTCGGAATAATTACATTTCATGTCAATCAATTATTGTATGGAAAATATGTGATTATGTGGTTCATCCTTAATCAATATTCAAGAAATACATTAAGAATATTGATGTAGATATCATACAAATGCATATAGTTGTGCACAAATCAGTTTTATGAGCAATAAATTTTTCACATTCCTGATAAGGTTGTAATCACATGTGTTTGAACTTTGAAGTAACAAAAGATCACATTTAAGTCATGTATTTAGATATGTAGTATCGACCTTTGATGGAAAATTTGTGTATCTTAGTTCAAAGGTGAAACATTTCTTATATTGAATATATAATCTGTAATTGTAGCAATATATTTTTCCAAAAATTAAAATTTATATATTTAGGAAGTACAAGAAAAGTTATATTAATGCATAAAATTAAATGAAATTTGAATATGTTAAGAAAACAAAAATTGTGAAATCGTAAAAGAATTTCAATTCGGACAAGAGTATTTTGTTGGGATAATATTTAATCCTAATTCTCTCATATGTTCTTGTTATTACCTCTGTTCTAAAAATCGTTCTAGGCGTCCGACTAGTCCCCGCCTAGGCGCTAGGCGGTGGTCGGGCGCCCCGATTTTCGTTTAGGCGCTCCGACTAATTGGTTTTTCATCTAGATGAATTAGTCGGCCGCCTATGGTGCCTAGTTGCCCGCCCAGAATGCCTAATCGGCCGCCTAGGCCGTCTAGATTCGCCGAAATTACTTTACTTTTCAATTTTTATTTTCTAAGCGATATAATTACTTTGACTTTAGTCATGGATATAAAGAAAATATGTTGTAAATTAAGATAAAGACTATATATGTTACCTAAATTTTATTAGTATTTATATTTATAACATAATGAAGTTAAGTGTTTCGTTATCATATACTATGTATGATTAAATGTGATAATTCTATCATTCATGTTTGTTAATATGTGTATATATGTATTTTATTCACACAAGAATACAATATTACTTTTCATATTTATGCAAAAATATAGATAAAAATGCAATTTCTATGTTCCGACTAGTCCCCGACTAGGCGCCCGCCTAGCCGCCTAGGCGCTAGGCACTGGGTTGGCGCCCGACTAGCGCCTAGCGCTTTTTAGAACATTGGTTATTACAATTAAGGTAGGATGGCAAAGCAATTAGACTTGGCTTTATTTCTTCTTGGGTTATCTCTTGTAAGGGTTGTTTGGGTTATTTGTTATTGAGGCCTGTCCGGTTGAGCCTCTTGTATTGGGCCTATTATTAGGGTCCGGTATTTTGGTTAGCTCATCTGCCCGAATTGGAAGGATATATATACATCCTTCATCCTCTCCACTGTATAATTCCGCTGCATACCCTGATAACCTAGAGAGAGACGTTCGAGATAGAGTCTGTGAGATCTGTAATCTACTGCGATTAAAGCCATCTTCTTGTGACGATTAAGAGAAAGGAGTAAGCCTGTCCATCGGAGTTGTTTTCTCGTTCATCCGGGAGTCTTCTTCTGCCTTCGAATTCCTATCTGGATTCGATTCGGTTAACTCTGAACTTTCTTTTGTTTTAATCGTTATGAGTCGTTTGTCTATTGATTGTTTGTAGTTTCTGGTCTGTGTTTAATTGTGTTGAGGTTTATTCCTTCAACCCTTGGACCCAACACGTAAGCCCAAAGATTTCGAGGGGAGTGAGTGTATGGATATCTAGCCCAACAACCTTCAGATGGGTCAGGAAACAAAAGAAATAGCAGGCAATGTAAATAGGTATTATTAACTTCGTAATAACTCCCCTAAGTACAATCTACTTGCTAAAAAAGCACGTCGGCCGTTCGTCTTACAAGGCAATTAGAAGTGCTGCGAGTAAGAGTGCTAAAAGCTAGAATGCTAAGAGTAGAAAGTTGCCAACCCTTTACAATGAAATAAATGCTACTATTTATACCCGCCAATGGGCAGTTAGTCCCGATGACGTGGAGGATTGTTAGTGGCTGTGGCCCAACCACCAAATCTTCAGCATTAAATGCGCTTCCCGCCAGAATCTGGGTTCCCCGCCTAATTCCTGACCACGATCGTCTGGTAGAACGGAGGGTAATTCTCAGCAGGCGGTGGAAGGCCGGGGGCCGTTCGTCTGCGGCCCTTTGTAGGACGTAACAATCTTCTGGACCTGGGCCATCTACGGAGATGGGCTTCGGCTGACGACGTTCGTCATGGATGTGCTAACCGACCCTCGGCCGGGACCTTGTGCTGTTATCCCGGAGATAGACATTCGTCCTCATTCCTTTAGGCCAGGGCCACCCGTGGGCTGGGCGACGTACGTCGGTTTGGGGGTAATTGGGCCGAACCCCTGTTTGGGCCATTTACCCAACAAATTGCTTTGCAACCATCTTGATTGTAAAAACCTTTCTGAGCTAGTGGATCTGTTTGGGACCGGGTTTCCCCTGTTGAAACCCCGCAGATTAGGAAGTTATCTTCCGAACTGCGTCAACATATCGTGTGTCTTTTACTTTCTGTATTGCTTCATTTGCATGTTTAAAGTATTGAGATCCGATTTGTGTGACTGTGACTTAGTTAAGTCTGAGAACAAATTTGGTATCAGAGCCTTATGTGCTTTCTTGATATCTGAACTCTAACTTTTGGTTTGAATTCATGATTTCTTGAAACTGTAGTTCTTGACTACTCTTATCTGTTCGCATATTCTGGTATTTTTTAGATAGTCCAAGTTCTTAAAACCCTAGCTCAGAATTGTTCTGCCTTGTACTTGCTACAGTGTGCTTTGACTCTGTTTGATATCTTCTCTTGTGTATATCTGTTTTTCTTGAGTCCACATTGGGAAAATGTCTGACTCTAGTACCAAGATTCGTATCTTTGATGGTACTAGTGATTTCCCTATGTGGCAGCTTAAGATGAAGGCTCTGTTGATGAAGCAAAAATGCTTCAAAGTTGTTTCTGATGCTGAAATATCTGGAATATCTGAGTCTGACTTAATTGAATTAAAGAATGCTGCCTAATCTGAACTGATAATTCACTTATCTGATAATGTTGCAAGAAAATTTTCAACTATAACTGACCCTAAACTGTTATGGAATGCCCTGGAATCTACCTACATGAAGAAGTCTATGTCTAGAAAAATCTCTCTGCTATGTAGGTTGTTCACTTTAAGATGAATGTTTCTATGTCTCTTTCTGATAATTTGGATAATTTTCTAAAACTAACACAAGAAATTGAGAAAGTGGACGAAAAGATAAAGGATACTCATCAAGCTGTCATTCTTCTAAATTCTTTGCCTTCTCAGTTTGATAACTTCAAGGATGTCATTCAGTACTCTAATGAAGATCTTACCCCTGGTAAGATCATTGATTCTATACTAGAGAAGAATGAGACCCTTAAAGTGTTCAAATCTAAGAATGATCCCTTGAACAATGAAAAGGCTGAATACAAATCTGAAGCCTTAGTTGTGAAGGGTAAATCAAAGGGTAAGAAAAATGGATCTAAAAAGAAGAAACAAAATGATAAGGAAAATTCTGAAAAGAAAGGGTTTAAGTGTCACTACTGTGGCATAGAGGGACATTTTGCTAGAGACTGTAGGAAAAAGAAAAGGGATAGACAAGGTGACACAAAACCTGCTGTTAATCCTAATTCTAATTCTGAGTCTGCCAACTTAATTCAACATGAATTGCTTATCTGTTTTGATTCTTCTTTGAAAAATGAGTGGATCCTTGATTCTGGTTGTACTTTACATGCCACCCCCAATAAGTCATCTTTTTCTTCATTACACTTGTATGATGGGGGAAAAGTGATGTTGGGGGACAATACTGCTTTAGATATTAAGGGTATTGGTAATGTACCTCTAAGGATGTTTGATGGAGTTGTTAGGGTTATTCAAAATGTGAGATGGGTTCCTTATTTGAGAAGAAACTTGCTGTCTGAATCTATTTTTGATGAGTTAGGCTGTAGTATTGTTACTCAGGTTGGCATTAAGATGGTTTCCAGAAATGGTAATCATCTTATCAAAGCTGTTAAAAGTGGGGGCCTTTACATTGTTGAAGGTTCCTCTGAACTGAATATAGCTGCCCCTGAGTCTAACATTACTATTCAAAAACAAACTGAAATGTGACATAAAAGGCTTGGTCACATTGGTAATGTGGGCCTGAACAAACTGTTTAAAAATGGAATGATTGACTTTAAACCCAGCCAAATTGATTTTTGTGAAAACTGTATTTTTGGAAAGAAGACTAGACATCCTTTTGGTAAATCGACCTATACTGCAAATCAACCTCTTGATCTGGTCCATGCTGATCTATGGGGGCCTTCAAAAATTGGAACAATTGGAGGGAGAAAATATTTTCTATCTCTAATTGACCATTATTCTAGGAAGGTCTGGGTCTATTTACTGAAAACAAAAGATGAAACTTTTGATAGTTTTAAAATCTGGAAAAAGCTGGTTGAGTCTCAATCCAATTTTAAACTGAAATCTTTGAAAACTGATAATGGTCTTGAGTTCTGCAACCATGTTTTCAATAATTTCTGTAAAACTGAAGGTGTTAAAAGACTCTTAACTATCCCTGGCACCCCACAGCAGAATGGGACTGCTGAAAGAATGAACAGAACTATTCTTGAAAAGGCTAGATGCATGTTAATTGAATCTGGTCTTAAGAATTCTATGTGGGGTGAAGCTGTTGTCACAGCTACTTACTTGATCAACAGATCACCATCTTCTGTGGTGGACTTCAAAACCCCCCAAGAGATGTGGTCTGGTGTTAAACCAAACATAACCTATTTAAGGCCCTTTGGTTGTACTGCATATGCTCACATCTCTCAAGGTAAGTTAGAACCAAGGGCTATTAAGTGTGTTATGATTGGTTATCCAGAAGGTGTGAAAGGTTATAAACTCCTTGTAATTCAACCTGGAGGTTATAAATGTATTGTTTCTAGAGATGTTGTCTTTAATGAGGCTGAATTTCATTTTAAAAATGTTAATGCTTCATCTAGTGAGTTGACAGGTGACTCTGATGGTGACTTTTTTGATACTATGAGCACTGAGTATCTGTCTGAAAATGAAACTGATATTGGAGGATTCCATGAAGGTAATGATGATCATTCTTTGTCTGAATCTGACCAAGATGATTCATCAGAAGGTAATGCACAGCTAAATATTGATTCAAATCAGCAAGGTAATACCTTACCCTTACTTGAAAATTTGAGTGATTTGCATGATATACCTGTTTTGTCTGATGAAAATGCTAATACTGATGAAACTGATCCTAATGGAAGTGCCTCTAATGGAAATGAAGAACCAAACTTAGCTGATTATCAACTGGTTAGAGACAGAGAACCTAGAAATATTATTCCTAATAGGAGATATATTTCTAACCTAGCTGAGTTTATCTTCATAGCTTCTGAAATTGTTAAAAATAATGTGCCTGAAACTTTTGAGCAAGCTATGAAGAGTTCTAAGTCAAATGAATGGGTTAAAGCTATGCAAGAAGAATTGCAATCTATGTTTGTTAATCAAACCTGGATTTTGGTCCCTAAACCCATAGGTGCTAAGGTCATTGATTGTAGATGGATTTACAGGATAAAAGATAGTCTTGATCCCACCGATCCCCCTAAGTATAAAGCTAGGCTTGTTGCTAAGGGTTTTAAACAAAAGAAAGGGATTGATTACCAAGATATTTTTGCTCCTGTAATCAAATTCAAAACCTTGAGACTCTTGCTTGCTATGACTGCTGTGTTTGACTGGGAATTAGAACAAATGGATGTTAAGACTGCTTTCTTACATGGAGATATAAATGAAACTATTTACATGTCTCAACCTCCTGGATATGAGAGTAAAAAGAATTCTGATCATGTTTGCTTATTAAGAAAATCAATCTATGGTTTAAAACAGTCTCCCAGACAATGGAACTTGAAACTTGATGCTTGCATGAGTGAACTTGGTTTTCTTAAAAGCAAATATGATACTTGTTTGTATTTCAAGCATATTGGTACTGATAATGCTGTTTACATTCTGTTATATGTTGATGATATCCTCATCATTGGTCAGTGCAAAATGTTGATTGATTCGGTGAAAGATGATCTAAAAACTCACTTTGACATGAAAGATATAGGACCTGCTAAAAGAATTTTGGGGATTGACATAAACAGAAATAGACCTGAAAAGTGCATGTTCTTATCTCAAAGCAATTATTTGTCAAAAATATTGGATAGGTTTAACATGCATGGTTCAAAATGCACTTGTATACCCTTAGGAGGGCATTTGGATCTTCATAGGGATCCTTATCCTGTTTCTTTGGAGGAATCTAAGAAAATGGATAAAATCCCTTATGATGTTGCTTCAGGCTCTTTGATGTATGCTATGCTTTGTACCAGACCAGACCTTGCTTTTGTTGTAAGTGTTCTTAGCAGATTCATGTCTGACCCTAGGGAAAGACATTGGACTGCTATGAAGTACACTCTTAGGTATCTATCAGGAACTCAAAACCTAGGTCTTAAGTATAGTTCTAGCTCATCTTTAGACCTTAAAGGATTTGTTGATTCTGATTATGCTGGTTGTAAAGATACTAGAAAGTCTACAACTTCCTGGTTCTTTACTTGGGCTGGAAACTGTATTTCTTGGAAATCCCAATTGCAATCTGTTGTGGCTTTGTCCTCTACTGAGGCTGAATATGTTGCTGCCACTGAAGCCATTAAAGAAGCCAAATGGCTTAAAGGTATTTTGGGTGAGGTTCTAGGAAACTGTCTTGTCCCTGTTGTCTTTTCTGACAGTCAAAGTGCTATTTACCTTTGCAAAGATCCTATGTATCATGAGAAGACCAAACATATAGATGTAAGGTTTCATTACATAAGAGATGAAATTGCCAAGGGTAATATTAATGTTGAGAAGATTTCTGGGGATATAAATCCTGCTGACTTTGGTACAAAAATTGTCCCTACTGATAAATTTCTTTTTTGCAGGAGCTTCTTCAAAATCTTTGAGGTACCTTGATGAAAGGTTCCAAACTGGGTTGATGATGAATGGGGAAATTCATGTCTCACAGATCCTGCAAACTAGCTATGATGATGCTCCTTATGGAGATACTTGAATAAGAATGAGTCTTAGGAGGGCAAATTGTTGGGATAATATTTAATCCTAATTCTCTCATATGTTCTTGTTATTACAATTAAGGTAGGATGGCAAAGCAATTAGACTTGGCTTTATTTCTTCTTGGGTTATCTCTTGTAAGGGTTGTTTGGGTTATTTGTTATTGAGGCCTGTCCGGTTGAGCCTCTTGTATTGGGCCTATTATTAGGGTCCGGTATTTTGGTTAGCTCATCTGCCCGAATTGGAAGGATATATATACATCCTTCATCCTCTCCACTGTATAATTCCGCTGCATACCCTGATAACCTAGAGAGAGACGTTCGAGATAGAGTCTGTGAGATCTGTAATCTACTGCGATTAAAGCCATCTTCTTGTGACGATTAAGAGAAAGGAGTAAGCCTGTCCATCGGAGTTGTTTTCTCGTTCATCCGGGAGTCTTCTTCTGCCTTCGAATTCCTATCTGGATTCGATTCGGTTAACTCTGAACTTTCTTTTGTTTTAATCGTTATGAGTCGTTTGTCTATTGATTGTTTGTAGTTTCTGGTCTGTGTTTAATTGCTTTGCAACCATCTTGATTGTAAAAACCTTTCTGAGCTAGTGGATCTGTTTGGGACCGGGTTTCCCCTGTTGAAACCCCGCAGATTAGGAAGTTATCTTCCGAACTGCGTCAACATATCGTGTGTCTTTTACTTTCTGTATTGCTTCATTTGCATGTTTAAAGTATTGAGATCCGATTTGTGTGACTGTGACTTAGTTAAGTCTGAGAACATATTTACTATAAAGTGAATGAGAAGTATAAACAATAACTCCGTATTATACAATAACAAGTCAAAGGAGCTAAGTTGAGTTAACGGAAATTAAAAGAATATTAGAAGAAATAAATAAAATAAATAAAATTTGCCAAAAAAATGAAATAAAGATGGAATGGCAAGATAGGCATCAGCTTTCTACTTAGGGATTAAGTAATTCAAAGGAACTTACGGCCTTATGGGTAAAGCAAGATGCGCAGGATTAAGTTTAGTCAACGTGAGTTAAGTACTTACGGCCGTATGGGTAAAGCCGTCAAAGGAAAAAAAACTTCTAATAATAATGAACAACATCATATGCACTAAGTGTATTGACACAATTCAGGGGTACCAACCTCATTCATAATTATATTGTTGTTAGATGTTAGATTAGATTAGATGTTAGATGTTTGTCCCATTTTATCTTTTTTTTTTCAATTTTATTAATTTTACTTTATGTCATATTAGATTGGTTATAATCCTTTTTAGTATTAAGTGTAGAGCTACGTATATATGATTCCATACTATAAACAAATGCTGAGTATATAAAAAGTGTTTTTCCATTTTTAAATGTATAAAAAGTATTATTTCATATTTAAACTTTATAAAATTTTAAAGCACTTTAAAATTAAAAAGTGAAAGTGATGGGAAGTATGCTTTAAACCATATTCATTTTTCCTATCACAAAAAATTAATTGTTTTACTAACATTTGGACTTTACTTTTCTAATATCACTTTTCGTTTCAAACATTACATACTTTTACCGTTAGACTCTAAAATATATCCCATCTTTGAGCCGCCTCCCTTCTCCTTATTTTCTCTCAATATTTCATCTTCTCCCAAATATTTATTTAGTCAGGGATTATAATTTATTATGTGTGTCTTTCTCCTAATAATGTCTAGAGATTGTGTAATCCTCTTCGATGTGATGATGACGAATGTTTATTTTGTGTTTGGCAATGCTTGGTCTGCCTAGGCTTTCTAGAATGATGACTTCTAGTATTTGCGGTTCTAAGGCCTCAATTATGTGATCTTCTTTTGAAACATCGTCATACTATGAGATAAAAGACATCATTCAATATTTCAATTGGTTCTTTATTGTGATTGGTCCAACCAATGATTCAAGTAATTCTTTCCTAGTAACTTTTCAAACTTTATATATGGAAGACGGAAAGTTTTTTTTTTTTTTGTTATTTCTTCATGGGAGGATGCTGAAACCAATGTATATGCTTGTATTCTTTCCCATAATAATTTGTTTAATACTTTTCCAATCTTGATTACCGGTTAGGATGTTTTTACTTGAATTGAACTGAAATTTTTGTTCTGGTCTGATTTGGTCTAATCTGGTTTGGTCTGATAAATGTTTAGTCATTGTGCATTCTAGAATTGTCTAAGTCTAATCCAGTCTGGTTTGTCTAGCCTGGTCTGATTTGTGACTGATAATAGTCCAGGTGAAAACATCCTTAGTAAGAGGAACATCTATGATGTTTCTAAGGGACGTTCCACTCTCATTGTAATCTTAGGTTATCCGGGGGGGGGGGGGGGGGGATAAAAATACTCCAAACATTGATGGGGTGTGAGTAAACACCCCAAACTTGTGTATGTAATTTCAATACCTCAAAACTTTATATAAAAAGTTATTTTTCTCCATTGTCATGTATTATTTCTTTCAAAAATGTAAATTTATGGGATTAATTGTATAATTTAAAATATCAAATTAAAAGTGTTGCAATTATATAGATTGGGGGTAACATTATTTATTTTGCAATGTAAGTTTATAATGTTAATTTTGTCTTAATGAATTCTAAAAAATTCAAATTATGCAATTAACACCATAAATTTACATTTTTGAAAGAAATAACGCTTGACTATGGTGCCAAAATAATTTTTATATGATGTTTGGGGTATTTAAAATACATATGCATGTTTGGGGTGTTAATCTCACACCCCTTCAAAGTTTGGGGTATTTTAATTATTTTTTCCATTATTCGAGTGATTTTGTGTTTTCATTTGTTTCAATAACAAATAAAGAAATAAATTACATATTTTTTCCTTCAAAAATGTGATATCTTAAGTGTAATGATTATAGTAGTAATTGTACTTATATTATCTTATATTCCAATTTAACATTAAAATGACCATGACTCTATATTAATAGTAACTGTAATTGTATTGCAAATAATTTTTAGTTCAATGGTATTTTTGAAAAAATAAGATAAAAAAAAGTTTGTGCCGATTGTTTTCAAATAATATTCTTTGTATTGGTCCAATCTGATCCAGTGCCTTGGCTCCTCCCATGGTTGAGTGGCACGGAGGTAATAATATTTATGAAAAAACCATAAAACAAATGTATAACAATTATGTAAAGTATAGTCACATTTAAAAATGAAAAATATTCACATTTTTATGTTTTAAAACTCTCAAAAGTGTGGAGTTAATATTATTGTCATTGAGAAACTAACTTATGTTAGGGCTGGGATTTTGGAACCAAGAACCGGAGAACCGAACCAGACCGAACCATTATGACCCGGTTCGGTTCGGTTCCAACATTTATTCATTATTTGTTAATGGTTCGGTTCCTCTTTGTTATTACCGGTTCGGTTCTCGATTCCTGAAAACAATATGTACCCAGAACCATTAAGGAACCGTTATATATAATAATTAAAATTTTATTTATTTCTTATTAGTATATTTATATGTGTATTTACTTATCTATTTTTATATTACATTCACTATTTTAGTTTAGTTACTTAAGTATTTAAAATTATTATTCATTTTGACTGGTTCTCTTTAGCTTCTTAGGCTTCTCATTAGGTCCAAACCGTAGAGGGTCGGAAGGTCACTCACCAAATATTAGGCAAAAAACTAAATAAATTTGGAAAAACTGTCAAATAAGTCCTCGAACTTTCATAAAAAGTTCAATTAAGTCCTTCTATAGGAGGTTCTGTCCGACCGTCGCGATTTGGGGAAGTTTCGGGTGGAATTTTTTGATGAAATTTTTTGAGCATCGTATTTACCAAGTCTAGTTTACGCATACCAAATTTCAGCTAAAAATTCAATCGGGAACACATTCAAATTAATTCTTGAAGATAACTGCACATTTTTTGCGTTCTCGAATTAATTTGAATGCGCTCTCGATTAATTTTTTAGCTGAAATTTGGTATGAGTAAACTAGACTTGATGAATAAGATGCTCAAAAAATTGCATCAAAAAATTCCACCGGGAACCACCCCAAATCGCGACGACCGGACAAAGTCTCCTATAGAAGGACTTAATTGACTTTTTAATGAAAGTTCGAGGACCTATTTGACAGTTTTCCCATTAAATTTTACTCTTCTGTCTTCTTTGTGGTTTCATCAACAACCAGCTCTCATAGGTAAGCTTCATTCGCTTTCTATTTTATTGTATTGACTAGTGTTTAGTTCTCTACTATTGATTTGAGTTAGAAGGAACTATCTCATAAATTAGATGTATAGCTTAGAGTAGGTCGAAGCGGCAAACCAATGGAGCTTCTTCAACCTCTAGCCATGAAGCTACCCAGTGGTATAAATTTTTTTGGCGGCAAGTGGATTAAAGGTTAGGCATACGTGATTGGCATTGAGTGCTCTGTTTGTGGACTTTTTGAATGACTTTTTTGCCGGCTAATTACGTTGCTAATTGTAATGAATATCTTGTTTTGTTTTGTTTGCTAAAATTTCTAGTTTGTTATGTATGTATGTTTTAAATTCAACTTTTGAGGTTTGGAATAATGTTTAGCATATTCGTATTGTAATTTCAAATGTTGAATGTCTTTTTGGCACAAATTTAATCGTGATTCGTATTTTTTTTTTAAAAAAACTAGGAACCGTTAAATGACAAAAATCGAACAGTTAAGAATGATTCATTTCCTTATCGGTTCTACAAAATATTTTATAAGAACCGAACCATTAATAAAATTTTATATTTCTAAACGGTTCCATATATTTTGCATAGGAACTGAACCGGTCCGAGACTATTAGGCTAACTTATGTCATAGTATTACACTCATACTCATACAGACGGGATTCATTTCCAAGAGAATAATGCAATGGGCTACGGCCCATGCTTCAGAACTTCTGCTCTTTTTAGGCCCATCGAGTATGAGAGCTAGGTAGTCCGGATGAACCTCCTCGATCACTGTTCAGCTGATTCTGTATTGTCCATTGGAGAGCATACTTTTCTGGCGAGAGACGAACAAAAGGCGAAAGCAAAGCCGGAAGATGAGGCAATTCGACCCATGGCCAGTATTTTTCCGCCGGGAGTTTAACCGGACTTGGCCTTTCCTAGTCGGGTTCGCCGTCACTGGCGCCGTTATCACCAAGCTCTCCCTTGGCCTCACTGGTTCGTATATAATTTCGCATCGATACACTTGCTCCTATATCCTCTGACGTTCGCATCTGGTTTTTTATATGCAGAGGAGGATGCTAAGCACTCCAAATTTGCCCAGCGGCATAAAAAGTGAGTATTATTTATAATTCTTCGTATGATTGTATTTTCTGGCCATTCGAAACCCTAGAGTGGAATAGAAAACAGATCCATGGATCTGTATGTCACCTGCTCTACCATCTCTCCTGTTATATTTGATTGTGCGGGATTTATACTTAATATGCTTGTTTGGTGTGTCATTTCATGTGATCATACTTATGCTAGCCTAACATTCCGATGTCTTTTGGAATTTATCCCATATTATCACCGATGAAAACCTCCTAAGGAAAGTCATTCCTTCTAAACATCATCGATTGCAATGTGTGTACAGTTTCATTTGATCTCATCTATGAAGACTGTAAACTCTGCATTGCCCTGGAGCCAGTTTTGGTGCTTTTGTGAAGTGCATTGCCCTGAAGCATCTTTTGCTCTGCATTACTTTTTGATCTCTTCAGAAGTTTAGTTTTTTTCTCTTTAATGGGATTTTTTGATAGAAACTAGTTTAGATATGGATTTTTATGGAATTTCCTCATATCAACATGACCTTTGTGAATTTTCATAGTGCGACACATTTCTGGAAGTGTTTTACACTTTACTCCGTATATTTAATTATGTACTAATAGAGTTTGGATCAAATAAAATAAAGTCTTAACGTGTAAAATAAATTAATAATAATTAATTTGTGCCATCCAAGGAGTCAATTTGATGCACAATAAACCTTATCTGATGCACTTTTCCATCAAATAAGGTTTATTCGTAACGCGAATTAGATAAGGGCTATTGTGTATCAGATGGATAGTTAAGACGATTGAGATTAATCCTTATTTTACACATTAAGGCTCCTTTTTATTTGAACCCTCCCCTGTATTAAACTATTAATAATATGTCAATGGTTTCTATATTTGAACATGTAGGCTGTTTTTATCATTGGTTATTTGGAAAAATGTGAATAAAGTATATAAGCATATATGAAAATATTTCCAAATATATCTTAATTTTTTTTTTACCGGTATGTATACCCCACTTTTGTTTCCTACATTTTTAAATACCGTTTTCCATGCTATTTTGTATTCCATTTGTCGGCGTTAGAATACTATAAATTGATAGTCATGCTTTGCTTGAGTATGTTCTGCAGTTTGCCATGTTTTCAACATATTCCCTTTTCAACTCATATAGAAATGTATACAAAGCATTTAAAATTTTAAATATATGGTCGTCCACAAGTGAGTGGGACTAATTATGTGACACAAACACATGTGATACAAAATTTCCAGTAAAAATATTAGGCTTCTCATTCTCTTATATAAAGAAAACATTAATAGTCCATGACAGTTAAGTTTTAAGAAGTTGAAGAAGAACAAGGAGAACAAGAAGATGAATGAAAAGAACCTCACCTAGAGAAAGTTCCCCCCCCCCCCAATAATCTGTGAAGTAATCTTAGTACATCCAAGCACATAAATTTTGTGATTTTATATTTCTATATATTATAATAAAGTTTCTAATTTTTATTAATCCCATAGGATCCCACTTTAGCTAAATACTCTCAGGTTTAACAAAATTTGGTTTCAATTTTAGCTGACCCTGTTACTAAGTGTGTAATCTGTCCAACGGTCCAACCGAGTCACGTAAATACCAAGTACGCTGTTAATACAGAATATTCGAACGAACCAAGCAGCTGACCTACTCGACAATGTGTTAGCCTGGGTAACCAATTAGACAACATAGAGAAATTATAGTTGCTGAAGTTTTGTACATACTATAACTGAAATGATTAATATGACTTTAGATTTCTAGTTAATTTTGTGTTGATGGTTTATTGTTTTAGCTCTATAACTTATAAGTTAGGAAGCTTACATGGAAACTTTTTGAGCTCTTTGTAGTGTCTCTTATGTCACTATCTCACACATAGAAAGTCTTCGTTAAGACGAGAATGCAAATAATACAATGATTTTCAAATGATGAATTAAACTTCTTGTATAGCAAAAGTCTAGTTGCAATACAAATAATACAATGTTTTTCAAATAATAAATACAACATTTTTACAGCAATGTTCAGTTACACATAATTTGGTATCGAAAGCGACCATTATCGTAATGTTGAATTAGTATCAATGAAATGGTTAATGGTCCAATGGATGCACCAAGCTAGATTGTACAAAATAATTATTGATCTTAAATACCTTATACTTAATTATCTGTGTTGAAGTATGTTTTTAGAGTGACTTTTTTTCTTAATTTCTATTTCACTTTTGAAATCTAAAATATTTTACATTACTATTATTATTATACACATATTTTCTTTCAAAAGAAAAAAATATGCATATACTTTAACAGTATTACAGTGGTCTAGTACATTTATTTACAAATACAATCAAACTAAATAGGTGAATAAATGGAGTATAATATTTCTACACATCCATTCCCACTCCATTAAACCAAAGGTAATTTTCTTCAACCCCACCTCTACCCCCATTTCGCCCCCTTTTTTGAACTCCCCAAATGGTCACAATGATTGCGACGCTTTGTATAGTTATAACCTTACTCCCTCTAAGGAATAGCTTTTTTAACAAAAGAATTAGTGAAGAGTTAACGCTCTGAGTGTGCAAGTGTCATTTCTTAAACTCCTCAATTGAATTATGGAAAATGCAAAGTTCCTATGCATGTTTGCAATCTAGATGACATCTTGGGTGTTCAATTATCATTACAGCTGAACTTAATATGTTTGGTACCGTCACACAGGTGAAATAGTTATTGCTCACCATATATCATTTATATAGTTATTTTGGATATCAGAATTATTCTTGGATTGTAGTCAATTTTGTAACTCATCTTGACTTTTTTGTTACTGAAAACTCATAAGTAGAATACTAAATTATAAATTTTGTGTGTTGAAATTTGTGGATGACAGAGAAATAGTACTACTTCTGTCCCAAAAAACTTTGTCATTTCATAAAATTTGAACCATGATTTTGATTAATACAATATTATGGAAGTTACAAATTTTATACTTTTATGAAAGTATTTTTAACAAAGAACATTTTCATATAATTTTTATATTATAATACGTAAATAATTTCCAATAAAAAGATATAATTGGTCAATGTTTTGAAAATGACAAAGTTTTTTGGAGCGGAGGTAGTATGAAATTATAAACTGATCCTTTTTTGGCATCCAAAAAAAGAAAGTTTGCAACTCTTTTAGGGATGGAGCATGTATCTTTTATGGAGTGTAAAACATCAATTTGGTAGGTTGTTTTGAATTTCTGCTCAATAACCTTTTGTGTTTTTGCAGGTGATTTTATGCTGGAAGCTTGATGGATAAAAATGCATTTGCAGAAGTAACAGCTGCACTTTTTTACGCAAAACCTGTGTTTTTGATTGTTTTTAGCATATCTATGAGACAAAATATGTCATAAAGCATCCCCAATGTTATTTGGGTGGAGGCAGAACCGCAATTTGGTTATTTGACAAATTTGGGAAATTTTAATTTACTTGAATGTATTCTTGACTTCTTGTTGGTGTCTCGGTCTTCTGTTTTGTAACAGAGTATTTTTTTTGGAAAAATTGAAAATAATAATCCCAACTATTGCCGGTCCACCGATAATAATCCCAACTATTGATTATTTTTGTATAATCCCAACTATATGGACCGTCCGCCAATAATGGTCCATGACCAAATATTACCTCCTATAAAAAGTGAATTTTAAATAGAAATTAAGCGTAAAAATTAAAACTTGGGATTATTTATAAGGATTACTTGTTATATTTCTTCTCATCCACTTTAGAAATTACAACAATTTATTTATAGGGACCATTATTGGCGGAAGGTCCGTAAAGTTGGGATTATTCTGAAATAATCGATAGTTGGGATTATTATAGGCAGACCGCCAATAGTTGGGATTATTACTATCAATTTTTCCATTTTTTTTTTCCTTCGTTCATGAAATATATTCCTGCACAAGTGTGTGGAACTCCTTTTAGTGATAAATTGAGGAAAAAAAACTTAAAACTTCCCCGTGTCCGGCAACAATCGTCAACAGTGCGCCAGGGAGCAGGGGTAAGCAGCTAGGTAGGAATTGGAATTACAATGAAACATAGTTTAGTCACATTTCATGTAAAAATGAAAATTATTCATATTTTTGTTTTCTAGCGAGAATATGCCCGTGGGTTTGGAATTAAAATAAACAAAAAAAAATGGTTTGTACCCACTTTTGTATTCATCCTTCTATTTTGCCTGTGAACACATGCATTTCGTTAAAAAGAAGACAGCATTTCTCTCCCAACTGTATGTGTACACGGACAAATGTACAAATGTGTGTAGAAAAGTGAGTACAATAAGGACTCTAAAATAAAACATAGTTTAGTCACTTTTTGTAAAAAATGAAAAGTATTCATATGCAGTTTGGCAACACCACAAGACATAAGCTAACAAGTGTAGCAACACTTAATGCGTTTAAAGGTCATTATTACTTCTTTCCTTCCATTTAAATCTTTAAATTTTCCTTTTTGTGACGTTCCATTTACCCTTTTACGTTTCCTTTTTGGCAACTCTTTTTAATCCTACTTGTCCAAACTACCTTTGCCTACTCACGTTTTACAAAACTTTCTAGTTTCCTTCTCTGCACATTATCAGGGCGCCATCCTCTTCATGGTGTGTCGACATTGTTGTGCAGCCATCTGTTTTGCCTTGAAGGTGCGCTGAATGCTAGTCACCTGAAATCATGAGTTCTATCAATAATTTTCGGCGTCGTTGCATTCACCTTGCAGCCTACGTGTCGCGATTGCGGATATCTAGATTCAACCTCACTCCTCGGTCGGCAGTCACAAGATTGTGTTGCCAATCCATGTCCCTCCATCTACACTCTACAACTTGGCCAATTGCACACACCCGTGGTTCTCATCCATGGAATTGCAAAACCCAATCAAAAACTCAAGGACACATGACTCCATAGTGGAATTGCAAATCGTAAGAATTGACTTCTGATTTGTCAAGCCAAGAGTATTGATTTATCATACTTCCATTTTGCAATTTATCAAGTCGCGGGGTAATATATCCAACAAATTTGTACGAAGTAGTTGCTTCCGTAGTTCCATATATGAAGGGAGCGGTGAAGGAAGAAAGTGACGAATGATACGGGTAAGGACAAAATAGGAAAGCTTTGTCTAATCTTTTGTTCTCCTAAAATAGCGTGTCAAAAGCAAACATAAAGATCCAATCGGGACGGATGGAATATAAGGATAAAAGGTCAAAAAACACATATGGAGTATACTATTGTGAAACGATCATTCAAGTCCATGTACTAAAAACCCCATCATATGTACTTGCTATCTTTTTTTTCATCCTATCATTTTATGTTTCCAACGATTCATGTTTTTAATTTTTTTCTTCTTTTTCCAAATTTTTCTTTTTTATTTGTTTTCTTTTCCAAGAAATGTTTTCTGATGATTTCACTAGATTATCTTGACTCATAAATATGCTCATTCTTGGAAAAAGCGTGGAAGCCAAATGTTAATATTGAAACTTTTATTTTGAGAGGAATCGCAATTTTAGTCGCGTAATTATTGCTCATACCGAAATGAAGTATTACTCTTAGAATTACATATTTTGTACACATTTCTAAAATTCTTTCCGCCTGCAGTTTTTGTCTCTAAGGTTTTGGGTATATAAGAAAAATGTCAGCCCAAAATCCAAATTTTATAGAAAATAATAGTGTGACACAACCAACGATCCATTATAAGAAACACAACAAATAAATTAGTCTTGTAGTTATTGCTCATATAAGACGCACAATAACTTACACTTTTGGACAATAACTTAGGAAAAGCACAATAACTTACACTTTTGGACCTCAAATAGCACGCCATTGCATTTTTAGTTGAGTATTACTGGATCACTCTAATAGCCCCCCTCACTTTGTCCATCATGTTTCCTAATGCGGCTAAGCCGTCTTCCACACATAAATTAATAATATGACATGCACAATGCTGATGAAAAAATATACTCATCCAAGTAGAAGGATCACATAAGTCACACATCTAGATATAACAACAGTATTATTAGTAGCATTGTCGAAGCCAATAGTAAGCACATTATCAAACAAACTGTATTCAATTAAAATATGTTCCATCAGAATATAGATATTATCACCGATGTGTCTTTCATTAAACTCTCGAAAAGCGATAACTCATTTATGCATCTGTCAATATGAGGAGTACTAATAAACATGTGATGGCCAAAAATGTGACTTAGTAACTATTGTGACTATAATTGTGTGCACAAAGTTTACATCACAGTAACTTACATTTGGTTACTTTGATGTAAATGTTGAACACTATTGTAGTCGCCAATAGTTACCAAGTACTCCCTCCGTCACGGATATAAGTTGACGTTTGCTTTTGGCACAAAGTTTAAGGAGACCAATTAATGGAATATGAAAGCATGAAAGCCCTTTTATACCCTTTGCCTTTGTCTTTCGTTACCGATTCTATGTTGCTAACCCAGTACCCCCCTACGCCATTTACTCCCTTTGTTAACCCAGTAACCCCCCAACCCCTGCGCCTGTTCTTGTCCCTAGTGAATCAAGACCCTCCCTCCATCTTCACCCTCAAAGCTTCTCAAAATTTCGAAAAAATGTGAGATTTCTTGTTTTGAACCAAGACCTCCCTCCATTCCCCAATTCGCTGAATCAAGACCTCACGTCATTCTTCTGCTAAACCAATACCTCATCCCATTCCCCAATTTATCTATAACGCATGTCATCTCCAAGAGCTCTTCGCATATTGCTATTTAAAAAGGTTGCATTCCCTATGGAAATTCGGATTTGATGACTCGTGAAGGGTGTCTCACTGCCCTCACATAGCTCGACGCCTTTGATTCCCCTGTCCAGACCTACACCTCTGAAGAAGGCGTCCCGAACGCCCGCGGCCGCGTTCTTGGCGGCAGCTGCACCATTAACGCCGGCTTCTACGCCGGTCGATTAAGAAGACAGTGAACCAGTATCCCGGAACATTGCTCATTAAGGCTATCAACGTTTGAGCCTTCGTGATTTTGAACACCTCTTGGGTCGCGCTCATCGTCTTCACCGCTTGAATCCATCCAACAACACTGAAAATGTCTTTCTCAAACAGATTCATCGTATCTCAGTCGGAGCTCTAGACCTGGTAGTTAGTGATGGGGTAGTGGGCTGGTACGTTGTGCTATCCCATTAAACGTAGAATGCGGGGGATAGTGAATTGAAGAGTTGTGAATGGTAGTTAGGTCAATTGATGTAAAAAAGGTTTCCAAAAACAGAAACATATAGATTTAAATAGAACATCCCAAAAAGGAAAGTGTAAGGATGTATATGGGATGTACGGAGTAATATTTTTGTCCATCACATTTTAAAGGGTAATATTTATGAAATTATTTCATATAAAATGTATAAGATCTCTGCAAATACTAAGACAAAAGTCTCAATCACTATCTACCAATATATGACTAAAGTCTAATTTATATTCTCCCAATTAACTTCCAATATGATCAATTAACAAATCTGACCCTAAGAACATTGAGAGCTCGTTTGGTAGCACGAAAATCGGTTAATTTGGCTGATTCTGTTGAAATTTATAAAGTTCTGGATGAAGTGGCTGCATTGGTTGATTCTACTGATTTAATGAAATATTATTTTTAAAATATATTTTATTAATAAAATAAAGGAAAAAACCATATGTAAAAATAACTAAAATGATCATGTACAGTAACATCAGCCAATACAACCAAAAAAGTAACTCCAACCTCACTTTTTTTGTTTATTACACGATTCAGCATGCAAAAACAAAAGTTACACATTTAATGTAAAAGTTGACTGATGACCCTGATAATCCGAAAACCTTTGCACTTCACATAGCATCGCACGGAGTAATTCAGCACAGCATAGGATACTGCGGTATGCCATGTCACCGATCCGCATCGAAGCACACTTCACACAAAATCGAACCTCTCTTCATCAACGGTTCTAAACATTTCGTCAGTTGCACAGGGATTCAAGACAAAAAGCTCCGAATTCGAAATCCCCCAAAACCGAAAACTCGACGCCAATTTTAACTTCCCGCCCATCCATTCAAACCCTTATAAAAACCCTCCTCCGCCTTAAACTTCAATGTAAGAAGCTCTAGCTTTCCAATTCTCACATCTCTGAATCAAAGTCAAGTAACAACCGTCACAGGGAGAAAAATGTCCGGCCGCGGAAAGGGAGGAAAGGGGTTGGGGAAAGGCGGAGCAAAGCGCCACCGTAAGGTTCTCCGGGACAACATCCAGGGCATCACCAAGCCGGCGATCCGGAGGCTGGCCAGAAGAGGAGGCGTGAAGAGAATCAGCGGCCTGATCTATGAAGAGACCAGAGGCGTGCTGAAGATCTTCCTTGAAAATGTCATTCGTGATGCAGTTACCTACACGGAGCATGCTCGGAGGAAGACGGTTACTGCCATGGATGTGGTCTACGCCCTGAAGAGGCAAGGAAGGACTCTGTACGGTTTTGGCGGCTAAGCTTATACGGATCTGTTTGGTTAATTCTTCTGTGTTGATCTGGAATTTCAAAAAATCATTGTAGTGTTTTGTGCATTTGGGGTTATATCTGAATGAAAACATTTGCAGATCTTTTCCTTTTTAAGTTATCATTATATTACGCTTGTGCATTTGGGGTTATACTGTTTCATTTTAAGCTGTAGAAGATTTGATGATACTGTTTCCTTTTAGTATTGAACATACTTGGGAAGAGTTGATTTTCCATTGCTCAATTAGTAGAACAGAAATACAGAATTGATCTGTAATAGAACGAGAATTCGTATGCTGGAGAATCAACTTCGAGGCTTAGTATGCCAAATTTGATTTAAATGTTGGAGCTTGGCGATCTAAGCATGTTTTCAATTGTATAAGTCATTCAATTTAATAAATTCGTTGCCTTAAGATAAAGATCAAATCAACAGTCCAAATAACACGGATTTACCTAGTATGAAATGCTTCAAGTTGGTAACCCAATTTGGTTGGCAAAAATATTGAACCTGACTGATGGTGTTTAAAGTTTTAAACATACCCATAGAGTCCAGATCGATCTGGACATCCTGAAAACCCTAACCAGAGTAACGCCCATCTGCTTTCCCCTCACCATCCTGCCTTTCCTCATCACCCCATTCTTTATTTTGAAAGAATGCCTGGTAATATAGCCAGAAGCAGAGGTACCCGTATATGATTTTTCCAAGCTTTGTCCCTGCAATGAATGCTCGGAGAAGGTGAATGTGCTTATGGAATTTGAGAACAATCTACAATCTAAACATGCCCAAATCCGGGAACTTTATATACAAGTGTTTTATGACATCGAAAGCTTTATGAATCTTATGCCTGCCTTGCTGCGGGCAACACAGACAGGGACTTGCCTTCAACTTAGCCTTAAAAGTCTACACGAGTCTGGGGTCAGTAAATCTGAAGAGGACATAAGAGATGTGTTCAATCAAATTGGTACTATCTTAGTAAATCAAGGGAGACTGGATGAATTAGTGCTTCCAGATGAATGTGAGGTCATGATGATGAACCCCATCATCTTTTATAAGTAAATCTGTTTTATGTTTGTGTGGTTCCAATTCACCAAATTTGAGGATGTTGTGTATAACATTCTCAGGAAGATGAAAGAGCCCGAAAATCATGATGATCGAGATGGAAGTCTGTTGAAGAAGGAGAAATGTCTCTCAATCTTTCAATCTCTAAGAGACTTGGAAAACCAAATGAAGCTTTTTAAAGAGTTGCCATTTCAAGATATGTACCTAGAACTTATGTACCTAGAACTCGAAACGCTTGCTGGGAGAGGAGTAAGCCGAGAATATCGATGCTTGGTTGAAGACGCTATGGAAGCAATCTGGGGGACTTATCGTGCCAGGGATGTTATTAGAGAGAAGTTTCACAAAATCTAAAATGATCTCTCCCTCCCCATGCTATATGGATAGAGAGAAACACCATCCAAGTGTATTGGGATAAACTCTTGATTTGTTACTCGACCAGGCTGAATCATTTAGAGAAGTGTGGGCCAATAACTATGAAAGACACTTTGCTCCGTCTGAAGAATCAGAGTCTAAGAAACAAAAGACATAACGCTGACAGCAAACGGGAAAGACCTCGACTGGTTATATTTTTATATAATTATTTGAGTTTTGAAAGTCAGTTTAAATGTCAAAAGTTTGATTCCTACTTTGAGCAAGTATCTTTTGGGTAAGCAACTGATAGAACATACCTATTTTTGTGTCAAGTTTGGTACATTTTGTCAAACCTTTGTCAGTTGATTATGTTCGACCAAAAGATACCACTGATAGAAAATGGGAATGTAGGTCCAAAAGATACCAGTGACAAAGGTCTGCTACTCCGAAAATTGGAATATGGCAAATACTGTCAAAAACTAGAACATATTTATAGTTCTAAGGGAAGCAAAATGTCAGTTAGGTTTTGGGTAATGTACGTCTGCTTTAACACACAGATTCAATGAAAAATGGATCAAGAGAACTTGTATCTGTGTTCAGAATTGTAAATGGTCTGCTGTCGAGGGTCGTCAGAAAGCGTTGGAGTGTATTTTTTTTTAAAAAACACGTGTCTAAAACTAATGAGAACCCATTCGTTTTTTAATAGTACAAAACAGTTCTACGTACCTTATATCTATCTATCCATCCATCCGGTAGAATGTTGGGGGCTCTGCTTTGCCATTGGGCAAGGTGTTAATGAAGGTCCGCAACTTATTTTTAGGGAGTGTTTGCAACTGCTTAAAAAAAAGCACTTCTCAGCTTTTGGCTTTAAAAAGCACTTATTTACCAAACACTACCAATTTTTACTTTTTCTCGGCTTGCGTGTGAAAAGTGCTTTTCCCTTTTCTATTACACAAAAAGCACTTATTTTACCAAACACTACCAACTTTTACTTTTCAAAATCACTTTTTTCTCAAACACTATCAACTTTTACTACCAATCACTTTTTCCTTACTTCTCCAAAAGTGCTTTTTTTTTAAGCAGAAGCAGTTGCAAACACTCCCTTAGAAGATTACTGGTATTGGGTTGGAGTTGGTGCCTTGCTGGGATATACATGTTGTTCAACATTCTTTTCACAATATTTCTGACTTACCCAGGGGAGGATCTATGTTAGAGCTATGGTGGACTGAAGCCCAGGGCAAAGTAAAAAAAAATATTTTTAAGGTATTATGTTTAAAAAATTGCATCCAGCCCATCCCAAATTTTTTTATAGCCCAGTCCAATTTCTCAGCCCAGCCCATAATACAAAATCTTAACATCTAAAAATCTAATCTAAATGTTATACATATCACCCTCATACTTAATAATTGGCACTAAGTATATACATATAAGGACTTTATTGACATGTTCACAACAACTTTTAAAGTTCTTGAGTATCTTCAAAAACATTGCCCAAAAGTGAGCTCTCGGGCATAAGTTCATAGTGCATATAAACACTTTTCATGTTTTGAATTTGTGATCCTTTACTTTTGATGCACAAAGTTATGAAAATAATGAATTCTCTCAAGGCCTTCGAAAAAATTTATTGGATATCTTGTTAGCCATGAGAGACATTTTTCCATTAAACAACCGATCATTCTAGAGGAATTGACAAAAAACGGTTGGGAAGGCTTTCTTGAAGAAGTAAAGGAGTTTTGCTCAAAACATGAAATTCATGTACCGAAGTTGAATTTTGAATATACGGTTGGTCATTGTAGAAAGAAACTACAGTTGAACATCATTATCACTCTGGTGTTTTCAATGAGGCAGTAGACTTTGTATTGATGGAGTTAAGGACTTGATTTAATGATAAATCAGTAAAACTCCTTTCTTTAAGTGCTTCATTGGATCCCAAAAATTTATATGGGTCATCCAATGTCGATGTTATTTGTACTCTTGGAAGGAATTTCTATCCTGAAAATTTTAGTAGTCAGGACATGCATTCGTGCTTTGGAATTCGAGTTGCAACACTATGTTCATGATGTATTCATGTACAATGTTTTAGTATCTACATTTGTTGAATTATGTGAGGAGTTGACTAAGAGCGGAAAATCTGATTCATATGTTATGAGGAGTAGATTGATTTTCCTTTTATTGAACTTACTGTTCTTTTGCAAAATTAGAATGCTCGTTTTATGCCATGAAACTTCTAAAGGCAGCACTCCTCAACAAAATGGATGATGACTCTATATTGAAAAAGACATTACTCTTAGTATAGATGTAGACTCTATTGTTGATGAGTTCTTTTTGTTTCAAAGCCTCGTTGAGAACAAATTTAATGGAGAACTCTTATATTTGATTTTTTGTTTATTTTGAAAATTTTCAATGTATTATTATTTAAGTGTTTCAGCCCAGCGCAACATGAAATCCTGGATCCGCCCCTGGACTTACCTTAACCGCAAGTTTCATCCCAATTACTTATACTTGGCAAGAGTCCCACATAGAACCATTACAGACAAATATGTAGGTTGGAATAGCTAATGTATAGAACTCATAATCTAATTGAGTGTGGTTTGATGACTTTCTAGAGCGATTGGGAGCAAACAAACAGTTGCTCCTAAGAGGAAGCTAAGAATTTGCCATGAAAATGAACCCATTAGCATCATTGAGCTCTCAAGTTTGTTACACTCATTTGATTTGTAGAGTTGATATGCTCCCATTAAACGTGATTGCCAATTTGCCATATTAGTAGGAAAGGACGTGAAGAACGGCATTGTTCTTCCATTTCTGAGTCTTTCCATTTCTGACTCCATACTTTTTTCTACCAAGTCGTGATTGAATTAAAATGTCAAGATGGTTAAGATATTCTATTCCAATTAATTGTGAGAATCGACATATATTAATGTCACAAAAATAATTATTTGACAATAAAAAAGATAATAAAAAAATAAAAAATAGATAATAAAAAATAGAAATATTAATTTATAGGACAATTTGAATAGTTAACATACCAAAACTCTGAGACAAAAAAAAACGGTACGGTACACACAGAAATGAAAATGTTTTTATTTGGACTGTTTTCAGTCACAGGTCAAACCGGTCAGAACAAACCAAATAAGACTTAAACAAACTAGATCTGACTTAAACAGATCAGATCACAACGGAATTCGACAATTGTAAAATACACATAGACCAGACATATATCAGACCAGGCCAACACAAGAAAGATCAGACCAAATTTAAACAAACAAGACTAAATTAAACCAGACCATTAAATTTCAACAAATTTATATATTTAACAATTTAGTCTTATAATTGTTTGGAAATGATGGTTTTAAATTATTATACATACTTTTGGTGATATTACAAGCAATAGTTGTTATCTTCCTACAATGAAATGCTTTGCATAGTATGCACGTTCTTCCATTAATGTGCTCATAAATAGAGCATAAGAATAATAATAAGTCTAAGACCGGAATAATAATAAAATATTAGTGAATATAATCATTTTTATACTACTCCATAATAACAGGTGGTGCAGCAGTCCAAAGTACAAAAAACCACGCTCACTGCGTGGTTTGAAACTAATAAAGTTGATCCAGATGGTCGAACACTCACTTATGCAGAATTTCCCATGAAGTACACATGGAAAGAGAATGCAAAGGTTTGGGTGAAAAGACAGCAACGCTCATGCATTGGGCGAATACATAACATACCTCCGGGATCGGGCGAGTGCTGGTACTTAAGGATACTACTCAATAAGGCTAAAGGATGTCAGTCATTTGAAGATGTTCGCACCGTAGATGGTGTCGTATACCCGACATACAAAGATGCCTGCCACGCACTAGGTATTATAGATGACGATCAAGAATTTGTTGAAGCAATTGAAGAAGTGAACAGATGGGGCACTGCATCATACTTAAGAACATTATTTGCTACTTTTTTACTCATAAAGAATCTACATTCTCCATTGCACGTGTGGACCAATTGTTGGAAGCTTCTTGCAGATGATTTTTTACACGCTCCCGGAGATCCGAATATAACGTACATTGTTTCAGGTACCCTTCCACATCATTAACAATTATATTGCATATTACAGAAGAAGTAGGATTGATATTATTTTTCAATTGAAAGAGTGACATTAGTTGTACGTATCATTGTACATATTAAATTACTTAATTTAATGTATACAATTAATGCCATTAAATTATTTAAGAGAGCGAGGCTCAAGACAAGGCACTTCAAAAGATTGAAGAGATTCTAAAGCGTAATGGCAGAACATTGGCCGACTTCGAAGGGATGCCTGCCATAGAACATATAGATGATGGACGAGTGCTTGACGCATTGGTACAGGAAGAAATGCAGTATGATAAGGAAGCATTGTCTAGCCAGTTGATGCAATTACTTCCATCATTAACGAATGAACAAAAACATATTTATGATTGTGTTATTAATGCAATATCTACAGATCAAGGAGGTAAGAAAACTACATAAAATTAATGAATACTAATTAAATCTCTATTAATATCTTAAGTCATGCTAAACACGTGTCACCCATTATCTTTACAAACTAGGTGTGTATTTTGTTCACGGATTTGGCGGGTCTGGAAAAACGTTCTTATGGAATACATTGGCAGCATCTGTGAGAAGCAGAGGAGAAGTCTTGCTTACTGTTGCATCAAGCGGCATTGCGTCATTATTGCTTCCTGGTGGTAGAACCTCTCATTCCAGGTTCCAGTTTACTCTTCTCATATTCCAATTCAATTATTAATAAAAACACATTATTACAAAAAATAATTTAATTTTTAATACTGATACAATCATATATCACCATAGATTTATTATGATCCTACACACTCCATTTATAATAATTACATTTTATATTAATATTAATAATTTAAGTCTCCAATTATATAATACGTAGTACATATTAGCATTAATATATATTATTCTGTTATTCATTCCAGGTTTTCGATCCCATTGACTATTGCTGAAAACTCAACATGTAATATCAAGCAAGGGAGTTCGAAATCAAGATTATTAATAGCCACAAAATTAATCATTTGGGATGAAGCGCCAATGACTCACAAGTACTGCTTTGAGGCTCTTGACAAGACACTCAGAGATATTTGCTCATCTGTAAATCCAAAGAATGAAGAGTTGCCCTTTGGTGGAAAAATTGTTGTTCTAGGAGGAGATTTTCGACAGACGCTACCGGTAATCCCTAGAGGCACGCGTGAAGAAATTGTCATGTCGGCAATAAACTCATCATACTTATGGGATTGTGTTCAAGTCATGCATCTCACAATAAACACGAGGTTGATGCATCAAATCAAAACACTGGATAGGGAAGAAGTTGAACAATTTGCTAAGTGGATATTACAGATTGGCGAGGGCACTATCGGCAAGGAGTCTGACAGAGGCATTGAAGTTGAAATACCACCTGATTTGTTGATCCACTCGAATGGGGATAACTTCAAAGCCATTGTTGACAGTACTTATCCAGACTTGCAAAATAATCTGTCAAATTTTGACTACTTGGAAGAGAGGGCGATCCTGGCACCAACTTTGGAAATAGTAGAGGGCATAAACAACTACATCCTTTCAATGCTACCAGGAGAAGAAGTAAAATATTTCAGCTATGACAGCATCTGTCCCACTGCGGCAAGTAGTTCTGGCGATGATGACATATATCCACAGGAATATTTAAACAGTATTTCAATATCTGGATTGCCAAATCATGTGCTTAGCCTCAAAATCGGTGTCCCTATAATGCTATTGCGCAATATTGATCAATCTGCAGGTCTATGCAATGGAACAAGAGGAGTGATAACAAAATTGGGGAAACGCGTCCTGGAAGCTGAAATCCTCACCGGACCGAGCAGAGGGAATAAAATATTGATTCCAAGGATGAATCTATGCCCAACAGATACAACGTTGCACATAAAACTTCAGAGGAAACAATTCCCAATTTTAGTATGCTTTGCAATGACCATCAACAAAAGTCAGGGGCAAACACTGGCACATGTTGGACTTTATTTGGAAAAAAGTGTATTCTCGCATGGGCAGCTATATGTGGCGGTTTCAAGAGTCAAGAGCAGAAATGGGTTGAAAATTTTGTTGGATGGAGGGGAAGGGTGCAATACAACAACAAATGTTGTATATAAAGAAGTCTTTCAAAATGTTTAATTTTCTATTAAAGCACGTCAATGTATGATACTTATCACAAGAATATTTTCATTTCACTATACTTTTGTTACTTTGAATATTATAATAGTACTACTACAACTACTACTACTACTACTAATAATAATAATAATAACAATAATAATACTAATATTAATATTAATAATAATAATAATAATAATAATAATAATACCAACAACAACAACAACAACAACAACAACAACAACAACAACAAAAATAATAAAACTATATACACATCATCTCTTTAAATCATCTTTATCAAAATATCCATAAAAATATCATTTTTCAACATAAAAATTTTTCAACATAAAAGATGCATTCAAAAAATCTGTAAGTAAATCTCAACCTCTAATGATACTTACTATTTTTATTTATATCCCCGTGACACTACCGGGGCAATGCCCCGGGTGTTACACTAGTTCCAATTAATTGTGAGAATCGACATATATTAATGTCACAAAAATAATTATTTGACAATAAAAAAGATAATAAAAAAATAAAAAATAGATAATAAAAAATAGAAATATTAATTTATAGGACAATTTGAATAGTTAACATACCAAAACTCTAAGACAAAAAAAAAAACGGTACGGTACACACAGAAATGAAAATGTTTTTATTTGGACTGTTTTCAGTCACAGGTCAAACCGGTCAGAACAAACCAAATAAGACTTAAACAAACTAGATCTGACTTAAACAGATCAGATCACAACGGAATTCGACAATTGTAAAATACACATAGACCAGACATATATCAGACCAGGCCAACACAAGAAAGATCAGACCAAATTTAAACAAACAAGACTAAATTAAACCAGACCATTAAATTTCAACAAATTTATATATTTAACAATTTA
The DNA here is from genome assembly GCA_945859915.1 of Cuscuta epithymum. NCBI lineage: Eukaryota > Viridiplantae > Streptophyta > Magnoliopsida > Solanales > Convolvulaceae > Cuscuta > Cuscuta epithymum. The sequence continues at coordinate 5,312,904 of CAMAPF010000942.1, forward strand.
GTCTTATAATTGTTTGGAAATGATGGTTTTAAATTATTATACATACTTTTGGTGATATTACAAGCAATAGTTGTTATCTTCCTACAATGAAATGCTTTGCATAGTATGCACGTTCTTCCATTAATGTGCTCATAAATAGAGCATAAGAATAATAATAAGTCTAAGACCGGAATAATAATAAAATATTAGTGAATATAATCTTTTTTTCAACAAAAAATGTTATATGCAAGCTCAACATTAATTAAAAACCTCTATTAATATTTAAGATTATAATCCTAGTTATATTAATACACTAAGCTTGATTTATAACATGTCACTACCGGGGCATGCCCCGAGTGTTGCACTAGTCCTAGAAGCTGTTCTCTTCGCCTGATCTGAATGTTTCTGATCTGAATTTTTTAAGTTTTGATCTGATCTGATCTGAATTTTTTTGATCTGATCTGATTTGATCTGAATCTTTCTGGTCTGATCTGATCTGATCTGAATCTTTCTGATCTGATCTGAATCTTTCTGATCTGATCTGAATGTTTCTGATCTGGTCTGATTTGATCTGAATGTTTCTGATCTGATCTGAATCCTTCTGATCCGATCTGGATCTTTCTGATCTGATCTGATTTGAATATTTCTATAATTATAATTATAATAATAATTATTATAATTATTACAATTGTAATTAAAAATATAATTTAAATAAAATTATAATTATAATCCTAACTATAATAATAATAATAATTAAAATTAAATTTAAAATGAAAAAAGTTATACCTATTACACTAATTATAAATATAGATACAATTATAATTGTAATTATATTTTTAATTATAATTAATTATGTAATTATAATTGTAATTATAATTACAATATTTATCTCTATAATTGTAACTATAGTTATCAATATTATTATAATTAATCCGTAAAATAATTATAATAGTAATAATAATATTAATAATAATAATTATAATAAAAATAATAATTATAATCATAATTTATAATTATAATATAATTATAAGTATAATTATATTAACAGTAATTATAATATTATACTCCCTCTGTCCCTAAATGTTGTTCCATCCCGCTTTTCGAGAGTCAACTTAAATCGCTCTTAAACTCTTACTTTTTGTATCAAAACTTCATGATTTTTTTTTTCGCAGGCTTTGTAGCGGGTTTAATGTAGTTTCTGAATATATAAATTTTATTTACTAAAAATAATCCGAGTTTTCACAGGGATCATTTAACTTTATCGTCGGTCAACCTTCGTAATCCGCAATTGGAACAACATTCAGGGACGGAGGGAGTAATATAATAATAGTAATATAAATACAATTAATATTATTATAAAGATATTATTATATTAATATTATTATTACAATAATATAATAATAATATGATTATTTTTATTATAATAAGTATTATATTATTATAATATTATATTATAATTATATTTATAATCATAATTATAATTATCATTGTAATTATAATTATTATTATTATTATTATAATTAATTATAATTATAATTAATTATACTTATAATTATAATAATTATAATTGATTATACTGATAATTATAAGAATTATAATATAATATTATAATAATATTAATCATATTATTATAATTATTATATTGTAATAATAATAATAATAATAATAATAATAATAATAATAATAAAAGTGAAAACTTTTCTGATCTGATCTGAATGTTTCTGATCTGATCTGAATGTTTCTGATCTGATCTGATCTGATCTGAATCTTTCTGATCTGATCTGAATCTTTCTGATCTGATCTGAATCTTTCTGATCTGATCTGAATCTTTCTGATCTGATCTGATCTGAATCTTTCTGATCTGATCTGATCTGAATAAAATAAGAATAAGCAATAAGTAATAAGAATAAGACGAACAGAACAGCACCCTAGTTATATTAATACACTAAGCTTGATTATTTGCGTTTTAGTCCCTAATATAGAAGCAGTAAACAAGTCAATTGCCAATCAAATCCGTCTAGGTTGTAAACTACCGATCGTCTGCTTAATCCACTTAGAGCCCGTTTGATAACACTGAAATCGGCTGAACCGGCTTATTCTGCTAAAATTTATGAAGTTCTGGCTGAAGTTGGCTGTATTGGCTGATTCTGCTGATTTATGAAAAAAGTATATTTAAAATATGTTTTATTAATAAAATAAAGAAAAAATATATGAAAATAGATAAAATGGTCATCTACATCAACTTCAGCCAATACAGCCAGAAAAGTAACTTCAACCTTACTTTGTCTTATTATTACACAATTCAGTGTGCGAAATAAAAAATTACGTGCTTGGTTAAAAAGTTGGCTATTAAGTGTGATAAGCCGAAAAACAGACTTACGAGCTCTTAATTTCATTATTATTATGCACCCTATATTTTCTATAGCTTTTATTTATTTTCTTATTTTGCAAACTAGCTTTTATTCATTTATTTTAGTTTCTCCACACTTCTTTCATCCAGTAACCGATCCGGGAAATAAATTTAAGGCTTGTTTGATGACTCGTTAGATTTATCAGTCATTTTTATCCAGTGACCGATCCGATGCTGTCGGTGGCTCGGTGGAGAAGGATTTTATCAGAAGTTTCCGGTCTAGCAAGGCTTCGCGGTCAAACCAGTCCGTTCACATAGCTTCATAAGTGCTTCTTAAGCAGTGTTTGCGGTTGCTTAAAACAAGCGTTTTTCAACTTTTGGCTTAAAAAAGCTAAAAAGAGTGTTTTCAAATGACAGATTCTGCTTAAATTAATCACTTAAAAGCTAAAAGCTGGAAGCAGGTGGAAGGGTGCTTTAAACTGCTTTTCACTTTTTCTATTACACAAAAAGTACTTATTTTACCAAACATTACCAACTTTTACTTTTTCAGAATCACTTTTTTCTCAAACACTACCAACTTTTACTATTAATCACTTTCCCAAAATCACTTTAAAAAATCACTTTTTTAAAGTTGAAGCAATTGCAAACACTCCCTAAATTACAAATAACCAAACTTAATACGGAGTATATTAATATGACTTGGAAGATAACGTGGCTATATGATTGGCAATTGGTATTATTCGTGTGAGCAGCCAGGGTGAGCATGCTGCTCCCACAGAAAAAAAGTGTGGTACTGTTCACACGTGTGAACAATAACTTTTTCTTTTGTTTATTTCATTTTTCCAATAGTATAATGGTGTAACTTGCGTGTAAGAAATGGAACACACGCTCATAAGAAATATAATTGCAGGTACGTCGAAATGTAACTTGTCTAATAAAGGTTATAAGAAATAAAACATTGGTTTTAATGAAAAAAGGAGTCTAATTTTTCAATTACTTTATATAAATAGTTAATTTGTTTTTTTCTTAATATTAAGGCCAAAAATATGTTTTACTCCCTCCGTCCCGTTAAGATTGTCCCATTTTACCTTTTCGGGACGTCCCACTAAGATTGTCTCATACCAAATTTGGTAAAGTTTGTGTGGCTCTAAATCATTCTTACTTTATTCTTACTTTATCAATTTAATAACAACCACACAAACCTACTTTTCTTAATAACTGTGCCACTTTCTCTTGGCCCAATCTTAGTGGGACGGAGGTAGTATATATATATTTTTTTTGCCAAAAATTCATTTTTTTCGCTAAAAAAATATTTTAATTAGCAAAAAAGTGATTTTTGTTGTTTCAACAGAAGGGGTAAGACCGTAAAAATATTTTTTGACAAATCACTTTTCTTTGCCAAAAATAATAATTTGTTTTTTTTTGGAGAAAATTCTTTTGTTTCAATAGTAGGCTTTATATTGTGATGTGATTCATGTTATAGAAAATGTCAAAATGCAACTCGCGTTAATATATGCAAAATGTAACTTGTGGAGGCAACCTCAAATGTAACTCGCGCATAGAAAGATATAACACATATAAAAAGATGTAGCTCATGCATAAGAAAATGTAACTCCATATACTATCAAATGTAAACAATGAAACAAGGAGTCTAATTGCTCAATTAATTTAAGTAAATAGTTAATAAGTTTTTTAAGTATTAAGGCCATAAAAATGTTTTAAAGAAATATATATTTTTTGCCAAAAAACGTTTTCTTTTTGCCAAAAAATTCTTTTATTTGCCAATAAAATCTTTTTAATTTGCTAAAATATTGTTTTTCTTGTTTCAATAGCAGTGTTTTATTTTTTTATATAACTCGTGTTATGAAAAATTTAACCCGCATTGATGAAAAATCTAACTTAGGTGTGTGCGTGCATAATGTAACTTGTTGAGGTAAGACCAAATGTAACTAACGCATAGAAAGATACAACTCATGCACTTGAAGACGTAACTCGCGTATAAGAAGATGTAACTCTAAAAAAGATTATCAAATGTAACTCCAAAATTGTGTATAAACATAACTCACACATATGAAAATGTAATTTCATGTTTTATCAAATTTAAATCGAAATAAAGAAATTTAATGTCTTGAAAACACTAAATACATATCTAAGAGACAATAAATATATCTTTTTTTTTGCAGAGATAAAAATTACATTATAAAAAAAGTGTATGAATATGAAAAATATTTTACAAAAAAGTGTATAAATGTAAGAAATATCTAACGAAAAGTAAATTTAGTAGTAATTTCAGTTGAAGAAATAAATCAAAAAAATAGTGTATGGTTATTAATGTAACATACTTATTCTATGTGGATTAATAAAATTTTGTGATAAATTTGCAAGGAAAAAAAGTTAATTGATCAGTTATAATTAAACTAGTTAAAAGTTAAGATAAGTAAAATTACAATTAAAATTTTAGTATTATATTGGAGAGAAGAAAATAATTGAAGAAACTACAAAAGAAAAATAAAGAGAAAAAAATAACATACCTGGAGTAGTGAAGGGCTTGAGAGAAAAGAAAGTGGAGGGCTTGAAAGAAAAAGAACACAAATTAAAGACTTCTGTAATGTTCCTAGATGGATAGAAAAACAATGTGGTATTGTATACAATGCGCGTGATATACCGGTAACACGGTATAATTTGTGTATGATTGGCTAAAAGACTTTGTGTGACGGTATCTCATTTATTTAGGAAGGTACCATAGAAAAACTTAGGAACATAAAATAAATACTATCGTATGTACTAAGTAGGGAGTGTATATTAGGAGACAACTGACAAGGAGTATTTAGAGCCCGTTTGGTGAACATGTTTTTCGGCTTATCATGTTTAATATCCAATTTTTTCACCAAACATGTAATTTTTTGATTTCACGCGCTGAAATGTGTAATAATAAGAAAAAGTAAGATTGAAGTTACTTTTCTAACTGTATTGGCTGAAGTTACTGTAAATGATCATTTTAGCTATCTTTCATACGGAAGATAATTTTTTCTTAATTTTATTAATACAATATATTTTAAATATAATGTTTACATAAATGAGAAGAATCAACCAGTCCAACAATTTCATCCATAATTTCATAAATTTTAACAGAATTAGACGATACAACTGATTCTGGTAATATCAAATGGGCTCTTAGTCAAAAAACAATAAACCACATCCGCCGACAAAAAACGCTAAAGGTGACGTTTCCAACTAGCTAAATTTTAGGGTTTTTTTGGGGATGAAAAAGCTTATTCAAAAAGCTATTCACCAAACATATTACTCTGTACTAGCGTTTACTCGCGCAAAGCGCGAAAGTGTTTGCCCAATTTTAAAGTAAGTGTTCTTTCCCGTAAAAAACTAATACATGGAAAATTTTCTAAGATTTTTGCAAATAGTTAATGAGATACCCGATATATTTTTAAAAATATAGTAGGATAATATGTCAGATTGATTACATTCCATGTCAACCAATTATTGTGTGGAAAATATTTCTATATGACTTTCAACTATGTGATTATGCGATTTGGTTGTATAGTTTTTGTTTAACATTTCCTTCCCTCCTACAAATTTGACTTGCACATAGAATAATAAAGTACTACCTCCGTTCCTAATAAAACTTTCAAATGGGTTGGGAACACAGTTTAAGATAGTGAGTATTGTGCGGTGGAGAGTTGTGTAGAGAAGAGAGAAATGTGTAAGAAATGTTGTGAACCACAAATTCTTTACCAAAAAGAGAAAGTGCAAGTTTTAATTGGGATGGACGGAAAAGGAAAATTGAAAGTTTAATTGGTTTTAATAAGGTTCAAACTCAATATGGACCAATTATCTTTTAAACCTTGAATTAATTGGAGCGACTTGGACTTACACTTCTATAAGACCACACAATGATAATGTATGAACACGATGATCTACTTAAAGAGATCATGGTGTTGGAGACAACACAACTATACATGCTTATAACCCATGTAAGTTATAAAATTTTAAGAGCTCATTTAGTGATCCAGTTTTTTGCCTTATCATCAAACTTTTTCATCAAATATGTAACTTTTCATTTGACATAATGAATTGTGTAATAATCAAAATAGGTAAGACAAAAGTTACTTTTCTGACCGAATTGACCGAAATTAGTGTATATGATCTTTTAGTTATTTTTTCATGTAATTTTAGTTATTTTTTCATGTAATTTTTTAATAAAAGAAGTTTGATATTACGTTATTAATTATTAATATAAATAATTCACACATTATTTATTTTAATATCAAGAATTTCTTATATTTAAAGTAAGTATTTTTTCATAGATAATTCAACCATCAAAGGCATCAAGTAACAGTACTTTTATTATATTATGTCAAACATAATGACCTGGCATCTCTTCAAATAAAAGTAACAGACGTTTTTAGAGTTAGGGTTATTAAAATCACTTCAAAAGTGATGTATCATTTTCTAAGCATAATGTACATTTTTTAATAATAAAATGTATTGACATAAATCAAGGGTATTTACCCTCATTCACAAATATAATGTTGTTAGATTTAGCTAGTCAATCGGTTAAACCAACTAAACTTAATCGGCCAAATTACCAAATTGGTAAAAAAAAGGGTCATTTGACAGATTGATAAAAAAAACCACTTGAGACTTATGTTGCACGGAAACGCGAAAATTATGAGAAAACGGGAAACGAGAAACGTCAACTTTTGCTCAAAAAGGCTTATTTGAAGAGTTTCCGAAACGGGAAACGTACTCTTTCCCGAGAATTTCCGTGCTACATAGCTAGTTGAGACATATTGATTAAATAAAAGAAGCCATAGTGACAAATTGATTAATTTTTTGTGAGTGATAAATATTCGATCCTCGACTTTAAAATTTCCGACATTTAATATTCTAAGTATTGTAAAATTGATATTTGCAGTATGTTTACCGTGTTTGATAATATTAGTTGTCTGCTAACTCATAGTCGGTTGAATCAATAGATTGATATTAGCGGATTCTATTAGCTTTTTAACTAGCCGCTTTCATTAGCAATTTGAAATAAAATGTTAGTAATTTAAAATTTGAAATTAGATCTTCAAACGTAAAATGACCATTAAAAATGAGTTTAAAAGTTTATGTATTAAAATCAATTTATTTCTTTTCATTTTTAATAAGTTTTGAAAAAGTTTTAAAAATTATGTTTATGTTTATTTTAAATAATAACTAACAATATACGGAGTAATTTTTAAGATATGTACACTAATTCGGGCACACATATAAATTTGGTCAATTTGGTACTTTGGCCTATGTTGTAAAAACCGGACCGGAGAGTGACCCGGCCACATGACTGGGTCACGGGTCAACCCGGACCCGGTGGGTCAACCCGGTCAACGCCGGAAAACCAGTCAATGATTATACGTCTATATTATAATAGTAAACATATAATTATATATAAAATTATAATAAAAATTAGTTATTATTCATAATAATCAACTAACAATACTACTTATTAAGCATTTAATACACTCTTATAATATTTCAATGTATATTTTGATCTTATAAAAATATATAATGATATTTTTATTTTTATTGTACATCTATATTATAATTTGGCATGATGTTCATTCTTAAATAAATATATAAATATATTACTACGTACGTTGTTTTTCTTTTTAAGGTATTGTAATTGTAATTTTATTGGTATAAAAATGCATTAAAAATAAAAAAGAAATTACTCTTTTTGGTAAAAACACCCAAAAACTGGGTTTTACTGGGTTTTTCGGGTTTCTTGGGTCCGGGTCTTGACCGGGTTTTCCCGGGTCAGCCGAGTTTTTCCGGTTTTTGACCATTTCCGGGTTTTGAAAAAACCGAACCGGTTTTTTGTCCGGGTCACCGGGTTCCGGGTCAACCCGGCCGGGTCGGGTCGGTTTTTTTAACATAGACTTTGGCCAAACTTGATCAAACCAACCAAAAAAGGGTTGATAAACCGTTTACCAAACGTCGCCTAAACCTAATTAAAACCTGACCAGCTTTTAGGTTGGGTGGAATGTGGATGCAGTTGGGTGGTTGGAGAGCGGGTAGACGAAGAGATCACTGGATCCACTTTATTATCCCTTCTGCCCCTCATCTTCTCCGGTGGTCGGAAAACGATGTGCTCATTGGAGAAGCGAGGAAGCATCTTCATCCTCACATTAACCGGCAACGATGAGCACCGATTACACCCAACCCTCATCGACTCCATCACGTCCGCCGTCCGCCGCGTCCGCTCCGAATCGACGGGGGCCTCCGCTCTGATCACCACCGCGCAAGGGAAGTTCTTCTGCAACGGATACGATCTGAAATGGGCTTCGGAGGACATAGAGAACCGCGGTAAGATCATGTCATCGAAGCTCCGCCTCCTCGTCTCCGACCTAATCAGTCTCCCCATGCCCACGATCGCCGCCGTCACCGGCCACGCATCCGCGGCCGGATTCATACTCGCGCTCTGCCACGACTACATCCTGATGAGACGGGATCGAGGGGTTCTCTACATGAGCGAGCTCGATATTGGCTTCAAGCTTCCGGCCTGGTTCGTTGCCGTAATCAGATGTAAAATTGGGTCGCCGGCGGCCAGGCGCAGTGTAGCTCTGACAGCGGCGAAGCTCAACGCAGATGTGGCGGTTGAGAATGGAATCGTTGACTCAGCGCACAACAGCGCGGAGGAGACTGTAACAGCTGCTCTAAATTTAGGGGAAGAATTAAGGAGAAGAAATTGGGATGGAAATACGTATGGTGATATCAGGAAAACTATGTTTGCTGAAGTATTGGATTCTCTCGGCTCTGATGAGACTGTCGGAGACTATGGCGAAAAGGAAGCCGAGAAGACTGTATCCCGGCTCTGAGTTAGACCCGTGGTGAACTGCAACCGAAGCCTATACCGTAGCATAGAATCTGATATTTTTATTCCCAAAATGACTAATTACTGCCATGTTTTGGCAGTACCAGACTTCAAACACGGCAGTATTTTCCAATCTTCACAATAATTACTCCTATTTTGGGAATAAAAAACACGACAGTCCTATTTTGGAATTTTCAAACTGTTTTAGTCTTATTTCGGGAACTTTCCCTTAAATGAAACGAGTATTAGTATTAAATCGATGTATTGACAGCACAATTGAGTATTTGAAGTAAGCATTTGAGTGTCATCATCAATACGTACTTCTTTCGTCCTTTAAAACTTTGCGAACTTTTCTTTTTTGATCATTCTACTAACTTTGCCATTTTCCATTTTTAGTAAAGAATTTGTGGTTTCAGGTAATTATCTCTCCTCGTGTCGGTCAAATTTGTCAAAATTTTAAGAGACGGATGAAGCAATATACGATAGTATATGCTATATAAATCAACTTATTCATTGAACTATATTATCATTGTATTACCATAAAAAATGTATGCTAATTTTATAATTTAATACTTGTTGAAACTAATCCAACACGAAATAGTAAATAAATTTGTAGATGTTGTATGAACTTTGTTTTTACGTGGAAACCCGAAAGTGAGAAAACACAGTCCTTTTTGGGCAAATGTCCAACATTCAAGCTACTCTCATTTTATTAATCTACCATTTACATTGTACAAGAGCCCCAATTAACGAAGTATTAAGCTGATCTATGGTATAGAGGAAGAAGATAGTGGTCACGAAGAAGAGAAGCCCCACTATGGCCCTAGCTCGCTTATGACTCGATATCCTCTACTGACCTTTTGCATATACCTCTCCAAGTCTTCAGCTACACTATAATTCCTTTTCAAGATGTGCTCCCATTGTGATTCATATTTCTTTTAATCGTGTGTATACTAATTGTGAAAACTTAGTTGAGCCTGGAGTATACTTAACATGACATAACAAGGATTTAATTAAGAAATCACAAGTAATGAAATCCACACAAAGATAGAGAGATTCATACTTGCAGATTGAACACGGAGGGGGAAGCAATATGAATCATTCTCGTAAAAATGCCCATAAATGAGTTTTGAATAACTTGAGATACAATATGATAAGTATGCTCTGAAGATCGTCCTTTCATATCAGGCCCGGCCTTGACAAATGAGAGGCCCTGATCAAAAGAAAAACTGGAGGCCCTAATAATATTAATACAAAAAAAACTAATAATAAAATAAAAAGTAATCAAAGTCATATTTTATATTTATACTTCATACTAAAATACAATTTTCCTTATTCAACTAATAGTATAATACATCAGGAGTATCAAAATTACATCCAATATTTTGGAATTAAACTACACTTATTTAAATAGCGCTATTCTTCTAAGATTCATAAGCTCCTTTTTTAGATAAAATAAACTCGTCAGGTTTTTTCTTCTTATTTTCTGATTCTAGGAGGCATTTCAAATATCAATTTCTCAATTACTATCATTTATTATAAGATGTAAATGAATCCAAATTACCAATTAAAAAATATTAGAAAAATATATACGAAGTATAATCAATGAGAAGGAATGAGAAAAAAACACTTGCAGTCCTCAAAGTCTGAAACAAAATAGTAGGGCTGTAAGGCAGTCGACTACTCAACTGCTCTGGCCTCTGGGAGTGAATCGATTAACTCAGTCTCCTTGCCCAGTGCCCACCCTCAACCCTTCTCGAATCTGTTCGGCTATCCACTCGCAGGCAGTGGCCACGCAGGACAGAAGTCATAGAAGCCATTGAAGTACGAAAGAATGAAAGATTGAAGAAGATTAGAAGAATGAAGAACTCAGAGTAGTGGAAAAATCAGGGGATTTCCAGTCGGATTGGCAGAATAAGGATTGTAGAAGATTAGAAGATATTTAAATTAATTAAATTCTTAACGGTAAAAAGAATAAATTGATTAAATTCCACACCTTTTCCACGTTTTCCACGCTCGAATCACAGTCTTGTTTCCTCGATAATGGCTTTGTCCCTTCGATTTTCCATGTGCTCAAATACCCAAAAACGCAGATGAAGAATTGAAGAGCCGCTTAATGGTTTGAATGGAGAGGATATTTGTCGCTTGGATTAGTCGTGGGCCGCTTAATGCTTGGGTCGGGCTGTCTATTTTAATATTACTCTTTACTAATGGGCCTAGTTATACTATTAAGGTTTAAAAAATGGGGGGCCCTCCGAAATTGGGGGCCCTGTGCAGATGCTCCAATTGCACCTGGGCTGGGCCGGGCCTGTTTCATATTTCTAGGTAGATATGACACACAAGCAGAGGCGGACCCAGGAAGTTTGTCTTGGGAGGGCGGTAACTTAAACAAAATATTTTTTGGGAGGGCGAAAATTATTTTTTATTGTATATATACACTAAAAAATTTTGTTGTTGGGGGGGCGACCACCCCCCTGGGTCTGTACTACGGTCCGCCCCTGCACACAAGATAAAGAGGTGTGACCACATCGTCGCTATCTTCAAGGTTAAGATTGATAAGATACGTGTTCCACACAAAGATGTGTGGACAAAAAATTGACAAACTTGTGTTCCACACAAGTTTTTGGGATAAAAAAAAAATCAAAGCTGACAAACTTTTAAGGACAAAGGGAGTAGATAGTAAATTGATGAATACTCTTTCCACAACTCATATGCATATATAGACGATCATACAACTTTAACAAAGAGGATCACCGGTAAAATTGTTGTTAAAAGGAACTATGATTGCTAATTAAAAACGAACCAAAACAACACTTTTAATCTTATTAAAAAGAAAATTAGTAATATCGCTAAATAAAAGGAACTTAAAGTATCATGCAAAGTTAAACTTAAATTAGATCAATAACAACAGTCTTACGTATACACATTTTCATATCTCATAAAAGGTGCAAAAATTTAGTGACTAATTGTCATACAAAATTGGCAAGTACATGTTTTTTTATTTAACCTCCGTCGCATTGAACATTGTTAACTTTGAATTAGGTGAGAAATAGATAAAAGTAAAAATTGTGCTGAGTTTATACAGAAGAGAGAGAAATAAGCAATATTATAAATTAATTACTTTAATAGGAAAATGACAAACTTATTGGGGTAATAAAAGAAAGAAAGTTTGCAAAATTCAATAAGTAAGAAAGAATATAGTTTTGCAAAATATTTGTTCTTTCCCATTTTTACTACTTTATATTTTGGTTTTGACTTCGAGACCTACTTTTTTTACTGGTGGCTCAACTGGTAATGTCATGACATTTATGCTCTCATTTTTAATTAAGACAACCATGCAACTTAGGATCGACACACCACGCGCGCGGTGTAGCGATCTCACAGTATAATCTGTGCGCGACTGCCATTAATAAGAAAAGTTATGATCAATCTTTTTTTTGGTAATAAGTTATGATCAATCTTTGGAAAAGGTTATTATCTTCCTCCATGACATATCCTTTCCTTTTTTTTTATGTATGAATAGTTTTATTTCTTAGTTTTTTGTTACAATGACTCTTACTTAATTTATTTAATATTTTGAATTTATTGGATCACTATTATGTTTTTTGCTTTTATATAATTGCGTCTAACCTATTACTCCCTCCGTCCGTAAATAAAAGTCTCTCTTTCATTTTCAGGTTGTCCCTAAGTAGAAGTCCTTTTTCCTTTTTTGATAAACAAAACAATACTAAACAATATCAAATACTGTTCAAAAAATGCAAACAGTCTTAGTTTCTTAAAATGTGTGTAAAATGAATGGGGCCTTTTATATAGAGACGGAGGGAGTACATAGGTACTTCACTCCCTTGCAACGAACGGGTGGAGTTACTAGTTACTCCCTCCATCCCATTTATATTGTCCCGTTTTACCTTTTCGGGAAGTCCCACTTAAATTGTCTCATATCATATTTGGCAAAGTTTGTGTGGCTCTAAATCATTCTTACTTTATTCTTACTTTATTAATTAATATCAACCACACAAACCCACTTTTCTTAATAACCGTGTCACCCTCTTTCGGGACAATATAAATGGGACGGAAGTAGTATATTAATACTCCGTTATACGGAGTAACTCATAAGAAATAAAAGAAGTAAATAAGCATTTCAATTAAAATTAGAACGAACTTCTTGACATTAATATTTTGTGCCAAAACGACGGAGTATTTCGTCTTTCCGTCACCTCATGGTTTGATTCCGTGTACCGAATCCTCTCTCTCCGAAAGTGGCGACTTTCTCTATCATCTGTCCGTCGTTGGAACCGCATTGAAGGAGTGAGAGGCGGGAGAGAGAGAGCTATGGTGAGTAAATAAATGAGTAACGGAGCGTAGCAAAATGCCGGAGGGGAAACACTTGGTGCTATCAGAAGCAGCTTTCAAAGGAAATTCAATGGAAAACCCTAATAACTCTGAGTCTGCGCAGGAACGGCATGCTCTTCCTACTAACGAAATATCCTCGACTAGTAGGGAGGAAGGAGAGCTCAGCACATCCGACGACGACGACGTATTTTCCTCTCTTAAACACCGCTTCTGTTTTTGCTTCCACTTTCGGAACCTGGTTTGGTTTCGAGATTTATAATGTCATTTTGTTTTCTGTTCTGCTTAAGTTGTAAACTTCTTTGTTTTGTTTATAGCATCACTTCCCCTCTGCTCTTATCTGTTTCGGATATGTTTATATTCGCTTCATAATTTCAATAAGAAATTTGCTAATGGATCACAACAAAGACAATGTAGTGGTTTTAAAAGTTTCTGAAATTTTTACTAGTCTGCAGTTTGTTTTGATTGTGCCCCTTGTGACTTTAAATTTTACCAAATGTGGTAATGTAATGGGGGAAGTGGTGCGAGATAGAAGAAACCAGAAATATGAAACTAATCATTGAACCTGTTTTAGTTTACACATTCCAAGTACTCAAGAGTTGAAGGAATTGCCTGTCACAGGAAAACCAACCTCACTGCTCAACTTCTCAATTCACTGGTGTGAATGCAGCTGAACTGAAGCCCTTGGAAGTTGAATTGGTTAAAGATGCACATGATATTGAGGCTGGTACATGCTGCCATACTTACGTGTGACCAATATAAGCTCTCTTATTTGTATTATGTATACATTTTATATCTTACTTGATGTGATCAATCCATTGTCCATGTACTGATCTTGTTCTGTGTTCTATCAATAACTTGAATGGAGTTGACTTCCTTTGAAGTATGGTCTTGAATTCCTGTTTAAATATATTGTAAACCTTTCTTTGAATGGGTTTATTGATTTATCCTTTGCTTTCTAATATTTCTATCCTTATCTGCAGGAAGGTGTGCGTCTTCTAATACATTGGCGAAATTAAGTTCACAAGCATCTCAAGAGTCAAAAATTCATAAAAGTTCTGATAAGAATCGAGGTTCGTTTGTGCCATTCCTGATAAGTTTTTCAGATGATGAAAGTGGCAGTGACCCAGAGGGCACTGCACAGAAAAACACATTGATAAGGGAAAACAGGTGCTTATCTGTAAATACAAGTAGCAAACTCCCACAAGCAGATTCAGCTGTACGTAGACCACTCAAACTAGGAAAAGTAATTAAAAATGAGGCTAGAGTGATGAAAAAATTGCCCCTTACTCACCAGTTTGTGTCTTCATCTCATAAAAACAGTACTGCTATGGCTAGAAGGGGTGGATTGACTTTAAACGTCCGAAATAATAACAATTTTAAACAGACAAATGGTCCATCTCTTTTGCGTAAAACAAATACCGCATTGAATAATAGTAAACTACAAGATTTACGCCAATTGATTGCTATTCGGGAGAACGAATTGAAGCTTAAGGGTACTCAGCAAGCGAAGAGTTTCAGTTCATCTGAGTGTAAGGATCTCAGTGTTATGGGTACATGCATTAGCATGAGAGGTTTCTCCGGATCCACTGGTGCAGAAAACATGCCCCACGAGTCAAAAGAACCTACCAAAAAGCTCCAAAAGATTGATGAAAATCATTCAAGCCAGATGGTTCGGAATTCTCAAGTCACAGATACACTATTATCATCAGAAAAATCTGTGTTAGAAAATTGTGGTCAACCTGGTCTTGGTGGTCAAAGCAGTCATAGTGAAATGTTTGAAAGACCTCATGCAGGCCTTGCTATACACCATGAGAATGAAAATCAGGGTTCTATGTATTTGACAAAATTAGCTACTGGTAGGAAGGCAGGTAATCAGTTTACTATTGAGGAGTTGAGCACTTCCTTTGATAAAAAAGTCGGATGCTAAAGGATAGGTGGTTGCTCTTGTGTAGGTACTGATTTATTGACAAGTCAAAGTGGCCGGAAAACAAACATGAGGGACTGTATGATTACATCAGCACAAGCTGCAGTTGCTCATGATTCAGTATGTTATAGGCTGCCAAGATATCTTATTTGTAATAATTATGTAAATACATTTGTTATTATATTCATGGTTATTGTTCTGTCATGTTTGGCAACAGACATCCATGCGCCTCTTTGATTACACTTACAAGGGGGCACTTTTTGAGGGTTTGGAAGGTGTAAACTTGTCCATAGAATTGTTTGGGTACTTTATAGTTTAAATGCATTTTTACAATTAGCATTGAATTGAAATTCGTATCAGACAATGCTACCATATACAACACTCGCGTAGCTAATCACGTGTTACAGTGCCTGATTCAGTTATCATGAGTTTAAAACAGGTGATATCCATATGACCGACTGCTCTACCTTCTACTGTCTAGATGTCGCCTTTTGTGGTCATATACAGTGTACAAGGATGCCTATAATATACTTTAAAAGATAATGTCACGATGTTCATGTGCGTTTCTTTTTTTTTCTGTGCTGATTGGAGAAGTTGTATGAGCATGTTCAGGTCATTGGAGTGTAACACCATTTTTCATCTGATGGAGGGACATAGACAAACTTAATTCTTCACTTGAAATACAAAATAAGAAGGGGATGCTTTAATTCTTACTCCCCCGTCCCTTACAACTTTGCCATCTTTCCGTTTTTTATTGTTCCAAAAAACTTTTGCACTTTCCCTTTTGATCAATTAATTTGTGGTTCCTATTATTTTCTTTCTCTTGTGCACAACCCTCAACCACACAGTTTTTACTTTCTCCGTGCCAATCAATCTTGACAAAGTTACAAGTGACTGAGGGGGTATTATTTTGTAAACAGGAATGTTTATTTTCGGATTGCTATGCTCTAGTTTGGATTTGGCCCTTATGGTGCTGCCTAAATTACTAGAGTGCTTATAATCCCTTGAGAGGAGAACATCATTACTTTATGTGTGTGTTTATTTATCTGTGTTGATCAAAGAAGTTGCTCGAATATGTCTGGGTCATTGGATTGTGTAACACCATTTTTCACGTAATGGAGGGATCTAGAATTGTTGAAGTACACAACGCTTCACTTGAAAGCAAACGTAAAAAGGGAAATAGTTATTTGATATAATTTTTTAAATAAATCTTGTGTTCTGTCTCCTGTCAATTTTCTAAAGAGTGATTGAATGAGGGTTTACAACAGGTTCTCTACTCTCATGTTTCTTAATCTAGCTTGTGGCTGTTTTCCAGTCACAGGTTCCCCCTGGTCATGAAGGATTTCTGCTTCCCCTTTCCATGTCATCCAATTTTTTATGCTGTGCCAATACGTCTTCTAACCCTTCTGTATAGAATTTAGACCTTTAAATGGACCGCCATTTCTGATTGGCAGTTATGTTTTTAATCGGTATATCAATGATCAGATCTTAAACCTATAAGGGCACTGCCACTTCCCATTAACAGTACTGTTTTAAAGAATTAAAGCTCATGTCTAAGTATCAATGTTAAAATTGCAATAACTTTGTTTTATACTATATGTTAACCAATGTGATTTTTTATGTTTCATGATTTGATTTATCAGTCTATGTCTTAGACCCTAAAATCTGTGTTTGTACTTTTGCTGTTATAAGAAGGAAGTGGAGTTGAAGGGTCCAACTAAGCATAGTCATCAATTCATCCCTGGCCCTGGGCAAGCTGGTAGGAGTTGTACAGGAAGAAGCTCTAGTGATCCAGTTGCACTTGATGATCAACCACATCCACATGTCACACAGAATGTAAACCAGGTAAAACCTTCATGCTGTTGGCAGTACCTTAGTAATCAATAATCACATTCTGGTGAAGAGATTTTTAGCCGCACAGACTGGGGAAGTGAAAAGTTGAACCAGATCATTTCCCCGGACTATTTTTTGTTGCTAATTGTTCTCTAATATCTATGATACTGATTCCCTGTGAGACAGTGAGTTAACTACTACATGGACACTGATTTTTTTTGGAATTTCTATGGATAAAGGAACCCCTGAATATTCAACAAGTTCCGCACAACTTCAGAAAAGTAGACATGTCTATGAATAGTGGCATGGATTTGCAATCGTTGTTGGACACTGAGGAATTACATGATAAGCAGCTTGAGGAGGCCCAGGAATATCGGCGCAAGTGTGAAATTGAAGAAAGAAATGCTCTCAATTCCTATCGAAAGGCTCAGAAGGCCTTGATTGAGGCAAACGCTAGATGTTCTGCTCTATTTAGTAAAAGAGAGATATACTCAGCGCAGCTTCGACGTCTTATGATAGAGAATCCAGTCTATACTAATACGTTGTTCCCTCTTGGATCTCACCTCGAAACTGTTTTCAACCCCTCAACCAATTACGGTGCTAATAGGCATTTAATGCTCTCTTCATGTTGTCCTGCACAGCTTGATTGTGATGGCCGCGATCATCAAATGCGTGATGCAGAGTTCCATTCTGCTTTTGAGGCCATGCAAAATGCATCAGACATGCATGTTGATGATAGGGAAAAATTGACTTCTGAGCCTTTTAGTGAGCCTGATGTTAGTACGTCTGAGCTTAATAAGGTCAATCACAAAGCAAGTGGTGTCTGCTTGCAAGCTGATGACGTCAGTATGTCTGCGGAGGAGGAAGATGGGTTGCTTCAAAGGTCCCCTCAGAACAGCTCCGAATATCAAGGGGAGGGGGCATTTGGGGTGGTCCAGGAAAAGGAGGCAAACGACGTACCAGGAAGGCAGTTAGCAATGGATAGTTCTCGGGATACTTTGTTACTTGAAGCGTCTTTGAGATCTCAGCTCTTTGAGAGGTTAAAAATGAAAGCTTTGCCTAAGAAAGTAGAGGAAAGCCCGAATGTGGAGACTATCACTGAGAGTATGTTAGAAGCGAATGATTTCGGAAGAAGGATGGGATTGAGTTCAGGCAACATATCATCATCTGATGTTGAGAAAGAAAAGGCTTCTGACTTCCCTGGTATTCTTCCACTGAACATGTTTTTTCTACTCTGGAGTTTCTTGACAATATCATATGCAGCTAGAGGCTATCAGTCCTGAAAATCTATGTCAAAATGTTACTTGAAGGCAGTGCCAAGTGCCTTTTATTCTACTTTTCGAAGTTATGAACAACCATATTTGTTGAACTTGCATTGTTTCAGTAACTGCATTTATTTTGGTCCTAATTTCTTTTTTTGTTTCTCTTGATTTATAATTTCTATGTCTACCTACAAACTCTTGCTGTCAAAAAATTATGTGTTTAAGATGTCACAACTGCATTTTGCATGTGAGGGTATATCATTTTTGTCATATATCTTTGATTCTGTTTTTTATATTTTTTTTCCAGTATCTTCTGATAAAGCAGATATAGAGTATGACACCCCTGTTGAGATAAATGACCGTTGCAATAATGATACATTTGGATCCAATTTTTCCTCTATGTTGTCCACTAGTCATTTGAGCAGTTGCATGTCCATAGATGAGCAGCACTCACAATCATCAAATTTCGCCACCTTCTCTCTTCCTGCTTTCAGGAGTGCATTTTCTCACCTTAAGCATTCTGATACCACTAATTTTGGCAAACCACAGATTAGAGGTGTGAATATTCAAGCTTCTCATGTTAATAATGCAAATGATGATGAGACCACGGGGAATACTTTCAGAGTAGATGAGTATGCTTCACTGGATCTATATTCCAACAAGAATGGTTCTTATTCCTGCAAATTTGCTATTGATCCACTTTGGCCGCTTTGCATGTATGAACTCCGGGGGAAATGCAACGACATAGAATGTACTTGGCAACATATTAGGGACTACTCTTCTGAAGCTAAAAAAAGCACTACCTGCAACAACAGGGGTATGAAATTTGTAAAACAAGTACAATAACATCTGTGCAATTCTTTATAGTTTTATGCATAGTGCAGCACTTTGCATTCCTGACTTTGAAGATTTGATTGTAGTTTTATGCATAGTGCTTTGCTATTATATCTTTTTTTACTTTGAAGATTTGAAGGACGAGTCAACAATTCGAAGAGGAAAATCCGCTTTCACTAATGCACTCACCATGTCAAATGTATCTGCTCCCCCAACTTATCTAGGTTGTTTTGATGTTACCAAAGTTGATTTACAGACATATAAATCTGCTGTAGCTCAAAAGAAGTGTTTCAGTGGTTTCTTGGTTCTTTCAAGTCTACTTCTAACTGACCTGATTTCAAAAGAGCCATTTCTGTATGGCTCTGAAGCTCATGTTGAGGTCCATGGGGGTTGGAACAGGCAATTACTCTATTTCCAGAGCAGAAATGGAACATC
Organism: Cuscuta epithymum; assembly: GCA_945859915.1. Lineage (NCBI taxonomy): Eukaryota > Viridiplantae > Streptophyta > Magnoliopsida > Solanales > Convolvulaceae > Cuscuta > Cuscuta epithymum. The sequence goes on from CAMAPF010000942.1 coordinate 5,332,745, forward strand.
GGTTGGTCACACTAACTTTATCTTCATTGCTGCTTATCACCCTGTCCCCACCAAAAGGCATGTTTTAGTTTTACTATTCATAAGAATTCACATTTCATCGAAAGAACCTAATATTTCTTGAAACTTTCCAATGCTTTGTAAAATGGGGTTACAAACCAATTTCAATGTGACCCATATAGATAATCTAACAAATAAGTTTTGAAATCGGAAATGCGTCTTCATGATTTATGTCTTAAAACTATGTACCTTTAAAAAGTTGTACTTTTACCAAGAATGTTTGAGCATTGGTTCTGATTTCTGAGGCAAGCAAAAATCTGAAACAAATACAATTTGCACCCCTCTTCAGCCCTAGCTAGTTAGTTCCCAAGCATATTTTTTCTCTCTCTCTTAATATGGAAAATTAAGTTGCATATTTGATGGGAATGGAAAATAAAAATCAACGGTATAAACCGTTGCCCAGTAATAATCAATGGCAGAAACTGTTGCCCAGAGCCAAAAGGCTGAAATCCAATTTTATTAACTGATGAGCAAGAATGAATCCTAACAAGGGGTTTAAATACCCTGGTTTAAATCCAATTTTATACGCATCTACTAATTCCCAAACTAGGAAACAAAATCATAGAGATCCTAATCAACTCCAAATAGGAAAAAGAATAATGGAGATCCTAATTAACTCCAAACAGGAACCAAATAATAGAAATCCTAATTAACTCCAAATAGGAAACAAATCAGGAAAATTATAAAAGAATAAAATTAATTAACCAGCCCACGAAGGTGGGCTCAAGCCTGTCCCTGCCTGCAGTAAACCAACAGCCCTTGGCTTTCGGACCCTCTTCTTCCACACAGCCCCCTTGCTCTCCCCGCTCTCTATTAATAGTTGTGTCCGAAGGTAATTTAAACAAAGCCTACTCACCCCAGACGTGGTTCGGTACCCATTTGTAAGGTCAAACCGCTTACAAAGTTACGCAAGAAGTTAGTTGTGACTTCTGACAGCTGCACTACTTTGTGCATCTTTTGCAAGTAAACAGTAGCTTTTACTCTTTGCTAATTCCTCATGCTGGTTGTGCTTTAACAGATTGAAGGTGGCCACCGATTTTCAGATGATGATCAATCCATAGAATTGGCTCTTTTGAGTCTCTGTCAAGAGGGTAGTAAAAGCAAAGGCCGAATTGAGGTATTTCTTTCTCTTGCAAGTCGTCCCTTTGTATTTCATTGATGTGTTATATAAGCTCATACACACATTGAAACATGTAGGCTCTGAAAGTGCTTGCTCGTGCTCTGGAAGCTTATCCTACTTCAGCAGCTCTGTGGATTGTTTACTTGTTGATTTATTATAGCAATCAAAAGTGCATTGGGAAGGATGACATGTTCAAACATGCGGTACTCCTTTTTTAATGTGAACAAATACATTTATGCAGTTGTTTTTATTATCTTCTGGGATGTTTATATAGAATAAGTAACTTCATCTGTTCCTTTTTTATTCTTGTTTACTTTCTTGTTAGAGGTATCTCAACTTTATCAAAATAAAAAAACTAGTTTTTGTTAAGAACACTTGTGTATGACAGGTACCCCTGGGATGAACAACTATGCTTTACTTAGAATTAATTTGGTGCGCGATCTTGTCAGGACACATGCAAATTAATTCTTCCCGAGATATCTTTGTTTCATATAACGAAGGCCTTTATATAGGCTACATCAGAGTTCTAAAATAAAAGGAAACCACACAAAAAGAGTCTTGAAATAATTCAGAGATAAAAAAAATACTGAAGACAACAAATCTATCACATCAAATAATCTGAAAGTAACCCAGCTTTCATAATTGATTGAGCGCCAGCTGCCAGCTTCCAGACTTGCCATGTAGCTTGCTCAACCTCTTTGCTGGCTAACACATGTTGTGTTTACTTTTCCCCGCACGTCATTTACGCCTAGATTATAAAACCTTCACAACATTTCTCCCCTCGTTGTCAAAGAACTTGTCCTCAAGCTCCAAGGTTGGGTAAGCATGTTGAAACTCTTTCAATGTGTCCCAAGATTCATCCTCTTCGAACTTGCCATGCCAATGTACTAGGAGTTCCCATGTACCCGCGTTCAGCCGTGCTCGAAGATTTTTTTCTACTGGTGGAAGAATTCTCATAGTCCCTGGCGGTGGCTCATGGTGTGGTTTCAATAATGAAACATGGAAGACATCAAGAATGCAACTGCTTTGTGGTAACTGGAGCTTATTTGCAGTTTGCCCTATTCGGGCTGTCACTTGAAAATGTCCATAACGCTTAGGTAATAATTTATGATTTAGACGAATTAGAGTGAGTTGGTGATAGGGATGGATGCGCAACCACACCTATGCACCTGCTCAAAAGAAAATTCTCGATGACCTTTATCAAATTGAGTTTTCACGCGTTGTTGTGCTTGAGCCAATCTTGAGTGTGTCGTGCGCAGTAACTCATCCCTATCTATGAGTTTGTGGTCTACACCATCCAATTGAATTGTACCAGGTCTATAGGACAAGTTTGGAGGGGCGCACCCATATATGACCTGAAATGGTTAGTCTCCCAATGCAGCTGATAGGAGGTGTTGTAGCAGTACTTTGCTCAGGGTAACTCTTTGCCCATCTCTTGAGGATAATCTCTGGTTAAGCAATGTATGAACATCTCCATTGTGCGGTTTATAACCTCGGTCAGGCCATCCGTTTGAGGAGGTATGCCGAAGAAAAACTCAAACATGTGCCGGGCAGGCGTAATAGTTCGCGTCAGAAAGTGCTTTAGAAAATTTTGTCCCGGTTTGGGATGATGATTTCGGGCAACTCATGAAGTCGAAAAAACTTATTTTAAAAAAACTGCATCTACCAAGACCACTGTAAATGGGTGACTCCACTGGAATGGATAACGAGGCCCGAGTATTGGACTTGAGCTGCCCCGAAGTTGCAATTGGATTTATTTAAGATAAGCCCGGGATTCTGTAATGTCTCCAGTACCAAACAAACTTGATTGACGTGCTCCACCCACGATTTGCTGTAAATGAGAATATCATTGAAGAATAGACAATTTTGCTTAAATAGGGACCAATTGTTTCAGCACATGCTAACGCTCCTTCAACCCGCCTTCCAATTGTTTCATGATTCCCATCCGTGTTTATGGCCATTTCACCATAGTACCACCACATGTCTACAGAAGATTTCACTCCTTGAACGGCTCCCTCGTATATCTCAACCACCGTATTCAGAGAACCAAACCTTGCTTCATTTTCTGCATACTTCTTCCAGTCAACCAAAAATGCATACTTCTCCACAATGCCCCCCTCTACTACTTTCTCAGTTTCCTCTATACAGACAGCCCCGGCACCAAAATCTAGAAATTTGATTATCACAATGCTGCATTATCGTTCCTCTTCATGAGATATTGTAAAATCATTTACTGGCCGATGCGTTGTTGCAACATCATGTGTAATGTCTGATTTTATTCCATTTTCTAGGACACTGGTGAATGCTGCATCTCTCGCTCCGCTATTAATTCCATTTATATAAGCAGTATACGAGGTAGCTCGAGATTTATCTACTTGTCCAGTGACATTAAGGTTTTCCAGCTGAACAGAGTCTTCAAAATTAGCTGTACTTGCATCAGAACTTTGAGTACTATCCACCAGGGCTGCAGATGTAACAGGATCTCCCATACTAGTAGAGGGGCCGCTGAATATTCAGTATCTATGGAGATTTCAGGAACCACCTTGTTCTCCACTTCATAAGTATTTGAACCAGCAATTCTATCATCTGCAGATTCAAATTCCATGGCAATCGAGGATTGAAACACCACAGAAGATTTCTCCCTCGTCCTTAGTCACAATCGATGAACGTAGCTTCAGATGGAAGTTGCCGCTGGATAACAGATTCCTGCTACAAACCGGGAGACTGGGATACGGCAAACTGGGAGAAGCAGTTCACGATTGCGAACGGGGAGAAACGACGAGCGACGATCTGGAAGAATCGGCTTGCGATGAAGCCTGAGAACTGAAGAAATCTGCTCGCGGTGAAGCTTGCAAACTGAAAGAAGAAGATGCTGGTGAGGAAACCTGCGAACTGAGAAAAGATGCCTGCGATGGCAACGACGAACGTTCCTTGATCGTCCTCGCCGGCGACGTTGTGGATGCAGCTTGGTGCACATTTTGTCCAACCAGATCCTCATCTTCTTCGTCCAATCACTTTCTACTTTTTCCTTGCTCTTCGTGCGCTTCTCCGTGTTCAAGCAATTCCCCAGGTTCAAGAGCTTCTCCAAGTTTCCGCGCGAGGCATCCTGATCGGATCTTCGATGCTGCATGTGTGGTTCCCTCCTCCCTTGCGTAGACATGCGCTTCTCCATGTTCACGCACAAACCAGAGGCGGCCACCTTCTGTTCCGACCGTCGATGATCCCTGTGCTGCTCCGTGTTTTTTATAGCGCGTATGTCGATAGAAGCTTCCCGCAGTCGACTGTTCTGATACCAATGATAGAGACACCAGAATTTGATGGTAAATTGATGTATATTAAGATGGAAATTGTTGAAAACTGAAAACAGAAAGATACAATTGAGACACTTTGAGTAGTCTTGCACTCCCAAGTCCAAGCCCCAACCAAATTTCTGCCTCCCGCACTTCTTTCTTCCCTCCAATTCTTATGATAGGGCCCGGGGCTGTAGAGAATAATAATATTAGTAGTTATAGATTGATATTAAATAAGTATGGTATTGTATAAATAAGAATTCTGGGCCATGTCATAAAATATGGGCTGGCCCGTTAGAATATAAGTACTATAAGAGTGGGAAGGAGGGAAAGAAGGGAGTAGGCAGAAATTGGATCTGGAATTAGGCTTGGGAGTGTGAGACGGCTCGAACTGTCTCTATCTTATTGGCTCTTCTCTTTCTTTGTATTTCCGTCACTGTAGTTCTGCTGCGTTGGTTGAGGTTCCAATTCTTATAATAATTTTATTCTTAAGGGCCGGCTCAAACTCATGACTTACATGGCCCGAAACCCTTATTTTTACACTATCACAATTATTTAGTATAATTCTATCATTATTAGTATACTAATCTGCACGGTTCCTATCATTGAAGCAATAGAAATTGATTTATCTATGCTTAGAGTTTTAGATCTGTGCAAGACAAATACCTCTGGGATGAATAACTATGCTTTAGTTAGAAATAATTTGGTGTCTGGCGTTGTCAAGACACACTCCAATTAATTCTTTCCAAGATATCCTTATTTCATATGAGAAAGGCCCTTATATGGGCTACACGCCTACACCAGAGTTCTGAATCTAGAGGAAATCACACAGAAAGAGTATTGAAATCATTCAGAGACAAAAAGGATACTGAAGACAACAAATCTATCACAACAAATAATCTAAAAATAATCCAGCTGTCATAATTGATTGACTGCCAGCTGCCAGACTTGTCACGCAGCTTCCTCAGCCACTTTGCTGGCCAACACATGTTGTGTTTGGTTTTTCCTGCACCTCATTTACGATGCCGCTGATATGTGCATCCTAGGAAGTAGAAAGGTGTCCACAACAGTTTATTACTACCTCCGTCCCAAAAAATTTTGCCATTTTGATAGAGACCTCCAGAAATCCAGAACAATTACAGAAAGATTAAGAAGAAACAGATGAATACTTTTATTGAATCAAGAAGAACAGTACAGTAACCAGGCCGAAGCCCCCAAAGATAAGAGAAACCGACTTTCTCAGATCTTCCCAGTTCCCAGACTATACGTCCAAAAAGCCTCCTTCCCCTCCCAGCCTTTCTTCTATTTATAACAGTCCCGCTCCTGCCTTTATTTACTATCTATTCCAGAATTTTAACTAATAGCTACTAGTCTATTTATTAGTCAATAGGTGGGTCCCTATCAATACTTCCCCCCAAAACATCCACCTTGTCCTCAAGGTGGGTGATAAGAGAGAGCCCAAATTTTCTGCTTCTTCTTCCTCTTCCTTGTTCCTCTCCCTTCCCAATATCTAACTGGTTGATGGACTAGGGACTGCAGTACAAGATCTTTTAAAATCATATGACTTTCAGCAACAGAAAGTGAATCTCCAATTGGTTCAGTCACCTCTCCCCACTCCATACCAAATATTATTTCTTCACCTTTCTGCAGCCCCTCATGCTTTCCATGTTCTGAAACTAATACTGTACTAAATGCAAACTCCTTTATGCATCTTTCAACCTCTCCCCCTTTATCTTTGCCTACCTTGTTTGAGAAAGAAAGCCTCCAAGGTTTTGGCAGGTAAGTAAGGATACCCCTTATTCCAGTTGCAGTTCTCCTAACCAAGGAACATGAAAGATTATTTCCCATGTAAGACTTCCAAAATGGGCGTCCTAGCAGGTAAGCAGATTCTTCACCCGAAGAAAACATTGCCATTTTCAAGCTTTGTTTCACCTCCACCTTTTTATTAGCTTCAATATTTTGTTCCACATAACTTCCTGCCGTTTTCTCAATGATAAAACCTGTAATTCTGAGCTCTCCTATCATAAAGTCCACCCCTAAGTAGGCAGGTGAGTCACAATTAATTGGACCCTTTCCATCCAGATGCACAATAGCAGAAGAAATAACTGGAGAATAATCTTGATGATCCTTCGAATTATAAAGAGCAGACAGTCCCTCTTTAACCTGGGTTTTGAAATTTGCTTTAAACATACTAGAAGAGTGCATCCCAATAGTCAGTTCTTGATTGTACACGGCTGTTCCAGCCTCTTTATCATCCATAACCAGTCTTCCTCCACTCATAACATTCATCCAAGTTGGTGAACTTCCATGTGAAATCAATGCCCCAATTTGAACATTAGCATATGATTCCCCAGAAAGATGATAAACACGATCCTCAAGAACAACTGGATCATATGTCTTTTGTTCCAAGGAATTTAAATCCACATTGTTTGCAAAATTAGGAGAAACATAATCTGGCCATTGGATAACCTGTTTTTTCCAACTATTACTTGGTACACAAAGGTGCATAATTTCCTTTAGAACACCCAATCCCAGATTTGGAAATCTACCAATTCCAAAAATAAAATATTCTGGATTTGGTTTCAGAACAATTGCATACCTCTGACCCTCATAGGTAAAGATAGGTGGGTGATAGATGCTTTCCTCCTCAGCCTTTTTGGTAATGATGTTCAGTTCCATGATAGGATCAGTGTGGTTGGTATGAGTTTCCTCCTGGTTGTAAGGTCTATTGGGTTTTGACAGCTCGGACTCTTCCAGATTAACTGGTGAGTTACCTGTAGACTGATTAGTATCCTCGTTTGAATCTAATTCTGGTATTGAAGTTTCTGTAGGCTTCCACTCAAGATTTGGTGTTGTCAATGAAATTCCCTTCGTAGAAGCTTGAGCCGTCTTGGAAACCTTGGACAAAAGTGGCGATGACATCTGTGAACCAGTAAGCAATTCTTGCGCAGGTTGAGAATTTATGGGAGAAGATGAGGATTCTCCCCTCAATCGCGTTTTTCTTGGACACGAACAATTAGCCGTCGATGAAATCTTTCTCGATTGGGAATTAGAAGAAACATTTCGCGACTGAGAACTAGGAGAAACAGTGCGCGACTTTGTTTGCAAGCTTGTGAGCGATGGCGACGAACCTTGTTTGTCAATAGACCTAGTTTTCCTCGATCGTTCTTCGGTTCTTCTGCGACGCCTCTGCTCTTCCGACTCCTCTGAGTCAGTCGAAAGTCGCGTATGTCGATGATGAGATTTGCGATGCATATGAGAGTAGTCAAAATTCTCTTCCGATTCCTCTGGATTGGATGACCTTCGCGACTGATGATGTGAAGTATGACGAGAAGAGCCATACGACGAGCGATGCGAAGATCGGTGTGAATGGTGCGATGTATGTCGCGAACGACTTTGAAGTCGGTTCTGCAAATCTGCGACGCTAGTTTGCATCGCCTCTTGCATAGCGGCCATCATCGTCTTCATCTTTTCTTGCGATGCGACCATACTCGCTTGTGTCTCCCTCATAATTCGATCAATATTATCAAAACTCTTTTCCATTTGCGGTGTCATGTAGAAATCCTCCTCCATGATTCAGATTCTTTGTCTCCAGGAAGTAACAGCTCTGATACCAATGATAGAGACCTCCAGAAATCCAGAACAATTACAGAAAGATTAAGAAGAAACAGATGAATACTTTTATTGAATCAAGAAGAACAGTACAGTAACCAGGCCGAAGCCCCCAAAGATAAGAGAAACCGACTTTCTCAGATCTTCCCAGTTCCCAGACTATACGTCCAAAAAGCCTCCTTCCCCTCCCAGCCTTTCTTCTATTTATAACAGTCCCGCTCCTGCCTTTATTTACTATCTATTCCAGAATTTTAACTAATAGCTACTAGTCTATTTATTAGTCAATAGGTGGGTCCCTATCACATTTTCAAAACTTTGACCGTCTATATCTTTTTATTGAAAATTATTTAAAATATAAAAATTATATGAAAATGTTCTTTATTAAAAGTACATTCATAAAAGTATAAAGTTCATAGCTTCCCTAATATTATACTAATCAAAATCAAGATTCAAATTTTTGAAAATGGCAACGTTTTTTGGGACGGAGGTAGTATTTATTTATGCAGATCTAGTATACCAAATATTCACGGGCTTTTCTTTTCAAATGGCATCTCTCAGTTTGGTTTGTTATATTAATATAATATTACACCTGTAAATATCAAAGGGTATGGTTCAAATTAATTATCAAACAAAGTAACATGGGACTTGTATAAAATTTGTTGAGCATTTTGTTCTCTATCTGTGATGGTCCCGGATAGAGGTAAAAGTCTAGAGGGGGGGGTGAATAGACTTTTAAATCTTTTTCAACTTTGTGAAGTTTTCCCTCTAGATGAGTTGATCTATAATCTTTTAAGAGATTAATAGATGCACAGCGGAAGTCTTTAACCTCTTTATACTTGGTGTGAGATAACTTTCTAGTTTAGATGATGTTTAGACTGGTGACAAGAGGAAGTAGGCTAGGCAGTAGACTGGTGAGCAGGTAACTGCTTAGTCTACTGCTGCACAGGCAGTTTGCTGACTGGCAGGCAACTGCTGAGTTGGCAGTCGACTGGTGGGCAGGTTACTGCTGAGGCAACTGTTAAGAACAGGATAACTCTTGGATGGCTTTTTGTTCTGGCTTGTTATGGCGTTCGGAAAGACACATATAAATGGGCAGTGAGCTCAGCAGGAGGGTGAAGACCAGGGTACTGCTCAGGCACCTTCTGAGTGTAAGATAACTTTTAGTGGAAAACACTCTCAAGGAGAGTGAGTTATTAAGCAGTAGGCTAAGCAGTACAGTCGATGAAGACTACTGCTTAGGATGCTGCTGGCAAACTACAATCCTTTAATGAGATGTGTTTGGTGTGTGCTTCTGTATGTATGAAAGTAAATCAACACACGATATATCCTGGTTCAGAGGTGGTGTAATCCTCCTACATCCAGTCCCACCCTATTTCAGATGGATTTCCACTAAAGTATTCAGCCCAATACAATTAGTGCCAATCTAGCCTTGACAACTCTGGCCTAGATTGAAGGTTTTTCACGATGAGTATAACACCACTCAAAGTTACTCAGTCCTTAGACTTTTCTCAATTGATCCAGTGGGGATCAAAAGGTACTCTATCTATCTAACCACACTTTAGGATCCGAACAACTGTTCTCCTAAGTGTTTACAACAATTTGTTTACAAGAAAATTTCTATCCTCCAACTAGAAACTAAGCTCTAAAAGTGTAATCGTGTATGATCTAGTCTAAGAGCTTAGTGAAGCATGAGTCTAAGCAGAGAGCAAAGTTTAGCATGCACTTTCTCTTTTGCTAGATATTTCTTGAATGTTTGAAGTGAATACTCTACTTAGATGACTCAAAAACTTGATTTTATCACTCATGCATCTGCCTATTTTATAGGCCTTTTGAGCAGATCAATCTCCTCCGTTGGTTGAGAGGAGTTGATCGTAGTCGCTGAAAGAGTTGTACTCTTTGTCTTCATGTGTTGGAGCAAGATAAGGAGATAATTTTGCCGATCAGTTCTTCTTCGAGAGATCACTTCTTGTGTATCATCATCACCTTTTTGGGACCCATGTACAATTTCTTGCATTAAATGCTTTTTAGCCTTACGCCGTTGTTATACGGCTTATCCCTGCATGTCACTGTGCACCAAGTAAATTATGTACTGGAGGTAAAAACAATTACCCTGGTGAATTTCCAGCAAAAATTTATTTGGAGCATTTGTTCAACACTTCCCACTTTTTAGTTTTATTTGTGTATCAAATAAAGTTATACTGGTAGGATTTTAATGTCCCTTTTTTTTTTTAAGGTAACAAAAATTACCTAAATGTATTTTAAGTTTCCAGTATACTTTATTTGATACATTTTATTAGTCATGACTTATTAGGTGGTGGAGGTGTTCATTTATCGGTATAGTGGCATCATCAAAATCTATCAATCGTTGGGTACTAACAATTTCCCCCTTTTTGATGATGTCAAAACTATACCAAGCAGGACAGATCTCCTTTAGTTCAAAAGGAGAATAATGCAATGTTTTACAGTAGTTTATAGTCACTTTCAGACTATTTGCAGCTGCCTTCTTTGCTGCTATCTGTCTTCTTGAGGAGGGTCCTGCTGAGGTGTCTTCCCCCTTTTTGGCAGCATCTTCCGGTTGGGCCTTTTTTTTTTTTTTTTTTTAAGATCTCTTCAACCTCTTCTTTTGAACGAACTTTTCTCTCCTTGGATTGTTCTGACTCGTGAGCCAGCCTTTAGAAATCATCGCCCTGCTTTCAGAAGGTTTCTTGAGTACTCTTTTGAAGTGTGATGAAGCTCTTAGCGATGTCTTGAGTAAGTGACTCATAGGACTGAGCATGTGCTTGTTGTCCGCTGGGTAATTTTGAGTGTGAAGTCCAGCAAGGCAGGGAATTCTTTTCTTGTGGTCTGTGAGTTTGCTGTAGTATCCCTAGTCTCCTGCTGCTAGAAGTGTCTTGTGGCAGGGACCTCTGCTGAGCCTTCTTCTTTTTCTTCTGTTTCGGACCTTGTTGCTTCAATCCCTTGTTTTTGAGTATCATTCCCCCTAAGATGATGCTCCTTATGATTAAAATAGATAGGTTCCCCCTGAGTTGATGCAACATCAATCTTTAAGTTGATCAAGATCATCGAGCATTCCAAGCTCCTGCCTTAGGGAATTGAACTGTGCTTCACTGAGAGGCTTGGTGAAGATATCAGCTAGTTGTTTTTCTGTGGGGATGTACTCCAATTTGATGATTTTCTTCTCAACATGCTCTCTGATGAAATGGTGTCTGATTTCAATGTGTTTGGTTCTTGAGTGAAATACAGGATTATGAGTGATCGCAATTGCACTTGTGTTATCACACAGAATGCTAATTTCTTTAGTCTCTTCTCCATAATCCTTCAATTGTTGCTTCATCCATAGTACTTGAGCACAGCAGCTGCCTGCAGCTATATATTCAGCTTCAGCAGTGCTAGTAGCAATTGAGTTTTGTTTCTTGCTGAACCAAGAGACAAGTCTTCCACCAATTAATTGACAAGTTCCTGAGGTGCTTTTTCTATCAATTTTGCATCCAGCAAAGTCAGAGTCCGAATAACCATAGATTTCAAAACCTCCATTTGTTGGGTACCATAATCCAGAGTTAGGATTGCCTTTTAGATACCTCAGAATCTTCTTGGCAGCTAGAAAATGGCTTTCCTTAGGTTTAGATTGAAACCTTGCACACACACCAACTGAGTAGGAAATATCTGGCCGACTAGTGGTGAGATATAACAAGGAACCAATCAGACCTCTGTAAAGTGTGGGATCAACATCTTTGCCATCTTCATCCTGACTTAGACTTTGGGATGTATTCATGGGTATTTTCACAGTGGACTTGTTTTCAACTTTGAACTTTTTCATGAGATCTCTTGTATATTTTGCTTGGTTGATGAAGATACCTTGAGGAGTCTGCTTTACTTGCAGTCCCAAGAAATAATTCAACTCTCCCATCATACTCATCTCAAACTTGTTTTGCATGAGAGTTGAAAATTTCTTGCATAGTGCTTGGTTTGAACTTCCAAAGATTATGTCATCAACATAAATTTGGACAAGCAGCAAGTATGGACCTTCTTCAATTTTGAATAGTGTCTTGTCTACTTTTCCTTTAGTAAACCCATTATTCACCAAATATTCGGAGAGAGTTTCATACCATGCTCTTGGGGCTTGTTTGAGTCCATACAGAGCTTTATGCAGTTTGTAGACTAGATCCTTCTCTCTGTTGACTTCAAATCCAGGAGGTTGCTCCACATAGACCTCTTCTTCTAGTAGACCATTTAGGAATGCACTTTTCACGTCCATTTGAAAGACAGTGAATTGCTTATGGGCAGCATAAGCCAAGAAAATTCTTATAGCCTCAAGTCTGGCAACTGGAGCAAAGGTTTCGTCAAAATCTATCCCTTCCTCCTGGCAGTAGCCTTTGGCTACTAGTCTTGCCTTGTTCTTGATAATTGTACCTTCCTCATCCATCTTGTTTCTGAACACCCATTTGGTTCCTATCACATGTTGATGATAGGGTCTGGTCACAAGCTCCCACACATTGTTTCTTTCAAATTGGTTGAGTTCTTCTTGCATGGCTTGTATCCAGTCAGAGTCAAGTAGGGCTTCTTCAATTTTCTTGGGTTCAGATTGTGAGATGAAACATGAGAACAGTGCTTCTCTTTGGATTGATGATCTGGTACGAACTCCTTCATGGATGTTTCCAATAATCTGTTGTGGTGGATGTTGATTCAGCCATCTAATATCAGATGTCCGATTAGAGTTAGTTTTCATTGGTTGGTCATCCTCCTCATCTTCTTCACTGTCCTCTGGTAGAATAGGATACTTAGGAGTTTCATGAGTTCCTAAAAGGGGGTTTGTTGGTGAGCCATTTGCTGGCAGTGTTCTATGGTCAGAGGCAACTGCTGGCAGTGGGCTGCCTTTGGAGTTAACTGCTTCCACCATCATTCCATCCTTTTTAGCATAATCATTTGGAGCCTTTCCTGTGTCCTTTGATTTCTTTGATTTGGATGACTCACCTTTATCTATTGATTGAGCAGTGGAGTGGTTTTCAAAAATCACATGGATTGATTCTTCTACCACCAGAGTTCTTTTGTTGAGGATCCGGAATGCCTTGCTTGTTGCTGAGTATCCCAGGAAGATTCCTTCATCAGATTTGGGATCAAATGGCTTGAGATAGTCTTTTCCATTGTTTAGAATGAAGCATTTGGATCCAAACACATGGAAATGACTAACATTAGGCTTCCTTTCTTTCCATAGTTCATATGGAGTCTTTTTGTAAGTCTTATGAATGAGACTTCTATTCTGGGTGTAGCAAGCAGTGTTGATTGCTTCTGCCCAAAATCTTTTGGGTAAGCCAGCTGCTTCTAAGATTGTCCTTCCGGCTTCCTTGAGAGTCCTATTTCTTCTCTCAGCAACACCATTTTGTTGAGGTGTTCTTGCAGCTGAAGTTTGGTGATGGATTCCATTTTCTTTACAGTACTGAATTACTATAGAGTTGAGAAATTCAGTACCTCTGTCTGATCGGATCTTCTGGATTGAGAGACTTTTCTCATTTTGAATTAGTTTCATCAGTTCTGGAAGTTTCTTCTCTGTTTCATTCTTTTTCTTTAGGAATATGGTCCAAGTGTATCTAGAGTAATCATCAACTATCACCAGGGTGTATCTTTTACCACTTATACTTGTTGGTTCAACTGGTCCAAATAAGTCAAGGTGTAGTAGACTTAAGGGCCTAGTTGATGATTCCAGTTCCTTTGATTTGAATGATACCTTGGTTTGTTTCCCTTTTTGACAAGCATCACAGAGATGGTCCCTTTTGAAGTTGATCTCAGGAAGACCTTTCACCAATCCTTTTCTGGACAATTTGTTGATTGTTTTGAAGTTGAGATGGCTTAATTTGTTGTGCCATTCCCAACTCAAATTTGAGTCTGCCTTTGTCACCAAGCAGATCCCTTCCTTTGCTGAGCTCCAATTAACAATGTACATGTCCTTCTTCCTTCTACCAGTGAGCACAATTTTGTCATTTTTGACATCTCTAATCAAACAGATGTCTTTGGAGAATGTAACATTATAGCCATTGTCACAGAGCTGGCTTGTGCTTATGAGATTGAACTTTAATCCTTTAACATAAGATATGTTTTGGATTGTAAGTCCATTGATGGATAGGTCTCCAGCTCCTTTGGTCTCTCCTTGTTTTTCCACATTCCCAAAAGTCACTTTGGGTCCTTCTCTTGCCATAAAGTTGGACAGGAGCCGTTTGCTGCCTGTCATGTGCCTGGAGCAGCCTGAATCTATGTACCATGTTTGTGAGTCAACTGCTCCAGCACCTTCCTGTATTCATCATTGTTGAGCAGTAGCCCACAAGTTAGTGGGCAACTTCCTTTGTATAAGTTTGGGCATCCATGCCCATCTAGAACCACTTAGTTCTAAGCAGATTGGTCTATAGCCATTTGAAGTATTATAATCATAGGGGATGGCTATGTATTTGTTAATCCTTTTTCTTCTTGAAGTGGAAAATGGATTATTGGCTTTTGGAGGAGACTGCTTAACGTTTTGACTGTAGTTGGTCTTACTGGTTGATTGCCAACGGGTTCTTGGGTTTTGATGGTAGGGAAGTTTTTGATTATTCAGGAGATTGGATTTTGATTTGGGAGCTGGCGGGTTCCTTCTTATGGGAACATTTTGAGAATGGGATTTTTGGTAGATTAGCTTTCTTGTATTTTGTTGGTGGCTTGTGGAGGGTGAGTTTTGAGTGAGTCTGGTGGGGGATACATATCCGAGCCCTCTTCTCTTCCTATTTAGAACAACTTCAGCCGTAGAGTTACCGGTTTTACTATTCATGCCGAAGTTAGTCATTTTGTTTTTCAGCTCTTTGTTCTCTTCCTCTAAGACATTGTTTTTGGTTAAGGCATCTAACAACTTGGAATGAATGGCCTTAATGTCTTGTTTTAATCTATCATTTTCTGATCTTAAGAGAACATGGTGATCTTGGACTTTCTGAAAATCTTGTAGTAAAGATTCCAATGTGACATTGGTTGGTCCAGAATCACTAGAGCTATAGGAAGAGCAGGATGTTACCTCAACATCATTGTAGTGGTCTTTGGCCATTAGGCAGTTGTTGGAGCAGTTTTCATCATTTTTGCTGAGCCATCTGCTCCTTTCTTCAGCCATCTGCCAGGATCCCAGGCATAGTAGTGCCTCCTCTGAGTCTCCAGATGAGGAGCTTTCATCACTTGAGCTGCTCTCATCATCACTTTGGGATTCGTCCTTTCTCTTTTCACTTACAAAGGCTTGTCTCTTGCCCTTGAAGTCATTTTTGTATTCTCCTTTTCGAGCAGTTGCCTGTTGCCCTTGATACTTTTGAGCCAGTGGTAAGGGACACTCATTCTTGTAATGTCCTGGCTGTCTACAGTTATAGCATAGAATAGTGTCCTCACTTGATTGAGGTCTTCCTTGTCTCCTGGGTGGCTGATTGTATGACCTCCTTGGAACAGTACCCTCCTTCTTCATGAATCTTTTAAATTTCCTCACAAACATAGCAAACTGCTCGTCAGTGAGGAGATTATTGAGGGATTTTTCAGCAGATTTTAAAGTGCTTGGCTCAGACACTAGAGCTAGTGTCTTGTATTCATCTTCCTTCTCTTCTTTGATCTCCTTCATTTCAAATTCATAGGCCTTGAGATCACTGAAGAGTTTGTCAGTTGACAAAGTTCTGAGATCTCTACTATCTCTCATAGCAGTTACCTTCATGTCCCATTTTGATGGCAGGCCTCTCAAGATTTTAAGGGAAATTTCTTTTTGAGAAAGTTCTTTCCCAAGGTCAGAGACCTCTGCCACAATCTTCAGGAATCTGGATTCCATCTCATGGATAAATTCAGACGACAGCATTTTGAAATCCTCAAATTTTTTTAGGGCTATGGTCAGTTTATTGTCCTTCTCCTGTTCATCCCCTGCTCCAATCTTTGTTAGCTCATCCCAGACATCTTTGGCAGTTTCGCATTTCCTGATTCTGGGAAATATAGATTCATCAACAGATTTGAAGAGAATGTCCTTGGCAATGTTGTCAAGATTGTTTCTCTTCCTGTCCTCAGTTGTCCATTCCATTTTAGGTTTTGGAATGTACACATCATCTGTCCCTTCTGTGGTTCTGGATGTGATGACCTTTATTATTTTGATAGGTCCATCAGTAATTACTTCAATCATCTCATCATGTAAGGCACTGAGATGTGCTTTCATCCGTATTTTCCAGTCATCAAATTTGTTCAAGTTGAACAGAAGATTCTTGGCTAACTGACTGTCCATTTTTAGAAAGTGTTTGGGATAAAAGTGGATTTGGATCTTTAGTTCAAAAATAGTCAGAAACTGACTCTATGAACACACTGCTCTGATACCACTTGATGGTCCCGGATAGAGGTAAAAGTCTAGAGGGGGGGGTGAATAGACTTTTAAATCTTTTTCAACTTTGTGAAGTTTTCCCTCTAGATGAGTTGATCTATAATCTTTTAAGAGATTAATAGATGCACAGCGGAAGTCTTTAACCTCTTTATACTTGGTGTGAGATAACTTTCTAGTTTAGATGATGTTTAGACTGGTGACAAGAGGAAGTAGGCTAGGCAGTAGACTGGTGAGCAGGTAACTGCTTAGTCTACTGCTGCACAGGCAGTTTGCTGACTGGCAGGCAACTGCTGAGTTGGCAGTCGACTGGTGGGCAGGTTACTGCTGAGGCAACTGTTAAGAACAGGATAACTCTTGGATGGCTTTTTGTTCTGGCTTGTTATGGCGTTCGGAAAGACACATATAAATGGGCAGTGAGCTCAGCAGGAGGGTGAAGACCAGGGTACTGCTCAGG
Organism: Cuscuta epithymum; assembly: GCA_945859915.1. Classification (NCBI taxonomy): domain Eukaryota; kingdom Viridiplantae; phylum Streptophyta; class Magnoliopsida; order Solanales; family Convolvulaceae; genus Cuscuta; species Cuscuta epithymum. The sequence goes on from CAMAPF010000942.1 coordinate 5,349,625, forward strand.
CACCTTTTGAGTGTAAGATAACTTTTAGTGGAAAACACTCTCAAGGAGAGTGAGTTATTAAGCAGTAGGCTAAGCAGTACAGTCGATAAAGACTACTGCTTAGGATGCTGCTGGCAAACTACAATCCTTTAATGAGATGTGTTTGGTGTGTGCTTCTGTATGTATGAAAGTAAATCAACACACGATATATCCTGGTTCAGAGGTGGTGTAATCCTCCTACATCCAGTCCCACCCTATTTCAGATGGATTTCCACTAAAGTATTCAGCCCAATACAATTAGTGCCAATCTAGCCTTGACAACTCTGGCCTAGATTGAAGGTTTTTCACGATGAGTATAACACCACTCAAAGTTACTCAGTCCTTAGACTTTTCTCAATTGATCCAGTGGGGATCAAAAGGTACTCTATCTATCTAACCACACTTTAGGATCCGAACAACTGTTCTCCTAAGTGTTTACAACAATTTGTTTACAAGAAAATTTCTATCCTCCAACTAGAAACTAAGCTCTAAAAGTGTAATCGTGTATGATCTAGTCTAAGAGCTTAGTGAAGCATGAGTCTAAGCAGAGAGCAAAGTTTAGCATGCACTTTCTCTTTTGCTAGATATTTCTTGAATGTTTGAAGTGAATACTCTACTTAGATGACTCAAAAACTTGATTTTATCACTCATGCATCTGCCTATTTTATAGGCCTTTTGAGCAGATCAATCTCCTCCGTTGGTTGAGAGGAGTTGATCGTAGTCGCTGAAAGAGTTGTACTCTTTGTCTTCATGTGTTGGAGCAAGATAAGGAGATAATTTTGCCGATCAGTTCTTCTTCGAGAGATCACTTCTTGTGTATCATCATCACCTTTTTGGGACCCATGTACAATTTCTTGCATTAAATGCTTTTTAGCCTTACGCCGTTGTTATACGGCTTATCCCTGCATGTCACTGTGCACCAAGTAAATTATGTACTGGAGGTAAAAACAATTACCCTGGTGAATTTCCAGCAAAAATTTATTTGGAGCATTTGTTCAACACTTCCCACTTTTTAGTTTTATTTGTGTATCAAATAAAGTTATACTGGTAGGATTTTAATGTCCCTTTTTTTTTTTTAAGGTAACAAAAATTACCTAAATGTATTTTAAGTTTCCAGTATACTTTATTTGATACATTTTATTAGTCATGACTTATTAGGTGGTGGAGGTGTTCATTTATCGGTATAGTGGCATCATCAAAATCTATCAATCGTTGGGTACTAACAATCTGTGTAACTACTAGTAATTTTTTCTTACGGGTTCATTTATATCTTCATAATTGCAAATGCATTTGCATGAAGAATGCATTAAACTGCGCCCCATATGCCATTTTGTTTGTCCTATTTTCCTTATGAATACGTTTCAAAATGATGAGCAGTTTCCCAATTTGAGCATCACTATCCTTTTGCTCTCCTATTAACTTTTTAAAATAGTTTGACAGTTGACCTCACTTAAGGAACAATTTTTTAAAAGCATGCTACACCTCACTTGGTTATCAAAAACCACAGGGCTTTGTAATTTGGGTGGAGTGTGATAGGGTATCGATCCGAACAGTAAAAACAGTATGTATATTCAATCAAGGGATTCTGAGATATCCTGAAATTTACAAAGCAACGGAAGAAACATAATAGAAGAAGTATAGAGGCAAGTTCGAGAGTGCTCATCTCTCTCAGAGTCCCAGTTCCTATTCCCAAAATTCTGCCCAACCTCTTATTACTCCCTTAGCTTCTATTTATACTCCTGTACAATTATTATTATTATTAACACTAATCTGTCCAGGTCTGTATCAGTGTATTAGTCTATTAGGTTATTAAGAGTATTTAATTTGAGCTTGGGTCTGATATTTTGCTTCGCAGGTTGAACATAGCAAAGAATCATATGAACTGTGGGTGTTATATATTAATAGCCGTGAAACACTTGATGAGCGGTTAACTGCATATGATGCTGCAATATCTTCACTTTGCCAAAACATTTCAAAAAGAGATGCCTTTTCCAGCGAATGCATCCTTGACCTCACTCTCCAGATGATGAATTTTCTGGCCATGTCTGGAAACATTGGAAAAGCCATTGAGAAGATCAATGATCTCTTCTCCACAACAAACATACCTAACAACCCACATAATAACTTGTTCTTCCCTGACATAATCCCTCGCTTAACCATTTCTGATAAATGCATTTTCTGGGTTTGCTGTGTATACATCGTCGTGTATAGGAGATTACCAGATTCCATAGCCAACCAGCTTGAATCCCAGAAAGAGCTTTCTTCCATAGAGTGGCCGCCTACCCAGTTAACTACTGACGAGAAGCAGCAAGTGGTCTCCCTGATGGAATTAGCTGTAGATTCACTAGTGTTGCATATCGATAGAGAGTCTCTTGAGGATGAATTAAATCTAAGTGCGGCACACTTATTTGCTCTGAATCATGTCAAGTTCGTTGCCGTTCTTGAAGGGATAGACTGTGGCAGGAATCTTCTGGAGCGATACAAGAAGCTTTACCCGTCTTCTTTAGAACTTGCTCTAATGTCAGCTAGAGTAGAACACGAGTTTCAGGATTCGAGGAGTTATGAAGGGTTTGAAGAAGCTTTGGGTAACTGGATTGATGAGGTTCCTGGGGTTCAGTGCGTTTGGAACCAGTACGCAGAATGTGTGTTCCGAGACGGGAGATTGGATATCGTGAAGGAATTAATTGATAGATGGTTCCGGTCGAATGATTTGCCTGAATCGGGTTCAATCTCGGATGTTAGTTCTTGGCTTTCCAGTTTTACCCAAACTGATGTTGTGTTTGGTTTACTCAATTATGCTATCTATAAGCTACTAATGAAAAATGATCCAACTGAGGCTCGTGTGGCTTTGAATAAAGCGTTGGATGCCGCTGATAATACCGAGTGTTACAATCACTGTGTTAGGGAGCTTATTATGTTCCTGATAACATCAGCAGACAGAAGCGCTTTACAAGTTGTGAAAGGCTACCTGTTTGATACCCGTGCTTCTTCGCCCGTGTCTGACCCATTGACCCGAAACTTCATCCGAAACTTGAAGAAGCCTAGACTCCGGCAGCTGGCAGGGAAACTGCTGAGTCCCATTCCATCAGACCCTACGCTGGTGAATTCTATCCTTAAAGCGTGGTTTGGCCCGTCTCTCTTACCACGCACAACCGATAAATTGACTGATATGGTTGACTTTGTCGAGAGCTTGATGGAAATTCTCCCATCTAACTATCCTCTAGCGATTTCCGTCAGCAAGTGGGTAAGCAGCCGAAAGGCTTCCTTTTCCGCCAGTGTCTCTTTCTGGGCAGGCTCTCTCTTGTCAAATGCACTCTTTCAAGCAGTCCCTGTTGCACCAGAGTATGTATGGGCAGAAGCTGCGAGTCTTCTGATTTGCCTGATGAACTGTGAGGAGATATGCATTAGTTTTCATAGGAGTGCATTGTCGATATATCCATTTTCAATCAAGCTATGGAAATCTTATGCGGGTCTATCTACGTCTACTGGAGAGTTGGCAAAAGAAGCTGCAAAAGAGAAAGGTATTCCCCTGGATGAATTTCTCCGTGTTTGATAGAGAATATTAAAGTAGGAAGCAAATTTTGATGTATGCACGAATGCACGATGGATCCAAATTTGTACAAACAGGAAACTGGCATAGTTAGCAACATTTGTCAACGAACATGGAAGTTGAAATTACAACTTTAAAGAAACTGACAAATCAATCCAGATGTCACTATACTCACCTCCACAAGAGTAATGTGGGTGCTGTTATAAGGTGCTGTTCAATATAAAGTTTTTCATTGAAAAATACGAATTTTTCAATTTTAATTCTTCAGAGTGCGTATGTTCAAACACTGGACTTTTTGGCCATTTTTGGATTTTTGGTATTCACAGATCAAGTCTAATCTATTGTGAAGGGGTCACCCTCAGGTTTCATTGAAGGGGTCACCCTCAGGTTTCATTTGAACTTGTCTCTCGGGTGGGGTTAAATGGTTAATCTCTAATGAGAACACTCGTCTATAAAAGAAATGACAAACTATCTTCCATCTGTCCCATGATTCCATGAAAAACGTTTTTCTCTGGACTTGGCAAAAAGATGAAGAAAGTGGAATTGTGTGATTGTCCACAAAAGAGAGAAATAACATGAACTATATATTCTTTGCCGTAAAAGCATATAAATGAAATTATTTTGGGATGTAGTACTACTTTCTTTCATTACTGGAACAAAATCGATTTTAATTTATAAATTAACTGAACACATTGAAAAAAAAAATTGAAGTCCAAGTTTGGTCGTATGGAGAATTATATAGTACCTCCATCCCTCTTAAGATTGATATTAATTGATAAAGTAAGAATAAAGTTGGAACGATTTGAGCCACACAAACTTTATCAAATATGATACTGAGGGTGACCCCTTACTTTTTCTACTTTTTATCTTCTTTTTCATACTTTTCCATCATCTCTCCTACTTTTTACACACTATTCATTACCCCCACTATTTTACCCTTAAATCTTATGCCCAAACCTATTGCAGAGAACATTCAAATACGGAGGGAGTATTAAAAATGACAATATAAAAGTGATACTACGTATTAAATACTCCAATTATTAGTTTTTCTTCTCTTGTTAATGCCGAGTATTAAATGGATATAAAATAATTTCTGTTTCCCATTTTACCTGTCTTACTTTCCTTTTTGAGTTATCCCAAATAAGTTTAACATTTTCCTTTTTGGAAAGAAATATGTGATCCACATCATTTCATTTTATTATATATACTCAAATATCAACCACAACTTTTACCTTTTCAATCACTTAATTATTAATTGTGCCAATCTTAAATGAGACACATAAAATGAGACAGAGATAGTAATAAATTTCTTATTAGTTTTTCTTCTCTTGCTAATGGCGAGTATGTAATCACTTCATCCAATTATTCAAGTGATAGACAAAAAAGTCTTCCAAACGTGTGTAAAAATGTGTATAACAATGAAGTAGGTACCAATGTAAATTTTGCAAGAAGAAAAAGTAAGCATAATAATGAGCGAGCAACTTACACTTTTCAACTTTACTCTACGAAAATTCTTTGTTGCATCATTGAGTTCGCCGATGTCCTTCGGGAACGTAGAAAGCGTTCTATCTTGGGAGACAATTGTTGCTTGTGTTGTGGGCAAAATCGTCTCAAAGAGACCACGATTGATTGGGTTCAGTTTCATCCATGTATTTCTATTTACTTCTATCTAATTATTTAATGGGTGCACATTTTATGAAATTTTGTATAATAGATCGTGGTCTCTACAATATAAATTTGAACATCACCATGGTCACATTTTATCAACTACCTTGTTGATTTTGATCATATATTCATCAATATTTCTTATTATATTTTCATCAAGAACGATATTTTATTTACATTGATGGGGAAAAATGGTGACTTAAAATGACCCACTTTGTGTATTTTCTAGTATTCATTATATTTACAATCATGCTTGGTGTTCACGTTTTTTGTACACGTCATTTTGCATGCCATTTGTATTGTGTATGCATAGACAATTGTTTCTTTGTTTCGTGAGTTTTGCACTATTCACATATTCTACTTTGATTACATTTTATTTATTTATGTATTATAAATCATATGTTTTTAAAAATATTTTTAAATTCATCTCATTTTAATTTTCAAAATATGAGAGGAATAACAAAAGTTTTGCATTCAACAAAACGGAAGAAATATATGTAAACAAAGAAAAATGACAAATACACAATACATTACTACCATTACATTGTTAATACTTTTTGTGGTTATTACATTGATCCCTTCGATGGTTACAATGCAATTTTGACCGGATATAAAGACGATTTTTTTGTTGAACTCATTTTAGTCCCGAATCAAATCAACCAAATCAAATTCCAAATTTAGACGAGACCATGTCTTGGACTTGAAAAATTATAAAATAAACATAAAACAAACGTATAATAAAATGGACCAAAATAAGAATTTAAACAAACCACCCTCAGATTATAACAGAGTAGAAAATTACAATTCAATTGAAAATAAATAACTAATCTCTAAGTCCAAATCTTTCCCAATTTTTATTTACTTTTCCTCGTCACTGTTTGAAAAGGGAAAAGTGGAAAACCACTTCAATAATCGGATTAAGTGATTAAATACTCGCCGGCATTAGCAAGAGAAGAAAACCTAATAAGAAATTTATTATTTTATGGCCATTTAATACTTGGCATTATCAAGAGAAGAAAAACTAATTATTGGAGTATTTATATCACTTTTATATTGTCATTTTTAATAGGAATAATTACAAATACATGATTGAAATAAAAAAAAATAGTGAACAAAAAAATCACTTTTTATTCTTTAGTGATTGTTATAGCAATTTTAATGATTATAATTGTTTTGCACTCGTCACCAAAGTGATCGTAATTGTTCGTACGTTACCTTTAATATGATTAATATGTAGCAAAATTCTCTTCATATGAGTAAGAACGTTTTGAAATTCCAAAATAGAACTATCATGTTTATATTTCTAAATAGAAATAATTTCTGTCAAGTTTGACATTACCAGGCTTTAAACATGATAAATTTTTCCAAACTTGACAGAAATTACTTCTATTTAGGGAATAAAACACGAGGGTCCTATTTTGAATTTTGTTACTCCTATTCAAGTCAATTTTTACAATCGATAATATTTAAGGAAACCATCTTTTAAATACTACGTATTTCACCAACTACTTTGATTTCTGATTAGGATTTTGGACATGTCACAAATTACTTTGATTTCTGGATATTATTTTAAAAGAAAGATAAAAGAGAATGAGTCTGGCATTGGAGCTTCGTGTCTTGCGTCCATAGCAGCTTTGGCGTTGATGCTTTGCGTCGAAGAAAGAAAGGGAAGGCCACGTGTGTCGAATGAAGAAAGGTTAGGCAGCATGTCACTTTTTTGGAAGATGTGAAAATACTCATATATTTGGAAATCAAAAGTCCATTAGTAATATCCAGGTCATCCTTGAAAAGAATATTTGCTCTGGTTGGACTTGGCTTGCCACACATAGCCAATGATGCACTAGATTTGGTGACAGTCATGAATGACACAATTGCGTCGATTATTTATGCCGATAGGAATAAGAAGAGCTTGGAGATATGGCTAATGAGTGAAAGCCATAATAATGTCGGTTGGGATAAACAACCAACCATAGAATTTGGTGGCAACATGTACAAGCATGACTCCCGGAAACCAGTGCTTGGTCGTCATATGAAGGAACTTTGGCTTCCGGCTGGAATATGGATTCAGGACGGTCATTATCATTTGCTTGTAGTGCCATATGCTGATTGTGATGATTCAATCTACTTGTTGGATTCGGATGATACCGTTTTTCGGTGGGATGAATTGGGTCATGTGCCATATCTAATTTCTGTAAATTTAGAGACTCAAGCGGAGAAGATTATTTATTTGACTCAGGTAACAAAGAGTGTCAACATTGTTTCCACACCTACAGGATATGATCAAATTTACACGGAACTGGATATAGAAGATCCAGAATGGTTTGAGCTGAAAACCACCGCGACTGATGATTTTTTTGCCCGGTTTTACCACGGAAGTTTAAATTTTATTTAGCATGAAAAGTGTTATTTATTTAGTTTTCTTTGCTTCTAAAATTCTACTTCACACCAAGTTGAACTACTTATATTGATCATTTGATTTAGTGAATGTTTTGAATTGCACTGTTACTTATTTGGTCGGATATGTTGAAACTCATTGGTTTTACTTGATTATCAAGAAACTATAATTATCAGTGGATTCGAATGGGTGATGCATAACTTCTTTACATGGATAACCAATAATGTATGCTGAAGTTATGCCGGCAGTAATGTGGGTCTTCAAGGTGTCTTGCACCAGTTTTTACTTTTAATCATTAGTTAGTTCTCTGCTTGGCACTCGATATGATTTTTTATAAAGTTTATTTATCATCTCTTTGAATTACAACTTGTGAGGAGAATTGTGAGGAGAAAATAAACTTTATTAATCCAGTTGCATTTATCCTCATTGTTGTGATTCTAGTTTATTATAATCACATGGTTATTATAATTAAACCAAGACATGTGTTCTGTTTTTCTGCATTTTTCTAACTGATTTGCTTTAAATTTTAAAAAAGTATGAGCTTGACCGGTGACTTATAAGCAAAGTGTTCCCTCCTCCTAATTGGCAGGTCTCTTAGGAGTGAGTTCTACACTTGGGCTTATGGTATTGGTATGGGCCTAATATGGGATAAACTACGTGTTATGTGTTTGCATACTATTTAATACACTTGTGGGATAATCTTTACTACAGCAAGATTCTGATATTTCTCTTCACCTTATTGTTCCGTATTATTAGGAAGTCTTTCTGGATGTTTTGTAATTAATACATAGTGGTCCAACCTTACCTCAAATTTGTAGGTTGCTTTAAGTCTTTGAGTTATAAGGCTTGATGAAAGATTTCTTGTGTCATACAAGCTCACAATGCATATTCCTTTTATGGCTTCTTCCCTACAGCTAGAATATCATATTTTGATGGTAATCGCATTCCTCTTTTTGCTATACTTTCTTCCTCTTATGAAGTTTTTATTTCATTTATGTTCCAGATTTTAATGGTAATACACTCTCTCAGATTTGTCGCTTAGGTTTAATAATCTCTTATTTCTGTAAAATGTTAAAGATTCATGCTATTTTCTGTGAAGCTTGCTTTAAAAATCTGTATCTAATTTCTTTTTTATACAAGCACACAATAAATTACTATGAACTTATTTTTCCTGTCATATATGATGTCCTTCATGTACATAGTTTATGCGTTTAGCTCTTAAATTTATACATGATGGAGATGCATAACTTGGGATTTCTTTTACTCCCTCTGTCCCTGAAAGAAGTTCCATTTTACTATTCATTGGTCAACTTAAATCACTCTTGATCTCTTACTTTTTATATCAAAATTTTATAAAAGTTGAATTATTTTTTGCAGGCTTTGTAGCGGGTTTAATGTAGTTTCTGAATATGTAAATTTTATTTACTAAAAATAATCCGAGTTTTCACAGGGATCATTTAACTTTATCGTCGGTCAACCTCGTAATCCGCAAATGGAACAACAATAAGGGACGGAGGGAGTATTAGGTTAGTGGTTAATCATCAAACTACTCCCTTGCTCATCTTAAGTTTAAGATGTAATAACTATACAGAAACATACGAAGTATGTAATAAAAGCCCTGCTAACTGAATTGAGTTTGCACTTTGCAGTAGTGTTATTCTTCAAGGGCTCTGAAGGCTGTTTTACTTTTACTCATTAGTTATTTCCTGACTATTTTCTTTTTTTAATCGTAAGGGTGCTTATATCATTAAAATAGCATTCATCAGGGGTAAGCAGGGGTACACGAGCGTAAAAGGACCACATATAACCATCTGTCATTGGCCGAGACTCTGAGTTAATCACCTTTGACAAAGCAATATAACTCGCTAGACCTAACTTGGGCAAAATAAAGCAAACGACGATTACCGTATACCTCACATCCCCAAACCTAATGCAAGAGTCTTACAACATATAATAAAATAACAACAACGCACAAACATCTTAACTTGGAAATTAAAATGCAGAAAAGATAAATAAGCAAACTCCAAAACACGTCGATCAACCCTTGGCGGTGGTTCTGGAGGAGGCCGGACCCTCGCACTGATGGTTGTTGCATCAAAGCGGTTTACCTCCGACTCGACCGCCTTTTCTTCATCATCAACAATCGCCAATTCGTTCTTGTCCTTTTGTTCATCAGTGATCTGCTCTTGAAATTTGTCTGTACCTTGCACTGCTCGGCTCTCCTCATCTGCGTGAAATTGATCTCCGATCCCCTGCTTACCGACTCCAGTCATCTCCATCTGCAGTCCTCCTCCTTCGATCTCGATGCCCAAGTCCTTCGAGCTCTCCTCTCCTCTCTTCCGCGGCCGAACCCAGAAACCAGGCTCGCGCACTAGATCCCGATCCCTCACGCCACGACCCAGCCGTTAGACTCACGCCGGCCGCCTGCTATCTCGGTATGAAGGCATCGAAACAAACAAGAAAGCTGATCTTCGATCGATGAGATCGAAATCGGAGAAAACAAACCTAGCGGCTCACGCCCTAGGAAAAATCGGAGCTTCTCTCTCAGTTGTTTTTCTCAATACAATAATGGTTAAATCTTCCTGACTATTTCTTTATAAAATGAGTTTTTTACAAAAAATAATACTAAAATAAAACCTATTATGACTATTAGTTACTACAATGCAGTGTCACAATGACTAAAGTATAAAAATGGAACATGCGTTACTATGGTTTCATTACTGCATTAGTCACTAGTTACAATTTTGAAACTAGTCTTCATTTTAGTCATAAATATGTAATTATTTCTTATACTACGTAAAATTTAAGAAGTCCAATAAAGAGTTAAAATTCGAAGGCCAAGAAACGGTAATAAAAAGCTGACTCGTTTGCATTTTCCCTTAATGTATAGAAAAAATGACATGTAAATTACTACTAGAGTTTCACGGGACAAAAAATGACTAGTTATGTTTTTGGACAAAAATATGACTAATCACTATGTATGACACTATGAGTAACTGGAAAAGAATCACTATAATGTATTTCAGATGATGAGTCATTGATAACTACGAGTAGTTACTAAATATGTCACTTTTTTTAATTGTTTTTTTTAATAAGTCATATTTTTGTCTTTTGAATTTAATTTAGTACATGGGGAAATACCAACGGTATATTATGTGTTTATGGGGTTTCTATTACACAAGTTTTATTTGGTTAATCATTAAATTCCTTGTTCAGCACTAATTGAGGAATCAAAATTAATAAATTATGTGAATTGAAATTGGGTATGTAGTAAAGGTATAGTGTTGAAATTGGATTTGAGTCATTTTTTTTTCTTTTTATCTTCCTGTTTTTCAAAATTATACTCCTAGGGTAAAATATGTTTTTATACTACGGTGTCGTTTGGTTTTCGGCGGATTGCACCCCACCCGTTGCATTTTGCAGCGTTTTCACCCATAAAATGATCAACGGTTTCATCGATCCGCTATTATCCAAACGAGGCTTACGTATTTTATGTTTGCGAGATTTGTAAAAAGAAAGGAACCTACGAGATTAAAACCAGTCGGGAATCAGAAATATAGGTCTCGGGCCCCATATTTATTTCTAGGAACTAGATGTCCATGATGGCCTGGAACCGACTGTCCACTCATATCAGTATGTGATACTACGTACTTCGTATAGACTTAGGGAGTGTTTGTGGTTGATTAAAAAAAGTGCTTTTCAGCTTTTGGCTTAAAAAAAGTTAAAAAGAGTGTTTTCAAATGACAGCTTCTGCTTAAATTAATCACTTAAAAGCTAAAAGCTGGAAGCAGGTGGAAGAGTGCTTTAAACTGCTTTTCACTTTTTCTATTATACAAAAAGTACTTCTTTTACCAAACACTACCAACTTTTACTTTTTCAGAATCACTTTTTCCTCAAACACTACCAACTTTTACTATTAATCACTTTTCCCAAAATCACTTTAAAAAATCACTTCTTTAAAGTTGAAGCAATTGCAAACACTCCCTTACATTACTCCTATTAAATAAACGGGAATACACCATATCATATTGTGTCGAGACTACTTTAAAAATTACAAACACCTATTAACAACGTTTGCTAAAGATACCATTTAATTGCATTGTTAATAAAATGTTTTTCTTAGCTAAAGGTTAAGACCGAAGCATAGTCAAACGATATAGAGAGCCGGCCCTAGGGGAAACCCTAGGCGGCCATCCCCAACCCTTTTCAAGATCCGATTTTGGAAGATGAAGACATTCTCTATGCAATGAAAGATCGAATCAAAAGTTTTTATATGCTTTCGCTCTTTTTCAATTTCTATTTTCATGTGAGCGTGTGGTATGTTATTCTCCTAGCAATGTCTAGAGGCTGTGTGTTTCTAATCGGTGTAATTGATCTGGTGAAGCTTTTTCAACCTTGTTGTTCTGATGTTTCAACCTCTTGTTGGTCAAACCGATGCTTCAAGAAATTTCTACTCGACTGATTTCCCTTTGTTCGTTGCTGGTCAAACCAATTCTCCCTTTCCGGTGGCTAGTGAAGTCGGATCTTTTAGTTGGGTAATTTTTTAATTTCTCTTTGGAGTAGTAAGAAGATCAGCAAGACTGTTAGACTAGACTACATTATTGTGGGGTTATTGATCTGGAAGGATTCATTGAATAAGTTCCGTTCTATGTCTCATTCCATTGTAGCCTCAGGCTATTCATTCTCTTGCATTTTTGTTATACCTTAATAATAAATTAGTTATTTGATTTAAAAAAAAGAAAAATTACAAACACCTAAGATATTTCATATTAGACTGATTTTGGTCCAACACTAGACTAGGCCATGTTTAAAGCAAAATCGGATATAAACTAATCAGTTTTGAACGAGAATATCAAAATAAATATGCATCAAACGTTTATCAGACCACACAATTAAAAATTAATCCAATCAAAAACATTTTTAAAAACATTGCAAATGGTGCAAAAATACGTTTGAGCCTTTGAGGGAATTATACCCGAACCATAGGCAAATAAAGTCAATAAACTATCAACTTTTAAATCTAACATTCAAATTTCAAATGGAACAAAAAATGCAAAATAAGTAAATTATTTCAATTTTATCTCTTCAAGTACACATACTAATAAATTAAACTGTAAATTATGCATGTTCTTGATATTTTGTAAGTGTCTAGTTAGAATAGTTAATTGAGCATATCCAGCAGCTAGTTACATCAAACTAATACGGAGTAAAAAAATAAAAACTTTTTTTATCGTCAAAACATTCGTCACATGGCTGATAATACAATCAAAGAAAAAGCAGAAAACAAAACGATAAAAAGTTTTCTGTCTGCCGTCCGCCCTTGAACCAAACTTGAAATATATCACCTCTGAAGAAGCAATAAAATTCGTTGATCTTGTAATGGGCTTAACTGAGCCAATGACTGATAAACCAGACTTCTCATCACCTGACTTAAATTCTAGAATCTTACTGCTAGGAAATAAGAACACATCCAAAACAACATGCAATTCAGAAGAAAAACACAAACAAAATAAAACAGAATTAAAACAGAGTTCACTCATCTTCTTCCGAACCCTAGACTCTCTTGCACTCCATGGTGGCGGCTCGGGAGGGGGACGTGCCCACCTCTCATCTGCCTCAATAGCCATGCTTTTGTATTGATTGACGATATCCTCCATTGATATCCCTTGCTGCTGAATCGAACTCAAGCTCCGCCACAACTTAATCGCCTTTTCTTTGTCTACACTTGACCTTCGACCAGAAACAACAGCAGTAGTCGAGCCCTGACAATCAAAGTGCCGCATCCCTGGTCCCGAGCCTGCTTGCACGATCGAAATCGACCGACGGCCGCTATTCGTCAATGACGAAAGCGGGAAAACGAAACCCTAATTGTCGTAGGGAGATGACTGCTTTTATGGAAACGTTACAATAATTCTGACATCAATTTGAAATATGTTGATTGAAGATAGCCGATTGCCGCAATACACTTGCCGCCGCCTCCCATTTGAGACGTGATAACCGATAAATAAAAAATGTGAATAGGTTATGGTGAGTTTGAACTTTGAAATTGATTTGATAAAGTACTCCGTATATTGTTTTCAATAACTTATTCGTTAGTTGGCCCACTATAATATAAGCCCATGCCTAGTTATGAGGCCAGTAGAACCCTAAGAAAAGGCCCAAGTCGGCTTCCTTAAACTCTCAGCCGAACTCTTCTGTCTGAGTTCGCCTGCAGCATATCCTTCCTCTCGTCCGCAGTCGCCGTGCAAGGTATCATCCAAAAGGAGTTAAAGTTCCGTTCATTGATTTTTTTTCAAACTTTCATGCTTTGTTTATACATTGTTGCTTTAATTCTCTCTGAATCAATATTTTTTGCATGATGTCCGTTTCCTGCATTTGGATTAGGGTTTATGTTACGAAGCAGACATTTCTTACTGCAGGCTTTCCAATCATTATCACCTTTTGCATTTAAAATCCGCATTCCCCCCTGTTACTAACAAAATGTTCCTTTTTAATGGATCTAATTCTGATATAGCGTTATTGCTTAAAGATGGTGAGAGTCAGCGTGCTGAATGATGCTCTTAAGAGCATGTACAATGCTGAAAAGAGGGGGAAGCGACAGGTCATGATAAGGCCTTCCTCAAAAGTCATTATTAAGTTTCTTCTAGTGATGCAAAAGCATGGTATGCTTGTTTTATTTTGAGATGCTTTGGTTTTTGGTGAATGATGAATACTTATATCACTCTTGTTTTCCTTGTAGGATACATTGGAGAGTTTGAGTATGTAGATGATCACAGATCTGGTAAAATTGTGGTTGAATTGAATGGAAGGTTAAACAAGTGTGGCGTGATTAGTCCTCGTTTTGATGTTGGTGTTAAGGATATTGAGAGTTGGACTGCTAGGTTACTTCCATCAAGACAGGTATCCTAAAATCACCTGATTATTATTTTTACCTGAAACTATCTTGAATTAGGTTGATCAGTCTTCTCTTTATGCCATAACAAGTGGTGTTATGTTGTGATCTTTCAACCATTAATGTTGCTATTTTTTGGCACAATAAATTGTTTATATCACAATCACTGAGTGACTAAGTTGGTTTTTGTGATATTGATTTATATTCTAAACAATTACTTAGATTTGAAATTTGCAGTTTTCTTCTGTCAATCAACCTATAAGTTTAAAATTATCATTTTTGACAGAGTCAAATTTTGAATCTTTAAATTTATATTTTTTGTGTTAATTTTCAATGATATTTCTTTCATGGGTTTATAATTAGTTTAGTAAATATCTTAGTAAAAGTAAATTGAAAGATCAAGTAACCAAAAATCATGATTTATTTGGTCTTGATGATATTGTTCAGGTCCAGACTGATTGTATTCACATTTTTCAAGTATATTGGATTCCCAATGATGTTTTAATCAAATTATTTTTGTATCATTCTTTCTATTAGTGGGTTAGATTAAGGTGTATACATTATAGATGCAGCCTATAATAAATCTAAGGTAATCCAAAAAATATTTGCAAGACCTGAGTAGTTGCAATTATCACAATGAATGTCTTTTTAGACGAACACTTGAGAGTTGAGGGTCTCTGTGAAGGAGTGAGTCCTGTATATCCTAAGTGTCGATCTAATAACCTATCACCTTGAGTAGCGGGTTTTGCTATGACCTCATGTTTAAATGGACATGCAAAGTACTTCATTCAGTGTGCTACTTGTTTTACTCCCTGTCTCAATCCAGAAATGCTACTGTTTTAGTTTTTCTCATGTAAATTTTCCTTTTTGACTGGGATAAGGGTCAGTTTGGTCCTCGAAGTTGCAAAAAAGGAGTCAAATAAGTCCTTATATAGAAGATTCGGTCCGGACGTGTCATTTGAGGTGGCTCCCGGTGGAATTTTTTGATGAAATGTTTTGAGCATCTTATTCATTAAGTCTAGTTTACACAAACCAAATTTCAGATAAAAATTCAATCGTGAAGACATTCAAATGAATTCTTGAAGATAACTGTGCCGTTAAAAGTGCAGTAATTTTCAAGAATTCATTTGAATGTCTTCCCGATTGAATTTTTAGCTGAAATTTGGTATGGGTAAACTAGACTTAATGAATAAGATCCTCAAAAAAAAATATCAAAAAATTCCACCGGGAGCCACCTCAAATGGCACGTCCGGACAGAATCTTCTATATAAGGACTTATTTGACGCTTTTTTTGCAACTTTGAGGACCAAACTGACCCTTTACTCCTTTTTGACTCGACTATTTTGTACTTGTCCAATATTTATAGGACATGCAAACATATTTGCACCACTTCACTAAGTTGCCTACCTTTGAGAGTATAATAGGAAAATATTTTGTATTATGTATATCATTTGTTTCCATTCAATTTGTTCCAAAAAGCAATTTTGCAATAAAATGGGATAAATGCAGTATGTAATTGAAAATTCCCAAAGAGTCAAACTGGTTAGATATGATAAATTTAGTCAAACAAACAAACAACTTGGAAATATACTAATGCAAGTATAACTTCATTTTGGATAATTCTACCATTATTGTCGTACATTGGCAAATCATTTCTTTTTGGGACATTGTAGTAGGCTGTATGCACTTTCATTTTTTAGATTTCTGAAATTACACATGGGATGCACACCAATTTGGCATACTTGAATTTGGCTGTCTTTACATCAGTTTACATAGTGAACTGCTGACTAAATATATATCCTGGTAATCATTTGTCGAATTTCAGTTTGGATACATAGTGCTGACTACATCTGCTGGAATCATGGATCACGAGGAAGCCAGAAGAAAGAACGCGGGAGGAAAAGTTCTTGGTTTCTTCTACTAGCATGATTGTTCTAGGCTGGTTGTGTTCGCATGTATCTCTGCCTAACCATTCAGTCCAATGAATTTTTTATGTTCGCTTTTATTTTATTCCTCTCATCGGATATGAGTAGATTTTGCTGCCTGTGAAAGATATTAGTGTTCCCTTGAAAATGATTTTTGGATTTGAGTCGATCACTTTAAAAGAAAATATTTTCCTTGGAATTTTCTTCTTGGATGTGCAACTTGGTCTCATATATTCAATAGTCCAAAATGAAATGCATCCATAGTTCAAGTACACACAGTAACACAGTTTCCTTTTATCATATTGATCTGCTTGTCATCGTTAGTGATTTTAAAGTCAGAAATTCGTTGTCCTATTCAAAATATAAAAGACTCCTTCAATTTGTCAGACCATCCCCGCCCGTGAAGCTCTTCCATGAAAGTAGGCGTGGACCCGGTTCGGGCCGCCCGGCCCGGGACCGGCCCGGCCCGCCACTGTGCGGGCCCGGAACCGGCCCGGTTCTCGGGTCCGGGTCCGGTTCGGGCACAGACCCGGTTGGGTAAGCGGGACCGGGCTCGGGTCCTGATTTTGGAGGCCCGGCCCGGCCGGGTCGGGCCCGGGCCTAACGGTCCAAATTTAAAAAAAAAAGATTTTTTTTTTGCTTCTTTTGGTGGCTCAACGGTCACCCAAACGGCTATATAGCCGTTGGGTGGTACCAGGGGGGGGGGGGGTCAGGGGGCTTTGGGTGGGGTGGGGGTTGGGGTTAAAAAAAAAACCTATAAATACTCCTAATTTTAAACATTTTTTCACACCTCTTCTCCAACTCTACCTAAATCCTACTCTCTACTCATCTCCAATTCTCCATATTCATCTTCTCAAATTCTCTTATTCTCCTTTATATTTTATTTTACTATTTAATACTTATACAATTATTATATCTACTTATATATATTACTTATCTACTTATATATTATTATCTACATATACTATATTACTTATATTTCTTATCTACTTAATCTCTACTTATATCTCTTAATACATACATACATACTATATCTACTTAATATATACTTTATATAATAAAGTATTAAATATACTTTATAAACTATTACTATATACTTAATACATAATAATATCTACTTCTCTACTTATATTTTATATATACTTATTTTCCAATCTCCAATTCTCCATTATACTCTAATATTTAATTCTTATACAATTATTATATCCACTTAATACATACATTCTACATCTAGCTACTTAATATATACTCCCTCCGTTCCTAAAAATTCTTCCCGGTTTGAATTGGCACGCCTATTAAGAAAGTGGAATAAAGTGGAAATGTGTGGTTGTGGTTGTGTGAGAAAAAGGTAAAATGAATGTGAGCCACACAAATTGTCCAAAAAAGGAAAGTGGGAAGAATTTTTGGGAACGGCCCAAAAAGGAAAGTGAGAAGTATTTTTGGGAACGGAGGGAGTATTTTATATATTAAAGTATAAAATATAAGTGTATTACTCATGGCTGAAAACTTTATCGGTTCTTGAAGACTTGTCAGCCTTAAGAGGGGATTCAAAGGAGACGTGTTGGTAAATTGTTTGTGATTGGTACTAGGTATGGACTGGGACAGGCTGGGTCGGATCTCAGGCCCGGGTGGACTTTAGGACTAAGGAAATTAGGTTCGGTACTGGCCTGGTTTGTACCGGTACCAGGTTCAGGCCCGGGACTGTATTAAATTTTTGTTAATTTTGTTGTTTGGAATTATTTCCAACCCCTCCCCACCCCCAAACTGCCCAGCCCCACCCATCTAGCACTCTAGCAGCCAACCCAAATGGAAAATAATAATAACCGGCCGGCTTGTGTTCAGGCATCTCCGGTGTGAGGCGCTGCTAATGAAAACCGGCCGGCTTTCGTAAGAACCGGCCGGCTTTTATAAATGAAAAATCTGTAATTCTTTCGGCGACCGAAAACCGGCCGGCTTTGGCAAAAACCGGCCGGCTTACGTAACCCCTCATTCCGAGCCGAGGGCAAAGGCATGAAAACCGGCCGGCTTTCATGAAAAGCGGCCGGCTTTCCCTTATTGGTGCACGATGTTGATTTTTAGGTGGGAACCGGGATGGAATCGGGATGGGGCGTTAGCTGACGATCATCCAAACCATAGCCGGGGTACTCTATAACCTAAGAAATGAGTCTAATAAGTGGGGAGTGTGTCTTACATTGCTTATGAATGTAGGAACACTAAAGATTAACGGGAGAGACGCAAGAATCCTCATTGACACCGGGGCGCAACGATCATTCGTGAGTGAGGCGTTTGCCGGGGGATTCAAAGAACCACTTGTACCGATGGCTCAAGCCCTATTGGTATCCACACCTCTAGGGGAAGACATCGAGAGAGATAGCCACTATCCATCGTGTGAGGTGGAAGTGGAGGGCCAAAACTTGACGTGTGACTTCGTACCGCTGAGTATGATTGAATTCGATGCAATCCTGGGGATGGATTGGCTTGAGAAGCATCATGCTAGGGTCGATTGCTACACAAAGATACTTGAACTCGAAGGCGATGAAGGGGTAACCTTACGCTTCGAGGGGGATCGGGCCAAATCCAATAGTTGTATCATATCCGCCGTAAGAGCTAGGAGTATGATGAGAAAGGGTTGCCACGCATATCTAGCATACGTGGTAGACAAAACAAAAGAAGAGACGAGCATTGATGATGTGAGGGTGGTATGCAAGTATCCGGATGTCTTTCCAAAGGACTTACCGGGACTTCCACCCGATAGGGAGATTGAATTTGTGATCGAGGTCGAGCCCAGCACCAAACCAATCTCCATACCGCCATACCGCATGGCACCCGCAGAACTTAACGAGTTGAAAACCCAATTGCAAGAGCTTTTGGATAACGGTTTCATTAGACCAAGCCACTCCCCGTGGGTAGCACCGGTCCTTTTTGTGAAGAAAAAGGATGGAACACTTCGAATGTGCATTGACTATCGTCAGCTGAACAAGGTCACAATCAAGAATAGGTATCCTTTGCCTAGGATTGATGACTTGTTTGATCAACTACGAGGAGCAACCGTGTTTTCAAAGATTGACTTGAGGTCGGGGTACCATCAATTGAAGATTAAGGAGGAGGACATACCGAAGAGTGCTTTCCGCACAAGGTATGGGCATTTTGAATTCCTTGTTATGTCGTTTGGGTTAACAAACGCCCCGGCGGCATTCATGGACTTGATGAACCGAGTATTTCACAAATACTTGGACCGATTCGTGATTGTGTTCATAGATGACATCTTGATCTACTCAAAGAGTGAGGAAGAACATGAGGAGCACTTGATACTCGTTCTTGAGACACTACGGGAGAAGCAACTCTATGCCAAATTTTCCAAATGTGAATTTTGGCTTAAGGAGATTGGCTTCCTCGGGCATGTGGTTTCGGGATCGGGAATTGCGGTGGATAACAAGAAGATAGAAGCCATCACCGAATGGGAGAGGCCAAAGAACGTCAAGGAAATTCGTAGTTTTCTTGGGTTAGCAGGCTACTACAGAAAGTTCGTGGAGAAGTTCTCTGTTTTGGCGTCGCCATTGACAAAGCTCACTCGAAAGGGAGCTAAGTTTGTATGGGATGACAAATGTGAGAAAGGATTCATTGAACTGAAGAAAAGATTGACTGAGGCACCGGTACTTGCCTTGCCCAAACAGGGTATGGGGTACGATGTCTATAGTGATGCCAGCATCCAAGGGTTTGGATGTGTGTTGATGCAAATGGGGAGGGTAATTGCCTATGCTTCGCGACAATTGAAGAAACATGAGGTAAATTATCCTACTCATGATTTGGAGCTCGGGGCAGTGGTGTTTGCACTTAAGATATGGAGACATTATCTCTACGGGGAGACATGCCACATATACACTGACCACAAGAGCTTGAAGTACGTGTTTACTCAGAAAGAGTTAAACATGAGGCAGAGACGGTGGATGGAGTTGATAAAAGACTACCACCTGGTAATCGAGTACCATCCAGGCAAGGCCAATGTGGTGGCAGATGCCTTGAGCCGGAAGAGCTCATCTGGGGCATTGATAGCTAACTTGAGGGCTTTAAGAGCCCAACTGGAGGTATCCAGTAATGGAGCCTTATTGGCACGATTTGAGGTGAGACTTACTTTGCTTGATGAGATCAAGAAGGGTCAGGAAACTGACGAGGAAATCATGAGGATCCGGGAACGCATGCAAGCGGGACCAGTGGAGGACTTCAGGGAAAGAGATGATGGTCTCTTATTATTTCGTGACCGAGTGTGTGTACCATCGGATGAGGGGCTCCGAAAGTCCATCTTAGAGGAGGCTCATTCATCGGCGTATGCTATGCACCCGGGAGGTACGAAAATGTACCGTGATCTGAAAGAAAGTTACTGGTGGTCTGGTATGAAGAGAGAAATAGCCGAGTACATCAGTAAATGCCTTACTTGCCAGCAAATTAAGGCAGAACATCAGCATCCAGCTGGGTTATTGCAGCCACTTTCCATTCCAGAATGGAAATGGGAGCACGTGACCATGGATTTTGTGGTAGGACTGCCACGGACCGTGAGGAATTATGATGCTGTATGGGTTGTGGTTGATAGGCTCACAAAGAGTGCACATTTTCTACCTATCAACACTACCTATGCACTTGAGAGGTTAGCCAAATTGTATGTGGATGAGATCGTAAGGCTACATGGGGTTCCTATAACCATTGTGTCCGACAGGGATCCACGATTCACATCACGATTTTGGCCGAAGTTCCAAGAGTCTATGGGAACGAAATTGAAATTCAGCACTGCTTTTCATCCACAGACGGATGGACAATCCGAGAGAGTTATACAGATTTTGGAGGATATGTTGAGAGCTTGTACATTGGAGTTCCAAGGAAGTTGGGACAACCATTTAGCACTTGTTGAGTTTGCCTATAACAACAGTTATCAGGCAAGTATCGGCATGCCTCCATACGAGGCATTGTATGGGAGAAGATGCCGTACTCCGTTGTGTTGGGATGAGGTTGGCATGGCCAAACTCGAGAGCACGGAATTGGTGGAGATCACCAAGTCTAAAGTGAAGATGATTCGCGAAAGGCTTAAGGCGGCCCAGGATAGACAGAAGAGCTATGCCGATAAGCGTCGGAGGGCCTTAGAGTTTAAGGTGGGAGATGAGGTATTCTTGAAAGTTTCACCTTGGAAAGGGATCATCCGATTTCAAAGCCGAGGGAAACTTAACCCACGCTACATAGGGCCATTTGTGATTCTTGAGAGAATTGGGGCCGTGGCATACCGATTGCAGTTGACTCCAGAATTGGAGAAGATACATAACGTGTTCCACGTGTCTATGCTAAAGAAATATGTGCCGGATCCATCTCACGTGTTAGATAAACCCCCTGTGGAAATACGTGAGGATTTAAACTATGCCGTCCGACCAGTAAGGATACTTGATAGGCAAGTAAAGAAATTGAGAAGCAAGAAAGTTCCAATGGTTAAGATCCTTTGGAAAAGTGACCGAGTTGAAGAAGAAACTTGGGAAACGGAAGCCTTGATGAAGGAACAGTATGCATTTCTGTTTGAGTAAGCATTTGTGAATTTCGGGGACGAAATTCCCGTTAAGGGGGGGTGAACTTGTGACACCGCACCCGGATGTACTTGAATTTGAAATTCGACATGTAATTGAATTTTCCTAGCAAATAAAATTCATGTAATTGATTGGCATATTTATTTAATGTGCGATTAATTAAATTATTTATCGGGTACCTAATAATGGGAATGGGCTCCCAAATATTTAGATGGGCCATGGAAAGGGCATGGAGTTGACCTGTTGGTCAAACGAGGCCCAATTACCGGTATTGGTAATTTACCAGATAACGGCCCGAAATAAATTTCGGGGACTCCTAAATTAATGTTGGGGAACATACATCTTCTCTAAAGGCCCATGATTATGAGGGACGCGTGATATATTTTATTTGGCCCGATAAAATAAAATATAGTTAAAACAGTCCGAGAAATACAACTTTCGGGGCCGGTTGTACACACCGGGGCCTAATGGGATGACTTCCCACGCGAGTGGGGGCCACCCCACGTTTTTGTATGCACTAGTTGACTAAAGGGGAGCTGGAGGAACATGAACTGAGTGGCATGTGCGGACTAGTGAGTGAAGGGATGGGTAGAGACAAACCCATACACCCCATGTCCTCTCTTAGTACTATTCTTGGTCTTTGATTGAGAGTAGATACCTCCCCCTATCATTGAGAGCCATTCGAACCAACACAAGGAGGAGGAGAGCTCAAGGAAGGACTCTCACAAGTTCCAAGCTTGAAGGAAGCATCACAAAAGAAAATCCAAGGAGGGGAGGGTCGTTCTTGAGGTAAGAACACAACTAGTATTTCTTTAACTAGTATTATCTTGTATGATTTTTAATAAATCATATGGTGGATTAAACATGAAGTTCTACACGTTTAAAAGTGTAGAATAATGTTATAAAGTGGTGGTATTTAACTTAGAAGAGTCGTGGAATCGATAGGAGTTGAAACCGCCGGAAACCGCCAAGTATAGGAGGCTGTTCGTAGCTGCAGACCACGAAAGCCGCCCACCTTTCACGAAAGCCGCCCGGCTTTCGTCTGCTGTCCAGATTTTTCATCTCCAATCGGTTTAGAACGGGGATTGATCGAAGGGCTTAACGAAGGCAACTATTGCAGCACATCATAAGGTGAGGATGGCTGACTATATTGCTTATAATCTTTGGGTTAATTTCGTAGGATTACCTAAAGTAAATAAATGTGATTTTCATGGATTATTAATGATTAATAATGCCTAAATGGAAATATTGTTGTCAATGAATAAAAGAGCATAATATACAAATTTAAGGATAAATTGTGTATGATTATGTAATACGAGCATATTGGCTTGATGAAGGGATTAGTTATAAATATTGTGTGGAAATATAACTATAACTTCATATAAGGATATATGAGTGGTTAAAGGTTATATTTTGTATATTGATATGAACTATATTTTCAATGGAAAATTAGTTTGGAAATTGTCTATATGACTTTGAATTGAAAAATGAGTTTTGTTGGAATTTATCCGACTAGTATTATGATACTAGTCGGGGTTTTGGAATGAAATATGTTAGAATTGATCCAAGGCTTGGATTGTAAATTGTTGAGCCTTAAGTAGTCTTAAGAGATACTAAGGTGGATAAGTGATGCTAGGGGTAGGCCTTAAGGGATACCCAAGATAAAGAGAATAATAAATTGATCCTAGGAATAGGATTGGCGTACGGGTGTATTCGGTAGTCTTTAAGGATTAGCCGATAGAGTATTGGTAATTAGTAAGGACCATGGCCCTTCCCGACTCTAGAGAGCGGGGTTGGATAGCATGGACTTACATCGTGATCACGGGTTAGGGTGGAATCCGAACCGGAGACCTTACGAGGCTCCCGACAGCGGTAACACATAAGATAGGACCCCGAATGGACCTTACCTTCCTACGGGATGATGGGTATGAGTTCAGGGGCGGGATGTTGGACTCCGGCCCGAGAGCCCGGTGAGGCCTCGGAGAGCGGTGACAAGTCTCGTAAAGGATGATAAGACCTACGGGCGGTGTCGTGCTAACGACGGGTATAATGAAATATATGAAATGGGCCGTGTGCCGACAAATAAATAAATTTACTTATTATAGAGATAATAAGTGGGAAATATAAATTATTATTTATATTATGATATCACCCTATTTTGAGGGTCTTAGAAATTAAAACGTTGATTATACTTAGTATAGTTGTCATTGTACTTGTCAAATGCTTCCAAGTACTGACCTCCCCTTCACGGGGGAGGCCACCTCACAGTTTCAGGTAGGGAGTAAAGCTTGCTACCATCGCCCGTTGCTTCGGGGAGTTCAGGGAGAGAAGACGTGGTTCGTGCTTCCTCCGTTCTATTTTTAAAACATTAAATTAATGCTCATGGATATTATTTGAATAATTATTTGGGGCTTGTACGCCCATGTTGCCGAAGTGTGGCATAAACACTTGTATTAAACGTTTCCGCTGATTTAAATGATTATTCTACATTATGTTTGTTTATGGATGTACTATTGTGAATGATATTCAAGACGCCTAGTATAGTATGGATGAGTTGGACTGCGGTTGACTATTCGTACTGTACGGCGGATTGTTGACGTGTCCGGTAGGTCCGGGGTGTGACAATTAAGTTGGTATCAGAGACTTAGTCCGTAAACTTCATAATGAAGCTTCAAAATTCTTTTTGAAAATGATTTTTGCAAACCATGAGCATCAAGTTTTGTACTTATAGAACTTTTGGTACTTGAGTTGCAAGGTCTCTAATTGTTAAGATGGTACACTTAACAATTGGTATGGCGGTGATTTGAGCCAAAAGATGTCTTTAAGTACCTATCCGTCACTTGACATTTGATACGGGTCTAATGGCTCAATCCAAACTTCTTTCAGAAATGGAGCCAATCGGAAGAATCACTAGGAGGAACCCGACGGGCCGTGTACCGGGTGGATCCGAACGCGGCAGCCGGGGGTCCACTAGGGTGTCAAGGGGAAGGGGCCGTGGAGGCCAACAACAAACCGTGAGCGATGGCCACGTCGACACGGAGAGTGAGACTTATTGGTCCTATGAGGACTCAACCTATAGGCCGGAAACCGAGCCGGTGGAGACCCCTTATGAAGGGGATGATGATGATGTTAGTGACGAGGAGCAAGATGGCTCCTTGGCAAGAATTGAGGCGCTGCTCCAACAATACCACCGGGAGCGCGAGGAGAGGAGGGAACGCCGAAGGCGCCGGGCGGGGCAACCTTCGGGTATGGCTTCAAGAGGAGGAAGCCACAATGCATCTAGAGTCCATGTGGAACCACATGGAGGCCGAAATGATGGAGGTCCAACCATAAGGATCTCCAAGTTTATCAAGGAAGCAAGAGACTTGGGGTGCAAACCCTTTGACGGAACCGGGGACATCTCGGTTGCCGCTCAATGGATCAAGAGGTTGAATGAAGCAGCCCTTGACATGCAAATCACGCCTAACCTTAAGCTGAGAATAGCGGTAAGGTTGCTTGAGGGGATGGCATCCAAATGGTGGGATGGAACCAAGAGCAAGTATGGCGAGGGCGTCGTTTGGGAGGACTTTCAACGGGAGTTCTTTGCCCAATATTACTCCGACTTCGAGGTGAACAAGAAGGTGAGGGAATATACCCTCCTAACTCAAGGGGGTAACATGACGGTGAAGGAACTTGAGTACAAGTTTCGGGACCTTGCCGACTACATACCGGAGTACGCTTGTGATGAGAACCGGATGGTGAACCACTTTTGGGATGCCCTAGACTTGGAGATACGTGATAGGGCAACACAATTGCCTAACATGACCTTCGCCCAAGTGGTAGACCAAGCCTTGAAGGGCGAAAAACAGTGGGAAGAGAGGAAGAAAAGAGATGCCGATGAGGCGAAGAAAAGAAAATGGGAGAACCATGGCCCCCAAGGTTCTAACAAGAAGGGGAACCACGGGGGAGGTAGCTCATTTAGAACCCCTGCACCACTATCGAAGGGAAACCAAGGCCCAACCGGGCAAAGCTCGAGGTCACAAAACTCGGGAGTACCAAGGTGCAGCAACTGCAAGAAGCTTCACCAAGGCAAGTGCCGTGATCCCCCGAGATGCTATCAATGCGGGGAGGTCGGGCACATGAAGGTGAGTTGCCCACAACTTGGGCGAGCCGTGGGTGCCGGACCAAGCAATGGAACTATGGTGAGCAGGAACCGAACGGGAGCACCGAGTGCAAGCATGGGGCACGGTGGAGCTAGCACAAGCAATGCACCGTCCGTTAATCAAGGGAGGACCCAAGCGAGGGTCTATGCGATTACGGAGGCCGATGCACGTGCTAACCCGGACTCCGTCGCGGGTAAATCCTTGAACTTTTGATGTTATTCCCTTGTAAACAACATAAGTGTTAAAATGTATACATTGTATAGCCACCGGGAATGTGCAAGTTCGAAGAAGTGGATGGATATCCACCTGGGACGAATGCCGCCCGGCATTGACGGAAGCCGCCCGGCTTTCGCCTTCGAATTTCTTGGAAAATTCTACGGCGGCTATAAGGCGCCCGACTTTGACGAAAGCCGCCCGGCTTTCATACTTGATTTTTGTTAAAATCTTTCGGCGGGGAAAAACCGGCCGGGTTTCGTACAAACCGGCCGGCTTGTGTTCAGGCATCTCCGGTGTGAGGCGCTGCTAATGAAAACCGGCCGGCTTTCGTAAGAACCGGCCGGCTTTTATAAATGAAAAATCTGTAATTCTTTCGGCGACCGAAAACCGGCCGGCTTTGGCAAAAACCGGCCGGCTTACGTAACCCCTCATTCCGAGCCGAGGGCAAAGGCATGAAAACCGGCCGGCTTTCATGAAAAGCGGCCGGCTTTCCCTTATTGGTGCACGGTGTTGATTTTTAGGTGGGAACCGGGATGGAATCGGGATGGGGCGTTAGCTGACGATCATCCAAACCATAGCCGGGGTACTCTATAACCTAAGAAATGAGTCTAATAAGTGGGGAGTGTGTCTTACATTGCTTATGAATGTAGGAACACTAAAGATTAACGGGAGAGACGCAAGAATCCTCATTGACACCGGGGCGCAACGATCATTCGTGAGTGAGGCGTTTGCCGGGGGATTCAAAGAACCACTTGTACCGATGGCTCAAGCCCTATTGGTATCCACACCTCTAGGGGAAGACATCGAGAGAGATAGCCACTATCCATCGTGTGAGGTGGAAGTGGAGGGCCAAAACTTGACGTGTGACTTCGTACCGCTGAGTATGATTGAATTCGATGCAATCCTGGGGATGGATTGGCTTGAGAAGCATCATGCTAGGGTCGATTGCTACACAAAGATACTTGAACTCGAAGGCGATGAAGGGGTAACCTTACGCTTCGAGGGGGATCGGGCCAAATCCAATAGTTGTATCATATCCGCCGTAAGAGCTAGGAGTATGATGAGAAAGGGTTGCCACGCATATCTAGCATACGTGGTAGACAAAACAAAAGAAGAGACGAGCATTGATGATGTGAGGGTGGTATGCAAGTATCCGGATGTCTTTCCAAAGGACTTACCGGGACTTCCACCCGATAGGGAGATTGAATTTGTGATCGAGGTCGAGCCCAGCACCAAACCAATCTCCATACCGCCATACCGCATGGCACCCGCAGAACTTAACGAGTTGAAAACCCAATTGCAAGAGCTTTTGGATAACGGTTTCATTAGACCAAGCCACTCCCCGTGGGGAGCACCGGTCCTTTTTGTGAAGAAAAAGGATGGAACACTTCGAATGTGCATTGACTATCGTCAGCTGAACAAGGTCACAATCAAGAACAGGTATCCTTTGCCTAGGATTGATGACTTGTTTGATCAACTACGAGGAGCAACCGTGTTTTCAAAGATTGACTTGAGGTCGGGGTACCATCAATTGAAGATTAAGGAGGAGGACATACCGAAGAGTGCTTTCCGCACAAGGTATGGGCATTTTGAATTCCTTGTTATGTCGTTTGGGTTAACAAACGCCCCGGCGGCATTCATGGACTTGATGAACCGAGTATTTCACAAATACTTGGACCGATTCGTGATTGTGTTCATAGATGACATCTTGATCTACTCAAAGAGTGAGGAAGAACATGAGGAGCACTTGATACTCGTTCTTGAGACACTACGGGAGAAGCAACTCTATGCCAAATTTTCCAAATGTGAATTTTGGCTTAAGGAGATTGGCTTCCTCGGGCATGTGGTTTCGGGATCGGGAATTGCGGTGGATAACAAGAAGATAGAAGCCATCACCGAATGGGAGAGGCCAAAGAACGTCAAGGAAATTCGTAGTTTTCTTGGGTTAGCAGGCTACTACAGAAAGTTCGTGGAGAAGTTCTCTGTTTTGGCGTCGCCATTGACAAAGCTCACTCGAAAGGGAGCTAAGTTTGTATGGGATGACAAATGTGAGAAAGGATTCATTGAACTGAAGAAAAGATTGACCGAGGCACCGGTACTTGCCTTGCCCAAACAGGGTATGGGGTACGATGTCTATAGTGATGCCAGCATCCAAGGGTTTGGATGTGTGTTGATGCAAATGGGGAGGGTAATTGCCTATGCTTCGCGACAATTGAAGAAACATGAGGTAAATTATCCTACTCATGATTTGGAGCTCGGGGCAGTGGTGTTTGCACTTAAGATATGGAGACATTATCTCTACGGGGAGACATGCCACATATACACTGACCACAAGAGCTTGAAGTACGTGTTTACTCAGAAAGAGTTAAACATGAGGCAGAGACGGTGGATGGAGTTGATAAAAGACTACCACCTGGTAATCGAGTACCATCCAGGCAAGGCCAATGTGGTGGCAGATGCCTTGAGCCGGAAGAGCTCATCTGGGGCATTGATAGCTAACTTGAGGGCTTTAAGAGCCCAACTGGAGGTATCCAGTAATGGAGCCTTATTGGCACGATTTGAGGTGAGACTTACTTTGCTTGATGAGATCAAGAAGGGTCAGGAAACTGACGAGGAAATCATGAGGATCCGGGAACGCATGCAAGCGGGACCAGTGGAGGACTTCAGGGAAAGAGATGATGGTCTCTTATTATTTCGTGACCGAGTGTGTGTACCATCGGATGAGGGGCTCCGAAAGTCCATCTTAGAGGAGGCTCATTCATCGGCGTATGCTATGCACCCGGGAGGTACGAAAATGTACCGTGATCTGAAAGAAAGTTACTGGTGGTCTGGTATGAAGAGAGAAATAGCCGAGTACATCAGTAAATGCCTTACTTGCCAGCAAGTTAAGGCAGAACATCAGCATCCAGCTGGGTTATTGCAGCCACTTTCCATTCCAGAATGGAAATGGGAGCACGTGACCATGGATTTTGTGGTAGGACTGCCACGGACCGTGAGGAATTATGATGCTGTATGGGTTGTGGTTGATAGGCTCACAAAGAGTGCACATTTTCTACCTATCAACACTACCTATGCACTTGAGAGGTTAGCCAAATTGTATGTGGATGAGATCGTAAGGCTACATGGGGTTCCTATAACCATTGTGTCCGACAGGGATCCACGATTCACATCACGATTTTGGCCGAAGTTCCAAGAGTCTATGGGAACGAAATTGAAATTCAGCACTGCTTTTCATCCACAGACGGATGGACAATCCGAGAGAGTTATACAGATTTTGGAGGATATGTTGAGAGCTTGTACATTGGAGTTCCAAGGAAGTTGGGACAACCATTTAGCACTTGTTGAGTTTGCCTATAACAACAGTTATCAGGCAAGTATCGGCATGCCTCCATACGAGGCATTGTATGGGAGAAGATGCCGTACTCCGTTGTGTTGGGATGAGGTTGGCATGGCCAAACTCGAGAGCACGGAATTGGTGGAGATCACCAAGTCTAAAGTGAAGATGATTCGCGAAAGGCTTAAGGCGGCCCAGGATAGACAGAAGAGCTATGCCGATAAGCGTCGGAGGGCCTTAGAGTTTAAGGTGGGAGATGAGGTATTCTTGAAAGTTTCACCTTGGAAAGGGATCATCCGATTTCAAAGCCGAGGGAAACTTAACCCACGCTACATAGGGCCATTTGTGATTCTTGAGAGAATTGGGGCCGTGGCATACCGATTGCAGTTGACTCCAGAATTGGAGAAGATACATAACGTGTTCCACGTGTCTATGCTAAAGAAATATGTGCCGGATCCATCTCACGTGTTAGATAAACCCCCTGTGGAAATACGTGAGGATTTAAACTATGCCGTCCGACCAGTAAGGATACTTGATAGGCAAGTAAAGAAATTGAGAAGCAAGAAAGTTCCAATGGTTAAGATCCTTTGGAAAAGTGACCGAGTTGAAGAAGAAACTTGGGAAACGGAAGCCTTGATGAAGGAACAGTATGCATTTCTGTTTGAGTAAGCATTTGTGAATTTCGGGGACGAAATTCCCGTTAAGGGGGGGTGAACTTGTGACACCGCACCCGGATGTACTTGAATTTGAAATTCGACATGTAATTGAATTTTCCTAGCAAATAAAATTCATGTAATTGATTGGCATATTTATTTAATGTGCGATTAATTAAATTATTTATCGGGTACCTAATAATGGGAATGGGCTCCCAAATATTTAGATGGGCCATGGAAAGGGCATGGAGTTGACCTGTTGGTCAAACGAGGCCCAATTACCGGTATTGGTAATTTACCAGATAACGGCCCGAAATAAATTTCGGGGACTCCTAAATTAATGTTGGGGAACATACATCTTCTCTAAAGGCCCATGATTATGAGGGACGCGTGATATATTTTATTTGGCCCGATAAAATAAAATATAGTTAAAACAGTCCGAGAAATACAACTTTCGGGGCCGGTTGTACACACCGGGGCCTAATGGGATGACTTCCCACGCGAGTGGGGGCCACCCCACGTTTTTGTATGCACTAGTTGACTAAAGGGGAGCTGGAGGAACATGAACTGAGTGGCATGTGCGGACTAGTGAGTGAAGGGATGGGTAGAGACAAACCCATACACCCCATGTCCTCTCTTAGTACTATTCTTGGTCTTTGATTGAGAGTAGATACCTCCCCCTATCATTGAGAGCCATTCGAACCAACACAAGGAGGAGGAGAGCTCAAGGAAGGACTCTCACAAGTTCCAAGCTTGAAGGAAGCATCACAAAAGAAAATCCAAGGAGGGGAGGGTCGTTCTTGAGGTAAGAACACAACTAGTATTTCTTTAACTAGTATTATCTTGTATGATTTTTAATAAATCATATGGTGGATTAAACATGAAGTTCTACACGTTTAAAAGTGTAGAATAATGTTATAAAGTGGTGGTATTTAACTTAGAAGAGTCGTGGAATCGATAGGAGTTGAAACCGCCGGAAACCGCCAAGTATAGGAGGCTGTTCGTAGCTGCAGACCACGAAAGCCGCCCACCTTTCACGAAAGCCGCCCGGCTTTCGTCTGCTGTCCAGATTTTTCATCTCCAATCGGTTTAGAACGGGGATTGATCGAAGGGCTTAACGAAGGCAACTATTGCAGCACATCATAAGGTGAGGATGGCTGACTATATTGCTTATAATCTTTGGGTTAATTTCGTAGGATTACCTAAAGTAAATAAATGTGATTTTCATGGATTATTAATGATTAATAATGCCTAAATGGAAATATTGTTGTCAATGAATAAAAGAGCATAATATACAAATTTAAGGATAAATTGTGTATGATTATGTAATACGAGCATATTGGCTTGATGAAGGGATTAGTTATAAATATTGTGTGGAAATATAACTATAACTTCATATAAGGATATATGAGTGGTTAAAGGTTATATTTTGTATATTGATATGAACTATATTTTCAATGGAAAATTAGTTTGGAAATTGTCTATATGACTTTGAATTGAAAAATGAGTTTTGTTGGAATTTATCCGACTAGTATTATGATACTAGTCGGGGTTTTGGAATGAAATATGTTAGAATTGATCCAAGGCTTGGATTGTAAATTGTTGAGCCTTAAGTAGTCTTAAGAGATACTAAGGTGGATAAGTGATGCTAGGGGTAGGCCTTAAGGGATACCCAAGATAAAGAGAATAATAAATTGATCCTAGGAATAGGATTGGCGTACGGGTGTATTCGGTAGTCTTTAAGGATTAGCCGATAGAGTATTGGTAATTAGTAAGGACCATGGCCCTTCCCGACTCTAGAGAGCGGGGTTGGATAGCATGGACTTACATCGTGATCACGGGTTAGGGTGGAATCCGAACCGGAGACCTTACGAGGCTCCCGACAGCGGTAACACATAAGATAGGACCCCGAATGGACCTTACCTTCCTACGGGATGATGGGTATGAGTTCAGGGGCGGGATGTTGGACTCCGGCCCGAGAGCCCGGTGAGGCCTCGGAGAGCGGTGACAAGTCTCGTAAAGGATGATAAGACCTACGGGCGGTGTCGTGCTAACGACGGGTATAATGAAATATATGAAATGGGCCGTGTGCCGACAAATAAATAAATTTACTTATTATAGAGATAATAAGTGGGAAATATAAATTATTATTTATATTATGATATCACCCTATTTTGAGGGTCTTAGAAATTAAAACGTTGATTATACTTAGTATAGTTGTCATTGTACTTGTCAAATGCTTCCAAGTACTGACCTCCCCTTCACGGGGGAGGCCACCTCACAGTTTCAGGTAGGGAGTAAAGCTTGCTACCATCGCCCGTTGCTTCGGGGAGTTCAGGGAGAGAAGACGTGGTTCGTGCTTCCTCCGTTCTATTTTTAAAACATTAAATTAATGCTCATGGATATTATTTGAATAATTATTTGGGGCTTGTACGCCCATGTTGCCGAAGTGTGGCATAAACACTTGTATTAAACGTTTCCGCTGATTTAAATGATTATTCTACATTATGTTTGTTTATGGATGTACTATTGTGAATGATATTCAAGACGCCTAGTATAGTATGGATGAGTTGGACTGCGGTTGACTATTCGTACTGTACGGCGGATTGTTGACGTGTCCGGTAGGTCCGGGGCGTGACATTAGGTGGGCTGGGTGTTTTGGTAGGGTTTGGGGGTGGGAGCTAGGGGTGGGGGTTGTAATAAATAAGAAAAACTAAAAAAAAAAAAGAACCGGCTCGGTATCCGGGCCTGACCCGGAATCGGACCGGGCCCGGTCCATCCCCAACCGTTAAGCCCGGACCAAGCCTTGCTAGTCCGGTCCACCAAAATAGGATCCTGAGCCTGCCTCCCTTTTTCCACCAGGCTGGGTATCGGCTTGGTATCGGTCCTGGAAAACCGGGTCGGCCCTAAACAGTAGTGGGTTGGGTTGGGTCGAGCCGCCCGGGCCTAGTCCATCCTTAAGGCATTTGTGTTACACTAATTACAAATTCAATTGAAAAAAACATTTCATTGTAGCCCTTAAGACAATTGCTTCACATTCATCATAGTCATTAGATTGGAGCCTTGCCAGTTGCCACCACAAAATTCATCAGAGGCCCCGTTAGTGATCAACTTAATCCTAACTAAACGAAATCATCAACGGACTCATCCAAGCTAGGGGTGGACCCGGGCCGGTTCGGGCCCGGCCGGGCCTCGGGCCAGAAAATTGGGGCCCGAGCCCGAACCGTCGGTAGCCGGTTCCGGGCCAAACCGGTCCTTTTTTTTTTGGTTCTCCTATTTAACCCCCTACCCCTCCCCCTCAACCCCAAACCACCTCAAATGGCCCAAATACCTAATCCAACCCAAAACTTAAAAAAATTTCAAAAAAAAAAAAATTAAAATCCGGTCCGGACTGGGCCCGAACCGGCCGGGCCGGTTCACCTAAAGCAGGGCCCGAGCCTGGACCGCCCATCACCCGGGCCGGGCCAAACCGAACCGATGGACCCACCGGGCCCCGGGCTGGGCCGGGCCAAACAGTAACCGGGCCGGGCCGGGCCGGTTCCGGGTCGGGCCGCCGGCCTGAGTCCACCCATAATCCAAGCCCTTATCCTAATCAAAGCCTTTATAGTCATTAATGATAGTCACTTCACGACCCTAGTCTATGGATGGACTCGGTTCGGGCCGGGCCTAGGCCCGGTTGGGCCTCCAATCCTGGATTGGAGGGCCCAGAATCGGCCCATGTAACCCCCGGGTCCGGGTCGGGCCGGGCCTCGGTTTTTTTTTTTCCTTTTCCTAATTAACCCCCCCTCACACCCCAACCACCCCAAACCACCTCAAATGGCCCAAAATACCCAGCCCAATCCAAAAACTTAAAAAAAATTGAAAAAAATATTTTAAAATGGCCTGGACCGGGCTTGAACCGGCCGGACCGGTTCACGTTTTGAGGGGCCCGAGCCCGGACGGGAATAGGCGTAGTTCCTGGTTTTAAGTGGATTTGGTGATCATGTATTTTGGGATGTGGCAGCTGTTTAGGTTCTTCAAACACATCCTGAAACTCTTCCAGGACTAACTGAATCTCTTGTGGAATTTCTACCTTCTTCTACTCCTTTTGTTCCCCTTGTTGATTTACCTGCTGCATTACATAGAGTTGGCCCATGTTGGTGTTCTTTGCTCTACTGATCTCTTTAGCTAGCTGCTCTCCTTGCATATACCGCATCTTCCCTTTTTGGCTGCCTCTCAACACTACCCTTTTGTTGAGATATTGAAATTCCATGATCAAGTCCTTAAAATTCCATTTAATCTGCCCCAGTGAAGATAGCCATTGTATTCCAAGCACCATTTCACATCCACCCAAAGGAACTAGCATGACCTTAGTTTGGAATTCATGTCCATGTATACTCCATCTGAAATCATTGCAGGTCTGATCAGTCAGCAATTTATCACTATTAGCTACAGATATCTCCAAAGGAATGGATTTAGAGATTATGCATCCTAGTTTCTTGGCAGTGTGGGAATCTAGGAAGTTGTGGGTGCTTCCTGAATCAATTAAGATATACAAATCATTGTTTTTAACTCTACCAGTGACCCTCATGGTTTGATAGTGTTGGTGACCTGCTATAGCATGCAGAGAGATCAAAGGAGATTCTTCAGAATCTGCCCAAGCTTGTTCTACTGATTCTTCTTTTGGCTGAGTATCCCAGAGGTTTTCTTCTTCTTCCCTGATTCCAAACTCTTCATCTTCCTTTTCAATGGGTAGGATTTGTATCTTATACATTTGAGCCTTGCACTTATGTCCCGGGAAGTAGCTTTCATCACAATAGAAACATAAATTTTTTCTCCTCCTTTCTTCAATGTCTGCAGCAGTCATATTCCTTCTCCTGGGGTTAGGTAAACCCTTGTTCTCTCTTGCCATGGGGGTAGGATTAGGAAACAAACCTCTGTTGGAACTGTTGTTGTACACAGATGCCCCATTTCTTTCTTGGGTTCTATATATAGGTTCGTCCACTTCCACCTTTCCCCATATTTTAAGCGCATTTAAATGGTTCTCCTGTAGTCTATCATATTCCATTGCTTGCATCAATGTCCTGGGTTTGAAGGCTTTAACAAAGTGTTTAATAGTTGGATTTAGTCCCCCAATAAAGCTATCCAAGAAAAACTCTTCAGGTAACCTTTCGGTTCTTTGTAGCATTAAACTTCTTAACTGCTCAAAATTGTCCAGATATTCATCAAGAGATTTTAAATGTTGTAGTTTATTAAATTCTTTAGTAACTGTACTCCCTAGTTCTTCATTAAACCTAGCACAAATATCAATCACAAATTGCTCCCAAGAAACTCTTTTATGCAAAGAAATGCAACTGGCAAACCAAGATTCAGCACGCCCACTCAGATATAACGAGGCTAAATCTACTTTCTGATTATTCTAAATTGCACACAATTCAAAGTATTTAGCACATTTTTGTATCCATTGTCTGGGATTGTTTCCTGAGAAGCCCGGAAATTCAATCTTGGGAGAAAATCCAAAGAATTTAGTATGAATACCTGCGGATGAATGCGAGTGTCCAGGTACAGATGGGATTACCGGAGAAGTGATATGCGTTGAGGGCGGTTCATAGTCTTCGATGCCCTTCTTCTGCAAAAGTGATAACAAGGCGTCCAGTTTCTGATTCGTCTCCTCAAATTTCTTCTCACTCAACAGATGCTGTTCTTCAAGCTGGCGTTCCAATCCCTGCACCTTGTCCTCCATTAAAGCTGATAAAGATGCTACAGTCACCTTCTTCGCCAGGATTTACAGATGATCTTCAGG
Organism: Cuscuta epithymum; assembly: GCA_945859915.1. Lineage (NCBI taxonomy): Eukaryota > Viridiplantae > Streptophyta > Magnoliopsida > Solanales > Convolvulaceae > Cuscuta > Cuscuta epithymum. The sequence goes on from CAMAPF010000942.1 coordinate 5,385,758, forward strand.
GTGTTAGGATCGTTGGTGATTGAATCTGTAATTCAAGTGGTGCTCTGATACCAATTGTAATAGTCTAGGCAAGAATTGCGAAGAACTAAAATGGAAAGTAGGAATTCTAGGCCTTAGTATAGAATTCGAACATACTGGTAAGGTTGAAGAGAAGACAAAAGATTAGAAGTAATCATTCAGCACCGTATAAGAGTTCATGTACAAGTATTTATACAAACTGAATTCAACAAATCCTCAACCGAATAGCTACAAGTCGGTTAAGCTAACTAGATTTGGTGATTACGTGTGTGCAAGCATAGCTTCCTATCCTGGAGTGGCAATAGCTGACGTGGATCAGTCCAGCTCATAACATAATATTGGATAGAGATTTTTTGAAAAATAACAGAAATATTATATTGGAAGAAAAAAATATGACTAGTCTTCTTAAAAAAGTGACTATCCTTTATTTAATTAATATATTACTCTTTTAATTCTATTTGTGACTCAATTATCTACGATTACCTCCTTTCCATCTCCTGTCCCACTTCGGTCTGCGGTCTCCCACGGCCACCACTGGCGATTGCCGTTGAAAACGCGACGGTCGGAAAAGGCGACATAAAATTTTGATGTTTTCATGCTCTTTAATTCGCTATAAAAAGTGACACAATTGGTCGCAACTTTGCTCCAATCTTGAATATTGTTAATACTCAAGATTTCTGAAACAAAAACAAGTACTACTAAAGAGAAAATAATATTGAAATAAAATCTTTCCACAAAACTCTTCCTAGTATGAAGTGGTTTCGGAGGTGAACGCACTCTTGTAATATGGGTGAATAGCAACTCTACCACCGCCGGAGCGGCCGACCAAGGCTTCACGATCCATCATCGATAAAAATTCTTAGCCGCAATCCGTTCATCCGCCAACGTTATCTACTTCGACGTAGTTGCAATCCCAAAAATTAGAACACTTAAAATCAGAATAATCTGCCGCTCTAGCCCCATATTGATAGGGGCGGTGGAAAATCTCAAGTCCTACGAAGAGCGGAGACGACCTCTAGATTTTTAGAGAGAAACAAGAGCTCAACTAATTTTTTTATTTATACAGAAATTATAATTAAAAATCACTTCAGATATCTGACGAATTCCAATAGTGAAGCTTATAACTAAAATTGTCATTTAATTAGCATCCTTCAAATCTCCAAATATTATAGATTTTAGCCTCCTTCAAAATCTCTCAATTTAAAAGAGTTTAAGAATTGAGAATTTGAAATGTTTTCCCCCTCCAAGACATGACTCCCAAACATAACCTCACACATCCGCAGCAGAGCACCAAAATGAAGAAACTAGGCACGACAGCACAGTAGAATCCGCCTCTATGTTGCCCTGCCCGATATACTTTAAATACGGGTATTGTATCTTTTTACAGTTACTCTTGGGGTTGAACTTCCAGTACCAAAGCTTACAAGGTTTCAAAAATTCGACATAATGGAGAACTGCAATTTACCAATTTAAAATCTCTGATTGATATCCTCTCGAGACTGCCGGTAAAATCTCTGATGCAATTTAAATGTGTGTGCAAATAGTTTTACGATTTGATTAAGAACGACCATCAACTTATGCACAAATTCTATGTACTTAATAAAGCTGCAAACGATTATGCCGTTATAGAGTTTGAAACAGGTGGACATTACCGCTCTCAGAACCTCTTTGGTTTAATTCACAAAGAGATGGACTCTGATGAGATTGGGTGTACGTACATAGACATTCCAGATTTAGAGACAAGATTTGTAGGTTCTTGTGAAGGAATGTTGTGTTTGGTTGCTAGAAAGCATGCGGCACTTTGGAACGAATATGTTCAGGAAAAGCTTGGCCTCATTCATTACTTTTTGAGAAATATTTATACAACTAATTACAAGGGTTAGTCATGTATATGAGCCCTTAGCCCACAATATTATAATACATAAATACAATTTTGGGCTAAGCCCGTAATCGGCTAACACCCCCCTCAAGTTGGAGCATGCGGTTCAAAAATGCCCAACTTGCGCAGTAGATAAGAAAATTGATTTCTGCCTAAGGCTTTAGTGAACATGTCAGCTAGTTGATCGGTGGTAGCAATATGTCGAGCAACGAGCAATCCGGTCTGAATGGCGTCACGAACATAGTGACAGTCAACTTCAATGTGCTTTGTGCGCTCATGAAAAACGGGATTATGTGCGATATGAAGAGCAGAACGACTATCACAGAATAATGACATGGAGGCCGGATGATCAACCCCAAGACTCAGAAGCAGACCCTTTGCCCATTTGAGCTCTGCCGTGGTGGCTGCCATGGAGCGATACTCTGCCTCACTGGATGAACGGGATACGGTGTGTTGTTTCTTGGTCTTCCACGAGATAGGAGAATTGCCTAAAAAAACCAACCAGCCTGTAAGGGATCGACGAGTGAGTGGACAACTGGCCCAGTCCAAGTCACACCAACCCGTAAGAGTAAGGTCACAAGATGAGCTGAGAAGTATCCCCTGGCCCGGGGTACCTTTGAGGTAACGGACAACCCGCAGGGCTGCCAACCAATGGTCCTGACGTGGAGCCTGCATAAACTGAGATAAAATATGAACAAAATATGCTAAATCGGGACGAGTGAAAGAGAGATAAATAAGGCGGCCAACAAGCCGTCGATAGGATTCCGGATCAGCTAAAAATTCACTCTGAGAAAGAGCCAAAGTATGATTTTGCTCCATGGGGAAAGCCGTAGGTTTTGCACCTAGCAGTCCGGTTTCAGAGATAATGTCTAGCGTATATTTGCGTTGACAGAGAAAAATGCCATCGACACCCCGAGCCACCTCGATCCCAAGAAAATACTTCAGAATACCAAGATCCTTCATATGAAAACATTTATTCAGATAAGATTTAAAGTGAGAGATGGCAGAAGAATCATTGCCGGCGATGATTAAATCGTCGACATAAATGAGAACATATAACTGAGCTGCCCCCTTTTGCATAGTGAAGAGTGAATAATCTGAATATGACTGCACAAAACCATAATGCTTTAAAGAAGCAGCCAACTTAGCAAACCAGCATCGAGGGGCTTGACGCAAGCCATATAGAGACTTTTTCAAACGGCAAACTTGGTCAGGTCGAGAAAAATGAAAGCCAGGAGGGGGTTTCATGTAGACCTCCTCATCTAAGTCCCTGTGGAGAAAAGCATTATGAACATCCATCTGATGCAATTCCCAGTTTTTAGCAGCAGCAACAGCTAAAAACATACGGACAGTGACCATTTTTGCTACAGGAGCAAAGGTCTCAGTATAATCAATTCCTTCTTGCTGATGATTACCAAACACAACAAGACGAGCCTTAAGACGCTCAACGGTGCCATCTGAGTGATATTTAATTTTATACACCCATTTGCAGCCGAGAGCCTTTTTACCTGGCGGAAGCGATTCCACAACCCATGTGTGATTATTCTCAAGAGCCTGAATCTCATTTTGCATAGCCTCACGCCAATCGGCATCAGTCATAGCCTCTCTAAAAGACCGCAGTTCATGCCCTGCAAGAATAGCTCCAACAAACAACCGATGACGACTAGAGAACTTGTCACATTTTACAAAATTAGCTATAGGATATGGCGTACCTGAGGAACCATCAGTGGAGATAGGCAACGGGGATGGGCTCAATGGATTAACATGATGTGTAACATAATCGCGTAGCATAACTGAGGGTCTCTTGGAGCGTTGGCCACGTCCGAGAGCATTATTTTCAGTTTGAGCAGCCGCGGTAACCATGGATTGTGCGGTATCTTCAAGTGGAGTAACTACCAGGGGAGGATCAGTAGAAGAGACCACCACCGGATCAGGATCAAGAATAACAGGCATCGGGGTCAGTATATCGGTGTCAGGCGTGGGTTCTGCATGGGTCGTGGAAGGAGATGCGAAGAAGGGAAAATCGTTCTCGTGAAAAATCACATCACGAGAAACAAATATCTCACCCGTGACCCAATCAAATACTTTCCACCCCTTTTGACCGTGAGGATAACCAACAAAAACACCTCGACGACTTCGTGGGGAAAATTTATTGCCTCGGGAATGAACATTGTGAGCGAAACAGAGGCAACCAAACACTCGCAAATGAGAGAAATTGGGTGGAACACCATTTAGGAGTTCATATGGTGTCTTACCACCCAAAATGCCAGACGGGGTACGATTAATAAGATGCACTGCTGTGAGTACACATTCGCCCCATAAACTTATAGGGACATTGGCTTAAAACATCAAAGCTCGTGCAACATTTAAAATATGTCGATGCTTGCGTTCCACTCTCCCATTTTGCTGGGGTGTGTAAACGCACGAGGTTTGGAATAAAATCCCATGGGTGTCAAAGTACGGCCGCATACAGTTAAATTCGGTCCCATTATCACTACGCACAATTTTAACAGAAACCACATATTGTTTTTCAACCATAGTAATAAATGAAAGGAAATATTGATGGACCTCCTTTTTATCACGCAACAAGTAAACCTAAACAGCACGAGAAAAATCATCCACCAAGGTTAGAAAATATATGGCATCACAGGTGGAGGGAGTCACGAATAAGTTCAGGAATCCTACTAGCTTTATTATTACTAACAGGAAAAGAGTCACGAACTTGTTTTGCCTGTGGACACACCTCACAAGCTTTATTCAATTTTTTCTGAGAAGAACTAGAAACAGCAGGCAATAATTGTAGGACCCGATCAGAAGGATGACCCAGCAAACGACGATGCCATAGCTCAAATTCTGATGATGCCGAAGTTTGAACAGTGTGTAGTGCCGGTACCCCTCTGAAATAAAAGAGCGCATCCCGTCGTTCACCAACTCCAATCAGGTTCCTCGAGCGTAGGTCCTGTATAGCACAAAAGTTATGAGTAAAAGTGACAAGACAAGCAGATTGATCTGTTAACTGTGAAATTGAAATGAGATGACAGTTAAGTCCAGGCACATAAAGAACATGATCAAGCATAAGCTCCTTAGACAATAATACTTGGCCAGATAAAACCGCAGCCACGTTGCGCCCATATGGCAGACCAACCGGACATGCAGGAATTTTGACTGGATTAGTAAGACATGTGACATCCCCCGTAACATGGTGCGAAGCCCCCGTATCAATAATCCAATTAAGAGAAGAGTACTTATCTGACATCCGATCACAAGAACGAGTATCAGCATTTATTAAATTTAGGAGGGCTTGCACCTGCTCACTGGTCAAATTAGCTAGACCATTACTCCCTGTATTTGTGGAAGAGCTCCCTTCACCTGCCGGCAGTAGGTTCGGTGTCACTGCATATGTCCCAACCTCCCCTCCACGGCCAGCAGACAGTGCCTTGCTACGGCTTCTACCATCCCCGTTGAAGATTACATGGGTAATGAGAGTTCCCGGTTGGACACCGGAGTCAAGATAGTACGGTGAAGCAGCTGCGTCCACCATGTCCGCCGAAATAGAGCACGCTGGTGCTGAATTTGGACGAAAGTCAGAAAAAAAAAAAACGAGCTCCTCCACCCGTTTTAGTGCTCTGATACCATGCTAGAAAGCATGCGGCACTTTGGAACGAATATGTTCAGGAAAAGCTTGGCCTCATTCATTACTTTTTGAGAAATATATTTATACAACTAATTACAAGGGTTAGTCATGTATATGAGCCCTTAGCCCACAATATTATAATACATAAATACAATTTTGGGCTAAGCCCGTAATCGGCTAACATTGGTTTTGGGTAAGGGTCGTTTTGGGGTGGATATGGGGTTTGATGTTTTGATATGGAATCCATCCATTGGAGAAATCAAGCAATTACCTTCTATTTTGAGGTCCTCCGAACATTCCTTAACCTCTGCTCCTTCAAGGATCAATTATGAGCTGGATCAAAAGATTGGATTCGGGATTTCTAACAACATGACCTGGAAAGTTGTCATGCTATGGAAATTTGAATTTAGTGATGAAAATTATGGTTACCAAGTGGCAATGGTTTGCAGCCAAATCAGGGATGGTTCGTGGATTTGGAGACAAATTTATGGGGTTCCAGATGTGCAAGAGTACGCTGACCAGGATTTTTCTTCGAAAGGGAAGTACTATTGGCTGGTTGTTAGTCTGGAAGGGAAATATAGTTTGCTTTGGTTCGACTTCGAGGACGAGGTTTTTGGGACAATTGACATTCCCCTTGGTTAATGACTAATGAGTGAAAGTGGTAATATCATTGATTGGAATAAATAGGTAAGCATGGAATTCGGTGCCAGAATGTACACACGCGAATATTGGATGCCAATTCCATATTCATTATTTTTGTCCCATTGTTAGCGGGATGAAGGGAGTAATATTTTTTTGGTAAAAAACTCTTCATTGTTTTTGTCCAATTTCATATTGGACACTAAGGTTTCAAATGAATCAAATTGGACACCGTGGTTATATGAGAATCTCATGGACACTGAAATTTCAAACGGATCAAATTAGACATTATGGTTACTTGCTTATCTCATATTGGATACTAAAATTTTAAATTTATCAAATTTAACGTGATTTTTTTTTATCATTTTTGAACAGCCACCAAAGATTTTCACCTTTGAAAACTATGAGTATCCTTTTCCGTTTTGTTTTAGGTGGCTAAAAATAAAAAATAACTTAATTCATGAATTTTGATTTAGAATATATAATTAGATGTTCCAATTAATAAAATTTATTATAATGTAATAGAATTATTTAATTTTATTAAATCAATTTAACAAAACCAAATTTTTTAGGAAAAATTGACAGTAATAATCCCAACTATTGGCGGTCTGCTTATAATAATCCCAACTATCGATTATTTCAGAATAATCCCAACTTTAGGAACCTTCCACCAATAATGGTCCCTATAAATAAATTCTTGTAGTTTCTGAAGTGGATGAGGAGAGATATAGCAGATAATCCCTATAAATAATCTCAACTTTTAATTTTTACACTTAATTTCTATTTAAAATTCATTTTTAGGAGGTAATATCTGGTCATGGACCATTATTGGCAGACGGTCCATATAGTTGGGATTATACAAAAATAATCAATAGTTGGGATTATTATCAGCGGATCGGCAATAATTGGGATTATTATTTTCAATTTTTCCTATTTTTTAAAAGTTCCATATAATCATATGCATGAAAAGTCCTAAATATATTTGGAAAAATTGATAATAATAATCCCAACTATTGCCAGTCCACTAACAATAATCCCAATTATTGATTATTTTTGTATAATCCCAACTATATGGATCCTCCGCTAATAATGGTCCATGACCGGATATTAAGAGTAAAAATTAAGGGCGAAAATTAAAATTTGGGATTGTTTATAGGGATTACCTGCTATATCTCTTCTCATCCACTTTAGAAACTATATAAATTTATTTATAGTCGTTCACACCGGACCATTATTGGCGAAATGTCTCTAGATTGGGATTATTCTGAGATAATCGATAGTTGAGATTATTATGAGCGGGCCGCCAAAAGTTGGGATTATTACAATCAATTTTTCCAATATATTTTTAAATTGTTTAAATCAAATTATATAATATGAAACCTCAAATTAAATATTCTAAAATTATATATGTAATTAAATTAGTCTATTTTTAGGAAATACAAGACTACCAATTTTTATTAAAGGAAGAAGATAATAATAAGTAAGTGTCCAAAAACTATAAATTATGAAACTTTAGTGTTCAATTTGAGTTACATATTTAACCATAGTGTTCAACTTGATTCGTTTGAAATCTTAATTTCTCATATAACCATTGTTTCTAATTTGAACCTTATCCCTTTTATAGTTTATACTTTATACGATTATAGTGTGGGACATTTATAACATACATGTAAATTGGGCCTGCGCCTATTAATTCATGCAATAGGTGTGCTGTCAGCTACTGGGCTTGGGCTTTGTCGATCGATTGAAGCTACGACTTCCAATATCCGAAATCCGAAATTCCAACGACATTTGGGAAGAAATCCCTTTTGCGGTTCTAGCAGTATTAACATGTTGGTCCAGCCTGCGTGCTGATCATTGTTTGAAAAAATAGCGATTTAGAGTTTAAAATACGGGTATGACTCTGAATATTGTTTGTTTTCATTTCATATGTTAGAAAGAATTTCAATACAAAAAGTCTTGGTGTACACCCTGGGTTACACCCTGGGGTACACCATATATAAGGACAAAAAAAAAATTACCCCATCCTCCCACACCTTTCACACACTCACGCATATCTTCAATTAAAAAAAAGCCTCTCTCCCATTCGAGAATAGTCTCCCCTTTCCGCATCCCAATTGTTCCCAAATCTTCCCGCTCTGATCCGCCTTCCTCATCCTCTTCATTCATCCTCATCCCCATTTTGTAGACGTCGGTAGTCCGGATTCCTCCATCCCCTCTTCATTCTCCATCCACACAATGAAGAGGACGATGCTTGAAGTGAAGACAAAGACCCTAGTTGAAGACGAAGACCCCAGGGAGAAGGCGCCATTGTAGAATACCCCAGAGTTGCGAGCATGGTGCGAACAAGTCTGTCTGAAATGGCCGAAGGGTATGTATGAAGTTATCTCTAGATCTTTTGTGTTTTATTTTGTGTTGGAAAAGTAAAAAAAATAGCAATTGTAGTGTTTGTGTGACCCTAGGATTTTAGTAGTAGTTGTCTGTGCACCGTTCATATTTGTGTGTTGGAACTAAACTGTTTGTGTGCACCAACAGATTTGAGTACGCGTTGTCTGTGGAGCCGTTGTGTTAAATTAGCTAAATATCTGTGAATTGTAAAAGAAATTACCTGTTCTTTGAAGGGTCATATATCCATATTTATTTATTTTTGTTTTTGTAGGCTTATATTTCAGTTTAATAAAATCGATTTGACTTTGTATTGGATACTTAATTAATGAAGAAGTTATAAGCATGAACGGGTGGTGTGTTGGAACTAAACTGTTTCTGTGCACCAAATTTTTGTGAACTATAGAATAAAATAGTTGTTATTTGAAGGGTCATATATCTATTTATAATGTTTTGGTTTTGTATTGTCGTATATTTAACTTTAGAAGCATTAGTTTGTTGCTACGAGTTGTCTTCATTAGGTTTTTTATTGTGTATTGGAGTTGAATATAGTGATAACTGTGTTTACCATTTTGTCAATTTCAGTTTTTGTGTTTAAAAATAAAAAAATAGAAGTTAGAACCCTTAATAGGTTGTGTGTGAGCATTTGGAATTGCAGTGTCAGTATAACCTTATGGTTTGACCGCAGTTGTCTGTGAGTTCTTATGTGACACGTTTGAAGTGTCTGTGAGTTGTTAAGTATGACCTGCACTAACAAGACTTCAAATAAACATAAAGAAGGATGATTAGTAGCCGTGTTGTTGTCTGTGAATAACATGAGTTCATTCCTTTGCAGGGCATAATAACTTTTCTGTTTGCACCGCCAATTGTATATTTTTACTTGTTATTATTATCGTCTGTGCATACCGACAATTAGATGTAGCAATTTATGATTGTGAACTTTTCGTGTGTTTTCAGCACCGGAGAGTGAGAAGTCATGGTGTTGGCGGCGTTTGTTGAGCATTTGTTGTTGGAGTTACCATTGTTACCAGGTTGTGAGTACGAGATTGTGGAATGTTGTACAATAGCGCATGAGATTTTGTACATGATTGTAACTCCAATGCCAAACTTTAATGCATCCGTATTGTATAAACACTTGTAAGTTTGTGTAATGGAAATGTGTTTGTGGTAACATATATATTGTATGTTGGCATACTTATTGTGTTTGTGTTGGGAAGACCTGATTGAAACCCTAAAACTGACCCTGACCTTACCTGAACAATCAATATAATATACAAAAAATAGTAACTTTAATCACATTTTTAAATAGTTCTTAATATATTACGGAGATTATATTTATGGTAGATGAAAAAATAACTTAGTAACTTTTAGTGGTTACAAATAAATTAAATTTTGTATACCGTAATAATCATGAAAATATATTTATAGTAACTTTAGACACATTTTTATTCCGAAATAAAACCTATATTTTATATTTTTATATGCATCTTAAAAAAAATATTAAGATAATTATTTTATGACTAATATTTGTGTTATTATTTGTGCTCTGTATTTTTGATTAATTTTATTTGAAAATAGATTTTAAAATATAAAAGAAAAAATGATATGATTTCACATTCGAGCTTTAATTGGCTCAACCCGAACTCGGGTCGAATGTAATGAGCTTTGTTCTGGTCCCTAATTACCATACGGGTAACTTTCGGGTTTAACAAAAAACTGACCTAGACTGATCTCACTCCTAAGTTAAAATAATATGTGTGTTTTATTGTTCTTATTATTGTCTGTGTACACTGATAGTAATTCATGTGTTGTTATAATTATTGTCTGTGTGCACCGACAACAATACTTGTATTTTTATGTTCTTATTATTGTTTGTGTGCACCAACAGTAATAAGTGTGTTGTTATTATTGCCTATGTGCACCGACAGGAATGTATGTTTATTTAAAGTACTTGACTATGTAGTTATAATAAGTTTGACACCTACAACAATACCAAAACGCATAAAGAGTGAACCTTACATTACATCAAACTCAATGTCATGTTAAAATCTAAATCAAGAATTTGTACATTTGTGCTTGGGACTTGCGATCCAAGTTCACCAGTAGTAATAAAAGTTGCGTGTTTGAGTCACACAAGTGTAAAAATTACAAACTCAAATCATATTGCCACACAAATACTTACAAACCATATTACTACAACTCAAACCATATTACCACACACACTTACAAAGAAAGTAATGTCTGTGTACACCTACAAAAAGACTATTACTATGTTCACACCGACACTAGTTGTCAGTACAACCACTCAGGAAGCTTTCATTCGTCTGTGCACACCGACATGTGCACACCGACATATGTACATTTTTTGTAGAAATCATAAACTGCATCTTTTGTAGAAAACTCCATGCCTATCTTTGGAATTTGTTCACATTCATCACCATTGTTATCTCCATCTGTTTACATAATCAAATAATTATTTTACATTAACTCATTCATAGTTGACATTCAAATGATTAAATTAACCATACATTGACACAATACAAATTAACCATATTTGACACAATACATCACCATTAAATTACTTTTTGGAAGGAAGACGATTCTATCTCTTTAGAGATCGTTGTGCTCTTCACTTGATGATGACCTATGCTCATGAGAGCGTGAAACCATCAATTTTAAGTTCCTGATTCAAATGTATACAAAAAATTTAAGCCACATGAATCTGGATAGAGTAAAATCAACTTAGATAATCTTATAAACAGTATTCAATAGAAATCTAACATATGTAACCCATGAGAAGTCTGTAATGTACCTGAAATGAAAATAGAAAATCTAAAGAAAAAACTAAAGTAAATTCAAAAGTAGTGTCGAGAGTGAGAAACAAGAGAGAAAATGGGGAGGTGGCTGAGATAGTGCTACTGAGGATTATAAAACTATCTAATTTAAGAAGTATATTATAAAACTCCATCTCTAAGTGATGATTTCTAATGGTTATGCATTGCTAAGATTAAAGAGTATCTTCTTTAAACAGGGCTCTTTCTATTAGGCCAAATGGAGTCAATAAAAACACATATTGGTTAGTTTTAATGTACTAAAAATTACTATGACAACAATTATGGTTAGAATGAGTCTCCTAAAAAAATATCAGACCTTGCGGCTAAGAAAAAGAAACAAAACTAAAGTTGGATGAAAATGAAAATAATGGGTTTTGAGAGCTGAAAACCCCTTTGTCTATCTCAGCCTGTTTAGAAAATTAGATAATTATGTTACACAAATAAGTTTTCAACACACATCTTTCATTCACACCGACACTAATTGTCAGTAAAATCACTCAGAAAACTTTCATTCGTATGTGCACACCGACACTAGTTGTAAGTAAAATCATTTAGAAAACTTTAATTCGTCTGTACACACCGACACTAGTTGTCGGTAAAATCACTCAGAAAACTTTTATTCGCCTATACACACCGACACTAGTTGTCGGTAAAATCACTTTGAAAACATTCATTCGTTTGTGCACACCAACACTGTGTTGTTTACTTCCCCGGCCAAGCTTCGACTTTTGTTATAACTCACACAACAACCTCACAGACACTTCGCTACTCTTACATAACAACTCGCAGACAACATTAAGCCAAACCATCTTACCACACAAACACTGCAATTTGAACACACACACAATCACTTATTTGTTCATTTTTTCAATTATATCTCTGTTTTCCGCCGTACCTCCGTTTTTGGCTGCAGCTCCTTCTCCGTTCACAAGTGTGCTCTTAGTCGCACCTCTGTCGTTGTTCGCATCTACATCGTTCAGACCACGGTTCCGGCCGCACCTCCATTTCCGGCTGTAGTTCCTGTTTTGTTCACTGGTGTGTCCTTCATTGCAACTCCGCTTTGGTTTGCAGTAATATATCCTGCCGGCCCTCCATCTAAGATAAAAAAGAGAGAATAACCATCAATTGAATTAAAAAAGAAAAAAAGGGAGGAAGGTCGGGAGAATGGGAACTCTCGTAATACAGAAGTCAAGGAGATAAGAGGGGGCTGACTGTGAAGGCACATGGGTGAGGAGGGGTAAACTACTCTGTAAAATTATAGGTATTTATAAGGTGTACCCCAGGGTGTAACCCAGGGTGTACACCAAGACTTTTTGATTTCAATAATCAAGCACTAGGATTCGGTAATGCCTGTCCGTAATTCTGGGCTTGAAGTATGATGTTCATGTTCATATTCATGTTTAGAATCTGCAGCACTTGATACTGATTGCATTTCAACTACTCGTTTTATAGCTTTCTGTAATATGCTTTAATTTACTTGCTTCAATTCGCATCTCTTAAAGCTATCTAGGCATTCTGGGGCATGGCTGCTGAAGACAGAATCAGTGGACTTCCTGGTGATATACTTGACCATATTTTGGGGTTATTACCAATTCGAGATGCTGCTAGAACTTCTGTTTTGTCTACGGTTTGGAGAGATGTCTGGTTAAGTCTTTCCCAACTCATCTTTGACACTAACTTTTTTATTCACATCCATGACCGCTACATTGCAGAATCAACCATGTTTGTAATCAACAAAATTCTCATGAGGCACAACAAACCTATTCGAAAATTTGTTTTCCATTTTGACAATTTCTTTTGGGCAAAAAGAGATAAGAAAACTAGTTGGGTTGAATTGGATGAATGGTTACTTTATCTCACAAGAAATGGGGTTGAAGAATTGGACCTATCTTTTGGGTCATCTGCATATGCATACGTATTGCCCAATTTCATATTCTCATGCTCAACTCTCAAGAAGTTGTGTCTTCATGGAGTGTTTGTTGAACCAATAAACGTCTCGTGCATATTTCCGAATGTCACTTCTCTTTGTCTTAAAAGGATTCAGTTTGATTCCAAAAATCTTTTCTATTCTCCCACGGATCTTCCCATGCTAGAGAGTCTTGAGTGTGGAGATATTTCTGGTTTCAACATGACTGCTCCAAAACTTAGAAGTTTAAAAATTTCCAATGTGTTCAACATGACTTCTCATGGTGTTCTTCCGTTTACCTTGGATTTGAAACCCATCTCTTCTCTTCATCTCGACCATTGCTCTGCTAAGGTACACTAGACACACATCTTCTACTTTTTTCTGGATTACTATTTGTAGAATATCTTTTAGAAAATTAGCTGACTCCTACTTGATTTTTTCTAGGATATTATTAAAGAATTTAGACGATTGGGTAAACAAGGAACTATGCTCAATGTGGGTTGCCTCAAGCTATGTTTGAGGGTCCTCAGCGATGAGATTTCCGCCTTCATTAAATTGTTGCAAATGTGTCCAAACTTATACAAACTTGATATAGAGCTATCGGTAAGCCGGTAATCTGATAGAAGGCACAATTCTGTGTCATAGAGAACTATTATTCTATTTTTCAAATTGTTCATGTTAGTTTTTCTCCTTCCTTAAATTGCATTTCTTTGCTCTAAATAAATGGTGGGCCAAAGGAGATATATTACCATTTTTTTAAATGTTTTTTAGAACATAGGTGTGGCATTTACTACAGAAGCTTCTTTGGAGTGTCGGGAGTTTATTCTGGCCGAAACATGCCAAAGGGTTCATATTTTGAATATTTCTTGTGCGTTTAGAGGGACAATGCCGGAAATGATACTCTTCAAGTGGCTTGTTTCATGCTTTCCGATGCTTGAGAATGTTTTCATATATCAAAGAAAAACATTCTGTTCCAACACAGAGTTTAAAAACAAGAGAAAGCTTTTGCGCTTTCTTCGGGATTCTTCAAAAGCGGATATTGTTTACTCCGAAAAAGGTTGTTAGATTTGTAGTCTAGCTTAAGTATTTTGTAATATAGTACATTACTATTTTTGAAGTCATGTGTATGTATTACTCAGTATGCAAACTTTCAACCTCTAAATCTTGCGGAACGTTGCCCATTAAGTTTGATGGAAAAATTTCACCACTTCTGAAATTCATTTAGGGGGATTTCTCAATCCGCTAAAGTGCTGAACTATGAATACACTTCAACGGATGGTTATGAATCCTTTTGATTTTGTTCAGATCTCAATGGTTATAAAGCTTTCTGTTTCAGAAGGTTTTCTGGAATGCTATCCAACAATCCTTTTTAATTTATCCAACATTCATTTTATTTATTGGGAGGTTTTCTGGAGATTCCATTGCGGATTTTTGTTCTTGGGACTGCATTTTTTGGAGTGGTTGCATCTTTTAAGTGGTTGCAGGGTTGGTTTTATTTGTCTCATGATTTTCAAGTTCCACTAGCGGATTGCATTTTGTAGTTTATTATCTAGACTAGATATCCTTGTAAAACGCAATTGTTAGCGGTTGCAATTCTTAACGGTTGTAATTGTTAGTTTCACTAATAACGGTTGTCCCATCCCCCTCTCTAGCCTCAAAACCCGAAGATCTTCTCGACCTATGATCAGACATAGAAATTATTACCCTAAAGAGAAATTATCATTTCACTAACCAGGTGAGAGCTTTGAAGATATAGCTGGCTTTTGGAGACTGAACTTCTGACCTGGAAAGCACACCTTTCTTTCACATTCTTTGCACACCTATGATCCATCAATCATTGATTGATTTTTAAACTAGTTTTTTTTACCCGTTCCGTGCACGGGATAAAATACATTTTTATATATATCTAAAGAGAGTGGATGACTGAGAGTTTTTCATAATTGAAAAAAATGCTAAAGACAATATGTCAAGTGAAAACTTTCAGAAGATTTTACTTTTTTTTATCAGTCAACTTTTTAATAAACACGTAACTTTTGATTCTTCTCATTAAATTATGTAATAATTAGAACTATTTTTCAAAATTGATTTTACAAATAGATGAAAGATAAATTATATAAAATAGGTAAAGTGACCTTCTATAATAACTTCAGTCAATTCGGTAGAAAAAGTAAATCTAACCTTACATATGTATTTTAATTATTACACAATTAAGCGTGAAAAAAAAAGTTCTGTGTTTATAAAAATTTAAGAGCCCATTTGATAACCAATATTTTCAACTTATCAAATCTTATTAGACAACCTTTTCATAAACATGTAACTTTTAAATTTTCATGCTAGATTGGTTGCTTTCACAATTAAATATACTTAATGTCATTTAGATTGTGCTTAATATTTTTATTTGTGTTTTTCTTTATGTTACACTTGAAAGACTCTTATATGCACAAATTCATTTTTTACTTCATCGTTTATTTAGTTGGAGCAGCAAATATGGCATCAATAAAGTTAATTGAATCGCATCATTGCTAATGTCAAAAAATGTTACACAGTATTTTTACACGAATGCCAGGTGCTATGACTATTGAATTAGATATCAATAGTCATAATAAAATACTATTCTTACATTCTACGTAGTATAATAAAAATAAAAAAATAAAAATATCTTTTACCTGGGTAAAAAATAAGACTGCATGTGCTAACATTTGCTAAATACACATTTGTCTTAATGCTTTTTCAAATTTGTGTTCACCTTTCTAATTAAGGATATTTTCAATTGGAATCAATTTCTTTTATCTGATCTACGAAAGTAAAAGTTATATTTACTTTAGTGTATATGTTAAATATCAACATAAATCTTGATATATTTTTGTCGAGAGTTTCAGATCCGTAAAAGCTTTATTAATTACATATATAGGAATCATATTGTAATTCTGAAAGTGGCATTTAAGAGCTAGATAAATAAGCTAGACTGTGTATAAAGAATAATTATTTTACCCATGGATGTAACATTAATATAGTATTATTCGGTCATAAAATTTAGATAATTTTTCTTTTCTAAATATGGGACATAGTTTGATATGCTTATGTTTCAATTATTATTTGTCACTTGATGTGAGGATCTTTTTATAGATTAAATTCAACTAATCTTCTTCGTTCAATAACACTTATTTTAAATCAATCTAACGGAAACTAAATCCACCATCACCATTCGCGTTTTGCAACCGGCCTGTTGTGACCGCCATGACCTTCATTGAAATCAGAATGTCACAAAATTATATATTCCGAGCTTGTTTCTTAAAGATTGAGTTAGGACTAATTTGCTCAATTCTAAATCTTAGAAGAGCTAATATCTTCAAACAAACGACCACATCCATTATTTAATAAATAAATCACAACAATGTGTGGTTATTAGTTTAAAAAAACAATAAGCTACAAATGAATAGCCCGTTAGGTGACCCTATTTTTCGGCTTATCAGGATTATGAGTTAACTTTTTTCACTAAACATGTAACTTTTGATTTCGCACGCTGAATTGTGTAATAATAAGAAAAGGTAAAGTTGATGAAATTAATTTTTGGATGTATTGGCTGAAGTTACTGTAGATGATCATTTTAGCGGTTTTTTCATATAATTTTTTCTTTATTTTATTAATAAAATATATTTTAAATATTATTTTTTTCATAAATTAGCAGAATCAGCCAATCCAGCCACTTCGGCCAAAAGTTCATAAATTTTAGCAGAATCAGCAAATATAGCCTATTTGAGTATTATCAAACGGGCTCGAAGTCAAACGGATAAAAATAAGCATTGAGTAATTTCTTTTCTTTTTGGTTAGATAGAGATTTGAAAAGACGAAGTTCATTTGGATGCAACTTAGAGTTATAAAAAATTGACTCTTTTAATTGGAAAACATATACTGAGAACGTGTTTACATAATTAGTCAAAAAATAAGACATACTTAACAAATAAAAATATGCATTATCAACCAATGTTATAATCGACTAAATGGGTGATTTTCTGTTGGTTATAATAACTCATACATATGTCGCTGCGCGCACAAATATATAGTATAACTAAAACTAAATCTTTTTATTAGTCGGTTGTATTAACTTGCACATAGGGCAATCCTAGAAAAAAGTTAAGTGCACATGTGATAATTTCTGTTTTTAGCTTATTTGTTTAACTGTCAATTTTTTAATAAACACGTAATTTTTAATTCTTCTCACTGAATTATGGAATAATAGATGTACTAAAAACTATATAGATGAAAGAAAAATTAGACATAGTATAAAATAGATAATATGATATTCTACAATAACTTTAGTCAATTAAGTAAAAAATAGTAAAACTAACCTTTTATATATATTTTGATTATTACACTATTAAGCTTGAAGAATCAAAAGTAAAGTGTTTATACAAATTTAAAAGCCTGTTTGACAACCTCTCTTTTCAGCTTATCTATCTTATCAAACAACCTTTTTACAAACATGTAACTTTCCATTCTCCATGTTGATTTGGATAACAATCAAAATATATAAAATTAGATTTATCTCTTTGACTGAATTGACTGAAGTTATTGTAGGAGATTATTTTAATTTTTTTATATGATTTTTTCTTTAATCTATTAGTATAATTTTTCTCTAATCTATTAGCGATTACATATTGGAGAATATGTGTTTGATTGTAATTGCATTTGAGTGCCATTATTCTTGCATCCATAAAATCCAAGTAAAATTTTATAGAAAAGGGTTGCAATAGCAATCTTATATATCGGAGTATTTATTTATGAAATTGTTATGGGACCAATTGATTTTACTCTAGGAGTCTAGGCAATTTTAAAAAAATCTATGTTTAATGAGGAGAATGACCGTGAGAAAATATGGCTTTTGAGTAAATTGCTCTAAATTTGACACATGACAAAATTTTCCGTAATTGTATCTCTCAAATGTATTAATGTATTATCTATAGATAGATAAATTTTTATATACTCAATATTGGTGTCATATGAAAGATAACGAAAAGTTATAAATTTTGATATATTTTTTGTGACAATCTGAGTACAAATAAAAAAAAAAATTATATCACTCTAAAATAAATATGGGATTTTAATTTTTAAATTACGTATATTCCAACACATTGCATTGTTATTTAAATAGATTACGTAATAACATGACTTCTAATCTAACTAAACTGCTAATCTAACGGAAGTATAATATATTAGGCTTGCTCAAAAGATGACACATGGCAAAACTTTCCATAATTGTAACCTTCAAATGTATTATCTATAGATGCTATTGCTTTGATTCTGCCAACGAGTAGGGGTGGACTCGGGCCCGGGCCCGGCCGGGCCTCGGTTCATGAAAGGGGAGGCCCGGAACCGGCCCGGGTCCGGGCTGGGCTGGGCCGGGCCTCAGTTCAAATTACTTTTTTTTTTGGCTTTTCCTAATTAACCTCCAACCCTCCCTCCTCACCCCCAAACCACCTCAAATGGCCCAAAATACCCAGCCCAACCCAAAAACATAAAAAAAAATTCAAAAAAAAAAAAGAAAAATAAATAAATTGGCCCGAACTGGGCCCGAACCGGCCAGGCCGGTTCACCTTTTCAGGGGCCCGAGCCTGGCCCGGAACCCCAGCGGGTTGGGCCTACCCGGACCGGTCCCTGGCCGGGCCGGCAGTTTGGGCCGGTTCAAACAGTGACCGGGCCGGCCCGGTTCTGGGCCGGGCCGCCCGGCCCGAGTCCGCCCCTGCCAATGAGTGAAGAAAAATACCCGATGTCGCTAATATATTCGTAATTATTTTTTAAAATGAGTGACTCTAAAGCTTCGAATGGTATTTATAAATCGTGAGTTTGTATATTAGAAAAAGATGTTATTGGAAATTGTAGTAATGTAGTATGAAACAATACATTCGTAATTATTTTTTAAAATGAGTGACTCTAAAGCTTCGAATGGTACTTATAAATCGTGAGGTTGTATATTATAAAAAGATGTTATTGGAAATTGTATATTGACATATTGTAATTAGTAATTGCTCCAAGTAAGACCAAAAATAACTAAAAAAAGTACAAATAGGATCACTACATTTTTTACCATCCAAAATAGGTCTAAACAAATTCAGCATACCCAAAATGCCCCTAAGGGTATTATTTCATACTAACATGTAATAATGCATAATAAAATCTTAAAAAATAGTAAAAAATCATTTTTTTTAAAATCGTACAAAAATAATTAAAAAAATATTATTAAATAAAAAAATTAAAAACTATTTTTTTTAATTTTTTTTAAAAATTATTAAAAAATAGTAAAATATCATAAAAAAATAAAAAATGGAAACCTTTATCACCGCCTCCCAGAACCACCACCTTCGACTGGTAAAAATTATGTCATTTTTTATAAAAAAATTCATTTTTTTCCAGAAAATGACAAGAAAATGGCATAACTACTCTTCATAATGCCAAAAATCGCATTGAATCTACCATTATTATGGCATTACTAGGATTGTTGGCAGATTTCTGTTTTTGATTTTTTAAAAAAAAATTAATAGAAGATAGTAAAAATCCATAAAAAAATTAAAAAAAATGGATAAATCCGATTGGTACAGATTCTGCCATTATTTGTAAAAAAAATGCCATTGTTTTCTGAAAATGCCAAGAAAATGGAATTTTTATTCATCATAATGCCAAAATTATCATTGATTCTTCCATTGTTATGGCATTACTACAAAATTTGGCAGATTTCCAACCGGTGATGGGAGGTGGTGGTGCTGGGGTGGCAGAGGCGGCGGCCTTTTTTATATAAATATTTTACGATTTTTTTAAATAATTTTTGACGTTTTCTTTTTATTTTTTACGTTTATTATTTTTTTATGAATTTATTATTAATTAAGACCTTTCAAAAGTCTGAAGGGCATATTTGTCCAAATACACATAAAATAGTTTTACTAATGAAAGAAAAAACATGTAGTCCTATTTATGCTCTTCGAATCACTTTTTTGTTCTATAGGGAATCACTTTTTCATACTGCTAAAGGAATTTGCCATAGATCACAAATTGCCATGTGTTTTAATATGGGATAAGGGTTAGTTTGGTCCTCGAAGTTGCAAAAAAGGGGTCAAATAAGTCCTTATATAGAAAATTTTGTCCGGACGTGCCATTTGAGGTGGCTCCCGGTGGAATTTTTTGATTAAATTTTTTGAGCATCTTATTCATTAAGTCTAGTTTACTCATACCAAATTTCAGCTAAAAATTCAATCAGAAAGACATTCAAATGAATTCTTGAAGATAACTGTGTCGTTAAAAGCGCAGTTATCTTCAAGAATTCATTTGAATGTCTCTCTAATTGAATTTTTAGCTGAAATTTGGTATGAGTAAACTAGACTTAATGAATAAGATGCTCAAAAAATTTCATCAAAAAATTCTACCGGGAGCCACCTCAAATGGCACGTCCAGACAGAATCTTCTATATAAGGACTTATTTGACCCCTTTTTGCAACTTCTAGGACTAAACTGACCCTTTACTCGTTTTTATATCAAAGAAAATTTCCTGTGGAGAAACTCAATTAAAAATGGCGTATTCCATTTTTGGGTACCTATAGCATAGCTCATGGTTAATACCTCATTTGGGGATAAAAATTGTCTTTCTTGGTGTAGTACTGTAGTAGGCTAGTAGTGTAGCTTCGTTAATACCGTTCTTGTTTCTTCCGTACGCTCATCTCTTCACTTCACTGAGCATCTCCTTTAGGTTTCGCAACATTCAAACCTTCAATCCAGAAATCGGCGCTAGGGTTCCTCAATCGGCTTCACTCCCTTCATCTTTTAACATTATTTTGTTAAGATTGGATTAGCTATTTATCTTCTCCTCGCGTGTGAGTTGATAGTTTCCTGGATTTGTGGGCTGGTGTAATGATTGATTATTGCAGGTGAGGCTTCACTCCCTTCATCTTTTAACATTATTTTGTTAAAATTGGATTAGCTATTTCAAAATAATCGAAATGGTAAGAGTAGAAGCTACTCCAATTTTAACAAAATAATTTTGTTTACCAAATGATTTAATGGTTCGCTGTTAATTTTATGTTTACCAAATATTTTTGTAGACATATTGTTTAAATGTTCTTATCTTTTCTTAAAACAAAAGAATTCTTAGAGTTCGAAGTTCTTTAATAATTTACTTTGTTTTTATCTATTATCATAATTGGGCA
The DNA here is from genome assembly GCA_945859915.1 of Cuscuta epithymum. NCBI lineage: Eukaryota > Viridiplantae > Streptophyta > Magnoliopsida > Solanales > Convolvulaceae > Cuscuta > Cuscuta epithymum. The sequence goes on from CAMAPF010000942.1 coordinate 5,407,245, forward strand.
TAAAAAATAATGCCAAGATTTTGGCCTCTAAGGTTTCTCCTGATAAAGACAAGTTGATCCAGGAGGAATCTTTAGCGGAAGAGGAACACTCGTCTAGACTTCCGAGGCTTAAGTTAGTGTTCACTGGCATGTTTAGTTTCTTGTGGTGTGAATTGGATTGGATGATCAATGTTGAAAGTTGGTCTCTTGAAGTTGCAAGTTTTATTGTAGCTGTTTTATTTTCTGTGTCATGATCAAATATCATATTTGCCTGTGTGAATTTCCAAAATAGATTTGTTGGTTGGGTTATTTTTGTAAATTGTATTGTTAAGTTATTGCTCAAGTTATATTTAAGATAAAAGGGGAAAAGGAGGGAAACGAGAATGTTACAACAGCCATCCATATACTTTTTTCTTTGTTCTGTAAGACTCTGTTTGGTGGGAAGGTTTTGGAGGAGAAGGAAAGGGATGGGTGTTTATTATTTTGCTAATTTATTTTTAGATGATTTTGAAACAGTGAAGATGATTTTTTTTATAGACATACATAATTTAACGAAAAATATTGTTCTTTTGTGATTTGTACTTTAAGTGTCTGAGACTTGTAAATAAATAAAATTTCGTATAACGAAAATAAATCCTCTAATTCATCCCTTCTGAGAACCCTCAATCAAGTGCATCCTAAATGATCTATGCCTTTTCTTTTGTATCTAGGGTGGCTGGGTGGGTATTCACAGGTATCGTTTATAGCAGTTAATCCTGTACAGAACATAACATTATAGCTATTTCCGGTTTGGTGAAAATTGACCTGAAGTTGCCACTTGGTATGTTTTCCACAGGAACTGACAATCTTGCTGACATTCATCTGTATCATTTGTTAAACTAAAGAAATTTGAAGTGCAAAACACAAAATGATTATAGACTTAAGACTATGTGTATCATGCTTACCGAAATTGGATTTATAATCTATAGTATAATATCCTGTTCTTGTATCAGCAATCAATCAGTCATCCCTCATTTCCATTAGTTTTTTTATATATTGTGTAAGGCTGTTTTTCTCTCCCTTTTCTGGCTATCAATACTATATTTTGACCAAGTATGGTACTTACTCTATTTTTGTGGTCCCTTAAGTAATACTGCATTACTGCTTAAATTGCAGAGCCGCTGCAGCTTATTGTCCCATAGACATGCAGAGGGCTCATTACTTGTTGAAGACTTCAACTTAGAACTTGAAAATCAGGGCAGAGAAAAAGTGCAGCTTTGATATGATACCGATCAGAGGTATGGCCGATCAAGTGGATTTATTTTCTGGTCAGAGCGATGTCGGCGGAGTTGTCCTAGCCACTTGAACTGTTGCAGTCTCTGTCAGTCTGTCCACAAAAAAGGGTTCCAGTCAGACCTAATGCAACATCTGGCTTCAATGATAAAACTGTTAAAACATATCAGCCAATACCCATTAATTAGAAAGAGTGCATTGACATGCTCTTACAGTACAGCTGTTCGATCTCCTCTAGTCTCCAGCCAAGGCTGTGTGAAGAAGATTGTATCTGCAGATATAGGATCACCCAAATTTTCAGGAAAAGATGGTGAAGGTGAACACAAACGGAAAATAGGAGAACATGTTTCAAGAAAGGATAAGATCAGCATTCTGGTAGAGACGCTTCTAGACCTAAAAGATAGTAAAGAAGGTATCTACACTGCCCTGGATGCCTGGGTTGCATGGGAGCAGAACTTCCCAATTGGATCCCTAAAGCAGGTGTTACTGAAACTCGAGAAAGAGCAACAGTGGCATAGAGTTATCCAAGTTATAAAGTGGATTTTAAGCAAGGGGCAGGGCAACACTAGAGGTACTTATGCACAGTTAATTCTAGCATTAGATATGGATCATAGGGCGAAGGAAGCATGTGAGATTTGGAGGAAAAACATTGGGTCGGACCTACATTCAGTGCCATGGTCATTGTGCAGTCTCATGATTTCAGTATATTATCGAAATGATATGCTGGAGGATCTTGTAAAGCTGTTCAAGGGCTTGGAAGCATTTGGGCGTAAACCGCCAGAGAAGTCTATAGTGCAGAAAGTTGCTGATGCATATGAAATGTTGGGCTTGTCCAAAGATAAAGAATGCGTGATGGAGAAGTACAAGGATCTCTTCACTGAGACACTGGATGGACGGTCCAAGAAATTTAAGGGATTTCGGGGCAAGAAGAAAGGAGGAAGCAAAGAAGGAAGATTGAGAATGTAGTTATTTACTTATGTATGCTTCTGTACATCATTCTACGTCTTCTTGAAGTTAAGTAATTAATTATTTCGGCAAAAAAAAACCGCTCAGAGGTATCAATAAGATTTTATGTAGCAGATGAAGCTTTAGTACACTTGTGCTTTCTATAAACTTGTACTCCATGATGGCTTTCCACCTTATTTGGCAGGGCTATTATGACGGGTGTCATGCTACATGCCAATGGGAAAGCCATGATCAGAAAGCAACAGCTTAAAGAAGCACTTGAGGTTCTCACAATGGGAGAGGTGGACATGTGGAACTTGTCATAATTGAGATCTTTGCTGAATGCTTAGTTTGCCTTCGATTTGGATTATGAATGGGTTTCTTGCATACACCCATGAACTAATTATAATAATGACTTGTTTGGTTACTCGTGTTTTGGTTAAAGTATAGTTTAATGTTGCTTAAACTTGACAGAAAAAATAACATTACCATATTCTAGGTTTTAATATGATAAAGATTTATCCTTCAATTCATTTAAGTATATTAGTAGTGTTGTCGAACATTTGTTTTATTTCATCATTGTGGTGGCCTCCTACTCTTCCAGTTTCCAGTTCCTAGACACATTAGTTTTTTTACATGTTATTTTCTCGAATTGCATATTTGCATAATAAAATGGCATTTATCCTTTTAAAAGAACCTTTGGTATTAATGGACAAATCCCTTTTATTTATGTATACATTTTCATTTATTAGGTCGGCTTACTTCCTTGATATCAGCTCCCTATTTAATCTTCCTCAGACGTTTTAATCTAACGTGGAGTAATGCACATAAATGTTGCAGCACACTTAGGACATGTTTACTTCACGGGTTATTAAACGTGCTTATTAAAACCCGCGTTAATAAGCGGCGCATAAAATAAGCAATGTTGTAAGACCATGTTTATTTCAAAGGGTTTAAAACACTGTTTAACATTAAAATTTCTAAAATAACCCTATACATATGTAGACACACAAACCTTCATGAATACAAGTGATAGAGTATATGGGCCTGGACCCCATGGCTCACATACTCAACGGCCCAAGAAACACCAGCAGGGCATTCACGTGGCACGCGTCGACCAAAAGCCCGCAACGGCCAAGAAAAAGGGCATCACCCGGGTTCCTAAAGACCGCATCGTCCATGGATCGCATCGTCCATGGACCATTGGACCGCATCGTCCAAAGTGCGCCGCCTCGGCCAGACTTCGTCCTGGCAGAATGTATTTTCCTACCTGATTTACTAAGTATTCTACTTAGCCCATGAGTGGCCGTATTCGCCCAAAGAAGGCATGATTATTGTAATGAGCCTCCTAAGCCCAAGGCTAGGGGCCCAAGTCCACATTTTTATCTATAAATAGACCCTAAGGGGCTAATTATAGGGGGTTGAGAAGTATTCATTGCTCACTTTATCTCTCTAGCTCTCACATCTCTCTAGAATTACTCTATCAACAAGTATATAATATAATATGTGAGGTCACCTCGTACGTGTACCCCTATGGCCCTATACCCCCGCTTACCCCCACCCCTATACCCTTACACCTACCATACCCTACCTGATAGAATATATAGACTCGGACCCCCAGGTCTCACGACTTTTGGGCCTGGACAGCGGCCCACACACGCCTTACAGATATTACTTGTATTATGTACAATCCAATTTGTATTTGAATTTACTAGATTAGCCTTTTATATTATTATTCCATTTATGTAATCGGGTCTGTCGGGCCCATATTAGAGGCCCAGACCTGGATTTCCCTAATTATACTCCTCTTGGATCTCCTTGTAACCCTAGAACATAATTTACACAATACACTCTTTACTATTCATCTTCTTCCTCATCTCACAGTATAGCTCAATCTCTCCTAATTATATATCTTTGGATCCATAATATCCATCACAATCCCCCACCCTTACCCCTAACCACGACCCAACCCCACTCCCTACGCCACTTGCCCCTCGCTCGGCCCCACCCCAATCCCAACCCCACCCTCACCCCACCCCCATCCCACCCCACTTTGCACCGCCCCCTACCATACCCCTACCACATGCCCCTACCTTGGTCCTACCCTATTGTAGGAGTCGGGGTGGGATCGATGTGGTGGGGTTGGGGTTGGGGTTGGGTGGTTAAGGGCCTAGGGGTTAGGGTGGGGTCGGGGTGGGGCCGATGTAGGGGTAGGGTGTTGGTGTAGGGTGGTAAGGGCCTATGGTTAAGGGGTAGGGTGGAGGGTGGCCTAGGGGTTGGGGTTACGGTAGGGTGGTAAGCCTGGGTCGAGGTCGAGGAAAGGTAGGGTAGGTAGGGTAGGTAGGGTGGGGTCAGGGTAAGGTAGTGTTGGTAGGGGCGAGGTGGGCCAGATGTGGTAGGGGGTTGGGGTAGGGTGGTAAGGGCTCAGGGGTAAGGGTTAGGGTAGGGATGGTAAGGACCAGGGGGTGGGGTGGGTTCGGGGTCGGGGTAAGGTAGGGGTGGGGTCGGGGGTTGGGTAGGTGGGGTGGAGATTTCGTGGGATCGAGTTAGGGGTACAGTATGGATCGGGGTGGGGCCTAGGTGGGGGCATGTGGTATGGGGTAGGGTCATTGTAGGGAAAAGGGGTATGCGGGGTGGGGGTGGGTTAATGGTCGAGTAGGGTAGGGGTAAGGGGTAAGGTACGAGCATGGATGTAGTGGGTAGGGTGGGGTTAAGGGAGGGGTCAGGGTAGTAGGGTAGGGCGGGGTGGGGTAGCGGGTAGAGGGTAACAATGGGATAAGGGCAAGGGGTAAATTCAAATTCGGAAACTGAAAAAGTTTAAAGTGCCGCTTAATTAATGCATGAGAGGTGGTATGCTTAGTATGCGGCACTTTAAGCACATCTTTCGGTTAGTAAGCGGCTTTTTAAGCAACGTGCGTATTTACTTCACATGTCTATGTCTTGTTAATCCAACTGTAACTTTAGCAGCGAAGTAAACATTTGGAGTGTTCTATGTACCGTTTTTTGTAATGCACATAATGTACGTTTAATTCATCTAGGTTGAATAGAAATATTTGAGTTTTTTGTGAAGTTGGCCATGTGTCCTTTAATTTATATTGCATGCGTGATGTGTTTGGTCTCTTCAAACACGTTAGCAATAAGTTTAGGCAAATCTTCATTTCTAACGTCACATAACAGATAAGTGGCACTAAAAAAATCAAGTTGATGTACTTTGAGGTTTCTGATACATATTATGTACTCTTTATGCTATGAGTACATAAAGAGTAAGGTAGGGGTGGGGTCGGGGGTGGGGTAGGTGGGGTCGACCCCACCAAATCAAGTTGATGTACTTTGAGGTGTCTGATACATATTATGTTCTTTTCCCTACAATGACCCTACCCCATACCACATGCCCCCACCTAGGCCACACCCCGATCCATACCGTACCCCTAACTCAACCCCACCAAATCTCGACCCCACCTACCCCACCCCCGTCATATTATGTATTATTTTGACACTTTTCTCGTATTTTTACATTCTCTTAATCTCACATGACTTTTTTAAAAGTAATATAATCTAGTCATGGACTCGGTCTGGTCCGACCGGCCCGGGAACCGGACCGGCCCGGTTGACCGGTTATGGTACCGGGCCTGGACCCGACCCGGCCTACTAACCGGGGGCGATTCTGGTACGTGTAAATTGTGAACCGGCCCGGCTGGTTCGGGCCTGGTTCAGGCCTTTTCTTTTTTGGGTTTCGGTTGGGTTTAGGTAGGCTGGGCTAGGTGATTCTGAGGGGTTTGGAGGGGTGGGGGGGTGGGGGGGGTGGGGGTAGGGGTTGAAATAAATAATAAAACACACACAAAAAAAAACCCAGAACCGGTAACTGCCTTGATGGTATTTCTAATGCCCCTGCAATTGATGCTGAATTTACATGTTCTTTTGAGTCTTTAGTGGCAAATGTTCAGGCCCCTATTGATGGGAATGTAAATGCCTCTCCTGGTGTTGGAAAACTACCCGTTTATGATAAAGTCCATGTAATTGATGTTGCCTCCTATATCCATGTAATTGATGTTGTGGTTCAGGCCCCTGCTGACTTGATTTGGTGCTGGTTGTGCCCCTGTAATTGATGTCTCTACTGATGCTATGAAGCAGGCTACATGTCCAGTGGTCTCAGACCACACTGATGTCCCTAATGATGCTACAACCTCTGATGTGCCTTCAGTTTACACTGATGTCCCTAAGTCAGTGGATTTTGATAATGATGAACCATGCTTATAAATTGCCTCATTCTGGAGTATGCTATGTTTTGTAAATTTGAAGTGAATCTCAGAACATAAAATTACACATGTTAAGGCTATTAACTCAGTTGGTAGAGTAGTGTGCAAATTTGCACATTGGTGTGGGTTTGAGTCCCACATAGCCTTAATAAGTACTTGGTATCAATTGTTTCAACTTCCCAAGAAAGTACTTATAGACAAATTTGACAAGTCATTTGCATAGACATAAATTTGCGTATGATTAAGTTGTAGATTCAATGTGAATAACAGTAGAACAATTAAAATATAACCAAAACCTTGTGCAAATAGTTGGAGATTACATCCCATTTTCATCTTCAAGGAATTACATTTGGACTTTGTTCAGAACAAAAAAAATATAATTGATAGATAAACTTTCTGCTTCGTAACAATGATCTGCCTTTTTTGCTTTCTCCTTCACTTCAAAAGTGCTGTCAAAATAAACTTCTTGTTTCTAGTTTTGAAGGTTGACTTGTATACCCCACCTAAAGACCAAGTGATCAGCTTCTGGAAATAACCTCATCTACAACACCACTGTCGTCATCATTTTCCGGTTCAAAATAATCTCCATTCTTTTATAGAACACAAAAAACATGTACATAACTCATAGAGCCAGAATCATAACTTCTAAAACCAAATGCATAACTTTAAATTCACATTAGCAGTAAAGAATTTTATTCATGTCCGGAATTCCGGACAGAAACCGCCGTCCGGACGGTGGCGTTTGGCCGCCTTCCCGGTGACATGTTTTGATGAAATTTTTATGGCATGTTCTCCATCAAGTCTAGTTTATCCACAAAAACATTCAGCCAAAAACTCAACCGGGAAGGTCGTCAAATGATTTTTGCAAGTTAACTCGTCCGGAATATGTATTTTCCGGACCAGTTAACTTGCAAAAATCATTTGACAACCTTCCCGAATGAGTTTTTGGCTGAATTTTTTTGTGGATAAACTAGACTTGATGGAGAACATGTCATAAAAATTTCATCGAAAAATTCCACCCGGAAGGTAGCCAAACGCCGCCGTCCGGACGGCGGTTCCGGTCAGGAATTCCTGACCGGAAGAGTACTCTAGCAGTAAATATCAATATAAGTAAGAAACTTTATTTGAATACAAAAATAAAGACTTCATACAGGAAAGAACAGAAGTTAGAATCATCAACATCATCTGATACGTCAAAGTTGTCCTCACCTATAATGTAAATTTTAAAAAGCACATTATAACGATACATTACAAGTAGAATAAAAACTGCTACCTTTTGCTTTGAAAGTTGACTTCAAGGTTGAATATGTTGGATCAATATGTCTCCATTATCCATCCCATTTGTCGTTTTAATCGGCCAGCTCATACATGTCTTCATTATATGCAAAGATAAAAAAAATAAATCATGAATCATAATAAAATCAACTAACAAACAAACTTTTAATTAAAAAATTCTAACTATATATTAAATCGCAACTTGTTACTTTTTCTATTTTTCACTATAACATTATCATTTTAATTGGCTAGCTCAAACCTGTTTTAGGCCATAAGGAATATCAAAAAGTAAATCACAGTTTTAACTAATAGAGCCAATAAACCAAAACTTGTAAAGCAAAATCCATAACTCTTCGTTCACATTAGATGAAGACCTCAAGGCAACAACAAAGCTTATTAAGAAATAAAAATAAAGAATACCCAAATCTACTACTATGACTATTATTATAATTATTAGCTAATAAAAGAAAATTTTAACACACTGTAACTTCTAATAGATACTGTATAACTACTAATTAAGAGAAAATTAGTAACTTTTTTAAACCTAAAAAATCCTATAAGAATTACATGCAACCCTCACAAAATTCATCATAAAGAAAAAATAGCAGACTTTATACAATAATAAGAAGAGAATTCTGAGTTACAAATATATACACTTAGGGTATAAGAACAAGACACAACAAACCTTTTGAAGAGTTAAAGAAATGAAATTACCTTGTCCAATATTAGTTCTTCATTCATTCTCATTTACTAGTTCAGAGATGTCCTTGTCTAAAAAAAGGACAGTAAACTTTTTAAAAATACACTAACTAAAAGCTTAACTTCTAGTAGTTCATGTAAGCATAGCAGCTGAAAGTTTTTCATCAAAAAAATTTCAAGACTGCCTCATCCTCCTACATCTATTGCTACTAGTAATACTACTATGAGTACTATATATCATTATTACTTTTACAACTATTATTATATTGTAACTGCTACGACTAGCTTAAAATACATACTAAAAGTCATGAAATTGCATATAAAAGTTGGCAAATTCTCTATATTAGTAATTGCTGTTTTGTTTTTTAATTTAAGTCATTAGCAATCGTATCTGACCAATATCTTTCAACTATCGCCATTTACTTTGGAATCTGCATTGATTTGCTACACAAAAAATGTGATCCAAATAGGTAAATAACACACAATTTCAAAGAATGCTCTGAAACAGCCACATCAAAGCTTGAAAACCGGGAACAAAATCCTATTCAGTAACATAACTCAAACCTCAATTTCATAGCTGATGAGTAAGGAGAAAGTTTTATCAGGATGAAAATCGTGTGTGTTTGTGCTATGGAAGAATAGATTAACAGAGTCGCCAAAGGACAAAATATGTATATCGGATTCTCACCTATTGAATTTCAGATCTTCGAAACTCTCCATCGGGCCAAGAGGGAGCAGAAACACAACCGAATTCAGTGATCTTCTTTAGATATACACAAACATACACTCCTCAAATGCGCTCCTCCAGCTTTGATCAACGAAGAAATATGATAGAACTGATGGTCCCAAATAGAGGTAAAACCGTAAAAGTCTACAGGTGAATAGACTTTAAAAACTTTTTCAACTTTAAAAACTTCTTTTCTACTAGATAGGATGATCTATAACCTTTTGAGATATTAAAGATGCACAATGGAAGTCTTAACCTCTATGTATGACAACTTTCTATTAGTAGTAAGTTTCCTCTGGGAAAGGAAAGTGAACAAATGAGCTTTGAAGAAAATCAGATAAGACTCATGATATCTAAATAAGTCAAATAAAGTATTTGGGTAAGATTGAAACTTATTCGGGTAAGTAGTTGACTGGACAGTTGAGTAGACTGTAGGGAACGACTAACTTAGCTGCTGAGGAAAAATGAAAGTATTGGAAAACCGATTTTGGAATCTCACTGAGAGTGATAAGAGCTTTCTGAAAAATGTATTGAGTTGTGTTGAAGTTGAAGGTTTTGGTGAGCAGTGAACCAGGCGGTAGAGTAGTCACCAGGGAACTGCTTAGGGCACTGCGAAGTAAAGATATAATTTTCATAAGCCTGATCAAACAGGCATATTTGTGATGATTTTATAAGGCTTTTGTGATATTGGGATGTCTTTAAGGAAGAGTTTAAATGGGCAGTGGGCTAAGCAGTAGGGTGAGGAGAGGCTACTGCTAAGATGACTGCTGAAACAGCTGCTCAATTTAAGAACTGTTTGGTGTGTGCCTTGTTAACTGAAAGTAAATCAACACACAATATATCCTGGTTCAGAGGTGGTGTAATCCTCCTACGTCCAGTCTCACCCTCTTTCAGATGGATTTCCACTAAACTATTAAGCCCCCATACACTTAATGCCAATCTGGCCTTTATCACACAACTACAGTGGTGAACTCGGGCCGAGTGGCCCGACCCGGAACCGGCCCGGTACTGATGGGACCAGCCCGACGTGGTGGCCCGGTCAGGGACCGGTCCGGGTATGCCCGGCCGGCGGCCAGGGACCGGTCCGTGTATGCCCGGCCAGGGACCGGTCCGTGTATGCCCGGCCAGGGACCGGTCCGGGTATGCCCGACCCGGGGGGTTTTCCGGTGCGGGCTCGGGTTATGTAAATAAGGAACCGGCCCGGCTGGGCTGGGCCTGGTTCGGGCCATTTTTTTTTCAATTTTTTTTAAAACCCGGGTTGGGCTAGGTATTCTGGGCCATTTGGGGTGGTTTGGGAGGGTGGGGGTGGGGGGGGGGGGGGGGTTAATTAGGAAAAGGAAAAAAAATAGCAATTGGCCCGAGCCCCAGCCCGACCCTGACCCAGCGGCAACCCGGGCCGGTCCCGGGCCTTCCCCCAAACACAAAAGGCCCGACCGGGCCTAGGCCCGACCCGGGCCCGAACCGGCCCGGCTCCACCCCTGAGCACCTAGCCTAGATTGAAGGTGTTTCACTAGGAGTACACACCACTCCAAGCTACTCAATCCTTAGGTTTTTCTCAATTGATCCAGTGGGGGATCAAAAGGTACTCTATCCTATCTATCCACACTTAGAACTTGATAACACAGTTCTTCTATGTGTTTACAACAGTTTATGATATAACAAAAATACTAGCCTCCAACTATGAACTAAACTTCCAGAATATAGCAATGAAGAGTTCTAACTTGGAAGTTTAGTGAAGCATGAGTCTGAGCAGAGAGCAAAGTTAAACATGCACTTTCTCTTTTGCTAGATATCTCTTAAATACTTAGTGAGATTTTCTCTACTTAGAAGGCTCAAAAACTTGGTTTTAGAACTCATGCTTCTGCCTATATTTATAGGCTTCTCCAATTGATTAATCACATCAGTTGGTCCCCCTCATTTTTGTATTATCCATTTCATTTCTATATTACTCGGCAAGTGTTCCCTGGCTCTTGCCCCACTGATTTTGGTGGTTTGCCTACCGGGTTTAAAAAAAAATAATCACATCAGTTGGTTGAGAAGAGATAATCTTGAACGTGTTGAAATTTGTCTTCTTGTGCTAGAGCAGATATTGGAGTTTTCCTTTGCCTTCACTGATGAGCCGTTTGAAAATCACTTCACGATCAATTCCTTGATTTTATTGTGTGCATCCCTCTAGGCCCCATGTACTATTTAGCATTAAATGCCTATCAAATTTTGTCTTCAATCATACACATGTCGTGTATATGGCCTTTCTTTTTGGCATACGTGATTTACTCTTATGTTTGTGACTATGTTAATTTTTGTATCAAATAAAGTTATATTGGTAGAATTTAAATAGGGTTTTTATAAGAATATTACTAAAATAAAACTTATTAACATAAATATGACTAATCATTACTACAACATGGTGTTGTAGTAACTTAAGCTCAAAACTTGAACATGAATTACTATGATTTCATTACTACTCTAGTAACTAATCATATTTTTGTAAATCATCTTTATTTTGGTTATATTTATGTAATTATTTCATTTAGGAGTTTTTTCAAAAATATTACTAAAATAAAACTTGTTTACATAAATATGATTAATATTTACTACAATGTAGTGTCATGGTAACTTAAGTTTAAAAATTGAACATAAGTTATTATGGTTTCATTACTACTATAGTCACTAGTCACATTTTTGTAAATAATCTTTATTTAAGTCATAAGGGAATAGATCTGGTGAGAAGCACCCTTGAGCTGAAAAGTGAGAAGTAATAGGAGCCGACCGATTAGATCAGATCTTGCGCTTCTCCTTCGCTTCTGATCTTTCTTCCTCTCCCATCGGATTAACCGATTAGCTTAAAAGAGATTCTCTCCCCTCATATATATCTGATTCTCTCCTGATTGACTTTTCCAGTGATTTCTGCTCTCGTAACATTCTTCTCTCCTATCAACTACAAAAGACGAAGATCGTTGGTCAATCGTTGAAATACTTCTTGTTAGTACCCAATTTTGATAGATTTTGATGATGCCACTATACCAAGCTCCTGTACGTTCTTGTTGCAATTTCCTAGTGACCATGTCCAAAGTTGATTAATGTACTAAAGAAAAAAAAAGTATATTATCAACTAGTCAAAAGTGACAAAATAAAATGTACAATTTTTGTAACAAATAAAATTATGTTGGAAATTAAAAATGCAATAAGGTAATTTTTTGTTTACCTTAAAAGGATATTTAAAAGTTATTAAGTGTCATTTTTATCCAATATCATTTTTTGGTCATATATTAGAACTTATGTCTTTGTTTTTAATATGGAGTAATCCTTGGAAAAAGGAATGTTGTTAAATATAAATGCAATTTGTTATTGTTATCGCCAAATACCTTCACATACAAGTAGAGTACAAAACATAACATATACAAATATGTCATATTACCTAATTTTGTCATAATGAATGTATGAAATGTGTAAAAGTTAATATGATACGAGTATATCCTAAATTTGTATTTTTCATGTCCAAATTATATATTTATATTCTAATAAATAAATAATAATGTATGTATGTATGAATGTATGTATGTATGTTCATGTCATAATGAATGTATGTATGTCTGCATACACACACACAGGCGCACGCGCACACACACACACATCAAGTTGTTAGGTGTTCGGTTCAGTTTACGATTTTTCGGTTTTAAACCAAACCAAACCATTCGAGTTGAGAAAATTGTTACCAAACGATTTTTTTTTTGTTTTTCTACCCCAAGGGGGCGTTAGGGGGAGGGGGGGTTTGGGGGCGTCAGGGGGAGGGGGTTTGGGGGCGTCAGGGGGAGGGGGGTTTGGGGGCGTCAGTAGGAGGGGGTTTGGGGGCGTCAGGGGGAGGGGGGGTTTGGGGGGCGTCAGTAGGAGGGGGTTTGGGGGCGTCAGGGGGAGGGGGGGGTGGGGTTTGGGTGCGTCAGGGAGAGGGGGGTCTGAGGTATATTGGGATCAATCTCACTCCATTGAGAATTGAACCCACGACCTCCCATAAGAGAGCGAGTCGGCAACCAGCTAGGCTGAACCGCTTCCTCTGTTACTAAACGATTTACTTAAGTAAAACAAAACCAATCAAGACCACCAATTTTTCGGTTCGGTTCGGTCAAATAAAACCATTTGCACAGGCCTAGTTTTAACTCAACACTAATTCTGTAAATATTTTTTTATTTGACATTATTTTGGAAAATAATTTGAATTTTTCAAATAAATGTTGTACCTTCTAAAATACGTCATGGTTAATCTCCAAAGAATCATATTTCTTGTGACTCACACACTAACTATTCAAGTTTAGTTTCACAATAATTTTATAATGATGTGGATTTATATTTGTTGAGGATCGATTCCGTCACCGGATTACGGCTCAGGCAGTCCGGAGCTCGATTCCGACAGTCTCTTGTGCACACCTAGGCTAAGGGAGCAACACTCTAATAGTCACGCCTACACTCACACTCTCAAACTTCACAAAGAAGGAGAAAACAGCCTCACATGGAAGAGGCTTACTGCCCGCAAGAAGATAGGTATGATAATTTGAAGCTATGGCTTTTCTCAAAGAAAGCAAAGGCATGCTCATATAACAAGGTCTGATTTTGGCCTTATTAGCTAAGGAAACAGGACAACAACGGATACATGCAATGTACAGACAAGGAGATAATTCAACTCAATCAGGATTCAAATGGGACAACTGGATATGAGTATATCAGACTGATGCAAAGAATAGGAGGTGTAGCGGGCTGCTAAATAGAGTGTCAACCATTATTAATATACAAAAAACGTTTGGGCCAACAATATATTAACAATCTCCACCTTTGGCCCGAGGTAGTGCACTTAGACAATCACGGAACCGCGGACTCATCATTCCCGGATCATTACAAGTATAATCACAAAGACAATACAAGTAATAGAGAGACACAAGTACTCTCGGGGTAAAATCACCAAGCTTACCGAGTCCATAAAGGACTTAACTCTACCATAGGGTCCTCGAGTTCAAAACCGAAACCATCACAATGCTATTAACAAACACAAGGTATGTTAATAGCCCACGCAAACAAGCATCCGGGAGAAGTTGGGGATTCCAACTAATCCAACAACCACACATAACAAGCACAAAGAAAATACAAGAAATAATATTATTTCTACAACTAGCACAGGTAGAGCTCACACAATCACTTGGTATCACATTTTCAAAACACAAAGAAAATAGCATATCAAATATCACAAAGAGTTCAATTAAAAGAGAATTAAGCGCATTTAAAGCAGACTCAGAGGAAATATAGTCAAACACATTGCACATATAATTTCTCACATGCTTCCTAATGTCTCTATCTCTAATAACATGGCAATCACGCAACTCAAGCATATTGCACACAACATTCATATCATGCTCCACCTTAATAGAAATATTATTTTCTTTATTTTCACCATGAAAAACATTTTCATTCACAAATTTGGGTTTGCTTTCAACAAGTAAATCAGAATGAACTTCAATAGGCAAATGCTCCACCTCATTTGGAGCAACATCAGGAGAAACAAGCAGATAAGGAAATTCATTTTCAACAAAAATGACATTTCTGCTTATCAACACATTGAAGCAAGTTTCACTCCTACACCAAAGCCTATAACCTTTCATGCAATCATGATATCCTAAGAAAACATATTCCTTAGTCCTAGGTTCAGATTTATCATTCACACGATTCACGTAAGCAGCACAACCAAACACTCTCAAATTTGGCAAGTTAAGTGGTTTGCCCATGAACACAGATTCAGGGCATTTCCCTCCTAAGGGAACAGACGGGGACAGATTAATCAAATCAACAGCATAACAAATAGCTTCCCCCCAGAACTTATTAGAGAGCCCAGATGAAGCTAACATAGCCCTCACCCTCTCTAATAAAGTTCTAACCATCCTCTCAGCAACCCCATCCGGTTGGGGTGTGGAGGGAACAGATTTATGCATAGAAATACCCCAAGTATCACATAAATCACCAAGCTGACTATCACAGAAATCAAAACTGACAGTGGTCCTTAAAAAATTAATTTTCTTACCGGTTTGTTTTTCAACAAGGGTTTTCCAGTTTTTAAACTTATCAAGAACTTCAGATTTATTTTCAATCAACAAAACCCACACTTTCTTTGAAAAATCATCAATCAACGTCAGAAAATAATTTATCCCACCATGAGTAGAAACACTATAAGGACCCCACAAGTCAGCATGAATACAATCTAGCACATTAGTACACTTAGGCAGATCAGGAAAACCAACTCTAGACTGTTTTCCTAGCACACAGGGTTGCACACAATTCACAGAATCAAGTACGGGTTCAGCATGACAAACATACAAGTTGTTTTTCATCTCAGCTTTGAAAACAACTAAACAACCCTTCACAACTTTCATGATTCCCTTTCCCCATTTTCCCTTCAAACCCTCATTTTCAAGAGAAGCACAAGATAACAAATTACAACACAGCTCAGGAACATGCCTAACATTCTTCAAAGTAAGCACATAACCAGAAGAAAACCTAAGGCATACATCTCCTATTCCTAGCACATTGCATTTCTTCTCATTTGCTAAAGACACAAAGCCATGCTCAATCTCTCTATAGTTTGAAAAAACATTTTTCAAAGGGGACATATGAAAAGTACAACCAGAATCTACCACCCAATCTGATTTACCCAAAGAATCAGATATCACAGAACTCAAATAGTCATAATCACATTGATTTTTCATCATAAAAACATCACCTAAATCATCTTCACACGTAATCAAATTAGCATGCTCACTATGCTCATTTTTCCTAGATTTAGGACAGTCTCTTATGAAATGACCAGATTCGTGACAATAATAGCAACGCCTCGAATTAGACCTAGACTTAGATCTATGTCGTCTACTATTATTTTCTCTACCCCTCACATGCATAACTTCCTCGGATTTTCTACCCCCACCCATCTGTTTTAAATCTAATTCCTTACTCTTAAGACCATTTACCACAATGTCAAGAGTCACATTATCTCTACCATACTTAATAGCAGATTTCACATCACTAAAGGAATCAGGAATAGCATTTAAAAGAGCAATAGGGGAATAATCATCTATATGCTTATCACCACACAACTTAATATCCGAAATAAGTTTGGTAAAAACATCTAGATTTTCTTCAATATCTATAGACATATCTAGTCTAAATTTGAAGAACTTTTCAAGTAAAAATATCCGGTTAGGCAAAGAGGTTTCGGTATACAGTTCATCTAATTTATTCCAAAGAACTTTAGCACTTTCTAAAATTCCAACTTTTCTAATCACAGAGTCAGATAAGTTCAAATAAATCACAGAACATGCATTTTCATTCATTTTAGCCTTTTTCTCTTCTGTGTCAGAAATTAAATAGGTTTCGCCAACTGCTTTAAAACATTTTTGTTGTATTAAAATACATTTAATTTTTTGCTTCCAAATGCTAAAATCAGATTTTCCATTAAATGGAGCCATACCATACTGATTATAAGCAGACATTTTCACATAGAAAAACAAGCAACAAAAGAAAATGCAAATTTCGCTAAAAAACAATTTAAATATTTATAAGGCTACAAATATACGGAGCAACTAGCACGAACACGTGGGGAGTATTAATGAGCACCAAACTCAACTTCAAACCCCTTGTTCTTCCGTATAAGCACAAATAAATAATAAATTTTCAGCACAAACACAATACAACAATTCAATCAATTTTAACAGCAGTAATAAACCTAAAACAAGAATTTCTACACAATAAAGATTAAATCATTACAAAAGCGATAAAAGGGATAAAAGTCAATATACCGGAGCGAAACCCTAGGAGAGGCATTTCGACCTTACCCACCCAATTTTAAAAGTTGGGATTTTCGGAATTGTTGACTGGTGTTGACTGCCCGTTGATCAGCTTTGACCGAGTTTGACCTGCTTCCAGCTTCCTGCCAATGGCCTCCAATGAAGCTGCAGTGTCCAGCTTCCAGGTCTCGTCCATTAGTTGCAGCCCAGCCCAATTCTTGAAGTCCAACAGCTGTTGATGGAGTATATGGCCCAGGAACCCCCGGCCCATAGACTCCTATTTCTCCCACACAAGTCCATTGAGCTCAGGAAACAACTCAGGCCCAAATACAACGGCCCAAGCCTCAAAGTAGCCCAGAATACACACTGGGGTGCCTTCGGCCTCCTTGGCCGAAGGCTCCAAAACTCGCAGGATAGCCTTCTCTGGCATAAGAAGCTGCTGGGAGAAAACAGGCGAAAACATGAGCCTTCGGCATTCTCATGCCCTCGGCACCAGCGGAAGCCTTCGGCTGAACCAAGCCTTCGGTTACACAAGGAGCCTTCGGCTACACAAGGAGCCTTCGGCTAAACAAGCTCAATCATCGAAGATTCCTTTTAGAGACAGCCAACCACCGCATTTAATGCCACGTCACATCCGCCAACCGCAATCAATGCGGTGGACGTACCACTGCCGGTGCCAACCGGCTGATGTGACCCTTCGGCCGTTGGATTACTGACACGTGTCCTCTCATCGCATTTATTGCTGCTATAAATAGCATCCCATTTCTCCTTGTAAATCAGGATCTACGCACAACTCCATATCTCGAGTTCATTTAATAAATCGACTCTCTCTCCTCCTATTTGCTCTGACTTCTCTCTAAGTTATTCCCGCAATAACCCCTCGGATAAGATACCCCCCGGGTAGACTGTCCATCATTTGGTGCTCTCGTTGAGAGGTCTGAACTATCAAGTAAGAAACCCTCCCCCTCTACCAAATACAAAACACTTACCAAAAAATGGGAAGAACCACTCGTGCCCAATCCAAAACTCTGGAGGAGAACCACGTCGCCCCCGGCGAAACGAACGGGGCTGAGGCCTCCAACAGGCTCTTAGTGCCCGAGGGTGGTATCATCCTCGAATTGGAGCAGGCTACTGCTGACCTCCGTCAGCAGCTACAGAAGAACGCCCCTGACGCCCGCATTGGCCTTGATAATCGAAGGAGGGATCGGAGTGAGAACCAAGTTCCCCCTCCGGCCCCGGCCATCGATCTTCAGGCAGCCTTTGCGGCCTTTGTTCAGAACATGGCTCTCAATTCCGGGGCCCTCGTCTCTCAGGCTCCCCTTCAGCCTTACGCTGGAGGAAATGTTATTCAACTGCCACCACTCCCCCCTCTGTTCAACAATCCTCCCCCGGGGATTGGCAATGCCGAGGGGGTCATGGCGCAGGATACCGCCTCCCAAGAGGCCCAATCCAGGGACAAGCGCCCCATGATGAAAGAGAAACCCCGAACCTCTGTGCTTGAGAGGCTTGGGGGAGCTCCCGGGCACCGAGGGGTCCAAGACCGCCTCGGGAAACAAGCATTCAGCAGGCCCCAGGAGAGTGGAGCCTCTGCTTCGGGCGCCAAGGGCGTACCTCCCCCCGAAGCAAAGGCAAAGCCCTCCTCCATGCCGATGACGCCAGGCACCAGATCAATCAGGCGCAATCCTTCCGGGCCAACTCCCAAGGGGTCGCCCCGAAGGATCCCAAGGACGAAATCATTGAAGCCCTCCTCCGTCAACTCGAGGAGAATCGTCAGGCGCCCCCGACGGCTTCCACGGCGAGGCCAGACCCGGAGTACGCCGACCTCCGGGCGCAAGTGGAGGAAATGAAGCGTAAACTTGCCGAGGGCTCAGGCGAGCCCCTCATTCAACTCCGTACTAGAACACCCTTCACCCCAAGGGTGTTGGCGGCCAAAATCCCCCACAAATATCGGGGGCAACCCATCAAGCCGTATGAGGGGAAGACAGATCCCCAAGAGCATTATAGCCGCTATCAAAATAGCATGATGATGATGGGGGCTTCGGATGAATACTTATGCCGTTGGTTCCTTTCCACCTTGGAGGGACCAGCGTATGAGTGGTTCAACCGGTTGCCCGAAGGCAGCATTGATTCTTGGCAGGAACTTGCCCACCGCTTCCTTACACAATTTGCAGGGAGGCACCGCTCAAAGAAACACTTCTCCCACCTCCTGAACGTGAGACAACAGAAGGAGGAAACCCTTCGGAGTTTCCTAGAGCGCTGGAGGCAAGCCTCCCTCGAGGTCGAAGGCGCTGATGACAGGACCCTGATGGCCCTCTTTCACACCGTCCTCCGCAACGGTAACTTCTCCAGGAGTCTCATCACCGATCCCCCCCGCGACTATACCAAGGCCCTTCAGCGGGGGGACCGATACGCCGAAGCAGAAGAGATCGAGAAGGACCGCCGCAACACAGATCCTTCCCAGAAAAATGAGGGCAGAAATCGGCCCGGAGGACCTCCTCCTCCGGCCAACCGCGAGGCTCAACATAATGATCGCCCCCGGGGTGGCCAAGCCAGAACCGGGGGCGGTTACAAAAACAATCCGAAGGCATGGGCGCAACCCGTCCTCCTTGAGCACCCACGCACTCCCTTGACGCATCCCGTCAGCGTCATTCTCGATCATGCAGAAGAGCGAGGGCTCGTGGAGCGAGACTCCCGGACACCCCTCGAGATTTATGCCATCGGCCCTGATGAGCCCTATTGCCGCTTTCACCGTCACCATGGGCACAAAACCGACGACTGCCATCAGCTAAAGAACGCGATTGAGAGGCTGATACAGGCGGGCCACTTATCTCAGTTTATCAGGGGCCCTCCTCCCCAGGGCCCCCTTCACCATCAAGGGCCTCCGCCGAGGGCAAATAAATGGGTAAACCCCAACACCATCCCCTTGGGAAACCCACAGGGGAAGAAGCGCGAAATTGGGGGCCTCGATGACGAGGGAGAGGGCTCCCATCAGCAATACAAATGCCACATTCACATGATCAACGGCGGCAACACCGGAGGCGATTCAATAAGCCAAAGGAAGAAATGGGCACAGTCCCTTTACATTGGGGAAGTCAATCACATACCCCCAACTAAGAGGCCGAGGGGGGAACCCATCTTCTTCACAGATGCGGACCTCCCTTCGGGTTCCCAGCCGCATAGGGATGCCCTCGTCATCCGCACTGAGATCAATGATGCCATCATCCACCGGACTTACGTCGACACGGGGAGTTCTGTCAACGTCATGTATCTCAGCACATTCCAAGAGTTGGGACTCGACAGGAGGTCCCTTCGGCACATAAACACTCCCCTCTCCGGATTCACGGGGGATAGCATAGATGCCGAGGGCGTCATCACCCTCATGGTCGAATTCGGCGACGGATCCCATAGAGCCAAGCTCGAAGTGGAGTTCGTCGTCGTCAACCTCGACTGCGCACATAACATCATCCTCGGCCGGCCTGCCCTCGAGGATTTGGAGGCCGTCATCTCCATGAGGCACCTCTGTCTCAAGTTCCCCACACCCACCGGCATCGGTTACTCGAGGGGGAATCAAAAGCTCTCCAGGGCCTGCTACCTTCAACTCACCAAGAAGGTTAGTAAAACTGAATTTCGGATTGACACCATCACCGCCAAGGCCCTGGAGGAAGAAGAAGGAAGGCCGAGGGCTGAGCCTGCTGAGGAGACCGAAGACTTGATACTCGATCCGGCCAAGCCGGAGAGAGTCCTGAAGATTGGAGCTAAGCTCCCCGAAGACTTGAAGGCTGGCATCACCAAAGCCCTCCGCGCCTACTCCATTGTTTTTGCATGGGGGCCGGAGGACATGCCAGGTATTGACCGAAGGGTTATCACCCACCGCCTGGCGGTGGACCCTTCGGCCAAACCAATACAGCAGCGGAGAAGACCCCTTTCGGCCGAGAGAAGGGAGTTCGTAAAGAAGGAGGTATCTATGCTCCTCTCCATCAAGCACATCAAGGAGGTGAAATACCCTTCTTGGCTGGCAAACGTAGTCCTCGCACAGAAGCCTCCTACCTTCCGCATGTGCGTAGACTACACGGACCTGAATAAGGCGTGCCCCATGGACCCCTTCCCACTGCCAAACATTGATCAACTGGTTGATGAGACCGCGGGATGCGAAATCATGTCCTTCCTCGACGCATTCCGCGGGTATCATCAAATCTATATGCATGAAGAAGACGCTGAAAAAACTGCCTTCATGACACCCGAAGGCATCTTCTGCTACCTTGTGATGGCCTTCGGCCTCAAAAATTCAGGCGCCACCTACACACGCATGGTGGCTAGGGTCTTTCAAGCTGTCCTAGGACGCACCATGGAGGCTTACGTTGACGATATGATCGTCAAAAGTAAGAAGGCAAGCACTCACGCCGACGACCTCCGGGAGATTTTTGCCATCATGCAAAAATTCAACCTCCGGCTAAATCCAAAGAAATGCACCTTCGGCGTGCAGGGAGGAAAGTTCTTGGGCTACATGGTCAGCCGAAGGGGTATTGAGGCCAACCCCGAGAAGATTCAGGCCATCATCAACATGGAGCCTCCACGCAACGTCAAAGAAGTTCAACGACTGACGGGTCGCCTGGCGGCCCTCAACCGATTCCTCTCTAAGTCAGCCGAGAGGGCCCTTCCCTTCTTCCAAATCATGAGGAAGACGGCGGGTTTTCAATGGACACCTGAGTGTCAAGAGGCCTTCGACGAACTCAAGAAGTACCTCTCCTCTCCCCCAGTGCTCTCCAAACCAAAGGTGGGGGAGACTTTATACTTATATCTCGGTGTTAGCCCTGCGGCTATCAGCTCAGTACTAATCCGAGAAGAAGACGGCATCCAACATGCCATCTTCTACATCAGCAAAACCCTCCGGGAGGCCGAACTCAGGTATTCTCCCGTCGAGAAGACGGTGCTAGCCATCGTTTGGACCGTCAAGAAGCTTGGCCACTACTTTCAAGCTCATCCGGTCCAAGTGCTCACTCATCAACCCCTCGGCGCCCTCATGAGAAGTCCCACTAGCTCCTCCCGGATGGTAAAATGGGCCATCTTCCTCAGCCAATACAACATAGACATCCGTCCGAGGCCTGCCATTAAGGGCCAAGCCCTGGCGGACTTCGTAACGGAATGCACCGCAAGATCAGCAACTGACGAGGAGCCCTCGGCACCCCTCGATGAGTGGTGGACCCTCTACACCGATGGCTCCTCGGCCACCAAAGCATGCGGAGGGGGAGTAGTTCTGATCACACCCGAAGGCTTCCGCGCCTATTACGCCATCCGCTTCTCCTTCAAGGTCTCCAACAACGAGGCCGAGTACGAAGCCCTCCTATGTGGCCTTCGGCTGGCAGCAAATCTGAAGGCCAAGATGATCCACGTCAAGTGTGACTCCAAGCTTGTCGTGGGGCAAATTTCCGGGGAGTACGAGGCCAAGGAAGGAAGGATGAAGCAGTACAAGGAGGCTGCCAAGGAGTTGCTTAAGGTATTTGAGGCACATTCCCTCACCCAAATACCGAGGGCTCAAAACTCTGAGGCCGACATTCTGTCCAAGCTCTCGGATGAATCCCCCGAGCACCTCTCAAAAATTGCAAGAATCGAGGAGCTCAGCCTCTCAAGCATCCACGCAAGCCCCATTATGAATATTAACCTGAGACCGGAGGATTGGATTTCCGACATCATCACCTTCATCACCACAGGGCAATTGCCCCAAGACGATGCACGTGCCAAGTTAACAAAGCTGAGGGCTCCCAGCTACGCCATCGAAAACGGGAGGCTTTACAAGAGATCCTACAACGGCACCCTCCTTCGGTGCCTTCATCAAGATGAGGCCGAAGTCGCCATGGAGGAAGTGCACAGTGGCACTTGCTCAGCTCACCAGGGACCCTTCTCCATGTCCCGAAGGCTCATAGTTCAGGGCTACTTCTGGCCCACGATGGCTAGAGATTGCGCTGACCTAGCCCGAAGGTGCACCGCTTGCCAACACTTTCAGAAGGCCCCCGGCAGACCAGCGGTCAACTATGCTCCCATCAGCACCGCTATACCCTTCTCCAGATGGGGTATTGACTTAGTGGGCCCTCTGCCGAGGGGTACCTCCAACAATAGGTATATCATTGTGGCCATTGACTACTTCACCAAATGGGTAGAGGCCGAGCCCCTCGCCAGCATCACTGAGGCCCGGTGCCGCCACTTCGTTCTCAAGAATATTCTCATAAGGTTTGGCGTCCCCCAACAAATAATCTCTGACAACGGGACTCAATTCGAGGCAGCCCCCTTCTGTGCCCTCCTGGAGGCATGGGGCATCAAACACACCTTTTCATCCGTTGCCTACCCCCAAGGTAACGGGCAAGTAGAGAACGCCAACCGAACCCTACTTGAAGGATTGAAGAAAAAGCTGGAAGCCGAAGGGGGAGGCTGGGTAGAAGAGCTACACAACATCTTATGGGCCTACCGCACCACCCCTCGGCGTGCAACAGGCGAGACCCCTTTCTCCCTATGCTATGGCTTTGAGGCTAAGGCTCCAACAGAAGTGACCCTTCCGACCCGAAGGGTGGAACAATATGAGCCCGAGGTCAACGACGCCAACATGGCCCTCGACCTTCATCTCATCTCGGAACGCCGAGAGCAAGCTTTCCTCAGGGCTGAAAACTATAGGAGACAAGTCAAAGGATACATCGACGCCAAGGTCCGCTCCCGGGAATTCCAGGTGGGAGACTACGTCCTCCGACGAAGGGAGGCCAGCCTACCCACCGAAGGCGGCAAGATGGCGCCTAAGTTTGAAGGCCCCTACATCATCTCAGCCATCATCAAACCAGGGACATACAAGCTTAAACGTCCCAATGGGACGGAGGTCCCTAGGCATTGGAATGTGCACCACCTTGTCAAGTTCTATCAATAAGGCGTGAGCGGCCAAGCCCTCACCCTCAACAAGTGTAGATATCAATGGCCCAAGGCCCCATCTGTTTTTGAAGAATAATCAAAAGGCCAAGCTTTCATCTAGGCCCGGGATTTTGGAACCGGGAACCGAAAAAATTCCTGGAACCGAACCGATATGAACCGGTTCGGTTCGGTTCCTATTTTTGGGAGTTAAAACCTTATCGGTTCGGTTTTTAAGGTATAATATCGGTTCGGTTCTCGGTTTTTCATAAAAATGTATTCCAAGAACCGATATAGAACCGTTAGTTCACTCTTAATGGGTTATCCAGATTTCGTAAAAATACTCCGTAATACCGCAGCCCACTCGCAGCCCATAATTCCTTTAGTCCGCTTCAGAGTTCAGTCTTCATCGACTACGTCAAGGATTTGCGGATTGGGAGGAAAACCCTAGCCACCCCAATCATCTTCTACTCTGCTCTTTCATACGAAGTATTCACTCTGTCACTCCTCTGTCAAAGACTCAAAGATTTTCATGAAATCATGGGTTCATCAAAGGAAAAGTCGTAGATATTAGGTAAGGTTTTCTTGCTTTCTGTATTTATTTAACTTTCGAACCCTTGGCAAAACCAACGAAAATTCTGAGATTCTGTTTGTGAATAACTGAATCCTCATAATATCTTTATTATCTTGACTTTGACCCCACTTTGTAATGCTCATATTATTACAGCCAGCACTGTTATACATTGTTCCAGCTGTGATTGGATTTTTGGTCGTGCATTGCCTTTGGAACGACAATGTAAAACCTGTATGTGTACATTAATAAATATAGATGTATATGTGTTTATATATATATGCTTAACTTCTACTCTGTATTATCTCTGTATTTTGTTGCTTTACTGATAATGCATACCCAAGTGGTGCACCATGTTTGGGTCATTCTTTAATTCTTTATGTACAGTTGCTGGAATTTGATGAGTCCAAGTCTAAGGCATCAGTAGTTAAAGAAGATGACACCATTACAGTGGTAAGTGGTTACTTTCTTCATGTGCTTTCTTTATTTACTTCTTTTACTTTCTTTTACTTTCTTTTAACATTATCGATGTTGAAACATGAACCTAGATATTAGATCATTAGAATTTGTCCAGACTGCAGAGGGTATGCTACTTAAATTTGCCAAGCTGCATAGATTTTTTTGTGGGTGAATGGAATGAATGATTCAAAGGTATTGTTCTGATGATTTCCAAATTCTTCCTTCAAGTGAGATTACCATAACCTGCAAGTGATATCATTTTAAAGCCATAGCTCAAGAGTAACAAGTAACAACCTAGTTTGACTTAGGGATTCACTTTTCATGTGTGCTAAATATATGGATTAATATTTACTCAAAGTTAGTAACTGTGGTTCTATCAACACGACTGAGAACCTCAATTAGCAACTAACCCAACTATAAAGTGCTAAGAGAGTAAATTATGAATATATAGAGCTACATAGATATAGAAAGTATTTATGTTTACATTTGCTATAATCTAAATTTAATATAACTTTTTCAGGTTTTAAAGTTGGAACTAATTGAAGTTGATGGACTGTTCTTGCATTGGAGATGTGCAACAAATACTGTCCAGACCAACAAGGATCAAGAATAGAAAATATAACATAATTATGATGTTAAATTTGGAATTATGGGCTGAATTAGTTGTACTTTTTTAAGCTCCAGTTTATTCATTTTTGAACAATTTAACTTTCATGTTTCAATCAATCCTAACTTCTTACAATCTCGAACTTGTAATTTTAAATTTGACTTATTTGAAATGGGCTTGATTGATTGCAGTTTTGTGCTGTATTTTAACTTCTTTTTTGTGGCGGAAATCGGTGGATTATAATTTGTTTAAGAACCGAAAAATGACAAGAACCGAACCGTTAACAATTGGTTCGGTTCCTTAATGGTTCTACATTTTTTTGTTCGGAACCGAACCGATATCACAAACTGTAATTTTCTAAACGGTTCCTCCAATTTTGAAGAGGAACCGAACCGGTCCCAGGCCTACCTTCATCACCTACATGTTGTACAAGCGGCCCAAGGCCCCCCCTTCTCTCCTACAAATGAGTGGCCAAGCCCTCATCGCTTCACCAAAATAGGCCCAAGGCCTCTCCCTCTCATGAGGGGGAACAACAATTTAGGTACCAAGTACCAAGTGTAGGGGTCACCCCCATCACTCTTTGAAAACACCAAGTGTTTTCTCAAACTTTTACATACTCTGCTAAAAAAAAAAAAAAAAGCCGGGGGGTGCAACACCCCTCGGCTCCAGCTGGCACCAAGTGCTCCCGGCTATTTGTGTTCCACACACAAATAAAACCCTTCCCAGGAACGCTTTCCGCGCCATCCCCCAAGGGGAGGCAGGCAACGGACCATGTCCCGGGCCAAGGATTCGACTTCCACAAACGAAACGCTCCCCGCGCTATCCCCCAAGGGGAAGCAGGCAACAGACGATGTCTCGGGCTGAGGGGACGACTTTCAAAACCGAGGCGCTTTCCGTGCTATCTCCCAAGGGGAAGCAGGCAACAGACGATGTCTCGGGCCGAGGAAACGACCCTCAAACCCTTCGGGATATCGGAAGGTCATTCCCGAAGGGGGAGCCAACGGTTTATTCCGTTGCCTCCCATATAGGCCAAGCCTTTCCTATAAACCAAGTTTCTAGATGCCTCTCCTGCACCATCTAAAAAAAAAAAAAAAAGATGTGTAGGGGGGAAGGAACTCCCCGGATACTATTCTCCCCGGAGGCTCAACACTTCGGACATACATTCCCGCAGGCTCCTACAAAGGCAACAGAAAATTTCTCAACAACGAGTCATCCGGCTACACAGCCGAGGGCTCCACTACATGAGACCTTAAAAACCCAAGAAGAGGGCTCACGGAAAACCGGAGGCACCATGCCGAAGGCAGGATGTCACCAGAATCATTCAACGCTGAAAATACTCCTAAGTCCACAATTTGGAACCCTTCGGAAAGAACTCATCTAACCGGAGGCTGCTAACGAGACCTATTGAGGACAATTCTCAAATTTTATTAAGTCCATGATTTTGGATCCCCCGGTCGCTATACGCACCGGAGGCACAGACAGTCCTCACATTCGAAGGTTCACTGCAGCATTTATTGCGACTTTATGAAAATTTGGTTAAGTCCACAACTCGGAACCCTCCGGAAAGCTCAACTACTATCAACAGGCTTAATACCGAAGATACCTGAACTTACACTAAGGTTCTAAGGCTTCATCACCGCCGGGGCCTAAGGTGAAATTAGCTTGGAAAATTTGCTAAGTTTAATTCATTTTAACCCTCGGACCTACTACTACAACCGGAGACGATGGCCATGGTTCATCACCGAAGGCACACTCTGGGATCTTACTCAAGGAATTTTCCAAGTCCACGATCACGAACCCCCCGATGATTCTACTCTGCATCCGAAGGGTTCTGATCAAGTTTACTTAGAAAATTTTCTAAGTCCACAACAACGACTCCCCCGGTACTTCTGCACTATGACCGGGGCTTGTTGCCAAGTTTTACTCAGAAAATTTGCTAAGTCCACAAACTTGTGGCCCTCTGCCAAACACACGAAAAAGAGAAGACCATACATTCACTCAGACACAAACATGAAGGAGGCGAAGACATTCATTCAAAGAGCCCGGAGGCAAGTCATCCATTCAAAAGAAAAATGATGAAAAATGTTTGTTTACAGTATGAGGCCGGAGCCAGGAGCCTACTTACCTAATACAGACTATGCTTAAAAGAGATAAAGCCTAAGCATTTCCAACTACATCATCTTTCGGTTTGGAGGTGGCATCCTCTTCATCCTCGTCGTCATCGGCCTCCTTCGCCAGTTCGGAGTCTTCAAGCAGCTCCCTTTC